>OY796679.1:38261869-39011678 GCA_963680715.1 Tetragnatha montana | reverse complement strand
CAACACAAAATAAAACGTTAAGTTCAAAACATTTTTCAATTTATAGAGGTATAATTAAAATATTTTACAAAATAAAGCATGCCACATCACAACTTCAATACAAAAATTGTGCTCATACGTAGTTCATGACAAAAAAAATTCCTATGATGAGCCCATATGAATGATTCGTATATCTTGGCCTTGGGTTTTCAGGTGTGATCCGCGAAACGTTTCGGAGAAGCATATGTGTCTCTTGGGGTAAAACCTTTCGAGACCCCTGGTCTAAACTAAAGTAAATCAAATAATTATTTTCCATGAGAAATTTACGTAAGGTAAATGCCTTCACTAATTTTTATTGAAAATTATATCAGCCATCAAATTATTAATCAGAATATTATATCAGCATATTACGAAGATCACCAAAAAGTAAGCTTCCACAAAAGCCTGTAAAAATTAAATGAAACCTAATTCACTGAAATATTTATTGCATAATGTATAGCAGGAGCTCAATTACTTTGAATATAATCACCACCCACCAGAGTTGAAACATTTTTCCCACAGTCAATCAGTTATGAGCGAGTGGTGACGTAGATTTGTTGCAAAAGTTTCATTGGGGTCTGTTTGACCATTCATGCTTTCAGTGGTGTACCCCAAAAGAAATTTCAGGAAGAATATCGTGCATTTTTAATCATGCTTGGTCTCAGTTCACTACAACATATGTAATATCTCTTCAGTCAAATGCATTTAATTTATTTTTATAGGCTTTGGAAACCTTTCAGGATGACCTTAATAATTAAAAAGAAAACTTATTTGAAAGAATTTCGTCGCTTATATTTCTTTTTTATAATATTGAATGAAAATTAAAATGTTTTCTAATTTATTCCAGTTCAATTTATTTCAAAAGAAAATTTCTCATTTCCAATCTAATCAACGGAATATTGTCTGCCTTAGTTGCTATAACAGGTAAAAAAATCAATTTTTCCTTTCACACTGAGCATTTTATAAAGCAATGGTACACATGATTAAAGCATTCGATTAGTTATATTATATTAGTGCACAAGTATATAAACCTGATTTAGATTAATTTATTGCATAATATGAAAAGAAAAAAAACCCCAGAAATTTCAAGATGGAAAATAATTTTTTTATGACAGATGTTCATAAAAAAAGTTTTATATCTTCTATAACAATGCATTTATATTTTATAGCTGGCTGTGTTTTATATAATCCATGGGAAGCTCTTCTGATAGGAGCTATCAGCTCTTTGTTCACAAACTTTGCAATGCCAGCAATTAATGTAGTGAAATTAGATGACCCAGTAGGAGCAATTCCAGTTCACTTAGCAGGATCTATATGGGGTATGATTGCAGTTGGTTTATTTGTGGAACAAGATCCCATATTATCTCTTAGTAAAGGACAAGCTGGAGTTTTTAAAAAAGGTGGATTTTACTTGTTAGGAATTCAAGTTTTATCCACAATAGTTGTAGGAGTTTGGAGCTTGGCAACAACTTATACCCTTCTAAGGGTAAGTATATTTTCTTAATAAACCTGGCTAATAACATCTGTTTTAATAGTATGTATTAAAATAATTTCATACTTATATCTTAGAGGGGACAAAATATGTTGAACTCATACTTTTAATAATAACTTAAAAAATACACTAGGGGAAGTTTCAGGAGCATATCCAGATTTGCCTTCTGGCAGGGTACAGGAATTTTAAAAGTATCTTTTGCAATAGAATCAAAGACAACTTTCAACTATTCTTTTTCAGTAATGAATATGAACATTGAAAGGATTTTACAGCTACAAAAATATGATTTACTAAGAAATGTTTTTCTGAAGTTGTTTTATACAGTGCATGTTTAACCTACCAAAGAAGGGGCACCCCTGGATCTGCCCCTTAAGATTAACTGGTCTTTAAGATTATTTACTAAAACATACAAAATAGTTTGATTTAGGCATTTACTACATAAATCCAATTGAAGAACTAAATCTTCAGTTAATGGCTAACCTGTAAAATTGTATTTACTGGGTAATAAAGGGTTAAAGACATTTTTTTCAGAAAACTGTTGGGAGGGATAAACAATCCAAAACGGAGCATTGAACCCAGAGAGGTTTGACGGAAAGTTGTTCTTTAAAAATTAAGAGGGAAGTTTGTATTCTCTCATACAGGGTGATTATAATTAAACTTAAGACTTTTAAAATCAATAAAACAAGAACTTTTGGTAAGAACTCCCTGAAACTTGATATGAGGACTTTGGATTGATAGAAAACAAATGGTTAAGAAATAAAATAGCTCAAATATTATCAATAGAGAGCATTTATAAAGTAATTTTGAACAGTAGTCTTTAATGCAGCTCAAAGAATTAGGTGTTAGTCATGAAACTAAATCTTACCCTACTTTTAAAATCAAAATACCAATGTAATCAAAGTCAGTATTACTCCAGTATTTACAGTCAGTAGAGTGTAGGTCCCCTACATATAATCAAATTTCTGTTGCTATCAGCCTATCATTCTAAAATTTTAAGCATAGTATTTGACTCAAATATCCATTTTCTAACAGAGAGATTTACAGTTTTAATTTAATTTCAAATTAATTTATGTAATTTACTAAGTTAGTAAACTGACTGATGCAACATTAATTATTTTTCCAATGCACCACGTTTTTGGCCACCGCAGGTTTAATCCATTCAAAAGACTATTGTACAAATAAACATATTTATTTAATTACATATATTTAGAATATTAACATACATAAAGTATCACTTGTGTTCATCAACATAATTTTTATTCTTCAGACTGTGAGCCTTATAGTTCCACTCAGAATGGATCCTGAAGAGGAAGAATTAGGAGCTGATGAAGTAGAACATAACATAAAGCACTACTCTACTTTACAAAGTAGACAATTTTCTAGCTCTTTGACATTGAATATTTGATTGAAATTATCAAGGTTACGAATGACTTTATATTTTCTGTGCTCTTTACCTTTGTAATAAATATTTAATACTTTTGATAAGCACTATACCCCCAAATTGTGTAATACATAATTCCATTATTTAAAACTGGTTCAACATTTTTAAAATAAGAAATACAGAGAATCGAACATCTTTTTATAACTACTGTATTTTGTACACAAAATTTTAATTACATATTATTTTTATCACATTATTACAAAGCACATATCTTTAGTAAAGTGCTATTTTTAAGAGGACTCCTGGCACTGCTGTTTTAAGAAATTTCTATCAAAAATTACATCTATATTAAATGCCTTTGTCCGGAATTGAAGCAACAATTAGTTAACTCAACAGCTTTACATTAGAGTTAGCTTGTTGCTGCAGCAAGCAATTCAATTGAATTTCAACTAAAACTCAGAATAAAATAGCACTTTCCCTTATCTTTCAGTTTAAATTATTTTTTGTACCCTAGCAGTACATGTTGCTTAACTTTTAAAAACTTAACTATTGTGTATAGATATGGATTATATTTTTTAATTAGTGAAAATTTGTAATAACAGGAATGGGGAATTATCTCTAGACAGTGAAATAAATGGAAATATCAAATTTTGAATAAACCAAGTTAAAAAATGCTGTTCATTCAAAAGTTTTAAAGTCAAAGCACAAGAATCATTATTCACTTTAGAAACAAATAAAGGTTAAATTTATAACAAAAATGATCACTCACTATTAATAACCAGCTGACCAGTTAAAAACATTTTTCAGACCATGGCCATCGATGTAATATTTCAGATTTTCAAAGAAATCCTCAGCTACCTGAAATCATTAACAAAATTAACACACAAATTCTCTATAGTCTATGAAAAGCTATCAAAACTTGAGTATCAAACTTGCAAGTTAGTATCAGAGTATCATTATTTCCTTTTCTGATTTACAGTTTACAATAATTTTCTAATTTTACTACTCTAACAATTAATATTAATTTAATTAAATGCCCATATGGAAGAACTCATAAAAATACATTGAGACATTATGACATTTTTAATTTAACTGATGTATTGTAATAGCTCAAGTAATTTCTACCCACAGAATTTTTTATACCTTTTACACGAGTTTTCTCATACAGTTTAAAGTCCTTTTTTTAAGATTTACTTGAAATAATTTCAAGCTACATAAACAAATTCTTTTTTTTCAAACAAAAAGTTTACATTGTTAAAATTACTTAAAAAGTTAAGTATTATATTCATATGAAATTGTTTGTAACCTAGCTGTACATTACCATATAAGTGAAGCTTTTTAGGGTTCTGATCCTGAATGAATTAAAAGGAGAGCTAAGACTTCCTTAGTATGCCTATTTTATGACATTAGAACTGTTGTTATTCATATTACAAATAAAGATAATGAAATTATGGTCCTTCTAGAATCATCCCTGACCACCATGATATAAATCAAGCCACTAATAAATTTTGAAGGGGATACATACATTCCTAATCATGCCTATATAGTTATGCACACATCACATAGAAAAAAAAACCAATCCTCTAATAAATTTACAATTGAAAATTTTTTTGACACTAACACTAGTACTAACTGACTAAAGTTTATTAGTTGATTTGTTGGAGTTTTATGATATAAGGCCCATTTTTGGGTACAGTGCACCAAACAAGTAAAAGATTAATCTATGAAAAGCAAGAACAGTTTGGTCCCATGAGGGGTCACCCTGACATGGTTCTGCTGCATATATTTTTCATTCGGCAATTTTTATTTTGAATTCATTGTTTTGTAATATTGGGATCAAGCAGAACGATCATTAAAATTAGTTTCACTTGAATAGGAAGTTATTTTTAAAAAAGATGTACTATGGAGATACGCATCAAGGAAAAATATCAGGGGAAGCAACTTACATTTTTAGGATCTGAGATAGCAGCCACATGAGGAGTAATGGTAACCTGTAAAAATTGAAATAACAAATTAATTAATTTTAAAAAACGAAAAAGTTTTGTACCTTAAAAATAACATTTAATAAATAAATTATTCACAATTTAAAAGAATTCTAACTACATCACTAAGTTCTTCAATTTAATAATGTGAATTAACAAAATTAGGCTGTTTAATTTTGAAAGCACATACTGCAATAAAAAATATGTAAAATAAGTGTTAGATTTTAAGGGTTCTTTCCAAATGTAACTAAATTATTTTTGCAACTTGAATTTAAATAGGAATAAATATTTCATAAAATGTTGTCGGCTTTAAATTTAAGTATCTTAACTTTTTAGAGGAGAAAAGATAAAAAAACATTGCATATGACTTATTTGACAAAGATAATAAATAACAAACCAAATATCAAAGACTGAGATTAGTTTTGTTTACATGAATAAGAGTAAAAGTAAAATAGGATTTTATAAAATGTTAAGGAATTAAAATTTTATTGACAGTTTGATGGATTTTGCTTTTACTTAAGAAGTATCCCCAAATTTCATTCAATTATTACCTGGTGTATATTCCATAGAGCACTAGACTTAGACAAAGGTTCATTTTCAAACACGTCGAGAACAGCTCCGGATAACCACCCGACTCTAGAATTATTAAAAAAACCTATAATATATATTTCACTTTACATAAATATAGTATTTATAATATCAGATAAAATTACCTCAATGCTCGAACAAGCTCTATTTCGGAAATGATATCCCCTCTGCCAACGTTTATGAAAACAGGTTTCTAAAACAAGACAAAAGGGTAGAAAATTAAAGAACTAAAACAAGGCTGTAGAGAAAGCAATAATTATTTTCATGAAACACATGTATCAAAAAGTTAGCACTAATGTAGTAAAAAATATGAGTTCTAACAGATCAAATTATGAGAGGAACTGCAGAATGAAAATTTCATAAGTAGAACAAAATGAGAAAATAAATCAGGCAGATTTAAAGGTTTCTGAATTTAAGGGATCTTGGCATATAACATGTGAAAGCTTGAATAACTAAATATTGGGCAATGAAATGTGTAAATAAACTGAAAGAATTAAAAATCTTACTTTGGTACATTTTTTCAAAATTGAATTATTCAACATTCCTCTAGTGAGAGCAGTACTTGGCAGAGTATTGCATATGTAGTCACATTCTGGAAGAATATCTTCGATATTGGTGAAAATTCTAAAATTAAAGTAACCTTTAAATAGCCAAATTAAACAAAAATAATAAAACCAAATTTGAACTTAATTATTTTGTGGGAAAATGTCTAAAAGTTTACGATTTCTAAGCACCAGTTCAAAATATTTATTTTTATTACCTTTCTACCCCTAAGTATCATCTTACACGACGGGAAAATAGTCACACTAACATAACAGTTACCAGAATCACACACATATGGAGACTACTTAAACAAAGATTATTTATATATGAGTGAACTTACTTATCTTAATTATGTAAAAACAAAGAAAACACAGTGGCTGGGACACCTCGAAAGAATGGAAGATAGAGGCACCAGAAAGATTTTCAAAGGCCAGTGCCAGGGACAGAGAAAGACCAGTTAAAAGATGGTTGGATGAGGTGGAAAAAGACATAAAAATTCTAAAGGTCAGTAATTGGAAGCAAAAGGCTAGAGACAGAATGGTTTGGAGTAAGATTGTTAGAGAGGCCATAGTCCAGCACGAGCTGTAATGCCAGGGAGTTAGTTAGTTAGAACTTACTTATCAAATGCTTGGTTTGTATCATGTGGATTTCTGGCTAAACCCAATACTGTAGTTTGTCTATTCTTTAGAAATTTGGCCACTAAAAATATAATGTTGCTCATTATGTTCAATATATAATGGGTGTTTCAATAGCTTAACTAAAACATAGGAACTTCACAAGTTAAACAAGGTTAAAACCAACAGATACTCAAATTAACAAAAACTTCAAGCGAGCATTCTTTGTTCAAACAGTGTAAAATCATGATGTTTCATCCTTGGCTGTGGAGAATTTCATCAGGAATTAAAATAACCTTAACGAGATGAAAAATCTTAACATCACTAATCATCATCGGGTTGGAACATGTTGCTGAAAACCTTTAGCATTTCTTGAACAGACTTGTACTTGACTTTTACTACTGATTTTCTCCCCAGCTGAGGACAAAACATCCAGATTTTACACAGTTGAACCATAACCTATTAATCTGGAAGATATTATTTTAAATATATATTAAGGCATCAGTATGTTAATTATTTTACTTCCATTTATACAGGATATAACATTAAATTTTAAAACCAATCTAGTAAAAATCAGATTAATAAACATATAATAAAATTTATAATTTGGATGTAAAAAAAAAATTACCCTCATTAAAAGAAGTGGTAGTTATTTTCTAAAAAGATAGTAAAGTTACTATAACATCTCGAGTTACTAAACCCAAATTTACATTAATTATTCATAGTACATAAGCACAAATCATGAAAACTTGTGAGCAAAGTAGAATGATGCAAGAAATGCCAAAAATCAGCAACTATGCAAAAAAACAAAAATATCTATATTTTAAAAAGTGCTTAGAAGGAAAGTTCAAAAAATAGGTCTATTAAAAAATCTGGACGGGTAAAATAAAGTTTTTGAAGTAAAAGTTGTCAGTGGAATGCTGTTATCCCTATACGATGACTATTTCAATAACATATCTGTTAAGTATTAGGGCTTTTAGAAATAAAATAGGGAAATATATTCCTTACCAGCAGTGCCCATGTTACCAACACCAAGTACAGCAACAGTAAGCTGATCCAAAGTACGGGAGTTAGAAAAATCTTCATTTTCCAGCCTGTAAAACATGATTAAATAAAGAAAAATCAGAATTGAAACTAAATGGTATTCTTTCAATGCAAAAAATATTAGAAAATAAAAAATCACAATTCAAGCAAGAATTGGAAATGAAATTATTAAAATCATACCAAGTTTTGGTCAGTTGCCCATTAAAACAGAGCTTGAACTTTCTTTCACAGCTTATTATGTGACCAATAACGTATTCTGACATCATAAGACTGAATGCGTCGGAGACATGTCGTGTAATAGTGAAAGGAGGCTGCATAAAACATGGGGTAATTTTAAAGAAAATAATAAAAGAAACATAGTAAAGTATATAAAAATAAGAGTATAAGATGATTTTTTGTGTTCATTGTAAGAAAAAAAATGTCAATACATAATGGAAAAGGATCTTTGGGAAAATTTTTTAATTGGGTTGTAGACGATAATATAGACACCACAGAGTAGGATTGAAAAAATATAAGAATGCAGGTAAATTCTGAGTAATTTCTCATAATTATAATTCTAATCAAATAAGATGTTAAAAAGATTTTAATATTTTTAAGTTTTTATTTACAAGAATGAACTAATTTTTAAAATGTTATCGCTTGTTAATGGTGCTCAAAATGTTTGGATTATTGTGCAAAGAGGCAAAGAAAATATAAATAAATACAACTAATCTTAAGTTATAAAGGTTACTAATCTTACACTATCTTAATTTTATACCAAATTTGGTTAGGGATAACAAAGGCTAATACTATAATTCACACGTACCGATAAACTTTTAAGAAATAATATCAGAAATACAAAAGATTTGGCAATTTATGAAATCTTATTATATGGTGAATTGAAATTAAGTACCTGTTCAGTGAGTTTCACTAGACGATCGACACCTGAAAAACATAAAAACTATTATTTATGAACATAAGAAGGGGAAAAATTCAAACCAAAATTTAAACACAAAATAAAGAAAAGCTACAAACCAGCCCAAGTACTATGTGCCCACTTTAAATTAGGCATGTATTTATAGGTATCCACCAGGAGTGTTGGATCAAAAATTCCGATCACAACATTTTTAAGTTCATTAATTTGATCTTCAGAAGGCACAGGATCTAGGAAGAGCAAATATTAGAACATTGATTAAATATCATTCTCATACAGGAGAAAGTCACTTCTGGAACTTAACTACTATTTACAAGGTTACACCAAATTTGGGGATACCCAATGGCTTTCTTTTGTGCTATGAAATTTCATCAACCAACTAATTACATTTTACCTAGGTGATACTTTGGGATCTGCTTGTTCATTAAAATTAATTATAAGTGACATAGTGCCTTTCTCCTGTAAGCTGAAGATATACAGGACACTTCAGAAAGCTTCAATTTTTTTTCAGGTTTCATGGCTTGAGATTTTTTGTTTTCATGGAATTAATGATTGCTTTGGTACTTACGTATTATCCCATCAACCATGCCACTGAATCCCAAGAGCATTACCAAATCGCATAATAGACTGTGTCTCTGACAATTCCTGAACGGTTGATAGGATAATACATAAGAAGGTACTTACGTATTATCCCGTCGACCGTGACGCTTAATCCGAAAACGTTATTAAATCCCATTCACTTTACTATTACTGTGCCGCTGAATTATACGTCCGCTGAACGGTCGACGGGATAATACGTAAGTACCCATAAGAACTATTATTTCATTCTTAATGTAAAATTAAAAAAAGATACCTTCAAGCTCAACAGTTTTAATTTGAATTCCAGGTAAGGCAATATCCATGAGGGACTCGATGAGCTTATTCATTCTGGAGAGCACATACACAGTAGGAAGTGCAAGTACACCTGCACTTGAATAACAAGAAGCCATTTAACCTGAAAAAATTTAAAAATAATGATTATTATTTCCCATAGAGTATATGAAGAAACCAGTTTTTTAATTTTTTTCTTGACGGGTTTTTTTACGGAAATTTAAAAATACCCAAAACTGCCAAATTTTGCAATTTTTTAAATCACAAGAACCTTTACAACTCTGGAACGAATAGGACTAGATAATTCCTTTAAAACTCATTTTAAAACTATTTTTATGGCCTTTAACCCCTTCTTTCCTCAGCACAGCTTTCAGACCTGCAGAGCATTTGCTTTCTACTTCTCACTCACGTGTGAGAGCCATGATGCGGGTATTCAACAGTAATGTTACTAGTGCATGTTTTTAACTTTCCGTAACTTTAAATTTGGAACTTTACGATCTTGGCAACAAAATAAATGGCGCCAAAAAAGCACCAACGCGAACCGTAAAGTGGGAAATTACCACAAAAGTTAGGTTACAGGCCTGACACCAAAAACAAGTATGACACTGTTTTCAAGGAACAAGTTTCCGTAAGCTATCTGGGGGCACCTAGACACCTCTTCCCGATATGGGGCTATTGTTAATTCACAGAAATGCTCCATCTTTGTTTCTTAATGGCTTTAGTATGCCAGAAAAATAATTTTTAGTATTAAAGATAATTTGGAATTAAATAAGAGATTAAAAAAAGTATACTTAATGTTTTACTAATAAGTAATAATGATGAAATTATAAATTTATTTCTGTAATTGCGGGAAATTAATTGATATTCAATAATGCATTTTTTTCCACTGGACACCCTCAAAGTAAAATTCTGGCTAGCCTGAAAAAGATGTCATAATTATCTTTCACGCTCCTATAGCATTTTCAAAACAGGTTAATATTCGTAATTTGTATCAATACACCTTTTCAAGACTATTTTCCAGACACAAATAGTTTCATGATTGCCATACAATTTTGGCATATTACCCTAAATAAATGCCTCTATTACAGAGGTAGGGGCATAGCCAGGATTTTCCCTTGGGGGGGTGGGTCCAGTGTGAATTTTTTTTATTGAATATCAATAGTTTTCCCATAATTAACTAACTTAATTATTTTCAAATTATGTATTAGAATCACACCTATAGATTAACTAATTAGTATAATAGTTAAGATTAAGTACTAATTTTTAATGTCTAGTCCGATTCTTAGTGTTCATCAACAAAAAAAAAATATTCTTAAAATAAAAAAGAAAATTATAGAAATCTAAGTACAAAAGGGGGGTCTGGGGGTCCTCCCCCAAAAAATATTTGGAAATTTGACCCTTAAAAACAGCATTTTAACCCATGGTATCGGGGATTCCCCCCGGTAAATTTTAAAAGTTTAAGAAGCAAAAGTGCTTTTCAGGCTTTTTTAAGGGGCATAGATGGCATAGATGCGCTCTCTTGAGTGACTAAAGATAATTATAGCACCTTAATTAGGACCTAAGAAGTTTAAGATCAGGCCCAAAGGGGTGGGAGTCCGGACCCTGGGACCCCCCTTGGCTACGCCCCTGGTTCGGTATGAAAGTGAATTTGATAAGTTGTCTACAGCTAATTTTTCGTGAAACTTGCAAACGTTGGCCTACTTAAGAAATTTATTTTGTTTAAGTGTGTAAGAAAATCTAACGTGAGAATTTGAAGGGAAGGGGGTCCAGCAAAATCTCACCAAAGGGGAGGGAGGGGTCCAAAATTTGACAAAACTAGAGCAGAGGTTCTCAAACTGTGGGGCGCGACCCGCTGGTGGGTCGCCAGTCAGTTTTTGGTGGGGCGCGACAAGTTTTTGAATTCAAGAATTCCTTTAAGAAATGATGTTGTAATTTAAATTTATGGTACTTATGTATTATACCATCGACCGAGATGCTGAATCCGAAAATGCTATCAGATCCCATTGACTTTACTATTACCGTGCCACTGAATGGTCGACGGGATAATATGTAAGTACCAAATTTATCCTAGATTATCAAAAAACCAATTAAAACCCTGTTTTTAAGAGTCAAATTTCAAAAATTTCTCTGAGGGAGGACCCTCTTCTGACTCTATAGCTCATCGTTACTCCCACAGTCAAACAATTGGATACACAGGTTCAAATATTTCTTTTTAAATACCTAAAAAAATCTCTTAATATAATTTATTATTGTAACAAAATAGTAGATGGCCAAACCCCATGCGCACGAAGCTAAAGTCATGTAGGGGGGATGGAAAATTAACTGAAGATGAGGTGGGTCACATTAGAGTTTATTTATAAAAAGTGGGTGGTGATGTTGGAAAGTTTGAGAACCCCTAAACTAGAGTATACTTAACCCTTTCGGGACGGCTGGCGCATATGTGTGCCGGCAGCGAGATGCTCCTACGGGCCGGCTGGCGCACCGGTGAGCCACCACTTAAAGAGGCCCAGAGGACGGGTGGCACACATATGATACACGATAAAAACTTTAGATTAATATTTTTAATTCCCATTAGATGCCGCTGTATGTCTACTGCAGTGAAATTATTGGAAAGAGAACATCTTGACCTCCATGCCCATAAAATATTTTATTTTTTTTGATAATTTGTTTCGAAGAAATAGCGAGATTTATTGATGATGCATTGAGAAGATGAATAATGTGAATTTAGATTGTTTTCTTTCAACTCCTTAGCTAATAAACACTTCAGGAACTGTTCTAGGAGACTCAAAATGCTTTTTTATTATTTTTTGGATAGGAAATGGATGTGTTGGTGGTTTTATTGCTTTTATTTCTATTAGATATCTCTTGCTTTAGGATGGAATTATTTATTGCTTAAACAGAAAAAAATCAATGTTTGAGTGTGTAGTTCAAATGGAGATTGAAGTAGATAAATTATTTAATATTTATCTCAGAATTATTAATGCTTAAACAATTTCCGAGCGGTTATTATTAGCAGTGCGCGTTGTGTGCGCGCGTTGTTCCAGTAAAAAAGTATTAAAGTGGGCTTCGTTCCATAAATGTGTAATTTATCTTTTCGCATAAGTTTCTTGGGATGAAATCTTTTCATTTTGGGATATTTTTCCCAGAAAAGTTTATCTCAATTTGTGGAAATGCTAATTATTTACAAGTTATTTGTTTTATAAAATATTTCTTGAAAATGGAGAGATAATGTTTTAAATTTGTTTAGCATGGACTTCAAAGGTAATCATTTCATCATATGCCGAAAATTAGACACTTTGGACGACAATTTTAATTTCTGTGATTTTTTTCTGAAGTTCGACTTAGACGCGCAAAGTGCCCGTCCCCAGGGGAAGTTCTTTCCATGAAGTTCTCCATGAAAAAAGGTGGTCTGGAGGTTCTCCATCAGAAAATATTTCAAAATTTCACACTAAAAAGTAGTGTTTTGTTGGGACATTTGGAACCCTTTGTGTGACACCCAAAGAGGATAACTACTTGTAGGTCTTCAAAAAAAAATTACTAGTCATGAGAATTTTAGGGATTGGGACGGGTTGAACACCCTAACCCCCCTTTAGATTCGACCCCGACCCTTAGTAATGGTGCAATATGTCCAGAGAAATATCGGTTTTGCGGGTCCATAACAGTCCTATGAGAAACGATAACTAAGAATGAAAACGAAACATGTAAACATAATCACTTGCGACTCACACTGGAAGTTCAGAGAACGAGCTGAAATACAGTGAATATGTTAAGGCATCAAAATAATGCATAAAAAATATTAATGCATCAAAAGTTGTTTTTTATGTTTCAGAAATGGTTTTGTTAAATCTGAACTTCTAGAGATTTTTAGTTTGTTTAAAATGATATGAGCCGAAAAAAAGAGAATCTTCGATAGATCAAATACCTTATAACACTTGGCAGACGTTCTACTTCAAACTTTTACAACCTTTTGAGTCCCGTCAGTTTTACCGTGCTTCCTTCTCGAGCTTCAATCGTGAAATGCCGGCTTACGGGTTTTGTTTATTTACATTTAGGTTCCAATGTGGAAATTCGATATAAATTCAAGTAAACAGAAAATCGATATTTCTAGAAAAAAAACTTATTTTGTTTAAAAGTTCCATATTATTAAGAATAATACGAATGCATACAAAACTAGATAAGGTATTTAAATATTTTAATTATTATGAAAAGGTGTTGCAGTTGATTGCCAAACAGATGGAGGTTTAGAGAAAATAAACATTCTTAAGCTCAGAAGCTCCATTAGTACATGTTTATTGTGCGAAGAATCAGACTTTGGAGAGTAACAAATACGTTGCGTTGTCACAGTTCACTGATAACCTAAACAAATTGTCTGCTTTTTTTTCATCATTTAAATGGATTAAAACGCTGCCCTTTATCCTTGACTACAGTTATTATTTTTTGTAAATTTAAAACGATTTTACAATTAAGTTTATAAAAATGTTTCTTGAAAGTTAAAAAACATTATTCATTTTTATGTTGTTAACTTTTGTAAATAAAAAATATTGTCCCATTACCCCTAAGTATGGGGGCTAATGGCATATGTAATAGAATTTAAAAATAAAAGCCATTTATGAATTTAAATGCCTTTTTTATTAACATATGCTACTATATTGAAAAGCAAAAATTGTTGTGGATAAAATTTCAGCATTGAACATCTTAATTCCACAATGTCTTCTGGAGTGATTAGTTTCCCTAATACAACTAACATATTCTTCACTAATTAGAATTATCCTAATAGGATAGTAATTCTAAATCGGATTAGCCTACATTATATAGGAAATTTTTTTTTTGCAGGATAATTAAAATTGCTAATTTGTTTGTCTGCAAATTCAATGCACTACAATGTTCTATTAGAAATATTCAGCCACATTAAGTTGTTCCATTAGCCCCCACAATGTGAAAATTTACAATAATTGGAATAAAGTATTGAATGTAGAAACATGTAGAGAATTATTTCTAGAATTATTCTAGAAATAATTCTCTGCATGTTTCTACATTCAATACTTTTTCAGTAATATTTTCTTATTCTCCAATATTTATAGATTATAGAACTGCTTTTAAATAAAATTTAAATATTCTTAAAAATTTACAAAATAAAATCAATTACAAAATTTAATACCTTTTTTGGCTTGTTGAAAACAAACTTTGCTTTTTACTGCTCAGCAAAAAACTGTCATGGCAGATATTCTATGCTTAAAATATTTGCAAGCCCGTTACCAATTAGTGACGTACTACAAATCTTTACTAAAACATTTCTCATAAAGAAAAAAATCAATTGGTCCCCACTTTCTCCTATTTATTTTACATATGAGATCCCCGAAGTTTTACAAATTTATTTTAAAATAATTTTCTTCTAAAAAATATAATTTCACCTTTAGTTAAGAAAACTTTGCAACTTCATGAAGAATATTAATTGCTCGATTATAGTAAACCTATGTTGAATAATATAGTGGTGGATGTAAAAAAAGTAAGATCAAAAATTCATCCTTGAATTACATTTTAATGAGTCATTATAATACCTAGGTCAGGGGTGGACAAACTATTCCATACCATGTGCCAATAATTTGACAGGCGAGTTCAGATGCACCTTATTACTCGAGCACTTACCGTGCCATCGTGATGATGTCGAACGCAGTTTTTCAGAACGCGAACGAAACGTCTAGAGCAGCATTAGAAATTGGGGAAAAAATCACTGGTCCGACAAATTTAAAAGGACCGGTTTAAATATCATTATACATTATTTATTGCACTGAATGTGAGTACCATATAGTAATGCTAAAAATTAATACATATTCAATAATATTTTTTCTTTTTCTCCGGGGGCTCCCCTATCCCATATATCGCCATCAAACGCACTTAAAATACCGCTATTACTGAACAACTCGTCTTTATATTTTTACAAAAACGCTGCTAGAACTGGAGGGTGGGATATTTTTTCACCACACACACACACTGGTCCGACGGACCAGTGATTTTCTGATTCCACTGGTCTGAGCCGTTTTTTAGTTGTCCCGGACCAGCAATCCACCGCAATTTCGAACGCTGGTCTAGAGATTTTATTCCAACTAGACCACGACTTTTAAGCCCGTAAGATTTGTCTTTTAATAGTTACTCCAGCCGCTCGTGAAAGCCGCCTTAAAGGGAACCGTCAAGGGAGCCACCTTAACTCTCTTTTTTAGTGTTCGGCACTAGTTAACTAGAACTAGTTGCAACTAGTAGTTAACTAGTATTTTAACTACTTTTGGTTGAAACTAGTTTAACTAGTAGTTGAACTACTTTTTTTAATAACTACTAGTTGAAACTACTTTCAAATTTTCAACTACTTTAAAAAAAATTTTTGTTCAAAATTTCAAAAATATTTAAAATTTTTATCAAAATATACAAAAATTACACTGCTATTTATAACTACAATGTCTTGGTAGAGTACTCAAATACCATAACCAGAAATAAAGCACCGTTTTGAGCGAAGCATAAAGTTTTTTGTGATATAGATAAGAAAGATGTATTAGAATTTGGGCAAAAAATAGGTTATGAAATTAAATAGACTAGTTAACTAGTAGTTAACTACTTTGGAAAATAGTTAACTACTAGTTGCAACTAGTCCCAGGAAAAAATAGTTAACTACTAGTTGCAACTAGATTTTCCCAGACTAGTTAGTAGTTGGTAGTTAACTACTTTTTGACCACTAGTTGCCGAACACTACTCTTTTTTGAAAAAGCCCTTGCAGCTTGCAGTGTATTTGATATCACTTATACATTTATCAACCAAATACGGGTTTTTAAAGGCGCGAAAGGAGTCTTCTTTACCAAATCCAGATAACTGACTGATGACCAGATGACTGACGCTCCACTATTTTCCATCCAATGCGCCATGTTTGGCTCAAGCCCCTGACCTAAGTAGTTATTATTTATAACATCGACGTATTTTGCATAATTTATCACAAAATTCCTTCGGAGCTAATCTTGTTGCACAATAAAAAAAAACAAGGTAGATTCAAAAACACGGTTGTTTAAGTATTATAGAAGAACTCATATTTAAAACAAGTACCCTCGAGAAGATAATTATGATGTTTTTAAGGAATTAGCTTTTGAGGTAAATTGGAATGAGATTTAAATTAGTCCAATTTTGTAAACGTCAGTTTTGCTTGAGATGAAATGCAGTAAAAAAGCAGACAATTCATCCTTTAAAATAATTATTCTTTTTAAAAAGAAGAAAATATTTCATGTACTCTGCATTTTTGAGGGATATTGTGTTTTGTTTAAATTCAAATTACAAGACCGAAAAGTCACACAGCTATTATTTTTAACTTTCAAGTGCTTCTTAAAAATAATAAGTAAGGGAAGCCTTTATATTTTTTATACATCCTGTTGAAGGACGAAAATAAAACATTTTTATAATATGTGTAATCAACGCAACAGCATTTTGGTTACTTTCAGAAATGTTGTTTTTTAACAGATAACATGTGTACGGGGCAATTTTTTTTAAGTTGCGCGTTCATCAAAACTAAATTTTAAATATCTGAATGAGGGGAAAATTTTCCTTTAACTTTTTAAACACTTTCTTTATTATCTTCAATAGGAACTAGGAGCAACCATACAGGGGGAATTTAGGGAGAGAGAGAGAGGGGCAATGGGCATAAAGAAACACTCCAGAGAACAGAGAAGCAATTCAATTTCTAGATTAATACCTTTATCAATTTCAATTTTATCCCCATATTTTCATGAAAAAGTTACTGATAAGCAGCATGGTGTTAATTAAAAAAATAATGTTGTTTGTTCTCTTAAAAAAATCGGAAAAGGGTTTCACATCAACACGAACCTTTTGTGATTTCAGCACCCGGATAAAAATCCAAGATTAACTTTGCTACTGCTAGAATATAAAAGATAGGGGCCAAGCCAACCTATCTTACTTCAGTAATAACAAAAATTGTCACATTTTGTTTACTATTAGTAAAGAAATATTCCTAACACTCTTTTTGATCAATTACAGTTATACTATATAAACCATGAAAACCACGCGGTTATAGTTTTATTAAATTATTGAACTTCTTTCTGTTCTGTTTGATCAGTTATTCCCTTCATTTTCCAAGCTCTGATCATTCAAAAAAAAATTAAAGGGGTAAATACCAATATTCGAACAGAAATCTACACAATTATTGAAAACATTTTTTGGTATTGAAATCAAAGCATATAATTTGTATTAAATTAAGATTTTATAAATAATTATTTTATGATTAATTTCAACCTCCAATTTCATCATTAATTATATATTTACTTTATTATTCTTCAGAATGGTAATAATTGAAATTTCCGTGAAACTTAACGGTAAAGCTGATTTTTAGGATTTATATATTTCCCCAACCAATTCTCCTGTACTAGCTTTGCGTTTAACCTGTATTTCACGTAATAATGATAATAATTGATGGGGAAGTGAAACGTTTTTTTTCCAAAACTTTAAATTATTCAATCTTGATAAAATTATCTGAAGCACAGTGACTTTTATACACGATTCCTTAAGTCAGAATTACACAGTAAACTCAGAACGAAGAACTCGTGTTTAAAAAGTTCAATCGTTTCAAAACCATTATACTTCTATTTTCTATTTCCATTAACTTAGACACGAGTTTTTGCAAAAAAAAAAATATTTAAAACAATTATCAACTTGATTAGGTTTCTTTACCACTGTGAAAACTTCTTTAATGTGGATGAAATAGTACGATTTTGAAATTGTATGCAATTAGAAACTGTTTTCAATAAAAAACGTAGATAAAAATATTGTTTACCAGTAAATATTATGATTCGCGTGCAAAAAAATAATAATTTCTAACCCGGAATAAAATTTATATTAATTTGCTATGAGGATCAACAAAGATGATTAAATATCTTTCCAACAACTTCCAAACGCACAAGTTAGCAACAACTGGTAGGAAGAAAACTGAAGCAAATGTGAAATGATTTCCAATGCCATTAATCCTGTGGTTTTTCTACTACGAGCCATCATGAGAAAAATTCGTCCAACCAATTAAATTTCGCAGCATAAAAATCAGCTTAAAGATTTCCAACGTTTGACAGTTAAATTTATGAAACACTATTGGATTTAATAATCGTGATTAGAGATATTCCTCCAGGTATCCCAAAACGGGTTCTGTAATTATTTGTAATTTATCATTTTAATGTGGCAATAAACGCAACTGTGTCATTACCGTGTTCCTTTTAGGCCACCCTCCTAATAAAAATTTATGAAATGCGCAAACTCCCTTTAGAAACATCCCCGATAGAAGAAGCTGCCAGGTGACAGTTACGATTACGATAGTTGAGGGAAATAATTTCCCTACATTTAATTAAGCTAAAGCGCCCTCTCGTGTTGGGTTCGGAAAGGCATTAGCTGAGATTTCTCCCACCTTGCTCATGTAATGCTCGGATACTTTAAAGAGCATTAAGCTCATTGGAGCATTAAAAGCAACGGTTTGTTTGATAAAACGTTCACACTTTTTTGTTATGCGACAATAAGGACTTCGGTATGGCTGCACGATGAAGGATTAAACGGTTCCCGACGAATGAAATATTCTCACCTTCCGAAACTTGTTAACATTAACTTCTGCTGAAGAACATTTGGCTTGCCTTCTTTCGGTGTGAACGCAATAATTCGTGCTCAGGTGCTTGCTCCTAAGTACTTTTGAGTTTCAAAAACTCTTTAAATATAATGTCGTATTTTTATACTTTGGACTATGGACGCGTAGTAAAACCAAAGCTGGAATGTGTAAACTTTGTTTTAATTTGCTTTTGACTTTTAGATTGGGGTAATTGTGAAATTAGAAAGAAAGAAGGATTGAATACATTTTAATAGTTTTTTTAATATGATCTCTAATAGATGAATTTTGATATGATTTTTATTAATCTTTCACCATTCCAATTTCTCCAATTCATCTTTGAGTGTCAAAATATTTACGGTTACGTTTAATTTTCCATACTCCTCTCACAATTCAAATTCAGCATTTTTTAAATGTAATGCTGACAGGGAATATTTTACACATAGGTATTTCGAATGAATCTAAGTAATAATATCTTTACTTTGCTGATAAAATAAATTGAAGCAACTTTCGTCAAGGAAGTAGGATGATCTTATTTATTGGTTTTCTTTCCATAGTTAGGAATATAACGCTTCAAATTGATAAATTTTGAAATTCAGGATTATGATTGAATTTTTAGAAAGATCTCATTGTAATATAAATCTAAGCTGCTAGAAAGATTTCAATGTTTTTAATTACCCAAGATATAGTAATATGGATCCAATTTTCTTTTCATATTTTACCTTATATCTCTTCTTAAGCAGTTGTTGATGTTATAGTGTTCCTGGAGATCAGATGTAGTGGTGCGACTGGATTAGCTTCGCTATGGCGACTGCTGATTCTGAATAGTATAGGTGCTCTTCGGTGGGATAATTTAGTTTAATTGTAGCAGCGACAGATAGATTGCCAGCTGTAGCTGCTGCAATGATTTTAAAATATTTGATTTATATTTAGAATCTATAAAGAAGACGTTTCAAATTGGATGAGCTTTTGAAACACAAATTTATTAGCAAATTTTAAAGTACAAAAACAAAATTCAATGCCCCTCCCCGTAAACGACATTTAAGAATCTCCGATACAGATTTTTATTTTTTCCCCCCCTTTTTGTAATTTGTAGAGCTAGAAATTACATCAAAAATTGTACTTCTGCCTCTATCTAAAAGTCTGGGTAATCAAATAAAAGCCCCCTTCTCCAAATCAAATATGAACCCTCATCTCTAATCAATCCAGTAGTAAATGAAATCAACAAATGTAAACAATTTGGCCTTTGAAGCCTCGATTTTAAGAAATTCTTGAAGGCCCTGGAAAGCAATTTTATATCATATCGGCAGCGTTGAGCAAAAACGCCATCCTAACTGAAAAGACAAATATTTATTGGGGTTAGTTCTGAAGGCTTCTCAAGAGTACGTATTTACATTTATTTCTCTCAGCAATTGTTTCATTTTTTCAGACTCTCCACTTCATCAAATAGCTATATTTTTTTAGGGATATTTCTCTTATAGCCATAAGTTTTCATCTTCAAATACATAAGCTTTTGAACTCAAGAGTATCTTCCTTTTAGTAGTCATTTATACAATCCGTATTTTTCCCATAAGTAGATAACATTCAAACAAAAATTTGCAAGAACTTCAAATAATCATTATTTTTTAAAAAAAAAATAAGTTATTCATAAAACATATATGATTTAAATTTAGAATATACTATAAAGATGACTTTTCAAATCGGATGAGCTTTTGAAACACATATTTGTTTGCAAATTTTAAAGTTATTCTATTTTAGAACAACATGATTTGCGGGTTGTTATTTGGAGAAATTAATGTGATCGCCCTGATTATATTAAAATACGAACTCATTTTTCTTTAAAAATACCCCTCAATTTGTTCCATTTAAAAATAGTTCTACATTTGCTCCCTTTTTAAAAATACAAAACAAAAATATAGATAATTTTGCCCACATTTTTAAATTGAAATTTTAATCATTGAAATTGTAGAAATATATATATATATATATATTTTAAATTTTGAGGTAAAAGAGTATGACCTTATTTTCTTTAGCTAAAATTAAAATGTTTTTCACTACACCCTTCATTAGCCAAGGTTGGCTGCGTGAGACCAAATGGATTAAAAAAGTCTTAATATACAGTCTTTTATAAAATATGTCAATAAGTTCAAATTTAAGCACTTCAAGAATTTTTTATTAAGCTTCAAAAATGTACTGTTCCAAAAAGGGGCCCAACTTACCCCAAGTGACCTTATCAGGTATTGAAACAAAAAATTATTTATTCTTAATTTTACAGTAGGTATTCCTGAAATTTTGGTTCCCTTTTTAGATGCATTTATCAAAAACTTCCCCCTGAAATCATTGTTCTTAAGATTGAGAAATTCTAACCCTAGTAAAGGGGTATATTTGAACACGCTTGGGGCACTTGAACGCCTGCATAAATAATACAAAATCCATTTCTAGAAGATACCAAATTCATTAAAGTTACATTTATAGTTTATTATATTTATTAAATTTATAATTATAAAAGTTTACATTTATATAAATAATATAAGCTGGATATTTGGCATTTTAACATTTTCCCCTTACATTTAAGAATTTTTTTATACTTTAAAAATTTTTGTGCAGAATAAGTTTTTGATGAGGAAAAGAGTACTCCGAGACTCATAACGAATATATTGTCCATTAATAAAATCAATGAGAATAAAATGAAAAATAATTAGTTTTCAGTTAAGGAAATTGAGCTAGCTAGGAACTCAATACTCATCTCCTGAAATTGATGACTTGGGTATTTTAGTAGGATATCATGGTAAAAAGATAAAGGATGTTTTGTGAGGATTTTCCTTTCAGTCTTTTCTACTTTTTTCTAACTATATTTTTAAAATCATATCCTATAAAGCTATTTATTTATTAACATAAAGTTTACAAACTTCACTAACAAACTAATTAACAAAGTTTTAAATTACCTAATAAGAGAATAAATCAATTTATGTCTATTTTACAAATACTATTAAACAAAATAACCTTCAACTGATTTTAAAATGTCTTAGAAAAATAAATGCATAAAAACCTGTTCAATATTAATGAATATGAACTAAAAACATATTTTTATATAGAAAACCACCTTTTTTAAAACTTATCCAACTTCGATTTCTATCATATAAGTTAAAACTGGGGAAATCCTTAAAATTTGAATTTTAAGTTTAATACTAGAAATAATTAAACTTAAAAATATTTTAAGTCTAAAATGCGTCCAAAATCAAGAAAAGGGACTAGAAGGGATTTTTTAACTGTCCAAATGTGCCTCAACTTTTTGTGTTCAAATGTGCCCCATCTACATCTCAAACTTTAAGAGTAAAAATAGATATTTATAATTGAAATTGGAAAACAAAACTTTTTATGACTGAACTTTATTGATGCCTCATTAGAATGCAAAGCAAAATATTTACTTTAAAAGTTTTCTAGATTGAATTTTCATACGAATAAAAGGAGAATAAATTGTACTTTGCACCTTCCAAATCAGCCAGTTTTCAAATACTAAGGATTCCAATGGGCCTACTGCTCTGGAAATTCAGGCAAACGATGGTACTAATACAGCTACCTATAGGTATTTTTTCAGGTTTTTAAATTGAACTTAACATAGGCATATGTCGGTTGTTCTAATGTGCCCCCCTCTCCCCTAAAATTTTGCCTTCAATTTTTTTTCATCCACTTCTTAAAATTTGATGGGGACTTTTTTTTTCAATGGAGACACACTTTTAGATGTGAAAAGTATTTTAACAGTTATTAGTGTATTAAAATTAGCATTTTCTTTTTGAAATTACCTTCACAAAAATCTTAGTGAAAAGTTATTTAAATTTTGATTTTCTACTTGAAAACTCAGTACCTATTAACCCAACACCATTATGCCTTATTGTTAGAACGCTCCTTTTGAGTGTATAAAACCTTTTTAAAGCAGAGAAAATACTGTACCAATTACGATAACTCTATCGCTGTGGCGAGTAATGAAAGCTAATTAAAAAACATTCACCATAACAACTAGAGTTTTGTAAGAATAAATGATGAAATCTGTCAATAAAATATTCAATCCTAATTACTGTTTCTGGGTATTCAACACAGCTGCTCGCTGAATGAGTTTCTATTGTTGTATTGATAAATTTTGTGTGTTATTGGAAATCCATTAATTTTCTACCCTATCTAGGGTTAGCGGTGTGATCGTAGCGCGAATAATACATTCTGCTGAGCTTTGGTTCACTCACACATGGTTAACATCCTTTAAACGCTTTATTTGCTTTCTTTCTTTCGAAACAGAATATAGCCAATTCGTATCAAATTACGATGCGATTCTCCCCCTTTTGAGATCATGATTGCATGAATAAACCTCAATAAAAGATATTTAATTCAGCACAATCGATTGGAGGTTACAAATTTCGTTACGTATTTTGTCTTGAAGAAATATCTCCTCTCTACGAGTATCCTTGTAAAAAAAGTAGATTTGTAACATCAAATTATCTCTAGTTGAAAAAAAATTATCCAGCCCTAACTAAGCATCCAGAATGATTTTTAACATGATTTAGTTTTGAATTCCAAATAAGGAATATAATAACGGAAATAATCTTTCCCAAGAAACGTTTAAACGCTTCTTAACCGATACTTCTCAAGAAGTTACACATCTCTTGTTATCTTTTTAGATTACTAGGGCCAACAGTTTTTACTCTTTTTCGTCGTGCACCCTTTTTGCATGTTTGGAAAACTTACTCACTCTCTACTTCAAGTAAGTATATACATTTGTATATACTTAGTAGTAAGTATATTTTTGTGGTCTGGATTTTTTCCCGCTAATTGGAAATTGAGATAAGAACTTTTTGAAAATATAATTATAATCAATTACTAATTTTTAATAATCAATTCTTTTGTTATTGGTTACGGCTTTTTTAAAATGGCGTCGAGTAAAATTACAGTTTTTGAACAGAATCTGCATTTTTCGCAACTGTCACTGGACAAAAAAAAAATGAATTACGCATTTGAGACCAACACCCCTTCTGAGTCTTGTTCAAGTTACAAAAAGATCGTCGTTTCGTTTTTTAAAAAATTCGAATTAGTTTTAGAATTATTAATATTCAAAGTTTCAATTTTTTCCCTGGTCAAGCATGGCTACCGTCAACAACATCGAAACAGGATGGGTTTAGTTGGATGTTGGATATACACAGTTGGAACAGGGAGGAAAAAGGCGTTAGGAACACCAAGATAAAAAAGTTACCGGGACGGGAACACCGGGATATGAAAAATTATTACCGGGAGAACCGGGATGTAAAAAAATACCGGGGGAACCTGAATATAAAAAATACCGGGACCACTGGGAAATGAAAAACTACTGGGAACATTGGGATGATTGGTAATTTCGGTTACAGAAAATTAGACATATACTTGAGAAAACTTAAAAAATAAATTGATACACTCCACCCGTGCAAGGCCGGGCATTTCAGCTAGTACTGTATAAAAATAACTCAACTCTACTGCTGTAAATATAAAATAACTCATACCTATGAAGTTTATTTTTCATGACCAGTAATATGAATACATAATTGCGATTTATTTCCGGGATTTTTACTTAATTGCATTTTCAAAATAGTACAATTGTGAACCCCCATTTGAACTATCCACGAGCCGCCATTGACCATTGCACTCTTAAGGGTCTGGTTAGTAATCCCCTCAATCAGTTGACCGACAGGTACGTTTTCCCGACATAATCATCATCATCATCGTCAATGCGATACAAGGGGAACGAAGGAAGTCGAACAATGAAATGTCAGTATCAAGTCCAGGGTTTTTGTTTGGAAATGGGGGAAGTCTAAATTTTATTAGTTTATATTATGTAAATTATATCATGTAATTATCATATTGTTACTTTTTAAGAACGGATTGTTTTCCTCAATTTTTTTCATAGATAATTTGATTTTTTAGAATAGTAAAAGAAAGAAAATGGTAATATAGTGACTAAAAACATGATGCATTTTGGTCTAGCTTTCTGTGATGTCTCACAATACTATTCCTTTCCCAAAGAGTTCTTCACTGTAAAAAGTACATACTATGCAATTCATTTACTTTCCAAAAGTATTACTTCTCAAATTTAAATTCTTGTTTTCCGTGCAGTGAAAATCATATTCTTAAATAAAATGTCTTTTTTTTACCTGATGTTGATTAACTGGTGAATCTTTTAGATGACTTTTTACAGCAGAACAGTGAAAAATATTTGTGTGTATGGAGACTTTAAAAATTAGTTTATTATATTATAGAGGTGGTCAATTAATGTAAGTGGTTGTTCATAGAAGTTTTACTTTAATTAAATTATCAAAAAGAATAAATATGTGTATACAACTAAGAGTTATCTACTAAGTGTTTGCAGACATCCGGCAGATTATCATATAAATTGAATAAAAGATATATGAGGGTTTTGCTTTGAAGAAGAGCGAGAGAGATCTAATCGATTTTAGTCTTTTCTAAGTGCAGCCTGTTGATCCGAATTATGTGATGAGCTAATTCGAATATTAAATAGCAGTTGATTAGCACGGAGTTACAGTAGGTTATAATCCTCTTTTAAATCATTGATCACTTATATTTTGTCTTATATTTTACCATTATATTTTTCTTAATTCGTAAAGGAGTTGCTATTTATGATTTTGTAAAAATAAGAGTGATTTTAAAATGACACAGGAAAAAGTTAATATGAATTAGAGGGGGCTCCAAATGAAAGTGTTTGTAAGTAAGAGTAATGCTTTTTTAAAAATTTCTTTCATGATAAAAATTTAGTAACTATAATTGGAAAAGCTAAAATAGGTGACACCGGGATGGGTTTGGATAAAACTTTTAAAGAAAAATATAAGCTCTATCCGCACAATATCAGTTATTATCGTAATGTAGTACTAGTAGATATAGGGTGTCCCAAAAAAGACTGACACATTTTAAAAAATTTTAATTAAAAAACTAAAAAAGATAAAATTACGCGTTTTTTCGCATCCTACTCTGAACACCAAACAATATTATTCCCATGACATGTTATTTTATTTTTTGACTATTGTAGGCCTCTAGAATAACCTTTTAACAAAAAAAATACCTATAATGATTTAGAACGAGATTGAACCAAAACATATGAAATAAATCGGTAATAATCTAAAATACATACAAAACAATTATGAAAATTATGATGCAAGGAAAATATTTTAGCAAACAAAATTATCACTAAGATCTGGGTATAAGATAAAAATACAAAAACTCATTCAAAATAATTTATTTTCTAAAGCTAGTTATGTGTGACCTTTGAATGTCTTGAACACACAACGGACGATTGGCAGGAAAAGCTTCCAGTAGAAACAAAACCTTGTTATGGCCAATTTAAGTGCTATCATTCCCATTATAATTGGTAATAATATGTAGAATGGAATCTTGTAATTATGATGAAATAGTAGAAAAAAGTCATAAAAATTATAGAAACATGGATTCATGGAAACATGGAATGAATTATTTTAGCGTTTTCTAAATAATAACTCAGCAATCTCCCAAAAGTGGTAAGACGTTCTCATTCTAACAGCGATTTCACCACTAAAACCGCATGGAAGATATAAAATTCTATTTTTATCTAAGCAAGTACATTCTTTAGAAACAGTTATCATTCATTTAAATTTTTTATGCCCTCTATTATGGGAGGTACAAAATAAAATGTCTCGTGGCAGCTTTTCGTAATAACCGTCCCTAATGGGTTAAAGAGATGCATACGTAATGCTAAAAGAAAGAACCCCCCAAACCAGATTAACATTAAAAAGTTAAAATTATCAAATGAATTTCTAAGTTATGTACAAAAAATTAAATTTTCTTTTCTTTTATTCTGTAAGTAAATATCGCAATAGTGTTTTTCGGCATTAAGTTATTATCATTCAAAGGAGCTTATTCCTTTTAAAAGAAAAACTTATTTAAAAGGATATGATTTTGCGACTGTCTAGCCCAATAAAGACCAGGTAAATAATTTAAGAGTTAGGTTTTTGGTTTCGTTTGTTAGTTAGCAATATTCTTTATTAGGGTAAAAAATACAGCAAGCATTGTTTTCTTGCAAAATTGCTTTAAAAATGTGAAGAAAACTGAAACACTTGGTCTGCAATTTTTGTCTGCAGATAAAATTTTATATCTCTCATCTTAATAAAGTCTCATATAGTTCCTAATAATTCCTGTTGAGGATCAACAATCTAAGTACTACTTGAAGAATTTTAGAACATAATTATTGCAAATATTTTTTTGAACTTTCCTTTTAAGGGTCAACATTTTTCTTTGCACGTTTTCCAAAAATAATAATTCCTTCCTTACTTAATTTATTGCTGAGGCGAAATCCCATTTTATGGATACATGTAGGTAAAATTTTAAAGTGTAATACAATAAGTAAAAAATATAAAAATTATTAAATTTGTTAAAAATGTATACTAGTTTATTCGCTTTAGAAAAGAAAGATTTCAGCTTGATAGTTATTTTTTAATGAATTTCTTTGAGGTTTACAACTTTAAGGGGTCTTCAGTCCCATCGTCCCCTTTCCCAGATTTTGCCCTTGACACTTGTACACTATCCTACAGATAAAATATTTCCTATAACAAATCTTAAGTAGGAAATTGCATTGCAACTTCTTTCGTGTTTTCACTAAATTAATTATAATACTAATTATAAAATACTTCTGTCATTTTATTTGCCAAATTTCAATAGATTTTTCCTTGAAATATTAATCTATGGGCGAATTCACCATGGCAGTAATTTGCAAGGGAATTAAAAGCAAAACCTAAGTGTTCCGATTCTCCCTGTTGATTCGATTCATCCCGTTTTACGGTAAAAAAATATTTAGATAATAATAATCACAGAAAATTCAAAAATTATGATCGCCAGTGACAGTTAAACAGCATTTTTTTTCGCCAAACGATGATCCGTTTGATGGAAAACGCTAACTGAATCTTGAAAGTGGAAAATAAATATTGTGATCTAATTGCAAGTTTTTTCTGTCACCATAAATCAATTTCAAACCCTGCGTGCATGTTATATTCAAACTAAGGAATACATAATACTTACCTTTCTTCTAACAAAGACAAACCTGCCACTAATAGTTCTGCCACTGAACTCCTTAAAGTTTGTATGCTGAGCAACCGAGAGATTCTATACTCGACTGCAACGTTTCCTGAACCCAGTACGTCACAAATGCGGAAGGAGAAATCGGTAAACACGAAGCCTGTTGGGTTGATAGGAGTAGTTTCGGTACGCAAATCGTGATTGAAAAGCACTATACATAAGTTTAACAAAATAATCATATTTTTAAATTGACGCTCTTCAATTCACTCAAAATTCAGACACCGCGATGGGAACTACTTTGTTTGGTAGTGATGTCGCGTCGCGTCGTAGAGTCAACTGTAGTTGCTTTCTAGTATAGGGATAATTTTTTCAGTTATATTAATTTACTGGTGAGCATGGTCCTGGACAATTAATTTCAGAAAGGTAATTTTCACTACGAAATTCACTACGAATTTTAAATTCGAATATCAGAATATGTGATTTGATTTTCAAGATACTTAAGCAAAGATCTTTCATGTGAAATTTCAAAGAATTTCGATAATTTTTGACTGCGCCAAGCCCACAAACGCGAAAACTCTTCAAAACCCCTGAGGGATCAGGGAAAACTAACTTAATTAGAGTAAAAAGATATTAAAATGGATTGCTCTGGAAAAATATTCATGAATAGAACTAATTGAAACTAACATAATGGAATAATTGAGCAAAAAATAGATATTCATATAAAACTAGTTAAAAAAAGTATCCAAGTAGAGTCCGACCGCCGCAAGAAAAATATTGTTATGGAAACGGGTTATTCCCCTCAATTTTGGGGAGTGATAGTAATTCATAAATGCTGAAAAACATTTTGCACTAAATCCGTGTGACTATCATTTAGATAAGATTTCTTTTCGAAGTTTTGTTTCTCTGTCATAGCTTTTCTCGTGGAGGTCTGACTACAGTATTTTTGCTTCAGAAAAATTGTAGTTATAATGTACTCATATGAAAGTAATTCAAATTTTCTTCTTTGCTTTAGAAATCTGCAGTTTTTTATAACCGCTGAAAAGTCTTAAGAATGGTTGCAAAATTGCTATTAGAAAAGCAGCAGAATTACTTTTGCTACAAAAATAACTGCAGACTTCTTTAAGAAAACTGCATTTTAGACATTTTTTGAAGTAATTTTGAAGATTTTTGTTGGCTAGGTAATATTGTAACCAGGTTAATATATTGAAAATGTTTTTAATTTCTATTCATTTGAACTAAAGAGGACTGATTGTATATTTTTGGAAATCAATTCATTTGTGCTGCATTATTTTTTTGCAAATTTATATTTATTATCTCGTTATTTTCAGAGCTTATGGTTTAAGTTATTTTTAATGCTCTTTTGATTTTGATAACCTAGAGCAGGGGAAAGACCAGAGGGGGTGCCAGGACATGTTTGGAGGGAAATACGAGGAAAACTAAATAAATCTCAAATCACACAATCGTACTTTTTTTTTGAATCTAACTATTTTAATTGTATGAAGTCATTGAATTTATTACTCGTCTTATTTATACTTGCGTGTTGTAAATTTCTTAATAAGTTACACGAAATTGTTCCAAGTAACCTCTGTATTATAGATTCAAAAAATTGCCTAACATAATTCAGAGAGGAGGGTCAGCAAAATACACAACCTAAAAAGGGGATCGTAGTGTTTAAAAGGTTGAGAACCCCTGACCTAGTGTATGCTGAACTTTTTTTTCTTCCTGTTATAAGGTATTTTTTGACAAAGTTAACTTTTTGATCTATCACGCAAAATCATTCACTTTCCCCATCTTCCAGTTTTTACTGAAAGAACTCATAAGTGTGCTAATGGTCTGTTGTAATTTCAAAAAAATATTTAAAATGAATCTCACTCTCTTTTTGAATAGCAAATTTTATTTGAATTTTTATCACAACATTTCAATTTTGAAGTCAGATAGATCCAAGCATAGAAGTACTCTCTGAAATAGAGTCCATACCTAAAAAAGATTAGAACAAGATAAAAAAATGTTACTAATAAACTCTTATAGTGTACCACTTTTTGAATGCGATGATAGAGCTCATAAGTGTTTTAGTTGTTTGTAATATGTAATTCTGTAACGGTAAAATTCCCCAAAAATATTCTTTTGAGTTGAAACCTTTATTTAAGTTTAAGACATGACAGACATACGCTGTTTTTTTTACTTTCATTTAGGCACACACAAGGAAAATATGATAATAAATTAATCATACTTTAAAACTTAAAAATTAATCACACCACAGTTGCTATTGAAGTTGGTCAAAGGATACCTTCGGCATTGTCTAACATCAAATACACCTGTGGATTGTGAAAAAAAGTTCACAAAAAGAGGTTCTTTAAAATTTTAGTTTATAAATGGGAATTGAAATTACTTTTACTTCAGTATGAGGCATTATGTCATTTATGTAACTGAAAACCCCTTAGTGCCAAGGCCCCTTAGTGGTCAATAGGAAATCTTTTTTCTCTTTTCTTTCTCTTTGGTATGTTGTGTAATTGTATATAACCAATATAATAATAAATTATTCTTATTCTTATTCTTATAAAACGAGATTAATTTTTACTGTAGTTTGAGGGTACTTATTAGGTAGGAGAGTAATTTATTTCTATAATAAATATTCACGTTTATTATTCAATGTTTTTTTTTCAAACTTTATTTAAGGACACTAATACAAAAATAGATAAACTAGTTAAATTATCAGATAAGATTCTTATTTTTTGATTAACTGATACGACAGAGAGAATAATTTTAACATTTTAAAGATACATTCGACTCCGCTTAATGTGATTACGGTTAATGGTATCAATCGGATATTGTTATCAAAATTGAGCGGTCCCGATCACTCCTTTTTAATTTAATGTAAAACGTGCGCCGTTTTATAAGATCAAAATTCCGCTTAATGTTATCAAAATTTGGTGAAATCCCCTATAAACCTCCTTTCTCCCTTTCGAAGGCAAATTTTAATACATAAACATACACACTATTAGTAATATATGTTGCACTCTCATATTTGTCTTTAAGAATGCATAGTTTGCAAAATACAAACTAGGAGATCGTTTTAAATATTGCAATTAGGACTGCATAGTTGTGATTCTAATGCTAAACTAGAGTTACACTGTTTGAAACTTTCTAGTATCAAATCTTTTATTGTTATCAATCGGATATTGTTATCATTCTACTCTTGAACAAAGGTGATAATATTAAGTGGAGTTGATTGTAGTTATTTTGAAGTAGATACTGGAATATGACGAAATGGCAGGCTGAAGCTTGATTAAATTGTTAATGCCAATTTTCAGTTTTAATAAGCAAAATGTTTGACTCTTGTAGAACTATTTAATTTTATGAGACATAAAAAAGTATTAAAAACTAGAAAATTAGTAATATAAAGAAGTACAATAATTGTTAAAACGTAAATTTTTTAAATCTAAGCATTAGAAAGATAATAAAGAACATCTGATTTTGTTGGGGAAAATATGACTGCAGAAGTTATATTACTTCTTTCTACCTATCTTCTTAAAAATAAAACATTGAACATCTGCAATTAAAATAAAAAAATCTAATTAAAAATGATAGTTTATATTCCTTTGGTTTAATGAAATATATACGTATAGATAACAAAAAAAGAATTAAAAAATCCCAAGTGTGTGAGAAACAGTTTTGTCTTTGAAATCTAAAAATACTCAACCTGGGAAACAACATCACAAAATAAGATTATATTTTTCTGTTTTAAAGTACGTATTCATTCAATACAAAATTACTGTTACATGATTAATATTTGATATGGCTGAATAAATATTTCATGTCTATAAGAAATAGAGTTTATATTAAAAAAAAAGGGAAAATTCAAATTTAGATCCTTATAAAAATTGAGTTCTTTAAAAAGAGTTGAAGGGGGTAAGAAGTTCCCTTATAAGATAAGCCTCTTAACGACAAGTTATTAGTTAATAAAGCCTTAAACTTAAATTATTGTGTAAATTCCAATAAGCTTTTTCTTTTATATTGTTGCCTACGTGTCTTAAAAATAATTCAGTGAACTAATGAATCAAAATAAAATCAAAATGAAAAAGCTAAACAACAATAAATCAAGTCAGAAGAATGTGTATAGATTGTAAATAAACTTATCAAAGGAAGGTAATGAAATGATTATATTAGAATTTTATTTTAGTATCATAAATGAAAAAAGAAAAACTTTTACGCATACATGACATTATTTTAACTATTCACACATTGCTCTATTAAATTATTTCTCCAATAAATACTAACTCAAGGTTTTGATTACATTCACTTTAAGTTATAGGATTAAATAATGATTCTCTATTTTATTCATAATGAAATAATCGTGAATAAAATTATTATTTGCTTTCTTGTAATTTTTATTAGTCCCATAAACCTTTTCTGGGGTTAGTCAGGGCGAAGTCTTGTTATGGTGATTATCTTCTCTAAAACTATATTTAAAATTTCAGATAAGATAATTAAAGTTTTAATTTACTAATTAAAATAGGCTCGATTTTTTTTTTAAGAAATTACTTTACAAGCGACAAAATGATACTGAAGGATACTAAGACAGCGTTTTAAAACAGCTGATCATAAATATTGATTAAAAAATTAAACATAAATTTTAAAAAAGTCAAGCATCTTTCTTTCTATCTGACATATTTCCCCCTACATATATACAAATTTACCATTATAGAAATAAAATTACTTTTTATTTAAAACTTACCCTTCTACGTTCAGCAGGTTTTTTTAACTGATCCATGATGTCTTAACTAAGTTGGCTGTGAACTGGGACAAATTTTTATCCTCTGTCCTAATCTGGCGTAAAAGGCTCTAGTATGGGAATTAGCCATAAAGCATTAAACTAGAACTAATCTAAAATAATGTTCCAGTTATACCTAAACCTAGGTAGTACAAAGCTCAGTTTTAAAGATTAATTCACAAAACTCTTCAGGGATAGTGGAGAGAACCCTGGAATCCCCCCTTTTTCCCCCTTAATATGCAGAGCAATTCTACGGACACTTGGAGACTCAAAAATGATGCCATGTTTCCAGAACAGTGCTATCCCCATCCCCCTAAATAATGATAATTTGTGTGCTTGGTTTTCATCCTAGAAAATGATAATGCGTATAACGGGTTGTCCACGTAAAGTGTCACCCAAGGGGTAAAAAAATAATAATTAAACCCTATAAATTTAGAATTAAATTTAGCTGACCTCCTAGTTCTTGAATTAAACTGAATACATATATGCATGGGGAAAGCCTTAAAACTAATTTGGGGCCAGTTCCTCCGAAATAAAAGTCTAGCCACATGGGGTTCATACTTCATTTTTTAGGTATTGACCATCTATGAAAATCTATAAGATTTCTACTTTGTTGAACTTGATAGTTTAGTTACCCGCTCTATTCCATTCTAATAACTTGGAATTGACTGAATTCGGTTTCCTGAAGAAAAATTCACTTTTTTTCAGATGTTCAATGAATATTATATTTTTGATTTAAGTCACTGATCGGCAATGATTAAATAGTTGGAAAACGTTATTTAATAATGAACCTGCTTTTACATAAAAATTTGCGAATTTAACTATTTTCTGTATGGTAAAAATCTTGTATCGCATCGTGGTGCACGAAGGTAACCAGGAAAGCTAATATTTTAAATATATAAAAAACTAAAAATTAATATTATCTAATAAAATATGACGCAAATGAACAAAAAATTAATGATATCAATCCAAATTTCATACCTATATTTTATTCAGATAACTCTTACCGGGTTGGTGTGGGAAAAAGTGAGTAAAATTTAATTACCAAGAACTAATTAATCCGAAATAATTATAAATAGGAGAAAGAGCTATTATTTACTGAAATTACCTCCATGGAAATTACAGATACCCCGTTGAAATTTAATGTGTACTTGGAAAATATGCGCTCCAGACATAAGGCTGATGAGTGATGCTTGGGCAGTGAAATATTTATATTTCTAAGGGATGTGTTTTATTAATGTTTTCTCTGTTTGTTCAACTTTAAGAAAAAGAGTTTTTTTTTTTAAATTTTGCTTTACATTTTTTAATTGATAGAGACTATATGTCCAATATTGATATTTCATATAACGGGGTATATCTATGATAATTTCTTATTAAACGTTCCTAATTAATAATTCATATAGTGCTTATATGAAATAATTTAGTCAAAGAGTCTCTCTAATTTTTCCATTGTCTTCATTTAATCTGTAGCAGATGGCGCCACGAACCTGAAAGACAATGAAATTATTCTTGTATTATATTGACTAAAATAAATATGAGTTTTTTAATAGATGTCTATCTAGAATTTTGTTTTATAGTGGGCTGAGGTCTTACAAATTTTCAGTACTTATTCCTTACTAAATTATACCAGTTTAAAATACCAGCTTTTTTAAAATCATAAATGTGTTTTCTAAAATGACACGTTAAATACTTTTAATTGAAAAAATATCAGTATATTCAAAACTAGAGATGTCGGGATTTTTAATATGGTATCTGAACTATTGAACCCCCATAAACGCACATTCATCCTAATTTTATATTAGTTTCATTTTATGTTCTAAAAATCATTAAACTATGAAATGGTTAAACGACAAAATACTTTTTAGAGGCTTGAAGAAGAGTTAGAGTTAGCTCAGTATTAAGAGTTAACTCAAATTAAAAAGCAATAACAAATTAAGATAATTTTTTATTTGATATCCTTTATTTATTTATTTCCTTTTTTATTGCTAGGTATGTACTATACTTGATTTAATTAAACATTTTAATTTTTGTTATTAAAAAATACTAATGTTTAAATTTTAATTTCTGTTCATGAAAGAAGTATATTTAGATTGCAACTTTTTAGAGGAAACCCGAAAATGATAAGATATGAAGATTCAGTTACATGAATTAAGGAATTATAATTTTTAAGTAAATTGTGATCTTAACATTCATACATAACAAGTAAAGAAATTGCAGTTAGGATTTCTATTAGAAAAAAAAGAAAAGATTATGAAAAGCATCTTAAGACTAAAAATATTTGAATATGTTGCTCTAAAACTTTTTCAAACCATGGAATCTTGTGATACGGTGAATTTTCTACAGCACCCCACTAAAAATATGAAAAGCTAAAATTACAGTGATGATACAAAAAATTCGTACGTATTAGTAAAAAAAAAATGTTGATTTGGTAAGCATTCATTCCCTCATTATTAAATAAAGAATAAATGGAACTTTCAAATAAATCCTTCTTTTCTGAAACCATAATAATGTATATAATCGACTTCATTTTACTTTCTGTCGATACAGGAATATGCATATTTATAAGAATGACTGTTAAAAACTATGTTCTTTTTAAGTACAAAATTTGAAATGCAATTAAAATTAATTTCCGCTTTTTTTTTAGCAGAAAGTAGCTTTAACCCTTTCAGTCCTAAGCCAGCCGAGATTTTTATTGAATTCTATGGAGATTTTAGGGCGCTCGGGACCGAAAGGATTGTTAAAGACATTCGTATCCCCCCCAAAAAAAAATGAAAAATCGCAAACATATTCAATAACAAGTATGGACGGATATAAGGGCATATTGAAGGGAGAGAATTCCCTTCTACCTATTTCATGATGTTCTTATACTTACTGGGAAGACATTGGTCCATAATCGTCAGGCCTATTCAGTGCCTGTAGGTGTTCCATACTAAATCTTCACATGATTAGAAGCTACTTTTTTTCAATACTATAACTCGATAAGAATCTTTTGAACAGAAGTAAATTGTGTTAGAAAATAAGCAAGATGGGAAATAAGCGGTTACTTAAAAAACATCAAAAATCTAATAAATGAAATTTTTTTTCTTTACCTTACACACTTGCTACTTTTAACCAGAGCAAATATTTTGCTGATTTATTAATGCTGAATAATGATAAGAAGTGGCTAACTGTTGGTTCTTACAGGAAAATCAATCCTTAAAGTATTCCTGGGCTGTGGAATTTATCTGGAAACTTTTTCAAATAAAAGAAGACTGTGTTGTTTCATGCAAGGAGAAAATGTTTGAGTTTTGTAGATCCTGAACCCTAATTTGAAATAACTCTGCCTCTGTAATGTATAGAGTTAAGAAAATTATTAGGCCAATAGATTGGGGTTTTTTGCTACATCAACAACAAAGAAAAAAGAAAGATAGAAAGGAATTACAAAAGGAATTATTGAAGAAATTTTCATCTTTATCCGCCATACTATCTCTTTGGCTAAGTTTGAAGCTTTAGCTAAAAATGGAATCAACAGTAAAAGAAAAATACATTAATACTTAAAAAAGATTCTTTCATACAAATGCACTAAAGAGAAGAAAATACAATTATTGATTGTAATACATTAGGAATGCGTATTTAGTCAGCTGTTGTGTGCTAGTGACCAAAGGGGTGACCCTAGTGACCCAAACAGTTTTTTTTTTGTGGGGAGGATCCATTTGCTCTCAGTTACAGCTGGAAAAGAGGTTAACTCATGATGAGTTAGGTTGTGGAGTAGTAATAAATTAAGTTCGTTTAGAAGAATTGCGAGGATTCATTGTGATTTTTCTTTTGTAGAATTTGAATCCCTAAAATATTCCTTAAGAACCCTTTTTCGGTATGTTAATTAAAGATCTATTATAAGGGTTAGTTTAACAAGAATGAGTGACAAAAAACGCGGATTAATAAATGTAAGCTGCTGCCGGGATACTGCCCTAGTGGTTTCAGAATTTGACTGCAAAGCCGTACGACTGGAGTTTGAATCTGCGGCATGGATATTCGTTTCTGTCCTTGTATGTGAGGAATGAGCTTGGCACCCCTGTAAAAAGGGGTTGGGAGAGCGAATAAGTGTGTGGCACGGGTAGCAGTACCGTGGTTTCGGTCCACAGGTGTCCGCTGGCTGAGTAACGCAGAGAAGGTATAATTTATGGCATTTCATGGGATCAAGGATTAATAATGCTGATACCCGCTATTAGTTTAAAAAATATTTTAAACAATGTATGACAAATATTAAATTAATAAAAAAACCTTTTGAAATTTTTATTAAAACACTGTCTTAGTAATAATTTTACTGAAATTGTAATGTGTTGTGCGTCTTGAAGAAAAGAGGGATAAATAAATGTATAAATATAAGAGTAGGTACGTTAGTTATTTCTGAGATGAAATAAATTTTGTACTAGGTAGAAATTTCGTTCAAACGATGTTAATTTTTCATACTCTTTAAAAACAATTTCTCAAATCTGTAAAATTTTAACGTTATCTTTGGTACAAATGGTCATCACCAGCTTTTCCTTTATCCTCTCTTAGCTGTCTTTGAACCGTTTCTCTTAATAGTACTTCTATGATGCTTAGAAAGTATACTCCGCCTTAATATATTGGTTGAACTCATATTCTTAATTACACCACTACGTGGGCGGTCAACCATAACGTTCATTAGGCAGGACATGTTCAGTTAATTTCATAGGGGAAACCAATTTTATTTTAAATGGCGATTAGAAGTTTGAAATTATGGTAAAAAAATTTTACGTACGTGTAGCTTCAATTAACAGCTGGATATGCACAGCACAGCACAATAATAATAAAATGCCCTTAGTTTTTATAAAGTTATGGTAAAATAAATAAAATTAAATTAAAAATAGAATAAAAAGCCGTTGAACTACATGAGTTACCTACGTTTTCTCTTCTTATCAACTCTTATTTCAAAAAGCGCCGTAATATGACCATGGTTTTGTTGTTTAAAACAAAAAGTGTTGTAAAGATTTTGTTAGGTAACAAAATAAGTCGGCCGAAGCCCCAATTACGCCTTGACTCCGTTTGAAATAGGAGTTGACTAGGCACCAAAAAGTCAGCATGTGGCATCTCAAACGACCATGCGTTTTAACAGAATGGTTAAAAATTTCGTTTCAGACTTGAAATGTTCCAAAAAAAATATCAGTGCAATATTTTAGATTAAAAGGACGATTTCGTGCTCTCAGCTAGGGGAATGTTGTCTATTTATTTCCCTTTTTAGGGGAAAGGATATGATTTGTAAGGTTTCAAATATTTTAAAATTGCATTAACTGAATTTTTTATATTGCATGGGTAACGGATTGGTTTTAGTAATTTCTTGCAGAAGACATTACTAAATCTGATCGAATTATGTCTTGCAACTTATGGATAAATAATTACAAATGGTAAAACATTTGCATTAATATAATGTTAAAGAATTTCTAAAAACTGTCTTGAATTTCTTGATGTTTCATGAAAACTTTTATCATAAGAAGAATGCCACTTTGCTTAAAATAAAGAATATTAGAAATTAAGGATAAAAAAAATTCAATACAACACAAATAATTCGTGGTTAAAAAATTCTGTAGAAAACATTGTTTAGAGATAAACAATTAATGTGGCAAAAATATCATATTTTTTTAATGTGCCACAAGAATGCTGAACGACTCTATAAGGAGTCAACAACTACGGCAAAAAAGTTAAAGAGCTTCACAGCTTCTAAAGTGTTTAATACATTTTTAGAAGACGTGTTGTGTCCTCTAATGATTTACTATCTACTTATTTGAATGCTTGTAAAACTTAAGTAGACATTTGTTCAAAATAAAATTATCTTAGAAAATTGACTTAAAGAACATCCGGTGTAATAAACTTGGAGAAAACTTTAAAAATTAATTTTTGTTAAAGATATTTTTATATATAATACGGCCTTTTTTGAATAAATTTATGCCAAAACTTTTAACCTTTAAACTATTTTGATCAACATAAGAAAACTTTTTACGTATTTCTTTATTTCCTTACAAAGTTTCAAATTTATATAGTGTTTCAAAAATCCATTTTACGGCTTTTCCATGGGAGAAAGGTGCACCCATAGAAAAATGAGTGTGAGTATGCTAAGCTGAATCCATTGAGACAGCTTACAGCACTCCTAGCGGTGAAGTAAGAAAGTTAAAAACTAATTTAAAAACTACAGGTGATAGAACAAAACTTCAATTGGAAAATTGTGTAAAAAAGTGAGACAGCTTACAGCGCTCCAAGCGGTGAAATGAAAAAGTTAAAAACTAATTAAAAAACTTTAGGAGCTTGAACAAAACCTACAATTGAAAAATTGTGAAAAAAGGGACTGTCCAGAAACTTCGTCGATGTCGTGAAGAAAGATTTCGATAAATTTGAATTCTAACATAAAAGAAATTGCATAAGATATTGGATATTGTTCTAAACCTTGGTATATATGGAAATATTATAAACCTATAAGATAATGGGAAAAGTCACCCAAATTTATTTAATTCGAAATATGTTTTCAAACGGAAATATTTGCTAAATTTTATCCCACTATCTTTTTTTAAAATTCATATTTATTGCAAGTATTAATTTTAAAAATTATTCTCTCAGCTTTTTAAGTTTTAGAATGTATACCGCAGATTAGATAGTACCATTCTCAGTTCGCGAATATTTTTCTGATAACTATTATGAATTGGGATTTTTAAAGTGCAACTATAAAATTTATAGAAAATATATAGATATATGGAAAGTATATACCGATAAATAAAATAGTATTGGCATATTTTTGCATTAAACAGGTTAGGACGATTAAATTTTGAGTTAAAGAAATTATTTTTAGGCGAGGCAGGATGGAATTTTTTTTGAAATTTTCAAGTTGTACTGCATATTGTTTTACTACATGGAACCATTACAAACATTTTAAATTACGAAAACATTTTAAGGTTATGCCTTCTTTTGCATCTACAGGTTTTCTCGAAAGTCGGTTTCAAGGCTTTAAATTTGATACAACGTCTCTTGGGGTGACGTGTACCTATAGTGAATACGCTGAATCCATTGCTCGTACAGCTCTCGTAATGGCGAAATAAGAAAGTTAAGAACTATTTTATAAATGAAAAAGATGAAACAACACTTTTAAATTAGAATTTTTTTGCCAGAGCATGTATGATATCTAGAAACATAAAAATAAAAGCATAGAATATTTTGAGGAAATATCAGTAATCAAAGTTGGCACGTTTTTGGATCTTAAAAAGGGGCCTTCCACAAAAATAAAATCTCCAATTTTTACTATGCAGTTTTTATGTTTGAATACAAATTTGTCATCACAACATAAGAGAAGTTTATAAATTTGTACCCAGCCCCTTTTTCAAGGTTAAGAAGTTTTAATTTTGATCGCTAATATCTCCTAAATACTTAAGATATTTTCATGAAATTTGTTTTGTGCTATTGTAGTGATATTGAAAACAGTCTTCTGATTGCAGATTTCGTTCCATCTCGTTTCGGTTTTTCATTACTTTTTTTAACTTTCTTTTTTCGTCACTAGGAGCACTGCGGATGGAGGATTTAATGAATTCAGCGTAGTATGGGTACTTTCGAAACAACGTTTAGCATTGTATACATTTCTGCTTTTATGACCTTTTGAATAGTGAAAAATAAGAAAACAAGTTACAAGTAAATATATAACACATGAAGAAGAGATCTCTTGGCAGCAATTCTTCATTGATGTCTAATGTCGCCACAAGCCCTTATCAGTTCTCCGTCCAGTTCGCAATTGCAGTCTGGACAGTCGAATGATAAGGATACGTGGAAACTCTCTTTGATGAACAGGATACCTGAGATCCAGGACACATGGGAAGAGGGAAAAGCGTCCAAAAATGTTCCGTCCAGTTCACAGTCTGGACAATCTAATAATAAGGATACGTAAATTTCTCCGTCCAATTCGCAATTACAGTCGGTATCGTCGAGTGATAAGGATACGTGGAAACTCAATTTGACGAACACCAGTCAGGATACCCAAGATGCACGATATCTGGGAAGAGAGAAGCAATCGTAATTAGAAATGTATTTCCAGAACTTAGTTAGTTCGTTGGTTTGGGTTTAATGGTACGGATTTAGGAATAAGTATTAGCGACAAACATCGGATTAATGTTTTAAATTGTTTCTATGAAATGCATGAAGATTATTTAAAAATCTCGCGAATGAATGAAAAATGATTTTTTCGTATTATTCTATTACAGGTAAGTAATGATTTTTATTCATGTATTTCTTTAAATTAATGATTTGAAAATTATTTAAAATAAAATTGACTTTTGTCCTAAGTATGAAATTAATGACTAGAATAACTTCAAAGGTAGACTAAGTAATGTGTCATGTCAGTAAGTATAGTATAACTACTATCTCAATAAAATACAACCTACTAATAGAAAAATATGAACATTTTTAAGATTTATGTGATATGAAATTGAATTTGAACGAACATTTTAAGGTTCATTTTTGTTTTGTGTTTATAATTTTATCATTAGAGATTTTTACTGACTTTCTACAAACAGAGTATAGAAAAATCCTGTTCAATAAAGGATTCTAACACTGCATGTTTAAAGTCTGTTCTTAAGACAGTTCTTGAGAAAATTCAAAAAACTCGGAAGACATATGTATAGTTCATAAATTGTAGAAAGGTTCCAATCTGTTTAACACATTCCATTCAGATAGTATTCCTTCATCCTTTAAACCGGACGTTGATGATGGATCCACTAAATCTGAAATTATTGAATAACTCCAGAAGGTATAAAATATAAAAATAAAGAAGAAATAATGTAATGAAATTTCCATTACAAACATAAATAGGTAGATTTAAATTTTATTCACTGTAATTTATTTCATAAAAGCTTTTAATAGTCATGAGAATTTTCTGAAAGTGGTATTTTCAAAAGAATTTCAACAGGAAGAAAATTTGAAACTGTTTTTGTGTTATTAGTTGTCAGATTCAATCAAGCATTTGTTCCTGTGCCTGGTAGTGGTGGTTTAGAAAAAACTTCATAGGTAACAAAACATTATTTCATAACTGAAGATAAAACCTCATAACTTTTCTGCAACGTAGTTCAAATAAATGATGGGAAAAATATTAATCGCTTCTAGTAATTATGTGTGATGCAATACCGGAAGAAAAGCGCTGATGTATGTTTAACGTTTTCCTAGAAAACGAAGTAATATTTTCTAAAATAATATTATAAAAGGTTAAAAGTAGAGGCGGTTTTATAAACTTAAACTTATCTCATGAAATGTTTGCTTTGATGAATCATTCATGTACGGTTTGAAGAATCATTTAGAAGTTATTAGATTAATTCTGCATTCATTTTAAAGTTTATCAAAAACAGATGAGTAAATTGAAAAGTATTTTGAAGAATATAAGTGATTTAGGAAAATTTTTAGGAATATTCCTTAGCAATGTTATCCAGTATACACTTTAATTAGAATTAATTAAGTTGTATTTAATTATTATAGTTACTTAAAAAGAGAAAATTGATATATTTCTTCTATGATATCCTTGTTTAAGTATAGAAACCCTTAAAATGCAGTTCCAACATTTGAGAAAATTTTCATATTTATTAAATTTGAGAATAAAAAACATTACCTTAAACACACCCGTATTAAAGATAATTTTAAATGGAATTTTATTGAATCCAGTATGAGAATCCAATCGCACAAATGTGTTCTTAACTGATAGCCAATTTGTTTTAAGTGCTTTAAAACAAATACACTATAATTTGGAATATCCTATCACAGAGATATTATAATAGTGTGAATAAAAATATTATATTTATGAATTAAATTTTAAAATACTTTTAGTAAGTAAATTCAATTTCTTTTCAGATTCTGTCATAAGTATCATCTTACTCACTTTTGCAAAAAATGAATTGTGATATCAATTATTCAAACAACAACGTAATTATTAAGATTGCTTTCAGAGAAAAAAATTTCATTCGAAAACATCCAGGCATTCCATACTTTCTGACCATCTTTAGAAATTTACCTTCGGGCTACTGAAATATTGGATGGTGATGAGGGGTTAGGTTTACTCTCTTTTACAAACACTCCCTTTAAGATTGCATTTCTCATTTACCAACTGAAACAATTGAAGGAAAGCGTCCACTAATCCAGCAGGAGCGAGATTAATCTTATCTGCATTCTCCAGCATGTTAATCTGATGCAGCAGGAAATATTTGACCGACGAAAGGAGAAATTCTCGAAACCACTGGAGCCCGTTTAACCAATCTGAACACGAGTCCATTGTTATCGTGACCGTTAGGGCGGCCATAAAAGCGTCTAAGACTCGACAAACAAATATTGATAGCAGCCGCGCCATGTCATATTTCGCGGAGACTAAACACACCGATCGCCTCCGCTCGTCCTTTTAATTGCGCCGAAGGACGAGTTTTGTGAATCGCCTCATTTGGACACGTAATTTCCGCTGTGCAGATGGAATAATGAGGGCCAATGAATGAATGGGACTGCGGAAGTCCCGCCGATAGGGGAGGTGGTTCGTGGGACCAATGTGGACTGCTGGAGGGACCGTTCACATATGCAAGCGAGAAATGTGGACATTTCCAAAGAGTAAAACCGGGAAATGTTAATATTGAGAGAGTCCTTATCGTAGGTATATACAATATTCGGTATATAGAGTTTCTTTAACCACGATATACTAAGTTTAGGGTATAATCCCTAATAGTAAGCTTATGGGTGAATAATTTTGAAAATTTTAAACTTAGTTGAGTTTATTTATGGAGAAACCATAATTTTATACATTTATGGAAAGGCATTATGGAGAGTTATATCCATATCTCTTAGAGGTAAAACCGGGAGGAGGGAGAAAACTAGAGGAGTTTGGAAATAGGATTTGAGGAGTGATAAAGAGGATTATATATATGGAAGAGAAAGAGGAGAGATGGGAAAAGAATCTACTGGTATTTAGGGAGTTATTGAGAGTAGTATCCTCACTGGTAGGTAGAGTTTAAAAGGGATGTTTTACTTTCAATAATTTTAAAATTCAGTAACACTAAAGTTCTTGGAATTTGAAAAATGATAAGTATTTAAAATTTAAAAGTGTTTTTGATTAAAAAAAATAAGTACTCCTGGCAACAGACTTACAGGTTTACTTGAAAGGTTTATCGAAATTTTTTGGAAATTTAACTATTAAAAATAAAGTCAACCGATTTTTGGTGTGCTCTGAATACATATTAATGATGTACAAAATACTACTATTCAATTTTAAGCTTTCACGGGTGCTGTTATTAAAAAAATACGCCTTCTTTTTTTTACCAGAAACTAAATATTTCGGGACGATGCCGCAAATATTTTTGGGGGATGTAGGTCCAGGAAATAACCTATTGCAGTCCGGATGCAGACTGCGGTCTACCAGTTGCCGACCCTTGATCTAGACCAATTAAAGAATCTACAGGTATCTATATTTTTATGTTAAAATTAAACTTCCTTTCCTCTCAAAATATGCAGAGACTGATATTAAACCAGTGAGTTTCCTTTCATTATGAAGAGCTGTAGTTGAAAAAAGATATTTTGGGTGAATTACTTTTTTTTTTTACTTTTACTCATAGTTTAGTTAAACACCACATATTTTTTGGAGGGGGCGTCCCCTAAGGCTCCCTTCAATCTCAACACTACTTTATGGAGAAATGTTTTTTTGTAGAGTTCATGATCTACTATTTTGCTCAAGTTAAACATATTTCCATTAAGAAGAAAAAAATAAAGCTGATTTAATAGAACAAAACTTAGTTATATTTTTTGTTAAAAACAGTTAATAAAAAACTTCAGTTAAAAAAACTACATATCTGAGAAATTATTCAGAATTTAATATTCTTGAAAAGGATACAAAAGAGAGTTAACTTTGTTTCAAGGTATTTTACGTTTAAGTAATATTCAGCTCTCTCGAAGCTTACACTTAAATTTTTAAAATAAAAACTTTAATTTCTATTAATTTTTGTTATCTCTTTTATAGATAACATTTCACATTAATATATTTCTATCACCTATTAAGTCGATAGCTTATGAAACATACGCATATATAATCTTAACTGGTCCAAATGTTTTGTGAATTCTGAAATCAAAGATTCTTTTCTTTGAGACTTGTGACCGAGAAAGAAAAAACTATTATAGTACTCCCAAATTACATTTGGTTTTTCAGTCTCAACATACACTTTTTACTCCACCGGTCTGTTATAGGTGACTTTCCTCAAATATAATTGAAAGCAAACAAAAACAAAGATGGTACTACATTTTTTGTTTAATTTCAAATATTTCATCTGTTTAACGTGCATCACATTCTATCATTAGGATAAGTTTCTAGGATAAGTTTTCTCCACCTGGATAATATTTACTACTGGATGATATTTAATAAACTAGTGAATGGAACAGGAACACACAGGAATTAAACAATAGGGGACATAGTAGTAAGTGTAAATGTTCCGAGATTTTTAAATTTTGAATACCAAAAGTACTTTCTGAAATATTGGCATATTTATGATTTTTAAGTAAATATTGTCAATGAGTATTTTACCCGTTTCCCATTAGAAAAATCGTTTAAAATTTAAAAGTAATTTTTAGGAGAGAAATTATATAAAACCTATCCGATACTTTTGTTATTTCTCTTTATTTTTGAAGTAGAAAGGGAAAGTAGAGTTATTAAAACCATGGGTCGTAGAGGTTCTTTTGGCAATTTTTTTTCTCAAGCAATGAATCTGCATGAGCAGAGAATTTGGGCGGGCTTGTTGATACACCCTGTATACTTTTCAGGTTTAGGTTAAAACAGTTTCCAATATAATCAAAATTCTAGTGTATGTTCTAATTTTATAATTTAGTTTAAAATATTTTATGCATTGCAGTTGTTAAAAGCATTGCCGCATTTATTCTGTGATCAAAATATAAAAAAGTAAACATAAATCAATAATTTAAAAATAATTAACTTTTCTCATTTGAGTCAGTTTTTTTTTCAAAATCGCTTAAAGTTTAAGACTATATCAAATGATCTAGGGACGTCAATGATGTGATGTAATATTTTTTTTTATACTAACTACTAAGCTTCAGATAAATTACAATTTTATCAATAGAAAAGGTGTACATTAATTACGAAAAACACACTTCTCTCTCTCTTCCTCTATTTCGTTTTCACCTTAGAAAGTAATTTCCTCTTTAACATAAGCCCCCAGAACAGAAAATCTTTACTACAGCTCTGTAGTAAAAACTAGCTTCGCTGAGTACCCCAATGGAATCATTCTTTGGCTTACTAAGATCTCAATTGGGTCAAATGGGTGTCCAGCTTAAAATTCAAAAGTAAACGGTCACCAAGTTACATATTTTCGATTTGGGTTGTCTCAACGAGATGGCATTATTCACTTCATTCAGCTTTGCGACAATTAGGACAGAGAGGAAACGACAAAAAAGAACGAAAGGGTCCCACCGACGTGTCTTGAGAGCGAGTAAAAAAGCTGAGTGAAAACAAAAGTTCTCTTGTTTCACATCCGGCCGCTCAGCCAATCTAATTTGATAAACTTAGCGAGACTTTTCTTTTTATGCCCACTTCTAATTAAGGAAATGAAATTTCATAGCTCTATCTAGACCGTTAATTATTCTGAAAATACCTCGACTGAGATGTCGACTGGTACTCACACGGTTGAACGGGAAGACTCGAAAGCAAAGAGAATTGAAGTTGGGTCCCCCAAAATAGAGTTTGAAAAAATACTGTCGGTTAGGATTGGTCAGGTATCTGATTACTACATGTGAAAAATTACATCTTATGAGGTGTATAGTAAAATAACTGCATTTATTTCAATGTTTTGTAAGAGTAAAATTATATTGTTGTTCACTTCATTCTATTCATTTTATCAAATACCGTATTGAATATATGCTGTTTACATAAAAAACCTAATGATCTCCATCAGAGCATAACACGTATACTAGAGTAGTTACCTAACAATTAGTTTGAATTTCTTTAACTATGATTAAAAGTAATTTTCCCGGTTCCATTTAAATTATCTAAACAAATTTTGTGAAAATACGGATTGATAAATGGAAGTTGAATAATTTAATATTTTATATCAAAGATTACAACTTATACATGCTATTTTGTGTAGTAACTAAGATAGTATATTGATGAGTTGTTGATGCTTATGATATGTAAGGAAAAAATAAATGTGAGTATTTAATTCTCTAGATTAATATAATTTACAGTCCATATCAAAAATATTGTGAAGTGAATTTACATAAAAGTTTCTTTAAATTTCACAGTTTTTTAAGCATGACTCAGCTTTTCCCATTTATATAATTATTGTTTACATTCCTGAATAATTTTAGACCCACGATAACGCTAAATAAAGTAACCCTGTCTAGCTTCCACAAAATCAATGCTGATAACCGTATTTAGAAAAGCAAAGGGCGTTCAAACTCCAATATCTTTCAAGTCTCTTTTATCGGCGAAGGTTTGACTTCGGGCATTACTAATCTGTGCTACTCCTTTTCCTGATCATACTCGCGATAACACTTGAAACTGGGTTCGAAATCACCTAATGGAGGCATTTTACATATCATAAGTGGGTTCGCTTTTAACATTAATGAAGGGATTTTTACTTAATTTTAAACGCCATCTGTTCTACAAGAAAACAAACTGTGTGATTTTATTAAAATTCATTAAACTAGGTATCTGAAATTTGAATTTAGAAGAGAAAACCATTTTTCAAATATATTTCCAATTGATTTAGCAGTTTTACAACATTAAAATGCCACGGAAATGTTAAAAATGTTTCACCAATAATATTTTAAAATTCTATTTTTTACTATGCTAAATTTATGATAGTGAAATTGTATACAATAATTTAAAATTCTGATATCGATACCGAGTCCAAAGTGTTAATACATTTTAAATTTCATAAAATAAAATTCTGATGTCTAAAGAAATATAAAAAGACAGGATTTTCACTATCACAAAGATTGCTTCCCTAATTCGATCTGAAACCCCTTCCATTTAAGAAGCTTGAACTTAAAAGTAATCTTCTCCAAAAGAAACAATCAGCATTCACATCCCAATTGAATGACTGATTCTCCCTTGCTTCATCTCATGTTTTATCTCTGAGTTGTTAAGGGCCTTTTCCATATTGCATTTGTGGAAGTCACAAATGGAATACGGAAATATTATTTCTTATTCTGATGCAATAATATGCGATGCATTATTATCTTTGGATGGTAAGGATAACAATAACCCTTGCAAAGATAAATTGTCTCAGTATACCATGTTAGAGAATACTAACCAAATGTCCTACTTAAAAGTGATGCTTCCTCAGTTTTCTGGATTAAATATATATGTCTGGTAGATTAAAACCAGTAAAAGTCGATTTAAATCATTGAAGGGATTCTTTAAATATAGGATTATAATTGAAAAACTTTAAGAGTGAATACATTCAAATCACTACTTTATCTTTAATAGAACTATTTTATTCAACTATCCATTCTATGCCTTATAATTTTATACTTTATAAGCCTTTTGTAATTAAAGACTCATACTTAATGTTGAAAATAAAGTAGTATTCATTACAGGGCGGAATCAAGTTAAATTCCAGGGAAAGGATAAGAAATCATAAAACTTTAAGGGTAAAAAAAGTTATAAATTCTTTAAAACCTGGTGCGATACTGTCTTCATCTTAAGATTCAAGCATATTTGGGCCATAATTTTTATTCCTCCAGGATCTTTTCATTTATACCATCATATTTAAACTAGTCATAAATGGTTTCGTTCAAAAAAAGATAAAAAGACTTAGCTATATACGTTTCTTTTCGTATGATAATGCAGAAGTCTTTCCATTGAAGACTTGGGGGCGGGCGGAAGAATAAGATGTGTTTATTTGTGGGGAGTCCCTACTCGAGGACTTTCTTCCCGACGCAACAGTTCTCTCTCATCCCTATTGTCGTGTATCCGCGGTGTCGTGACGTCACAAAACCACTACAAGACAGATGCCGTTTATCTCCCGACTTTTTTCCACTTTCATCTTTGACTCATTTCGAGTGTTTTTCATCTCCTCCCGCAGCGTGTCGGGAGCGATCATATCTTGAAAGCTAATTAAGCGCTCTGGTATATGGTTCTTTTCATTAATGAATCCATCGCATTCAGACGGCCGTCGCTTTTTTCGAATAACTGGCTCGTCATCGCGTTTTTCAAATGGAGCGGGATGAGTGAGATAGGCGAGGTTCGCGATGTTTTCTGAGAGCCTGGGTTGCGTGAGTGGAGATTTTTCTCACATCGAACTCAGGTTCAAAGTTAAATATCGAAACCAGGCACATATAAGCCAAAAGAGGTCTAAGATATTTCAAGGAGTCAACAAAGATCTAGGGACCAAATATGTGTAATACTTTTCGTTTGTAGGGAAGTTTTCATTTAGTGTGAGAGGGGGGCACTTTTAGAGAGCCAGAGTTGTGTTGGTAGTGGAAAGAAGATTTTGGTTAAACCTAAAGATTTTTGTTAAATAAATACACTACGGATTCCCAAAGCGGTCTATGAAATTATTCAAAGGTTTTCCATTTTGTAGAAATTTTTAAACAGTGTGAAATGAGGACATAGGAAGGATGAATTTGTGATAATGTGAGTTGCATGGCTTACTGGATATGGTGTGAGAAGGAGGATTAAGCTAAATGAAATACAGTTATTTTTATAGTTATAGTTAAAGATTTGAACTCTAGGGATTTCCATGGTATTCGATCAGGTATTTTAAGGAATAGTGAAGCTCTAGTAGAGATAGGGTTGAGAGACGAGTTTCATTAGTTTCATTTTTGAAAAACATTCCAATTTTGTCTAGATGACAGGCTATAATCATTTCAACGATTTATAAAAATGGATTTCGATTAATATTGATGGCCTTTTAGAAGGGCGAAAGACGATGAAGAGAAAAATTTAAATTTTCTCTCAAACTTCAATAAAAAAACATTCGATAAAGAAATATTTCATTTCGTAAATTTGAATTATTTTCATTTGTCAAAGGCCTTTCGGAACTTAAGTTTATCTATTTGGTTATTTTACCATAGCTTGAAAAAAAGTGTTTAAATTATTACCTGTTTTAAAATTAAATATTCCGAAGTAAAAAATTTCAGAATCAATTGTATTTAGAGATGAGAGTTTTGCAGTTAATGTTATCCTACGAATTTTCGTTATTTTAAATTTATGTTAAAGAAAATTATAGTTTTTTTACGAAATATTTCTCAGTACAATTATATGAATCAGAGAAAACTATTAAAATTTATTTAAAATTTCTCTGTAATTTTAAAGTACACATCTGTGCATTAACACAATTTCAGCGTAGGATAACAATTTTCGTTTCATGCATGCAGATCTCATTAACAATTGTTAAAAAACTCCTAAACCGTATAGATTATAAACCTCATACACCTTTAACATTATTGACTTTAAAATGTTCAATATCAATGCTTTTAATTTAGATTTTTCTAAAAGTAGTGATACAGGAACCACTACTTTGTAACATAATTGCAATTTCTTCTATGATTTTAAATTTAAAGATATAATTTCATAGTCAATTGTAAAAATTGACGAATTTTTATCAAGCATTATTTCTTTATTATTATTATTACAGTTATTAAACTTTTAAACGAATTTATTTAACTTTGAAATGAGAAATACACAAAGTATTTCTTAGAATAATATCTTCCTCTATGACATTCGATACTCGTCGTGTTATTTCACTCAAGTGTTGGGTAATTTAATGACAGTTCTTAGACTTTCCTGACTAGGAAGAATGTTCTTTTCAGTTCCACCCACACACTCCTAACAGACAGGAAAGGTTTTTACCAGGAACACATTTCCAAAACTCAGCAGCAAAAACATTTCACACCCTGAAAAGGAACTTAGGAAAGCAAAAGAGGGAAGTTAACTCGGGCTATGGGTATGTAGCTCATCAATACTTCAAAACATCTATTGTTACTTGAGATATGAAAATTGGGAAAATATTTCAAACGAAATAATTTTTATATTAAGACAATAAAATAAAAAACATATATTTTAAAACGATTCTGATTTTTCTACCACTTGATATTTAAAGTTTCCCCACCATTAATAAATGCTTTCAATCAAAACCTTGACCTCCTTCTTACATAAATGCCTAATGGGTGATGTAAAAGCACGTGATAGATTAAGACTCAGTTCAGTATCATACCACACGTTATATGTTGATAAATAAAAATATCTGAAACGCGGAATAGAGGGCTTTGAAAAGCCAAAAGGGACAAGTTTATAATACTCACCGGCCGGTTAGAAGACCCCCTGTCCGATATCCCTGCACTCGCATCTCTCCCCACCTCCGACACGTACCTTCCGATTGATAAGAGCGAGATAAAAGCGGGCAGCCTGTGTTATCACCGCGAGAGGCAGTCGCACTGATCCAACCGCGCTTTCTTCCCCACACTTTCCGAAGCGCCATCTTTGAACTGAGGAGGAAACTACGCTCCTCCCGCAATCGATTCAACACATTCCCCAGGTGCCCAGGCTTTTCGAAATCTGCTTTTTTGAGGATGGACATGCAAAACGGCTAGGGATCTGTCTGAGGAGGTTGAAAAATATACTTTTTTTTCGTGATGTTCAGACGCAAAAAAAATTTGATACGAATGGTCGTTTTAAAGCAAAGGGAAATAGTTTTATAGAAGGGCGCATTAAAAAAATCTCTATTGTAGATTAGGAGAATGGAGGAATTACCTATTGGGATGATGGGAATTAAGAAAGAATGATCTACTGTTTTTAAAGACACGAGAAATCTACAGTTTGGAAATGATGTTTTAACAATGACCCATATTGTGATCTGATTGTTATAGATTTAATTACAGTTTTAAATTAAACTAGCAACAGGTACTCGAATATAAAGAATAGGGAGAGGAGGTCCAAAACAAGTTATTTCTCTGTTTTTAAGTTTGCTCATGCGTTACATTTTCCGGTTCTTTGAGAATAGGATGGTACTACAGGAAAGATTATTTTGTGGAAAAAAACTATTTTAGGGGAATATGAATTCCCTTAAAACAAAAGAAGATGCTAAAGATTTTTTCCAGCCAAAAGTTTATCAAACAATGGTTTTACACTCAAATATAAAAATGTCAAAAAATTTTCAAATTTGCTTAAGCGAACAAATTTCCATCGTGTTTGAAAGTGAAGTAAGAAAAGCCATTTTCACGCTATACCTTAACTACTTAAATTAAGAATACCCCTTTTTCTTTTTACTCCCCCAAAAATAATTTTATAAAGCAAAAATCCCACTTCCTTTATCATTCAAGGCAAGAGTGAATCGTCATTTGTTATCTTAAAACCTAAACAATTATACAAAATATTTATTCACTAAATTGCGGCCATTTTAAAATTTTTTTTTCAAAAGTACTCACTTTCCGGAGGTGGTGAGAAAGGAAAACCCTTAAAACCGCTTCCACAATCGGCTTAGCTCCGAGAAATGAGCAAACATGTCAACTGACCAGTAAGGCCTAGAGCCTCACTTATCAGAGGAAATGAACTGCAGAGGATTTCCTTTTTGGGTAGGCCTTGGTTTTTGCGATAAAGCGAGTCATGCTCCCTGTAACCGACCTTGCCTTTCAAAATCTTTGAATTGGATTCATTCTCACTTAGCTTACTCATACTGCAAACAAAAAAGGAATATTTGCTACTGCAGATTAGAAGTTTCCACTTTTGAAATGAAACACTCGATGATAAACGTTCTCGTTTTTATAAAGGTTCATGACTTTTTACATTATTAATAACTTTATAAAATGCAGTTTTTTGTCGGTGTTCCCAATATTTTAGTTTATAAGATATAAAGCTTGCTCTTAACGTATTGATTTTAATTTTATACAGTTACCAACATATTTATGGCAATTAAACATTTTTCCTTTCACGATTCGTATTCCTTAATTTTACAATTAAGTTAAGATTCTTAAAAGTTTGAAAGAAATATTTATTAATTATGTTTATCTCTATTTTATATTGAAAGTATCTTATATTTTTAAAAGTCCTAAAAGGGCCGGTCTTCGAATCAAATTTGCAGTTAATTTTCCTTTATCTTAGATTTATTTCTTAGATTTTCCCTTTATGTTCTCTTACTGATATTTAAAATATATGAAAGCTATTTACCATACTACATTTTACCAAGCATCTATGGTATAGTTTTCTTCGTAACTAAATTTAAATTTCATTGAAAAAATAAATCTTTCGCGTTTTAATGCTTCATTAAAATGATATAAACTACTACAATTGATAATCCTGACAACTTAAACACTGCGAAGATGTTTTTTAGTTTAAGGAGTTAAAACTTATGAATTTTGACAGATTGAATTATCTTACAGAGCATCAAAACTTTTGGATATTTATCTTTAGTAAACTAGAATTAAAAATTTATGGGTAATAAAAATAAATAAAGGAAAACCAAGTGTTTAAGTATCTAAGTTTAATTTTTAAATTGTAAATGTAATAACCAGCTGAACAGATTCTCTCAGTCAGTCAAGTTTGAAAAAATATCTTTATATTTAATGGAACACAAGTAAAAAAACGTTAAAGATATTCTGTTTAAGCAATCAAAATTCCACCGTGATAAAAAAAAGTCTTAATTTTAGCTGAAGGCCAGAAGGAACTACGCGATTTCATTGAATTTTTAAAAATATCTTAGGCGCAGTCAATAAAACACCTTGATAAGAAAGGCAAACCTCACAAATACAAGGGAAGAAAATCGGCATCCCATTCAATAGTTTCAGAAGCTTCCCTCGTGTTACTTAAGACGGGAAGAGTTTTGCTTCCTTTTATGTTACCATAGCAACCAAATGAGATTCTGCATCCTCAGCTTCTGCATTATTGTCCCTTTGCGTAGCGCAAGAGAGGATTGAATACTTTGACCTTTTTTCAAATTTTCCACTTCTTTTATCCCACACATGCAGGAAAAGTAGCAGAAATACATTTCCCCAGGATTTTCCTGCTTATAATGACTAGGGAGTGTCTGGGGGCATTTTTGAACTGCTCCACAATTACAGGGTTTTGATTGACCTGCGTTCTGCAGAAGAGTTGCACCCCAACAATTCTTTCTCTGATAACATAGAAATGTTGATTGATTGGGAAAGGACTTCAAATCCTCAAGCTCAATAAACAAATATTTTTCCGGAATAAACAACCTCGGGGGTAGATAAGACACCTTAGGGCTTTTCTGAGAAATTTTCACTTAAAAACAGCGTGTTTTAATTTATACTTCGTAAAAGAAGAATTTATAAAGAATAAAAATTGTAAGGGCATTGAATATTCATCGTTTTCTCGTGCATAATCGTAGGATTGACATTATCGAGTACATAATTTAGTTCTGCTTAAGTAACGAGTACTTAAATTTCAAAATTTTACTTCACTGCTAAGACTTCAGATAACATAGTTTTTGATAAGATGGATGAATGAATGAACAAAATTTGGTTCGACTAATTGCAAGCTATTGAGGAAAATTTAGAAAAGGTTTAATAAAACGAGTATGGTACTATAATATGAAGTATTAATTTTGAGTACGATTGTTTATGATGTGTTATTAGGCTCCGTCAGTTTGATGAATATTTTGAAAATAACGAGTAGGTGATAAAATCTTAGAATATTGAAAGAGAGAAAATGTTAGGCTGCTGCATAGTCTTTAACCACCAACCGACCTAAGAGTTAAATTATTTTTTTAAAGAAAAAATGAAGCAACACACTTCTTAACCCTACCTTTTGGATTAAAAAACTGCTCGGGTCTCCTCAAATTTTCAGAAATTTCAATAACATTTTTCAGTTGCCTCACTGGTTGATAAACTTATCCTTTAAAAAACAAGAGTGAAAAAAGATAATCATATTTCAAAAGTTTCCAAATGAATTTAAAACCTTTTATTTTACTCATGGGAAACTGAATGGAACCATGGGGTGTAGGATTAATTGACATCGTGTTACATGCTCTTTCTACGCCGATCAAACAGAGGGAGGGTGAAGGGACGATCCCCTGGGAGATAACCCCCCACCCTTTGGTGAGGGGAGCATGCTTCCAATGATGGAAGGTGACGTCACAATAGATGATGCGTCAGCCCCACCTGCATTCGATCTGGCAGTGATTGGGCTCCACGCGTCATCTATAGCCACAAACGCATTTATTCGTTTCGATTACCATGGGGAATCTAGAAATAGCTGAATTTTTAGTTAGGGTTATCTTTGTGATTAGTAAAAATGATCAAATTTTTTAGTTAGGATATCTTTAAGTAATATTGAAAATAATCGAATTTATTTAGTTAGGATATTCATAGGGAATCTTGAAAAACAATTTGAATTTATTTTTGTGAATGTGATAGGTGATAGGGAGTCTTGAAAATGACCGCATCTATTTATTATCTTTAAAAATTATTGGAATGTTAAAAAATAAGAATTTTATGTATTACTAATTCATTTTAATGACTTACGAAGAGGATAAAAAGGGAAACTATTTAGTTAATATTTTTAATCAAGCTGGGGGAAGTTTTAAAAGCTTGGTGTACATTTTAGTTCTTTTAGTAGAAATCAATGTAGAATTAGGTTTTTTTTTAACATTGTGCACTTTTGAAAGTAAGCTATGAATGTATAAGTATGCTTGGTTTTAATAATCATGGGGATTTTAAGACTTTTATGTGGTAGTTTCACTTTTCATTTAATACGTGGAAGAAATTTTCGTTTGATGTAAAGGGAATAATGGTAAATTTAAAAATGTATTGGGAAAGGCGATACACACATTTCTGCCTCATTCCTTTATGTAACTCAAATTAGTTTGGAAACCATAATTTCGAATTATGGACACATTCGAGGAAATATTTCTTAAAAGGTATAAAAGGAATTTAAGATTCATTTACGAATTAATTCAGGGGTTTAGAAAAACAAAATTACGAAAGGATAAATATGTAAGGTATAAATTTGTGGTAAGCAAACCAAAAAAAAAAAAAAGGAAATACTTTGGGTAACCTATGTTAAAGCAATCTTAGATCAAAATTTGAAAAGAAATGCTTCTTGAGGTAGGTTTTTCATTTCTCTTTTAGTCGTAGTTGTATTACTATGAATGAAGTAAAATAAGTTAAAGCTTTCAGAATAGAGACAGTGTGAGACAGTCATAACCAACAGTGACATACACATAATACCCTCTTAACTAAAACAGAGAATCCCGTTAGAAAACTATGTTAGATGCAGCTGCTAAAAAGTAATTAAAATAACTGAATTTGAATAAGTTGAGCAGTTTTAGTGGAGTTTCAACAGACAATACAAAGAAAGATAAACAAAACTACAAAATATATGCTTTTATTCTCATCCACCCCATAGCAGTAACTTTACACATCGAAAAGGATGCAAATAATTTTGAGATAGTTTTACACCTTCACTTGAAAGGCGACTCCTTCTTTGGATGGGCTCTTGAAGGGCGAACTGTTTAACGGACATCATCCACTATCCCGATCCCATGAGCAAAGGGGCGGCGAATCTACGAATTTTAAAAAGAGCAGTTGAGACTTAGAGTAGTGGTGCAGCAAACAAAAAAAAATTTGAGTTATCTAATGCAACACTACAGTCGTCCAGTAGGCAGCACCGAGAGACCACACCAAGTCACTGACTGAGACCTCAAGTGGTGTGAGGGGTGTTGTGGGAATGCCTAAGGGGGCTTCAAGCCAAGAATAGAAATGAGAAGCAAAAATATTGCTTTGAACGAAAGATGATTTCCTTAATAGCAACAGTCTTAAAGCTGTTTGTTTATTGGAATAGGATAAATAGAGATGAGCTTTTAAATTGGAAGAGTGTGTGTCTGGCTCTGCCTGCAGGACCAATGTCAAAACAATTTACTTAAAATACTTTAAACACAGATTCTTAGAAATTTTTAAAATATATTATTAAAAGCAAGGTACTGAAATAAAAGGATGCACTTGCTTAAACCATATATGAAACCTACAAGCCCCTTTGCTCAAGGGATGTTAGATAGTGAACAGTTACTAACACTAGACCTAGATTCCACAAACTCAAGAGCCTTCCCGTGAAAGAAACTCCACTAAAAATGCAACTTTTCACTGATTCAAATTTTAACTATAATTTTCATATTGTTAAGTTCCCAGTTAAACCTTTTCACTTACTAAGTTTAGAAAGGTTCAGTTACAACAAATCAAATTAATCATTAATCCTTCCAGTGAAGGAAAAGTAATTAATAATTAAGTTATAACAGCATTCTGCTAAAGACAAATGATAATAAAATCAATCCAATAAAAATGACGATAATTTTATAATAAAAATAACTATAAGATATTTTGCTGGATAAACACAATCTAGCTTACACTTTTGAAGGCTGAAGCAACAAGTGTGTATGATGTATCGTCGGGGTACAGGAGAAAGGTTCTGAGTCACTTTCGGAGAATATTTTAAGAGTGGTAGGACATCGCCAACAAACAAGCAAATTCCCAAAATCTCGCCAACCTTGAAAGCAATCAGTGTGTTGGTGAAATTGCATAGCGCAAAAGAAAACTATTGGATATCGCCAAATTTGACGGAACCTCGTACAGAGTAGTTGAGCCAGAAGTGACTTAGAGCCTTTCTCTTGTAAGCCGACGATATGAAAGTTCTTTAATAAAAAAGTTATTTTTCAAACTTTTTATCCAACTTCTTAAAACTAAGCTTAAACAAACAAGTGCTCACTATATCTATTTTTTTGCCAGGTTTTATTGAGAAAGGCTTTTGTTAACCCGTAAAAGCCGTTAAGTTTTAAATTTTAAATACTATATAGTATAAAAGAGAAATGACACCTACCTAAGGTTCAAGCTGTACCTCCTTTCCTCAACATGAGTCTTCTAAGGTTTCGCTCTCGAACAAGATCTGGTATGTGATGTTACTGAAGATAGAATCGCCTTTCATAAGGCTCCAAAATGACTTACCTAAGCCAAGCGTCTTCCCAGGAAAGGACTGAGACTGCCCAAGATTCACCCACGCATTCTTTCCCTCCCAAAAGTCCCAACGCATCAACCATGGAGACCCTTTAAAGACGTCTTTGATGCCTCTTCCCCCCAGAATGGCCCCGTTTCATCTTCTCACCATGGAGGGTTCGGGCTAGCGATGCGCATAAAATAACACATGTGCACTTGGGCTTAACTATGAATGAAGTTGAGGTGAAATAGAGGGAAGGATTTATAGACTACAGAGAAGGAGGCGAGATTTGAACTTATGGGGCCAAAAAGATTTTGGGGACTTCAGCTACACCCAGAAGTGAAATAAAGGATAAAGCGCATTAACTGTAAATCAGATCTCATTTAGTAGCAACTAAGGTAATGAGTAATAAATAGTATTTTTAGGCGCTGTAAGATTATTTTAAACATTTAGTTATTTGTAAGGTTTGCCCCCATGTTAGCTGTAACGGAAAATAATTGGTTTTTAAGAATCACAGAATAGTGTTACTGAGGATTATTTAAGATGTGAAAAAGTTTCAAGTTCATGCATGTTCATAATTTACGGTAACGCATTTTTAATTAAGTCTATTAAAGTTCAGAGTGTAACATTTTTATTTTTTATAATTGTATCCATAAAGTTAAGTAATTAATAGCATAATATTCCTTAGTTTAATGTTCCATTTATCGTTTGTAATTTGAATATTACGTAATAATAAATCGAGGAGAGGCTGGCGGATATTGATTGATTAATATAATGAAGCTATTAAATAACCAATTAGCAATACTTTCTACATTTTTTACCATTTATGATTAATTTTTATTACTAACGGAATTATTTAATTATGATTGATGGGATTAATTATAATTGAATTATGATTATGATAAGTTCTTAGTGTCTTATGTGTGCTTAAATAGTGGGATCAATTGGTTTAAATAATGTGTTCTTTGTTAAAAAGAAACCGTATTATTATTACCTTGGTCTATAAAAATTTCTTTCCCTTCGGAGTTAATATCTTTTTGTATATTTACCTTGAAGCAAAGCTGCACCTCATCAGTTTCAAATGACTGATCTTACAAATGTGTGACAATGCCTTAAATAATTTTATAACTACATTTTTTTCACACATTTATATAATTTTTTTAAAAGCTTGGATGGCTTAGATATAAAATTCCCTTACCTCTGACACCTCTTCGGGATACTACTGGCTCGAACAGAGACGGATGTGAATCTCTTGAAATACTTCTCAGGGTTCCATCATCTTGGAGATTCCCTCCCCTGCATGAAACAAAAAATAGGTTAGTCCTCAAACAAAGCACACAAATTTTTATTGAATTTAATAAATTAGACCATACCTAAAATTAAATAATTGATAGTAACTATTATCTATCTGTACAGCTAATCATTAACCAACCAATGTTCTAAATAGATCCCTTAACGGCCGATATCAAAGATCAGCAACTCAAATGGTCTCGCTCGTATCGGTGGCCCTTGAGTAGCCCGAAAGCCTCTTCACATAGCAACGGCAGAGGGCAAAAAATTCAACGGATCACACAATGAGGTTGTGAATTCTATAGCCATGGGTAGGCATACACGTACAATGAATCAACACTGAGGGGACGGTCTTTGTGCCTTGGAGGCAGCTGGGGAGGTTAATCACAGGGACACTACTTCTAGCCCCGTTATGGAGGGGGACCCTGCTGCAAACGGACTCGTAATTGGGTCTGCGTTGGGGTGCCTCTTGGATTGGGTTTCGATTGGGATTTTTTTTTCAGTGTGCGACCTCTTCAATATGTTCCTGTTTTAAGTGTTGAAAGTTATTGTTGAAAGCTTCACCTAAAATCGGTGCGTGGATTTTGGTTTGAATCCAAGTGGTGGTGTGCTTACTTAGTGGAAGGGACTTTTGGTGAAGGATGTTATTTTGTGAAATATTGAGTTGTGTGTAAAATATCTGACTAATTCCATTGAAAATATAAGTGTCATTAAAGCCATTTAGATGTAACGGATAAGAAGTTTGGATAGATAGCATGATTGGGTTTTGGGGAAGTTGATGTAGATTATAATAAATTTAGAGGATGGTAGGTTAAAGTTAGTTGCATTTCTTTATAGTTAGTATTATTATGCATTATAATATTTAGGATTGTGATATTTTTTTTGCTTTGTCAGTGTGGTTTTGATGTTAATAATTTTCTAAAATTATGTAAAAGCTAAAACTACCCAATTCACAATTTACAATATGGAATTATTAACTGGATATATTGTGTGGGGGTAAAGTTTATCAAATCCAATATAATATAAGTTCCTCTTAAATTTAAAATTAATAATTATTAAGAAAATAATAAACTATAAGATAAACTTAAAAATATTAAAGATCATGAAGGATAATTTTAACCTACGGAATACAGTTTTACAATTTGTTAAGACAACTTAATAACAGAACAATAACTTAAAAACAACTTTTATCTCCAATTTATATCACTAAATATTAACCATAAAGCAAAATAAAAGTTTCAATAAAAAACAAACATAAAAGCTTGAGCGCAAATAAAGTTAGGTACCATTCAATCCAACAAACTAACTGAAGAATGACATCTCTCCAGAATATGAAAAACAAAAGAAAAGTTCGTTTTATTTACCTATATCAAAAGGAGCTATTCATTAGCCATTGCCTATAAAATCTAATTGAAAGTGTATTAATAACTGGTCCTTAAGTCAATTTTGCACTATTAATTACTTTTCAATAATTACACCCTTCTATCAAAACAATAATCAGAGTCGAGTTGATAGCATTTGCTCTAAAAAGCTCTTTCCCAACGTGATGGTCGGATGATCAATGCTCATTGAAGACGAATCATTGAGCTAATGATCTTTCCCTCCCTCTCCATTCTCCCTCTCCTCAACGGCTGATCCACTGCATCCGTGTTGCCATGGAAACCGTGAAACAGATGGAGGATGACGTCACGCAGGTATTCTTTTCAAATTACTTTTTTTTCATAAATAATTCAATACACAGAATCTTGCGGGGAGGGGAAACAGCTCGAGATGCATTAGAAAGTGGGATTTAATCTTAACTATTCGGACACTTTGTTTGAATTCTTTCAGAAAGGTTTCCGTGTTTACGGTTTTGGGGATTGGTTTCATCTCGGGATTATATAAACAATAGGGAATTTATGAAGATTTGTGTGATTAATATTTACGAGTTTTAGATATTAAGGTAATTAATTGTATTTTTAACAAGAGTTTCAATGTAACATATTTACAGTGCTTGAGTAATAAAAACTAGTATAGTGTGATAAGATTATCATTTAAACTTTTAATAAAAAAGCTAAATTGATTTGTTTCAAATAGGTTTGTATATGCATGCTTAAATTTTAGAAATAATAGTCAGCATTAAATTCAAAAAGTGAAAATAATTTTTTTAGATGAGAAACTTCAAAATATCAATTTAAAAAAAACCACAGCATTAAAAAATTAGAACACAGAAAAGTTAATTAAGAATACACATAAAGAGTAATCATACAAAGCAAAAATATAGTTATAAGACTACAGAAATAAAAGGTAACACATTCACTATTTTTATTTGCAAAAGGAGAATTGAAGCATTTGTGTTAGTTAAAATGTTCCCTTACCTGTTTACACCAGCAGTTTTAATTTCATTTTAAAACAAGACTTTTAATTTTTAAAAATTTTGATAGTTTAAAAATTATAATAATTTCATAGTACCGTAAAAGAACTAAAAATAAAAAACATCATATTTTAATTTGAACCCTACAGTGTAAGTAGGTAAAGACAAACATGCTTTCATTTTCATTTCGCCCCTCAAAACATTCAACTAACCAAAACAGCTAAATATTTTACAATAAAAAAATGAATTTCACGCTTCTTTCCTCACATGCATCAACACAAGTGGCACAATTACCTCAAAGGCGTTAAAGTATAACTATAAGTTGCAAAGAAACTGATGAGGAAGAGAGAATCGAGTTAAAAGAAATGAGCTACATCGAGAGAGAAAGGCGAGAGGAGGTAAACAGTCGAGCCCTTACCAGCACGCCAAAAGGGAACAAAGGGGAGCGATGGGATCCGAGCAGTATGCTGCGGTAGGGGGCAGAGCGCATGCGCGGAAGATGCTGCTCCACTTGCTGACAGTCTGCAGTGTGGGAGCAATATGGCGAAGGCTCGGAATCGATGCCGAAGCCTTTTTTCCGGACCCATCAGCTCGACTTGTTGCTCCTCTCGCGTTTCTGCCAACGGGGCGTTCGCATGCTGGGAAGAGTAAGAGCAAAGATTTACCGTCAGGGATGCTGGGGATGCATCTCGGGAGGATGCGGAAGAGGAGAGAGGAGGAGGATGCTTCCTCTTGGAGTACCAGCTGTGGCTCTGAGGGAGCAGCGGAGAGCGGGCCGCTCTTATGGGGGTGAGAGTTACTATGGCAACCGTATCCTGATTATGCTAACACTCCCCTTATCGGCGCACATGGAGCAACGCACCTATACGGGGGCGCCCTCTGTCGGCGGCCGCGGGAGGCTCGCTCTTTTCTTTTCTTGCGGCTCCCCTCGCTCTTTTGCCGCTCCCCCGGTTTTGATTGGGAAGGCCTCTTTCCACGTGTTCTCGCCGCAACACATTCTTCGTTTGCGGAACTTATAGCGGCTAAATTTTTGGGAGCACGATGGGAATCTGAGGCCTGTTTTTCGGCCGGCCCCCCTGAGCGATCTTAAATTGAGGAGCGAGCAGGAGTCTAAGATTGAATTGTCGCGCCGCGGGCTTTTCATCCGTCGGATAGAAACTTCGAAACGCTTAAAATTCCCAATGGATTAAGAGTTCTGTTTTTATAAACAGATATTTTTATATTTTTCACTTAAAATATCCCTACTAAATGCTTCCCAAGAGCTCAAAATATATTTCATCTTAAAAAGGCATTTAACCCTTTATTTCTCAACTTTGCTCGCACCTATTTTTCTTATTTAAAATTTAATAATTATAAGCTTCTATCACTTCCCAATAATGTTTCAGACTATGTATCTACACATTTAACGACTTCTTTTGACCGTGGATCATTACTTGACGAAGTTTCGTTTAAGTATTAATTTCTACTCTTAAGATATAGTATTATAGAGGTTTCTTGGTTTTTTTAATTAATTTACTTTGGGTTTAATTTAATATAGTGAATAAGATAAGTGAAATTCCAAGTGAGAGTGAAAGAACACACCCTTCTGGTTAATTAGTCCTTTTTAACTTAATATTTTTTACTCTCTTATGTGTTAAAAATTACACACCACGAAGAGTATGCTTTAGTAATTTAAAGAACAATTTTTAACTAAGCAAAATATTTTTTCAGAAATCAATAATATTTTAATTGGATCTACTTTCAATTAGAACGGTTGTTTAACAAATTATGTAATCCTGTCTCGTAAACTTAATTGTAAATAACATGAATCATAGATTAGACTTCTTTTAAGACATTAGGAGAAATATACAATCGCGTCTGAAAGTTATCGAGAAAACGCGAGAGAGCCCAAATAGGGAGACATTAGGGCTCTTGTTGCGTAAACAGTTTACCTTTAAGACCTGAATTCTTCTTAAAATTATTTTCTAATTAGGTTTGGCTTATCTAAAGTAGTATTTCATTAGAATCTTGTTAAGTAACTCCGTTTGTTTTTTTACCGCATGCTGACAACTCTTATGATCATTCTGCGATTTCGGATCAACAAACAGCTAGTACTTCGGCGCACGCACATATGCTAGTAATGCTCTTGAACTGCTTCTTATGCATGCATCCTGTCTTAAGTAAGTAAAACAATTTTTATTTTTAGTTGGTTCATAAAAATTTGTCCTAAAAACTGAATATTTCGAACGATTTTAATATTTTGACTGGCTACCTTTGTAAGTTGGATTACTGTAATCCATCTTTGAAAATCGGTTTAATTTAGTATTATAATTAAACACTACTAGGGATGCCAAATTGATGAATAGTCATTTCTAAAAATGTCAAATATTTTAGTTCATGTTTTGCACTCAACTAGAACACATCTTGAGAATAAACGTTCTCTTTAGAACCAACCAACATTCCGACATTATTCTGAAAGAAAAAGCAAGATTATTGTAAACTTTTTAGCTATGTTTATGAGCTTTCAAAAGGTAGGATTAATGTGCATAAGAAAAAAACCTATTGAAACGTAGCATTTTAGTTTAAGTATTAAAGACGCTTTTGGAGAACTTTTCTAAATATAATAATATTTAAGACAGCAATTTAAATAAACAATGTTCATAAAATGATCTGAGTTACAAGAAGGCTAATCAAATTTTTATAAAGATCAAGATTTTTTCTGAATTTAGTAAAATACTTTGCTTATACAAAAACTTCCAGTTGTTATTTTTTTTAATTTTAAAGTTTATGATTTATCTTTATGTAATTTTTATTATTTGTTTTAAACTTAGAGTATTAACATCCTTAAAATAACTAATTTACCAAGTTAAAGACAGTTTTGTGTGTCTACTGCGTTATTAGCTCTGTTGATAAGAGTTGTATTTAATGAAGTGTAACCGTAAATATAATTAGAAGCTTGCAGGTTATAGAGAATATAATTTTAACGTTCATTTTTTGTTTCTGGCATTCCGCTTAAAAGTGGAATTTTTTTTATAAGGAGTAATTTTAATAATTTTAATTCAACAGAATTTTTAAACCCCACTTGATGAAAGCGTCAATAAATTTAATATTTTTGTCGATTTTTTTTTTCAGAATAACTGAGAACGTTTACCCTTTCGTTTCAGTTGATAGATGAATTCGTGAAGTTAAAGTTTTTTTAATTTATTGTTAAGTTATTTTACGCCATCTTATCGAGTTAGGGTAAAAAAGATGCTAGATTCCGTTTTAAGTTCAGTAATTGCAATTGATTTCTTTTCAAAAAGTAACAAAAACGAGAAAAACATTTGTGAAACGAATTTTACTCACAATCCTTTTTGAAAACTAAATAAAACATATTTATTAACAATAACATAAAATTTTGTTTTTAAAATTAAAATTTTAAATTCTTTTGTAAAATTTTTCTTCTATAAAAATTTTAGAATAGCATTCTTAATTTTTTTCCAAACCTTGTTTTTTTTACACTCGGTTTTCTTTAATTCCTCTCTAAGTTTTTAATCCAAAATATTTCATCTTAATTTTTTATTAAGGGTAATCCTGTTATTTCTTTCAATATTGATTATAATCAGTTGTTCAAAATTGAAAATCAAGAGATCACTATTACACATCGCTCACTCCTTTCAAGAACGTCATACATAAAAAATCAATTATTTTTAGTTATGATTGTTTTCAGAAAGCTCTGAAAGAGTAATAAAAAGTAAATTAGAAGAACATAGTAAAAAGTTCATTCGAATGTTTAATATTTATTATCAATACATTTCAATTTACTTTTAAACTTTAAAATCCCTGTCCTGAAATATCAGGTTGTTTAAGAAAGACCTTGTTGAAAGGAGTAAGTGACATGTTCTACATTGTCAATACGACTTCAATACATAGAAAATAATTAATTTAAACTGAAAACTTAACAAAATAGAAAGAAATCCTTCGGTACTCTAAAAAAATATATCTACACTTTGAATTATTTTATGATGGTTTAAAATGTGTTAAATGTCCTCATAAAAAAACTTTTGAAGTAATGATACATGGATTTATATTCTTATTACACAAAAATGTAAAATACTAGAAAATATATCTTCTTAAATAATAATGACTAGAATACGTAATTCCAAAACAATAATAATTTGACTTTAAATTTTATAAAAATATTTTTTTTTACAATTGAATAATATATTTTTAACATTAGTTTTTCTTTTATTGGAAAAAAATTATGGATTGAAGTCCTTTGTAGTTCATCATTTATTAAATATTTTACTCAGTTTATATTTTTGGTAGAATTTAACAGTATGCCAATTGTAGTAACAGTAGCTATAACAGAAAAAAAATGACATGAATCAAATGACACAGTCATAACTAGTAATTTGATAAATAGTATTATCAATAAAAATTGTGAAATTTTATTACCAGACTTAATAGCAATCTAAATATTTTAAAATTTGTTCATTTATTGCATGTTTGAACAAAAATATCTACCAAGTAATTAAAACCCTCAACTGTGATTATATATTAATTATATTAATTATTAAACCTCAACTGTGGTTATATATTAAATTTTTAGCAATCGCGTCAAAACATTTTGAGCAAAGAAAAAGGGAATATAATTTTTTAACTCCTAGTTCTGAAACTGTCACGTTTTTAGTTCATATTCATTGATCTGCCCAAAAGAATAGCAATTCTATTTGCTTCGAAAATATTACCTTCATAACAAAATTAAAAAAAAATAATAATAATAATTTTAGTTTTCAAAATAGGAAGACCCTGTTTAGACCCTGCTAAGACCGTGTGAATAATATTAATTTATTAGTAAATTTTAGTGATTACCTAGTTAAGTGAAGACAACCATACAACTACATCATTTATATGATAAGAATGAGGAAAAAAGGGGTAAGAAAACAAAATGTAGGATCTGAAAAGTTTCATATTCTGATATTGATGTTCTGATATTTTTAATCTTTGGAACCCTTCTTATAGATATAACATATTGACATATTTTTGAAATTTATTGATCTTTGGTTTAATTAATTAGAGATTTATGATTCCTTATAGGATCTAAAAATAAATTGTATTATTTGATCTTTTTATCACACTATGGAGGGAGCTTACCGCCCCCTGCTCGCTAACGCTCACCAACCCCCGTAAACTGTTTACGCAGGTACTTTGTTTCCTCACAAAATCCAGCTCATTAAACTTAACTCACTTTATAAAACAATAAAAACAATTACAGAAGAAACGTCTACCAACATCTCAAACATACGTCATCTCCATGAATAACACTCAAAGTTGAATATTTATTAACTCTAACTTATCAATAATTTAATAAAAATGTTTTCCTTAAAAAATATCCTGCACGTCTGTCGAAAACTATTGATTATTATTGTTGCATGATGCCCGTTAATTTTTATTAGAGGAATACTTTCGTTTCGAAATTTTACACTAAACGTTGCAAATGAAAATTAATACAGCAGAGCAATGTAAACATTCTTTTACCATTTCCCCAAGGTAATGTTTTTTCACAGATCCATTAAAAAGCACTGAAATATTTCTAGACTTCAAACATTTTTTACCTTTATCTTTATTTCTAACACATCTACCGGTGATACCTAGTTGCGCTTTGGCATTATGAAACTAAAAATTATAGTTGCAATAATTAAATATGAATGCAAAATTTAAGTTTTCCGAAAGCGAGTTTTTTTTATTGAAAATATAATAATGATTAGGTTGCCACAACAGCAAAGATAAATATAAAAATATCAATATATTATTTTTAAAATAAAAAGATAAATTAATTATTCATTAGTTTAAAATATAATTAAAATCGTTTGAATAACAAAAATATAAAATATGTTGTTAAAAATATGTTGTCCAAATAACATTTTTTAAATTCTTGTTATAAATAGAAAGATAATTATTCAATTATTTGAATATTAAAAAAACAGTGAAATATGTTTTCAATTGTTTTAAAATTCATAGTTTCTTGCTTTGTAACTGCTACCGTATCCGAAATCTAAAAAAATGGAAATATTTTAAAATTGAGAATTTGTTTTAGAAATTACAATGGCTTTATGGACATCCTCAAAAGAATCCGGACATTTTGATACCAGAAATGTGTCATTCGGTTCAGAAATTAAAAAGTTTTTCCCTGGAAACCGTTCACCAAAAACTTTTTTTTAGAATAGAGAGATACATTAATTAATTTCTAATGCGTACAAAATAATCCTATGAAGAGCTAAATAAATAAAAAAATAAAAATAAATAATTTACGAAAATAATGTATTACCATGTTTAATCAGGATTGCTTTTGTGCGTATACTTATAGAAATTTTAATACATGTTGTTTTTTTAGTCACGTAGAAGTCTGGTCCCAACCACGTAAAGAACTTATAAATTTTTAAACAATAAACATATTCATATCCAATATGAAAATTACTATTGGTATTTGTCACTCACGATATTAATTTAAAAAAATTCAAAATGTGTTTTGTAATAATAATTCCTTCTCTAATAATTTGTAATATACTCTCTCTGTTTCCAATAGCTTGTAATAATGTTTTACTGTCAGGAAGTTTTTTCTAAGATAAAAACCCCAAAAGAAAGTATGTAAAACAAAAAAACCCTTTTATACTAAATTTAAGAGTAACACTTCTTAATTATTGAATTTTCTGTTCTAGGAAGTTTAAAAATTCAACATAAACACAGTTAATTTGAATTACTCGTTTACTTATATTTCTTAAAATTAGAGACTAGCAGAGGAGTAGAAAATCTTTCCCCAGAACACAATTTGTTTTATCCAAAATTTCCATTTTTACTTCAGTTTAAGTGACTTTAGATAACGAATTCAGTAATTAAGAACCCTCCTCAAGACTATTTTATTACTTACAAATAAAAAATGGGAGATGTAAAACTATCCTCTTTTACAAAACTTTATAATTCAAAAACATCAATGTGATTAAACAAGCACATGGTTTTTAGTGATGAAAACACTGGTTCTGTCACGGATACGTTGTTTTTCCTGCATGTCAATCGAAACGCAAGAAAAAGCCAACATTTAGGCATTCGCCAAGGATTTGTTTTTTCAGTTTAGAGTCGTAGTTTTCCCACTCTACATCCGTAATCCTGTAGTTTTCACCAAATTCCCGAAGATGTTGGACGCTATGATGCTGTCAATAGCCAAAGTATTTGTCATTAATGGCTAATGGATTTGTGGAGGTTTTCCTTGTAAACTTAGCAAAAATTTTCCCACAGCTGCCTGAATTTCCCCCGAACCTCGTTCGGGCGTTTGAACATATTCTACACCCCTGGGGGCTAGTTAAGTGACCTAAAGACAAACTAGTTCGAAATTGGGCTCTATTTGTAATGAAATGACCCTTTTTTACCGTTTGTCAAAAGGCGACATCATGAATCAACGAAAGTAATCCGTTGGGCCGAGTTACGAATTTATACACTTAGGGTGTGGCACGATGTTTTGCACTGTCTGGATGATAATTCGTAGCTCTATTAGGCAGAGTAATTATGAATGTTTTTTTTCTAGTATTGGTAGGTAAGTAGTACATACAAGGATACATTTCATAATTTGTATAACCAGGTTCTATGGACCCAAGTTTAACAGGTTAAGTGTGGTAAGAATGAGGATAGGGTTGTGCTCTACAAGAAGTTAAAATTACAATGAATTATTCTTTTATTCTGTTGCTGTATACAAAGATGATTGGACGTATTACAAGCTCTTACTGATAAATTTGTAGGACTGTACAAACATTTATATGAAATTATATAATACTAGGGGAATCTCAGACCTAATTGTACTTCGGTCCTACAGTGTTTTTAGCTTAATTTTCAAGTATATGACAATACTAAATATGTAGGTTCAATCTCTACCACCAGATCACTCAGTCAAGCTAAATTATTTCTAGAAAAGCCGACTTTGGAAGATTACGCTAAAAACTGATTTCCCTTTCAAAAGTAAGTTTTCTATGTTTCTATTGCTTTCGTAATCTATTGTTCAAAATACAAAGATTTGATTTTACAGTGAATTTAATATGTTATAGGATGTATTGTTTTAGTTATTATCACAGCCGCTTTAAATGAGAGGCTAGGCTAAAATAAACACGGTGGTTAAACATTTTTTAGTAAATGATCCTTGGACCTTAGGAGACCATTGTACCTTGGACCTATCCAAGATACACTTAACTACCTTGAGTTACAAAAATCACTATACTACTCTGACTTTTATTGCATTGATGTTTTGATTTTAAAGGTAGGGTAGGATTTAATTTCATGACTAACACTAATTTGAAGTGAAATCTATAATTTGTGATAAAAACAGTGCTTTAAAACGTTTATACTAAAAAGGGCTCCTACTATATCTATAAGCTTATATACATCTGGGTGGTTCAATGAGCACTTGTTCCTTGAGTTTTTCACAAGCATTTTATTAAGTTTAGAGGTGCAACTAAAGTTATTTTGACATAGGTCCGAAGTACACTACCCTTGAAACCAAGGTAAAATACCAGTGTTGTACCTTAGACCTATTTTAAGTTAGTTTTCTTTCATTAATTACGTATTGAAATACTTCAATTAAGATTCCGAAAAATATATATGTTGCGTATAAAGCATCAAGGAGAAATTGTTTCATTAATTTATTTTCAATAAATAAAAAGTTACAGGGTAAAAAGTAAAAATAGGTCCGAGGTACACTACCTTCCCCTATACATAGATTAGCTTGTCCACCCTTTTAGATCCAAATCATTAACTTAAAGCTAATAACTATAAAAAATATTAACTTTTTTATAACTATAAAAAAGTTACAGACAACAAAGATCGCAATGCAGTCTCAACTCTCTTAACTGATAGCACAATTATGATTTTCCTAAAAATCGTTTCATTAAATACTAGTAAATCTTATTGTGACCTTCGAAATTTGCTAAAGTAATAATAAAAATGAAGAAAAAAAGACTTCGCTTTTTTAGCTTTTTGAATGAATTTAATTCTTAGTTCTCTTGTTCTAAATTATTTTTACATATTAATATAGATTGGTAGTTCTATATCATCCTACTATTTATCCTTTGTCCAACTGTATCTTTTGATTTTTCTCATTACAAGATTTCTAAATTTATGTTCATTTAATGAGTACAAACTTGTTCTAATTTGAAAAATTTGAAACAAAAAAAAATCTAAAATGGTTGGATATCTATTTTATTTTTAAATGAAAAAGAATTTTCCTTGTTTTTCAAAAGGCTTAAACTAAGTTTTTTAAAAGTAAGTTGTAGGACAACTTTAAAGAAAAGTCAACCTCTATAGGTATAGGATTTCCTGATAATAAAGTAAGATACTTTTCTTTTATCATAGTAAAATATGACATGAATATCATAAATTTTCTATTTTAAATTTTAATACCTAGATGAGTAAGTTTTTTTTTTGAAAAGATAAATATTTAAGGATACTATAGTGTAACATCTATTGGATCTAAATCATTTTGTAAGTAAAAATAAGTTTATCAGCCATCTCAAAACAACCAGCAATCACTTCTTTGCTATTGATATTGACTAAGTGTATTCAATCTAAAATTAATTAGCCTACAAAATTCTTAGAATTTGTTAGATGCCATAATGTAATTAATCTTTAAGATTACAATATGTTAGGAAAGTCATTCATTATTAAAGTATAAGGAAGTATTTTTTAGAAGTTAGAGCTGTTAAATAAATTTTTAATTTTTTTAAAGCATTCAGCTATGAGCATCTTTTATTGTTTGATTCCTTTTTGGAACGGAAGTTTTGGAGAGTAATTGAATGAAGGATAAACAGAGTGTTTCTGAAGTCTGTTTTATGACTTTAGAATTAAAAAAAACTCGTCATGCATAGTCGTACAGAATACGTGTGTACCAATAGTAAACTATGCTGAATCCCATGAACTGCTTAAACTCAACTTTTATAGGCTAGACAAGAAAGTTAAAAAATAATCATACTTTAAAAGAATAGAAAAGGTTTTAGGGAAGGAATATCAATATCAATATATTATGCAATATCATAAAAACGCACACAAAAACCTTTCAAGAAAAGATCGAGTTCAACAAGATTATTAGGTTTGAAATTTGTGCATTTGTGGCCTTTAAAAAAAAGACTCAGTTAAAAAATTTAGACGCTTCTCCTGTGTTATGTTTGTATTCAAATTTGTCGTCACATCATCGGAGAAGTTTGTAAAGTTGTGGATTACTATATCCTTTTGAAGGGCCAAAAAAGTGCAAACGTCAATCGTAAATATCTCTTAGAATATTACAGATAGTTTCATAATACTTTTTTGCCGTTATTAGAATATTTTACAAACATTTTTGATTGAAATTTTTGCTCTAATTCCTTTTTTAATGAACATTTTTCAAAAACCTGATTTCGCTAAGAGCACAGTAAGTTATATCCATAGATTCAGCCTACCCACTTGTATTAAGTGTTATTTCCTTAATTGAAATTATAATCAAAGGCGTATAGATCTCTCATTAGAGACAAAAACACTAGTAATAATTTATTTGATAGTCAATAAAAAGTTATTTCTTAGATTCACAAGCTAAAAACATTCTCCATACGTTAATAAATGTGAAACATTTGAGGTTCTTGCATCAACAATGAGCTAACTCTAACAGCTTTACATTGGAGTTAGCTCATTGTTGCCGCAAACACCTCAATTAGTAAATTAATATTTTGATTACTTTAAATTAGATTTCAAATCTATATTGAAATAGGAGTATTAGTACTATTTCTTGCTTTAAAAATATGCATTATAAAATATCTTTTTCAAAGTTATGTAAACACAAAAGATTTTTCTAAATATCAGACCAATGTTTTTTAGATATAAGTAATTTATACTAAAATTAATGACATTTTAGTATATTACATGTGTATTTTTAAAACTTAAAAATCATTTAAGATTTACAGATTGATATTATTTTTAATCTGAAAAACAAAGAAAAAATACTCTAACAAATGCAACCAAATACTACCACTATTCTTAGTCACATTTGCATTTTGAACATATTAAAAAAATTTGATACTGTTTAAAGTAGAAAAAATAAACTGATTTGATTAACTGAATCGTCAGTTTGAAAAGGAGAATAAGTCCAAAAATGGAAAATTGACTTTTTGTGCTCATAAAAATCTCCAAACTTTAATTTACACATGAGTGTAAAGAGAGAAATAATAATTCCCCATTAATAGGTAGATACAGCCTCTTGAATTTGGTGAAATCGATATCCATTGATTGTATTTTTTTATTAAATTTGAAATTTAAGTTAATTTGTTTTCTTTCTTATTTTTTGTGCTGTAAACTCAAAAAAATAAATTTTGTTTTTAATTAAAAAGTGTTTTTATTTATTTTTATGAAGTAAATGTTTGATTTCATTGATATTCACTTACTCTCTTGATACTGCCTGAATGACTAAGTTTCACACATAATAATTTTAAACTTCATTTGTCTTAGTCTTTCTATTTTTCACTCTTGTGCTGTGAACAGCAGCTTGTGCAAAGCAGAAATATTATTTAAATGCCGATTAAAGTGGTTTTAAGAATTTTTTCAGCTAAAATTTCATAAGCTTGAAAAAGAGAAAAAGTACATAATTTTTTTGCAACTTTAAAATATATTTTACTAATATACCTACTTATATTTTTTTATGATTGTTCTGCATTTTAAATAGGGTCCTGAATTTCCAGTAAAAAATTCATGGTTATACAACGAAGGTTCCATTACTTATAGGTAAAGGTCCCCCCCCCCGATTTTCTCAAAACTTGGTTTTTGGACATAGTATTCCCTTTTTCAAACCGACGATTCAATTAGTGTTTTAGGTTTGCAGATTCACAAGGAAAATTGGGGCATGTGAAAACCCAATTTAAACAATTCCTCAATCTCCTCTATACATCCCCAAAATAGAAGAAATGGGAAAAGAACCATCAAAGTATTATTTTGTGAAAAATGAAAGAAAAAGTATTGACAAAATTTCTCATTTTTAAGGATTGAAAAAAAATAATATGGGAAAATAACTCCTTAAGTTTATCACATTGCTAAAATGTTTATTTTTTAATATATTTAACCTTTTTGATCCCTCAGAAGAAATGTAAAGGGTGTAAAGTAATATATTTTTACTGACAAAAATCGAGTTTATAGCCATAATATTGCCGAAAAGTGATAAAGTTTGGGGAGAGACACAAAGGTAATATTCGGATTCAGGGGGGTCTTAGCCGGAATTGTTCCAAAACATAGTGCCTTGCAAAACCACTGTGTTATTGGCTAAACTATCATCTGTATAATTACAGAATATACAGTCTATTGACGAATTTTGATGAACTATTAAACCTTTTTGCGTGATACGAGGATCTTAATTTGCCAATATTAAGCAAATATACAAGCAATGTGTGTAATTATTTGCCATAAAATAATTTCGGGATTATTTAGAAATCATCAGAAAAGTTTTCATATTTTTTTACATTTTTCATGAAACTTTCAAACTTTGACTCAAAAGCGCGATCTGAAGATATCATCCGCTCAAGTTGAAATTTTTTATGTGTAGGTAAAAACATAAATAAAATATAAAAGAAATATGTAGGACCACCAATTACAAACTTTAAGCCCTAATCGCAGAACGATTTCTTAAAAAAGGGGGTTTTAGCTGCACCTAGTATTTCATAAATTAAAACAGTTTTCTTCCATTTTAGAAGATTTCAGCATTATTACAAAAAATATCAAATTCATTGATATTTAATGACTTGTCATTAATATTATTTTTACAGAATTAATTTCAGAAATGTACAGTACATACATTATTTTAACTCCAAAAATTTTTAAAATCCCAATTTTGAGGATTGAGAAAATTCCCGTGTCTCTTATTTGGTAAAGGACTAATTCAGGTCTATTACCTGTAAAACACTAAATCCATGATCACTTCTTGGGATATTTTGCCGCTTGAAAAGATTCTCCTCCTCTAATTTTCATTTGCAATAAATTGAAATTGAGTCGAATTGTTCTTGATTTGAAATTTAAATGGCATGAGTTTAAGAAAATGCTTGAATAAAGCATTAAAATTCGAAAATAATAATTCTCATATTTAAAAGACGACTTCTTAAGGAAAAAATATTAATTTTGTTTTTAATTGTTAGCAAGTTAAAACATGATAAAATTGGCATTGAAATTTTATTTCTAACCCTAAAAAAGGTTTGCTCACATTAACCCATTTTTCATTGCTTTTGGAAACTTTTGTCCGTGGTCTAGCGCCTCAGGATTACTTAACCGCCCACCCAAACCAGGGTTATTCTAAATTGTTTTATTATTAAATTTTCTAATTGTCTACATTCCCTATAATTTTTTCAATGAGTTTGGAATCCCCTTGTATACTACATAGATACTACCAAGGATCAAAGGCATAGAGAAAACGTGATTTGTGTAAGCAAGTAGTAGTATGCAAACTGTTATTATTCCAGATAAGTTGGAACTTTCTTAATAAAATTCGTAATGATATTCACCAAAATCAACGGAGAAGTATTAATGCAGATGTTTAAATATATGAATTTTAACTTTTCTTACTCTAAGTTTAAAAAAAATAAAGCATCCAATCTAACATTACTGGGTATAAAAACAGGCTGAGTGTCATACCAGGCATCATTTGTCTTGATTTAGGGTACGAATTCCCTTTCCTGCCTGCCACAAGCAAGCGCAAATAGAATTTAATTAAAAAACCTGTTTGAAGTTTCTAATAAAACATAAGCAAGATTAAGAGATTTACTGAAAAATATTATTTGCAATTAATAAAATATCAGTTAAAGAATCAACCCCTACCTCTTAAGCCCTACCTTCCTATAGCCTCACGCTCGGGTATAAAATGCCAATCGAAAGTAGTGCCAAAAGTGAAGAAAGTTCCGAATCCTCGTCAGAGCTGTGAGCCGACAAGCTAAATTCACTTTTCATGTCGCTACAACTCGAATTCAGAATCGTTTCAAATCAAATGAAAGGGGTGGGCAGAAGTTGTCGATAGAGTGTCAAAGTTATCGGGGTCGGATCGTGTAGTGAAACGGCGCGTGGCGATAGCTTTAATTCGGAATGAACACAACTTTTATAATAAAGCGCCTAAACTCTGCAACAACTTGTTTCCGAAAGTTGTTTTTTTTCTTTGTTTCTTTGGATTTTTTCCGCCTTGTCAGTTTATTGCTTTTCGAGTTTGTCTTTGATTAAAAGTTGGATTTTGTTCAATCGTTTGGTTTTTAAGTGGAACTGATTGCCTGTTTTCTTTTTATAATATTTATGTATTATAAAAATAGTGAATTGAGAGGGTGGGATACAATGCTATTAAATTTTGTTTGATAGTTTTCAAGTTTTGCGTTACCTAAGGACAAGTTTGACAAAAATGTTGAGTTAATATGGGAATAATTTCCTTGCTTAAAGCTTAAACTCTCGCTTAAGAGAGCTTTGCGTTTAGCACTAGCAGTTAAGTCGAATTATTTATTTTTAATTCGGAATCTTCAGCCATTTGTAAATACTTCCTATTTTTGGAATTGATATCACATTAACTTTACACAAACCACAAAAAATCAAATACCTATTGTTATCATACATGCGAAATGGATACACAGAAAAGTCCATTTAAAACAAGGAGAAAATTTTCATGATTAATCAAACTTTTTTTAACCATGTTTTAATCGATGGAGATGATAATCAGTTTAACAATTTAAAGTTTTAGATTAAATATTTTCTCATAAAAGAAAAAATTAATATGAAAGTCTTCCAGAAAGTAAGACCTCCCAACTAAAAAAAACAACAAAATTACTTAAAAAAGCTGAAGGGAATTGAAACACTTAATCTGTAGTTTTTGTCTGCATAAATAAAACTGCAGTCTTTGTCAGCAGAAAAAGTGCAGTTTGCGTCTTTAGACTAAATGTTTCAGTTACCTATTACTTTAAGATCTTTTAAAGTTCCCCCCCCACAAAACAAAAGCTTTAGTTTTTTTAAATGCCAATTAAGCATGGGTTGATCCAGGGAATGCATTGTCTCATTGAATGTATAAATGCAAGCCGAAAAATTTGAATACCAAAAAATTAATGTTATCTAATAATCGCTGTAGTATGACTGTAGAATTATATTTTGGAATTCTTTACTTTGGGTATGAATTATACGATCTTCCATCCTTTTACATAAAAATGATTGCTTTAGTTTGAATGTAGTGACCACCTCTGGCTTATAAGCCAGTGACAGAAGAGTACGACATGAAAATTATAAATCTCGAAAACAGGTACAAAAACGCATAAACTTATCCTTGTGAAGGGATGGGAAGGAATGTACAGGAGAAATTCCAAAATAGTTTATTTCAGTAATATTTTGTGCACTTCTTTAAAAAGGATCTTACTTTCTGGATTAAATGAAAGGTAATTTTTTTGCACGCATTTGATATTAGTTCATGCATCCACCACTATAGGATTCACTTCAGAGTAAGTACCTAATAGATGAACCTTGATGTAAAATGAAAAGCACTTTATTTTAAATAAGCTCTTAGAAGTGAGCAAATGCTCCTATGAAGTGTCTATCTGGATAGAAAGGAATAGCTTTCTCAACCTCTGCACCACATTTTCTTTACATACGTAACAAAATATATGCCCTGTCAAATGAAACCTTCCTGGAAAGAGTTACCCCTAGGCCAAGAACAATGTCCGGTGTCTTCTCGTTTTCTCAAAAAGCTCAATTTCCGGGTTTCCCACTTTTCAAGTTTTATTTAAGATCATAAAAGTCAAGTCTTAAATCAGAAATTCGAAAAGTAAGGCAAATCATTGCCTTGCCATGCTTGCGTTTTGTAGTTCATTTCATTAATCGATTGAAACTTAGTCAAAAGAAAAATAAAGGTATAAGACTAGCGACCAATGGGGGTAACTTTTTTCACCTCAACTACTACTTTAACATTCTTTTTCCTCACATCTGTTTGAATCACATAGCAAAAATAGTGCGTCTATTAAGATTTTAAGCCCAACATCAGAAAAAAAGGGACACAACTATTAGAAAGTTTTATCCCAATAAAATTAATTGAATTAATTTATGACATCCATACAACACAGAGAATTTATAAGGCTGCAAATACAATAACCAAGTCAACTTTTCGCAAGTCGCAATTTTATCAAGGCTAAGCTTAAAAATTTTTTAGTAAAAATCATTTATTCCTTTAATACAACCTTTCTGGTCTAGAAATTTGAGTTTTAATTAACCAAAATCTGTCTTAAGTAGCTTCTACACCTCCACATTTAAAAAAAATATATTCTTTAATGGTGCACAGCACATATTATATTCAGCACGTCGAACGGTTATTTTTTATTCGGAGGAACCAAGAGGATCAGTGAATTTTTTTTTTCAAATTGGCTATGAAATTAGTATTCTTATTCAATTTTTTTAATGTAATAAACATATAGTTTAGGGGCAGTTGATTAATAAAATTAAGAGGTTTCGTAAATGAAATTTAGACAGCCAAAAAACTTATTTTGTTGCAAAGTTAACAATCCATAGAAAGATCTAAACTCTAAATGTTTTTAATGTTCTCAAGTAACAACTCTATAGAGAAGAAGAATGAAACATCCAGTTTCAAAGAGTACCATGTGTTCTGAGTGTTTAGTGGTTCAATTTCAGACAGAAAAAAAAACCTGAAATATCAAATATTTATTTCATAAGAATGTAGTTTTGAAGTAAAATTTTACTTGATTTTATAGATTTTTTTGTACTTAGTCTACAGCTCACGAAAATTTTGATTTCATTCAAACTAAAAGTATTCGCTAATGGCATACTGAAAAATTATTCTTTCTTACCAAATGTTTAGTTGAAGTCTGACTAGCTGACTGAGTAGAACAGTTTAAATTTCTGGCCTAACGCCCATCCTTCTCTTAAAATATACAGTTAAACATTGTACTCACACAATTAATACGGTTTGAATATGGAAAAGTGCAAAACTATGTTTAGCGAAAATTTATCCTTTCATATTCAAACTAAGGAAGAACAATCATCCACGTATGGTTTTAGGCAAATGAGTGACTCCGGAGGAACTCGTCAGTTGCTTCTACTTCCATAAGTGAATATTTAAGAGTCAATAATATCATTCAGGAGATTTCAGGGATACCTTGTCTTTTGTACTACTTTTTGTACTTTGAAAAAATTAAAGAATTCTAAAATTAATGAATACTACATCTTAATCGAGTCTGGCAACTATTGAATTTTTTATTCATCAAAAAATTGTCTGAAATCTACCAAACAATACACAAAAATTATACACTTCACGCATGCAACTACCCGGAAGAAAAAAAAATGAAGTTTCTGATAGGGAAGTAACCACCAACGACAGGGCCAAACATCCCCAATGAAGTTACCCCCTTCATCGCTATTCCAAAAAAAATGGTACTCCAAATCAAGCTTCAATCATCGGATCTCAGCATTACTCTCAAAAGTGAATGCAGCTTCAAGAACAGTTGTTTCCACCATATAAAAGAGATAACCAAGAACCACACCTGCATTTCCTTGCTAGACACAGGGAAATGCAGGCTTCATACGGGGAAGAGTATTTTCATCACATGTTTCACTCCGCACCTGGGGATTCCAAGTCATCTTCTTAAGTGATCGTCTCATAGCCCTAGAGGGCACTTAACCTTTCGCCCCACGAATACCTGCATACACAATCAAATGCATTTCGAAACTTTTCTTTCGTCCTTTGTTTTTTCTTTCATTCAAAGAGTGAGTCGAAACAAAGTAGGATGGCCGCAGTTCGACCAACTGGGGTAATGGGGGTTTGCCTCTTACCCCATTTCATGGGGGGGGGTTAGGTCGAAGAATTCGATCAATTTAGAAACGGGTCACTTGGACTTTCGGTCCATGAGAAAGAGTGACTATTACAGCATTCCTTCAATGTTAAAAATGATGTAATGAAATTTGCCGATCATTAATTCCTATTTCCCTGAAATCCTATTTGTTTCAAAATTTGTTTAACATTCTATCATCAGTTGGGAAAAAAATCATAGGATTATGATATCTAGAGCAAATCCAGAGCATATTGATCACTATGTAAGCAACAGGTAACTTGAATGTCTGTCCTTAAGGAAGAGTGCCCAATACAATATCCCTTCGTAGTTGAGAATGAGGGTCTGGCATTTTTCCAGAAATCAGATTCCATTAGTCTTAACCAAAACTTGGTGCAAAATATCTACAAACATTTTATGATCAGTTCATAGTTTTGAAAAGGGAAGGATAAAAAAATCTAGAGAAATTTCATACTGGCCGCTTTACAGGGTATGAAGAATAATTTTTTTTCTACCAGATACATTCTATTTTCTACCAATTGATCTATTACTAAGAAAATATTTAACAAAATCTTTGAGAGAACAATTCAATGAAAATGGTACGAGTTTGACCTCAAGGTTTAAAACCCCTCATTTGTAGACTGTAATTTACTTCATAAGAAACTATTGGTAGGTAGAAAACTTTCCTCAATAATTATCTAAAAAGATTAATAATCAATATGTACTAAATCCTTTATCATCCTATATTTGAGGATGAAATAGTCAATAACTCCAAAAAGATCTCCCCCAGTAAAAAGTTATTGGCTCCCATGGTCTCAAGCAAATCAAACTTTCTCCAGGGAAGTCACCTGTTGTATTTTTAACTAATGAAATCCGAGAGAACCTTAAACACAGTTTCCCAAATTATTTACACAACTTATCTATAAACATTTTGCTAAGAAGTTTTTTTTAAATAGAAAGCGAGACAAAAGCGAGACGAGTACAGAAAGGGCTTGAAGACAATCAATCTCTTTGTTCGCGCTTACCTTTCTGTTACACGGGAACGCGCGGGGTCTGTCAGACCCCAAAAAAAATCAGTTTGTTCTGTTTCAATTTTGCCCTAAATGTTCAGTGTATGCAAAATTTTGTAAAAAGATAATATTAGACTATTCTACATTACACTATTTTATATAACTTTTTTGATTACTTTTTCATGAAAAAAAAATGGTAACAAGTTAACTTAGTGGTATGTATCTAATAATCTCTTTTTGTAAGAAAATAATTTTTAATCTCCTTGGTCATTACTAGTGTCTATTTTATGGGCAAAGTGATTAATCGGGCATTATTAATAATGCCTGATGTGGAGGAAGGCAAAGTGATAAATTTCATTCATAAATTCCACTGAATTTATCACATTGCCCGTAACATCTATACACTCATTTTGAGAAACGCTTCATTAAAAACGCCGTCCTAACACGGAAAATAATGCAACTATCTTATTTAAATTTTAAGAGGTTATTGGTGGAAATCTTTAACAGAGGCAACCATCATGCGGTTTCAGCTCTTTTGGTTGAAAGTGAGAGCTTCTCTAAAAGTTTATTTGAGTCCTGGGGTCTCGTAGACTCCATATGTGTCCTCGCTGAGCATAACTGATAAATACCAGATTTTACTAAATTAGTAGTTACTAGAATAACATTTATTAACCATAAATTAGATATAGGTATTTACCAATGAAATTGAAAAAAATACAAGCCTTCCAAATAAATGTTTTAGCAATACCCACTAAGTGGATTTATTCCATATTTATGAGTAAGCCTAGAAAAATTCCGAAGTTAAAATATGTTTCATATACAACAGGTTCCCAAAAATACATCTTAATTACGGAATTCTTTTAATCAGGCTAGAAATCAGGCTGTAATTTTTAGCGTGAAATTCGACCACTATTAATACGTTTCAACACTATATACTTAAGAATATTCACAAGAGATGATTAAAAAAATTTTTTAGGTACGTTCAAATATTATGTAAGCTCCTATAACGGTAGGAAACAGGCTTATTTTTTGCTTATTTTTGTAGACAACAGGGAGGGGAATAAATATGAGTGATGCTTACGTAAGACATTAAAAACACTTATTTTTCTAAGCTCTAGTAACTATCTATAGTAGCATCTAGTAAATATAATTTAACTTGCTGGAACTACGAGATAACACCAATGTAAACATGTGGGAGCTAGCTTGTTTCTGCAAGCACCTTAATTCTATTTTAATCTAATCTTCTAATCTAATTTTGCGAAACTAAATGAAATTTTAGAAAAATATCCTTAATTGCTTACGTAATTAATATAAGAGGTGGGGGATTCGATGTTTGCTTATTTTTGCTGACAATAGAAGAAGAGGACCTAAAATAACCAAAACAAATTTAATTTTTGAGCTACCAATGGGAGAAATGCCTAATTTTTTAGAAGAAATGGAGGGAAGCATCCCTGAAATCTCATCCCTGAGCAGTTTCTTCCCCACCTAGATCTGGCCTATATTCCAAATCAAGGGCTATTGGCTGCGACGGGCTGCAGTGTTATGATGAGGGGAAAGGTCCCTTGCCATTGCCTCATTGGATTAGAGCCAGACCATTTCCTTAGGCATTCATGGGCGTCACGTTCATTTACAGATGCCTTTGCTTAGTCTACATTCCTTACATCTTCTTCATCATCATGATTGGCTCAACAGCCGTTGATAAGATGGTTCATTCGGATATTGCATTTAGACCATTGATATCATTTATTAGTTTTTATTAAATATATTGAAAAAAAAAAATAATATACCTATATAATGAAATGCATATGGATTGTTTTTTTCACTGCTGGGGTTCAAATATACTCTGATCTTTTTGTACTTAAAATTAGTCTAGCAATTTTATATTTTTATTTGAATAAATTTTAGGTTATTTCCTATATAATTACAAAAGAAGCTAAGCTACAGGTACGACAAACAACGAATTTTTTTTTTACTGTTTTGTAAGTAGATGCAGTTAAAAGAAACTAAAAAGTTCCTAGATATTAAGATTTAAAACAAACGTAACCAAAATGTAAAAACATGCAAAATTTATTTATTAACCTAAGGAATAAAATAGGAAAAAAGAAAATAGTCTCAACCTTTCAAGGAAGGTCTTTTTATTTATACTAGTTATGTAAAATATATAAAAACCTAAACAAATAAAAAGCTAATAGAAACATTTAAGAATAATTGTAAATAGAACAACGTTGAATTCGAAATATGAAAGGTATTTTAAATGAAAATGATAAAAACCATTACTTTCTGAGCTGAACTATTTTGAGACTCCCTGACTCTTACGAAAATGTGGATATAAAACTATACGAATAACAGTTCTAAAATTTAGATTTAAACTTCCTCTCCATAATTTTAATAATTTTTTTTAAAATATTGTGTTACCTTTAACGTACTGTTAAACCTTTGCAGAATTGAAAAAGATTTGAAAATTATGGAAGATTTATAATTTTGTTAGTATAAAACAAAAACGTATATCTTATGATATTAAAGAGAATCCTACTCCAAAATTTTCTAAAACTTGGATTTCTATGGTAGGTACTATGTATCAATGGACCCTAAAGCTTGCTAAATTTAAGATTTAGAATTAAATTTTATATTTGATTTTAAAATTTATATCTAACTAACCCTTTTAAAAGATACAAAAGAATCATATCTTAGTTATAAAGACAATTAAAAACTTTCACATAACCTATAAGTATCATATGTACCGATTGTCTTTAAATCAGATAAGAGACTGATCAGTTACATTTTTAATTTTGTTCAAAAAATAATGATTAAATGAAATTTTTTTTCCAAGAAGAGTAAACACAAACAAAAAAAATAGAATCCGAATGAAAAAAAATATAAAGGTATTATTATACAACAACGTAGCGATTTCATTGCTCTGTGAGCTGTAACGAAAATAAAGTTCCAGGGATCTTGGGCAACAAAAACCAGGGGGAACTCGCGAGGCATTGAGTTATAGACGACAGAAGCACCAAAAGTTTGGTAGCAAGTTTTGAGAAAGTTCCGGACACGCCATCTTGATTGGTGTAATTGCTGCTGCTCTGGATTCGTACGAAACACAGGAAGCACAACAAGCAGGCTTCTTTCCAGATTAAAGCATTAGCAGATTGATGTAAGACGCGCATCTCTAACATATTACCGTCCCTGCAATTGAAGAGTTCCTGGCCACTTCTGAGTGATTAGTGCATGGATACTTCCCAGGGAAAAAGTTTTATGTTTCTTAGATTGCGTTTTTCCCTACTACTCTATCGAAAAAAAACCACGGAAAAAACACCTTGGTGGTGCTCGGTAATTTGGTCTGGACTCGTTATTGAACTAAGTTTCTTTTTAGATTTTTAAGAGAATCATGGACTTTGATCCGAGTTAGATTACTTCCTTCATTACTAGGCTTAAACGTGGATGTATGACAATTTTTCATAGTTTTATCTTACATGATAAACTTAAAATAGTTGTAGTATCAGTAAGAGTTTTTTGCAAAACTAGGTGAATGACTTTGTAATTAAAAATACTCAGAGCTACCAAAAAAAAAAAAAAAAAAATTAAACCAAATTTGAAAATTCACTGCTCTGTTTTACGAGAGTCCATTATTAGTGTCATTTAATTTGTTTTATGTATATGTTACGGGCAAAGTGATTTATCGTTATTAATAATGCCCGAAGAGGAAGCGGGCAAAGTAATAAATTTCATTGATAAATGCCATTGAATTTATCACATTGCCTGCCTTACAACGGGCACTATTTTAATAATACCCGGATTTATCACATTGCCCATAACATATACACTAAGAAAAATGACGATTTCAAATCTGAGTACATCGATAGTTTCATTTTGATATGAAACTCTTTGTTTCAAATATGTATAAATCGTTTCGTGATGTTTATGTATGAATCGTTTCTAATTATTTAAAAACGTGATAGCCCGCCTCGCTTAGTTGTGGCATCACACTCTAATTACAAGTAGATTAGTAACATCGAAGGGGGTTATTTAATTTTGACAGAGCCCATGAGGACATGATGTATCATTTTTGTGTACCCGCATATTTTCATATCATGCGTGTTTTAAAACTTGAGTAAATTTGATTTGGAGCCAGTTTGAGTTTGTGAAATACTCAGATGTGAGTATTTTTTACTCAGTTTTGAAAATGCCGTTTAAAGAGTGTAAATGATACTTTTAACCTAAAAATTATTTTACAGATTTTAATTTTATGAAATTTCATAAAGCATACAATATTTAGATTTGGTAAAAATCATAAAATAAAGTTACTTTTGGTTAGATCATTGAATAATGTAAACAATTATTATTTAAAAAGCTAACATGAGACATAACAATAAGATTAACTTTTTGATTCTAAGGAAGCATACTTTTTAACAAGAAAGAAATATATCAACCCCAAATAGAAATACTATATTCCGAAATATGCTTTTTAACAATAACTTGAAAATAACCTTAGTTTTGTAACGCTTAGTATGTTTAAATGGACATTACGTTAATGTCTTTGCGAACCTATAAGACAAAATTTAAAACTGCCAAGTGCTATCTTTAGAACGAGAAAATTATTGAGCGCAATTAAAACTTTCTTATAAAAGGTAAATCTCTGGGAAAACACATTTTTCTTAAAATGTAAATATTTCCTTTTCATGGAAATATTAGGGATACACTAAGCGGGGTAAGAGCGTAGTCATAGCAACAAGTGGGTAAAAACCCCACCGAAGGGTAACTTCAGAATACGAGGGAATTCACTTTGCAGTAAAAGGAAGGGATCGGGAATTTGAATGTGAATTCTCTCGTTAGATCAAATATGTCAGCTTTAAGGCTAGATTTGAGCAAAAGTGTAAGTATTGCACTCATCATCATAAGATTATAGAAGTAATTCTTTGATAACTATTTTATTAAGGACACATTAATTATGAATTTATTTACTTTTTTTTTTATTAATTATTATGATTCTGAGATTATCAAGGGATAAAGTATAAGTCCTTTTAATGTAGGTTTTTACTAAAAAGGAAAATTTGATTTAACTATTTTCTTTTTCTTTCTTTTTTGTTTCCCTTTTTATTTTCATATTGTAATATTTGTATTGTATTCTGTATTTATACTTTTCAATGGTAAATTTCTCTGTTACCTGAAAATTTTTTCCTCCATGATAAAATATATTTTTTCTTCATTTCAATTTATTTGTAACTTACCTAATGTACTATAAAGATTATAATAATAATAATTATTATTATTATGGAGTACATTTCATGACCTCAAAATAAAATTACAGGTTGATTTTTCACGTAATCAAAAAATTATAACTGGACATCGAATATAACAGGATAAAATCCAAATTAAGCTCCAATCCAAATTAAATCCAAAATACAAATAACCACAATCAGGTATACTTTTATTAAAAAAATATCAAAATATCGCTACACCATGGAGTATTATTAGTTTATGTTAACTCTGCAACTATTGTAACACACTGAAGGCGAATATTTAATTTAAAAATAGTATAGTATACGCGTGGATATTTTTTTTTGTATGTGTACGTGGAAATAAAAACCAATTTATTGATAAGTCAAATATTCAAGGGAGTAAACTGAAATATTTCGAAAAAAAAACCCCCTTTGTTACGGAACGATATTCCCTTGAAATCGAATTTGAATTTCAAACTTCTATTCACATGGCAGCACTACAAAAAGTTTGATAAAAAATTGAGACTCAAGAAGATGTAGATGAAACGTTTGAAACATTTTCTTGAATTTCTTTAGCAACAATTAAAGATGTTAGTTTGAAGTGTATTTGTAAGAGAGGGCAAAACTTTCTCTTCACTGCCCCATAACTTATGTTTGTTTTTGGAGTTTCTCATTATTGATTATGTAAATGAAACCAGTCGGGGGCGGTCACCTTTGAGAGAAACACGTGACTATCGATTGCCAATCAAAATTTCTCTCCTCCCCCTTTTGGCACAGCTTATGCGCAGGCTTGACCATTTCCTTAAACTCTTCAAAAACTCGGCGGAAGAATTTTCTCGCTTTTCCTTCAAAGAGTTGAGTTATTCAAGATGAATCAGTTGAAACATATTGGGTAAATTGGCTAAAATGTTACCAATTTAATTTTTAGTTTATTATGGGGATGTAATAATTTTAATGCCTTACTTAAACAAATTTTCAGAACTTTTTTAATCTTCAGTTTAAAGAATGTATTCTTAAGATTCCAAACTTTTTCACCAGAATGATTCAGGGTTCGAACAATTACTTGTACGTCATAGCTATCAGAATCTTGAAATAAGTAGGGGAAAGTGTCCCTGTGTGGGATACTACTTTTATTCTTCCAATTTACTCTTAACTGAAAAATTATTTAGCAAAACTAAAAGTGATTTTGTATATCATTTTCATGCCTGATTAGAAAAAGTCGCTGCTTTTTTATGAAAACAAATTGCAATTACCCTAAAAAGGCAATTTACTTAAAAATTCAAAATTTGCCTAAAATGCGATACCATACTCCTAATAAGAGACACCGATGTTCTCAATGTGAGATAGTCTCATATTAGGAAATAATATTAAAAATTAATAGTGCACTCTTGTAAAACATATTTTTTACCAAAATTTTTAAAAAAGTACATTATTTAAGCATGGAATTTTAAGTATAATAGAATAGAACCAAGCATAGAAAACATTGCATGAAATACGTTGTTTTACACCTAGCACTAACTCATTGAGGACGATTTTGAGGACCACGAGTTCTACATACAGCGTTGCATAGTAAATTTTTTATGTACAGTTGGGGAAATAAAAAACGACTCAGTTGAGATTTCTGACGAACCACTTGGGTTAGGAAGAAAAATAAGGTGTCATTTTTCATGTCATGAAGTATTCTTTAAATGAAAAAAATTTCGAGTCCTTAGGGGGTCGTCTTCATATTAAACGGAACACTAACTTTATTTTTTCCTATGGGGACCCCCAATTATTATGCGTTTTTCTGAAAGAACATCCCCATAAACCCCCAAATACCAAGTTTCATCCATGAAAGTATCCAAATAAAAGCATAATATATTTTTACAATGTCAACCATTCAATGTGAAATTTGTCAAAATGTTTTCGGCGTAAAAATATGAAACTTTGAATTTAGATCAAATTTGTGTCCCCAAACAAAATAATTATGCTTTTATAGCGATATTTAATGGTTAATAGATAGATAATTAACATCTAATTTTGACCCAAAAATTAAATTTTAAAATCTTTTAATATTTTTATGGTAATCGATTCTGGTAGTAATTTTATGTGGAAAACCAAAATTTCAGTCGATTTCATTTAATAGTTTTGGAAAAAACCGAATTAAACTAAATTCCCACTCTTTAAGGGACCGTATACCGCTGCCAAATGTATACTGGCGAATGGTTTTTTTGGAAACAGTCGCCTTATTTTAATCACCATAACTTAAATTAAATCTTAAATTTGATATAAAATTTCAATAAATTACTTATAAACTTTTCAATAAACATTAAAGTGGTGAGTAAAAGTCTTACTATCCCACCGTTTTTAAGAAATAGTGTTTACAGAAAATTAACCCTTCTCACTCTGGAGACGACCCCCAAAACGTAAAAGCTTTATTTACTGCACGATTTGAATGAAACTTGGTATTTGGGGGTTTATGAGGATGCTCTTTCAGAAAATTGCATAATAATTGGGGGTCCCCATAGGAAAAACAAAAGTTGGTGTTTCGTTTAATATGAAGACGACCCCCTAAGGACTCGAAATTTTTATCATTTAAAGAATACTTCATGACATGAAAAATGACACCTTGTTTGTCTTCCTAACCCAAGTGGTTCGTCAGAAATCTCAACTGAGTCGTTTTTTATTTCCCCAACTGTACAAAAATTCTTTAGTTAAAAAAATATTTACAAATGTTTAGTGTAACTCTTTTCCTTTAAGCTACGTTTTCCCTGGCTTATATTTCTTTGGTCAGATCTTCAGTTTTCTTTCGAGTGTTTTACTTCACTTTTTTTTATCCGTTCCACTTGATTTTTTATCTATGAATTTTTACATCTATGAATTAACAGTCTGATACTCTATAAATTTCAATGAGGGGTTTGAAAACTTAAAAGTAAATTTTTATAATAACTCAATAGGGATAAGAATAGAAAACTTAGTCCCCTGATACTTAAGAGTGGACAAAAATTAGCAAGGGATAAGAGGGGTGCTTTTGGTGTCAAACATCTGGGTTTTAAAAAAATTCGTGAGTTTATTGTTATTATAATAATTTATAATTACTTTTATTATTTTATATGTGTGGTTCTATCTCAAAGTATTGTATATACAAAAAACAGGTTGTGATAATGCAAAGATATTAACTTTTAAACTTTTTTCAATTAATAAAGAAACTGAGAGCACTCATTACATTAAATTGATGGGTATTTCCTTGGAGTTCAGTCATGCTTTTCTTCAGATTTAAAAGAATGCTTATCCCTACTTGCAGCAAGGGATTAACCTGAATTCATACTACTAGATCCTTGCTGAACACGACTGCTTGTTAGAAGGGCAACTAATATTCATTTGAAAATTGTTAAAAAAGTGGTGAATAGTTAAATCCTCTATATTTCCATTTGATTTGTACTGAGTCACATCTTTTATTTAATTTTCCATATGTATTTGTGTATACATTTGATTTCGATTGAACATCTAAAGATTGTCTATACAAGAATGAATTTTGAGTGAAATGAAGAACTTCAATTTAAAAATATGATTATTTTGTTAAACCCACGTATACTGTACATAGTGCTTTTCACTCACGATTTGCGTACCGAAACTCCTCCTAGCAACCAAACAGGCTTTGTGTTTACCGATTTCTCCTTCCGCATTTGTGACGTACTGGGTTCAAGAAACGTTGCTGTGGAGTATAACGCAAAACCTTTAGAACTTGAGTAGGAAGTTATTCAATGTTTAGTCTAGGATGGTGTCTGGCTCTCGTCATAAAATTGTACCTGAATTGATATAGCAATCGTTCAGAAATTCCATGCATTTTAACGCTTTTCAATTGAATAATTATCCATTTTATAAAATTATTGGGCTCAATTTGTTAAGTAAAAAGTAAAACCCCAACTAGAAAAATGAATCTGTATAAAAGAGACAGATTTCAAAATAATTGCACTTATAATTTCTTTGCTTTAAATGTCTTTTTTCCATACTCAATGTCTATGGATTTAAATTTTATATCTGGTAGCAAGTTACTATGACCAGACATTTATCAAATTACCACGTTGAAGTCTTAATTCAATTACACTATTTTAGTATACACATTAACTAATCGAATTATAGAGGAACCATGTTTTTTTTCCAAATCCTGTAAGTGCTTCAAAACAATCAAGTTTTGTTTTATATTAGAGTCAACTGGGTAGAGAAAATAATTGCTTATCACAGAAAATAAATCGTGAATTGGTATTGGTAGTGATGCAAACAAATAAATCTAGTACTAGGCATAATTTACAAAAGAAGGTCTTAATATGAGATATCGCATATTAGGAACTGTCGCAATATCTCTTATTAGGAGTTTTCCCTTTTCAGAAGCAAGTGCAATTAAATTATTAAATAAGTTTTATAAATGAAAAATTAAAGAATCTTCTGCGTAGGAATCAATTAAAAACTGTTAAGAAACCAATAATTTTGTTGGCCACAACGGTAGTTTAAAAAAGACTTTCAAAACTTTTGCGTATGTTCAAAGATTTGCGGTTCTCCCATGGCTAAAGTTGAGTTACATTTGCTGATATTATGATGTTCGTGGTCATAATTGAATACAATTTACTAGCCCAAGTCTCAAACAAAACGTGTCTATTCCACATAGAGGAGTTATAGGGGACCGCTATATTAAGCACCCATCCCACATTGGGGCACTTTACCCTATGTGTGTGCCTTGTGAAATAAAATAACTCAAAACACTTTCTGAAAAAATTGACTTAATTTTTAGTTAATAGGGAATTTGTAAAAAAAGAATTAAAAGCACTATATTCTTATGAAATTTCTTAAGCATATTGTCCATATTAAGAATTAAACTATTTACAAAAAATTAAATTTAACTACAAACCTTTTACATTTTAAAAAATATTTTAATGAAAGAAACGAATTTTTTTTATTAATGAACTTCTTGTTGAATATTGATAGCGCTGATGTAGAGAAAAGAGTTATAATTTTTGGTTTCTGTTAAAAGTTTTTAAAATCGTTGATATTTAGTATGTAGCTTCAAAGAACTTGAACTACAATTTAATACTTGAGTTAATAGGATTTTACCTATTTAAAAACTAATTGTACTACCCATTGTAGTTCCTTAAAAACTACATATAAATCATAAAAATATTTTTTCTCCAATCAAGGTAATCAAAATCCATGCGATAAATAAATTTTAAAAATACTAAATAGTTTCTCAAAATTTGTTGGCATATTTAAATTACTTATAATTAATTAAGTAGTTGAAATATATTTAAAGAAATGAGGATTTTCTGAACACGCACGGAACATTTTGATGTAAAGGTTGTCCTTTAATCACAAAAGAGTCTGATTGCTATTTAAAAAAACATTGTTTTTTTCTTTATTTCCTTTGTTTTAAATCACAAAAAAGTTTGAAATGAAATAAAGAGTCATTGTTTAATGGTCCTGAGGAAAAACCTATGTAAGAAATAATTATTACTTTTTTATATAAGTTATCCCGGTTTTACCAATTGTATTAAGCAAAATTATAAGATTAAACGATACATATTATAGTATAACGATTAAATGAATTAAAGACATCTGTATACAGAAATGAATTAATAACAAAAAAAACCCTGTGATATTGTAACAGTTTATTTAAAATACTGAAAAGTGAAGTTGTTGTTTTTATTAATCTTAAAACTGACATTTAATAAAAATATCTTGTACTAAAAATATATCCGAAATTAAAGTTTTAAAAAATATACCACTAGCTTTCCTTCGTATGCTGAGTTCCTGAAAGCTGTTTTTCTTCCCATAAAACTACACTCGCAGTAAAAGGTGTTTTACAGGACAAAATCAAAAGAAGGAAATAAAAGCTAGAAACAATGAATGAAATAAAAAACAAAGTAATATCAGGTAACCTAGATAATTTACTGCAAATTTAATGTTTCTAATACTGAAAAGTATAAAAATTAAAAAGTTTTACATTCAATGGCCCCACAGAACTGTATCCGTTTTAGGCGCTGAAATATTGACGAGTAGGTCATATAAGTGAAGAACTATCTCTCATGAAATGGCATTACTTTGTTTTATAGCTAAGGAGTCCACCGCGAAGAATACAAATAGCATGGGAAGATCTGAAACTATAGGGGGTAGGGGGTAATTTAAATTAGACACTTTGTTTTGCTAGATTGTTCCTGATCTGCCTTTATAACTGCCATCACTATCAGACTTTATATCGATGCTAAAATAATATGACCTAAATTTAAGATGGGTTAAATTGGCTTTATTTATTTATTTATTTATTTTTTGAAGTTTAGAAAATGCATAAAAAGTTAGTGACATGGATTATTTAATTAATTATTTATTGACGTTACTTTTTACAGTTTTGGTGTTGTTTAAGGGAGTTTGGGAGGAGATAGATAGATAGATATACAGTATATTTCAACAAGTCCGCACAAAATTTGCACAGAAAGATTCCTTAAGTGGAGCAGATAAAATTTGCCCAACAATGACTTTTATTTCTTAGAGAATGGGATGTCATGTATCCTATAAAAACTTAATCATTTTATTCCAGGATGAGTGGATGCATGCGCAATGGATATTTTTAACATTTTAGTGTGAAAACATATCACAAAGCAGCCATGTTCACGTTTCCCAAAAACCATTTTAGCGCAAACCGGATGTGACATCATACCCTTTTCTGGCGTGAATTTATCGAAAACTATGGCTCGTAAAGATACAGTCCTTTGGGCATTTTTTTATGTACTCCATACAATTAATATTGCTGTGCAGAGTTTGGGTGAACTTGTTGAAACACCCTGTATATTCAGGTATTTGGTACATACTTTGGTCACACTAATATTGTATTTGTTTTTTTATAAAAAATATCTTGAAATAAATTATTTCGAAGATAGTCAAATTTAGTATGAAATTAGATTTCAGTAAGAAACAAAAAGGTTTTGTAACTTTGATTTTTTTATTAATTTTTTGAGGGGATTAAAAAGAAATTAGTAGTACTACTACCACCTCAGAAAACTATAATATAGTATGTATGTAAATAGTGTCATCGATGCATTAAAGTACTCGATACCCAAGAATCGATACCTCAAAGAACTTGTTACACAAGAGTCTATAGCTAAACACTTCGATTCTACCCGTTATAAAGATATTGTGGGATGAGTGAAAATTACTGATTTATCCAACCACGTGAATGGAAGTTCTCAAAACAACTACTTAAAAGTCCCGGATTTTAATAGGTAGTACCAAAATGTAAATTGACATCTATTCGTCCCCTCATTCATACTCCGAAAAACTCGAAACATTAAGCGCTCGTTATAATATGCGTGCGTTCAATGGTCAAGATGTAAGTGACCATCCCGGAAATCCCCCACCTTTATTAGACGATCACTCTTCAGTGGCAGCGTACAATAGATAACCCGTGGTAATCATCCCTTCGACGGGTCACCTCAAGTCACCCTAATGCGGAAGAGTCGGTCTATCAGCATCTTAAGCCCCGTTCGTTATGCAGATGGAAAGCCCCACTTAGCGACTTGATCCGGCGGCCCCATCCATCACAGGGGTCAACGAAATAATTGGAGTGGTCAGCGGCTCTTTTGTGCGAGTAATTAGAGTTATCGCGTAATGAGGGGGTGACGCGCTTTTAAGGGCTCGCGTCACGGTGATGGCTTATCGGGGCGACCCAGCCCTCGCTCTGTTGACAAACACTCCCGCAGGGCGCCGCGTTATCGAGCCCTCGCAGCGGGGGCTTTTTGAGGGGTTTTTCTGCTGCAACTCTTTGGGCACCGGACGATCACAGCATGCAGACGATCTTCAGGGGATTGGAGGATCCTTTTGGTACCAATGCTTTATAGTACGTTCGTGTTAGGTTTACCTCAAAACGATTATATAGTACGCCCGGAGCGTAGTACCTGAATGGCAGTCCCGAAAATATTTCCCCTCCTTCAATATGTTTCTATCATTCTATATTTCTTTATCTGAGTCCCTTCTTCTAGATCTCTATTATCATTCTTTAATTTTTTTTATCATTTCCCTCTTAAGAAGTTTTGTAGTAGGTATTTTTCCTTTTGTGTTGAGTTCCTTGTCTTCATTTTATTCTCTCGTTTTATCCTCTTCTTAATATATCAAACTCGATACGTTATTAACTTTCCCAATAGTTTTTTTCTTATCACCTTTCCATAATTTTCTCTCACATTGCAATTGTACTCCTTAAACGTAAAGTTTCGCTCCAGAATTGGTGAAACGAATACGCGTTTCTTAATATGGGTTCCCAAATTTTTAGTACCCTGTAGTAAGAAATCAAGATGATTTTGAATTTTAACTAACTAAAAGTGACGCAAAATAACATGTGATCATTTTTAGGACAACTCTGATTCAAAACACTTTCTCAATAAAGCCTTAATTGAATATTCGAAATTTAAAAATTCATTATGTTACACTATTTAATATTACTATAATTATATTAATTTATACCATCATATTAATAAATACACTATACTTTAAATGTGTCAGGTATAATCAAACTTTAAACATAACTAGTTTTGTTCAAACACAGAAAAATTTTGTCATTAAGATCAAGACATTGCTTCTCTTCACCTGTTTTAACTTCTTAAAATGTTCACGCTTTTTATTGAATTCAATTTAAGAGCCTCAATAAGAAAAAAAATTCGAAAATGAAATTTTTCTCCAAGAACAAACGTTTTTTCTCCCTTCGAAAAAAGAAGAAAGGAAATTATGAATATAATAATTGAAATACGGAAGATGTCTATTATTCGCAAGCTTGTTTCTACGTGGATTTCTTCAACCATTAAGAAATAGAAGAAAGTGAATTACGCTGTGAAAAAGATGGCTTCAAAGTATTTACCTCTGGGGTGTATTTATAAATGTTTTCATTAAAAATAATGGAGGTACTCTTAAATATATTTAAATGGTTTTTGCTGTCTTATACACATTGGGGACCGTAATTTATTCTTCAGTTTAATGTGTTTTACTAAAATATGAAAGATAAAAACACGAAAACTTTTTGCATTTTTTCTATCTGTTATGAATGTTGAATTAAAAAAATTGGATTACAATATAAGTATTTAAAATGGAATTTTTCTGATAGAAAAAGCTACTGAGATTTATTTACTACCTTTCTAAGACCTTTACCCTAGGAAATTTCTTACCAATAATCTTTCAAGGTGAGCAAGTCCTAAAAATGTTTTAATGATTAAATTTAAACTAATGCTTACCAGATTTTTAGGGAAAGGTAGTTTACCACCGGCCTTAAGCTCTAACTTAATCAAAACAGCTGAGAAGGTAAAATATACGTCAGTACTAAGGACGGAGGTTCACATTAAAAAGTTTTTTTTTAATGAATTTTGATATTTTTATGTATTTAACATTTGACCATTAAATTAATTTTCAAAAAATTAAAATAAACATATTTCAGAAAGTTTTAATGTATTTAAATTTTCATATTTTAGAAATTGGATTAATTTTTAACTTATAAAAAAGACTCATCATTAGATAGATGAGATATATTTTAAAATAAAACAATCATAAATAAAATTTAAGTTTAATAAGTAATTTTTAAAAATACTAAGTTTTTGTTTGTATAAGAAAATTTGCTGTTTGTAAAGGTATTATTCGTTTAAGCTTTAAATGCATTTTAGTATCCCTAATCAGTTTTTATATAACTAATATACATATTGTATTACAGTGTCGCATTTCGACCCTTATTTTAAACTGTTCTCAACATATCAATTAAAAGGTAGGAAATCGATAATTGTAGAAACCGAAAAAAGCATTAAAATCGGATCGAAATTTATATTGGTTACTCACAAAAATATTTTGACAACTTTTTCAAGAACGTATTACTATTTCTTCATCAAAAGCAAACAACAAAAACTTACATTTTGATTATTACTTTGAATATTTTTTTCTAGTTAATATGATTATTTAAATACCAATACTTTTTGAATCATGAATAAAAGTAAATTAACTGCTCTTGAAGCATCAAAAATTCAACAATATAGAAATATATTTGAAAATATATATTTGGAAACTACCTGTTAAAAGAAACACACATTCTTGAGAAAGTACATAGTAGATTAGTTGTTTTAAAGAGAAGGTAACGATAGGCTCTCTTTGATTTTTACTTTTTAACAAAATAGTTTCATTAATAAATACTCATTATTGTCTGAGTAAAACCATGTCATGCAAAAGTAATCCTTAAATATTTTAATAAAATCAATATAACTCAAGATTGATTTAATAATTGTATACAATACACAAACTATGCCAGATTTTAAAAGTCATCAATGAAATTAAATCATCAACATGAGATTTTTGACGGAATTCTGATTATTTAGATAGAAACCCTGATGCTAAATATTTTATCGAAGTATATTATTTTCAGCTCATTATCTTGAAAAGTTATTGTCAAATCAATTCAAACACATGAAAAGCGAAAACAAAATAAGGATTTCGAACCAGTGAATACATTTCTTGAAGTTTCTATTACAGTTATAAGAGAAACTAGATGTACTGCACTTACGGTCAGCATTATGCATCTAGCCTATCCCTCTAAGCGAACAAGATACTGATTCCGTAAACCCTCCTCTTTAAATTTCTTTACGACATACGCTTAAGCCGTATGCCGTTTCAAGATCCGTATTCGACGGTGAATATACAACCACACATGTGCTTAGTTAAAAATTTAAATGAAATTGTTTAAATAAGTTTACTGGTGAAAATAAGTTTTAAACAAAATAAGTTGGTTAATAAGTTTACTGGTACTAGAAGTTATATTTAGCTAATCTTAACGTTGGAGTATTGAATGAATAGAGATAGATTTTAAAGCAATTTGTATAAATAAGGAAAATGAAGTTAAATAAAATTGGCGTTTTACTTAATTTAACAAGTTTGAACTATCCTGTGGAAAACAAATGGTAAATGAAGTATTTTCAACCAAATTTTTTAGTATTCCTAGAAGTAAAAGTCAAAATCAAGCTAAATAAAAAACAATGTGTTGTAAATTTTGGTAACCAATTTATTATTCTTTGATATTAAGGCGTTATTTGATATAAAGAAATATTAAGATCAATTTAAAAAGAATTACACTTATGATCTAACTGTAATAATTGTCTATTTGAAATTTCTCAACTCAAGATCAGTGATAATAAGTTGAAAATTTATACAATTAGCAACCCACCCTTTCTACTTCCAATTGCAGCATTTTACTATTAATGGGTTTATTTTCAAGTATAAATAGTTTTTTTTAAACTATTTCCTCTGGAAGTTTGAACTTTAATTTTCAGATCCTTCTGTAATGGTAAAACCTTGAAAAAAAATTCAGAATAATAGTCACTGATTTTAAACTGTCTGTAATTCTATAGTATCAAGGTAATTAAGGCTCTGTAGTCTCTGTCTTGGAACTCACAATTGCCCCCCTGTGAAATTGAAAAAACTGACCTGTAACATTATTGAACCTTAGCACAGATTTATAAAAGAGGATGCTATGCTATTTGCAGATTAAAAGTAAACGTGAATGTTCCAACTAGGCTCTTCAAAAAGCGGGGGACTGAAAAAAAAATGAAATTTCCTCATCAATGATAATATCCTCCCTACAAAAGAAGCTAGATCATCCTCGATCATTAGCCAAACCCTTCCAAGGTAGATTATGCTTTTGTAATGAGATCGAGGCTGTTTATGGCCTAAACAAAGTAGAGTCCGCAGCTGCTTAACGCTCTCTCTCGCAAATGACCAAAGCGGGGCCTTATCTCCTCGACTTGTTTCCTGCCATAAACGCATTGGCAAACGGCAATGCGCGGCTGCCGCCCCAAAAAAATACTTGCCACGACAATAGCAGCGCGGAGTTGCCCCGCAGCCCTGCGGCCAGCTCTAGTCGAGATATGGAAAAACACGCCCTTATGGCGCTATATGCCCTTCAGCAGTTATATTCGTTCTCGAAACCTTTTTGTTGAAGGGAAGTACATGCGCTGGGTTCAGTATCACAACAAGAAAACCGTCTCTTGGAGGGGAAGTATAAAGTGAAATACTTTTCGGATCTGTAAGTTTTTCGCACTTAAGATCAAGTTTAGGTTCCTGGTGCCATTTCGAGGACCAATAGCTTCTCTTTGTCCCCGCTCAATGCTGTTTTTTGTGCGATGTTCGGTTTGAAGAGTCGAACGCTTTCCTCGGTGGTTACAAAACTATTTTCTGATGCTGATGAGATTCGTCTCAATTGGATTTTGCGTAACATTTACGATGGTCGTGCCATTCCATTTCAGGTATGACTGCTTATCAGAGTTGTTACATTACTCGAGCAGCTTTGAATTGAGCGAGCGATCGGGATACGTAGACGTCCCACACATTTTGAATTTCTATACTTATTCTAAATAAATATAGGATGGAGTGGTATTAGGACAAGATGGAAAAATTGTTCTACTTTATTAACCTTTCAAATCTTTTTAGCAACTGCAAAGTAACTAGTTGTTTTTGAAAAAAAAATGTTAACAGCGAAAAGGGTGAGTGGAAGAAGGAGGAATGTGAAAATGAGCTGTGCGGTATCTATCCTTCTTCTATTGCTCAACTGCTGCTGAAGACTAATTGTTTTAAAAGAGGCAAATAAGTTTTATCGTTTGGGGAAAAAATGAGGTATTTACAAAAGGCTTATTTTTTATAAATATTTTTACTTTTTTACTTCAAGGAAAAAGTTATTCACAGTAGTAGTAGTTTTTATTTACTTTAGAGTCACAAAAATTAATTAACATAAAAATGCTAGCTAAAATATTAAAGCCAAATATCTGGAATTTCTTTTTTGCAACGTACCTACCTCCTTCTTACACTCACCCTTTCAAATTTGATAAAACAAATTCATTCATTACACTGCACACTAAGGAAGATAATTTTGGATCCAATCTGGATGTGAACTTAATGCATAAAAATAGAACCTTGAAATTCAAATGCCGTGATGAGTTTTATCATTTAATTTTGTTTTCAGTATAAAGAGTCACCAGTAATAAAGTTTATGTACCATATTATTAATGATAGCGTTGTCTATACTTCAGCATTATGTTCTTGTTAATCACTTCCGGAATAATTCGCGTGTCTCGCGGTTAGCTAAAAGAAATATCATGCGTAACACTGTTCTCCTCCATTTTAGAGGGTAATGCTGTTACTAGTACCCACGTGGCATTTTTTGTGTAATACCTTGTGCTATTTGCCCGACAGTTGTTATGGCTATATAAATTAAGTAAACTTGAATTGCGCTTGAGAAATGCACATATGAATTAAGCAGGGTTTGCAATTGATACTTATGGAAACTGAGAAAATACTCAACGACGTCGGATCAAAATTTTTGTTTGCCACGTTTAAAAATCAGGCAGCGTTTTTCATCAAACTCGGATCATTGTTTAGCGATCAGAAAAGTAAGTATTTATTAAACAATGTATGTAAAGCTTAAGGGGGCGTTTTCATATTAAAAACGTAATTATGTAAAGCAATAAGATTTGCATTTGTACACGAAAACTGTCATTTGAACTTAAAATGAAAACAGAGCCATGTACTAAAATGCTTTGCATTTAGTTTTATAACCCGTTTAAAGCCGAGTAAAGAGAGAGGGACACTACCCTTTTTTTACTAAATCCAACTCCTTATTATATAAAGGTCTTTGAATTCTACCTATACTCCATGTAAATAGATAGGCGGGTGGGAGTTGCGTCCTAAAACTCGTGGTCTTGGTAACTACGAAGAAAAAATAAACAAACATCTTTTATTTTTACGTACCAGTTAAGGCGTGAGGCGTGAAATTTTGCTCAGCAACTTGAATGGGCGAGTAAATGTTGTCCCTTTATTCGTTTGCTATAAGCAACTGTCTCAAAATTATAAATGAATTCATTTACCAAATACTCCTTAAAGGATTTTTAAGCACTGCTATTGAGATCTTAAAGACCTGCTACAACGATGTTTAAAGTCTGCTATAACGATCTTTAAGATCTTGGCTTTTGTTTAAGTCCAAAGTCAGTCTGTTTGGAATGGGATGACACACCGTCTTAAGAAAAAGGAGTATCTGAATGTGTGTGAAAGAAGGAGAAGGTATTGTATACTAATATTAATTTCAAGGTAAATATCTACTACGAAATACATTCTACTTAAAAACAAATATAACACCTCACCATTTTTATCAGAAGGTTCCAATTAAATTCACCTCTACGGAATCAAAATGGCGTTTTTTACTCTTAAAAATATAAGTCTCAACTCCTGGCGTTCGATGAAATCCCGGGTCAGACACTTCCGAACATAATTTCAAATAATCTTTATCAAAAACAAGAATCGATTCGTAATAATCGATTTGAAGCCTCTAACACGCGTCCTTTGCGTTGGATCTTCTTAGAAGCAACAGCACGATAAAAGGCTTTTATTGATCTTGACATACTCAAGTAGGAACCCTACGTTGTAGATAAAAGTAGGATTGATTGAAAGAAGCTTTTTTATTGATTTTAAAGGGAATTAAAGTCGTCATCCCCCCTCTTGTTCATCGTTATCGGGAAGTGAAAGCAACAGGTGTCTGAAAGAGGGGATCTCCCCCACTGCCAAGTAAAATAAAAAACTTCTTTCATTTAGATTCTAGAACTTGTCATCGCTTTTCTTAGGCATCTCAATTTAAACATAATTAGCTCGTCCATAATCAAGACACTTTTCTAGATAGCCTATTGTTTTTCATAATTTTGGGGACCTGACAAGATATTTTTTAAATATTCAATTGATGCGTTTAATTTTTGACTTTAGTTTACCTTTTTAGCAAAGAAAAATCTAAATTTGTAAAATTCACAGTGTTTTCTATTGGCACCATAAGTCTTACTACAAACCCAAAAACCCTAATATAAATTTATTCAAGTTTATAACTGTCAAATGGTCCTTAGGTTCAATTGTTTTTCCAAAAATGTGTCAGCTAGACTAGTGATTCTGAACCAGTGGATACTTCACCACCAAATCAATGACGGACCATGTAAACTAAATCATGAAAATATATAGACCTAGTTCCGAAGTAGATACGAACTAAATGGGATAAATATGAGTATTATAGTTTGGGGAGAGGGGGGTAATAGGATGCAAATGGGAATAGGAAACATGCAAAATTCCACAGGATCTCTTAGATTTATGAAGCTGATTTTTTTTTACTATATCATTATCAGCTTTCTTCTAAAAAAATAATGCACCTGCTAAGTAAAATCGGAAAGGAATTATTAATTGTATCTTATTACCCCAAGTGACTGTATCTTGTTACCCCACAAGAGGTAATAAGAAACAAGCCAGCTATTTTATTAATTAAAACAATTAAAAATCATATGAAAGTATTAAAATACTAAGACTAAAAAAAATATCACCCCCCCCCAAAAAAAAAAAAACTTTTTTTCCCCTTCAAACTCAGTTTTATTAAGATAAGTTCCTCTTCCTTTTTATAAACTCAGCGCTATCCCTTTCCTTCAGGTTCGAATGGTTCAAGAGACTTATGAAGAAACCATAGAAACTATTCCCTCAGCCCACTGTGTTTCAATATAGTTTTTAATTAATTTCTCGTCAATGTGAATATAAAACACAAGTTCATATTTTACTTCACTCACCATAAACTTCACTCATTACTTCACTCATTAAAACGCAAATTTCACATAGAATTTTAATATAATTAGGTACTTATAAATTTATTAATTAACATTAAAGTGGTGAGTAAAACTGTTTCTTTCTATCCATTTGAAATAAGTTAGTGGACTTATTCCCTTTTTTCAACCTTATGAAATATTAGCTTACAAAATCTTAAAAACCACCTTTTTTTCACAATTAAATTATATTTATACTTAGTCCAGAGCATAAAAGTAAAAAATAGAAAGAAAAAGACCGATAAAATTAAAAATCAATAGCTGTGGATTAGAATTAGACAGTTCATATTGATAAATTTTTTCTAAATGTTTTTCTATGAAAATTTAAACATAAGTATTTTCGTTACAACATTGGTTGATTAGTTCATCAATTAAAGAAGAAATCGATATACTAGTTTATTTTCTGCATAACAATTTAAATTAAGTATTTTGATGTAGCATTTTCATCTTATGCAAAGGAATTTTTCTAATCAATTTTGTAAAAACATTTTCATTTGCATTAAATTTTTTTAAGATTAATTTTTAAGTAACAAGAAATGCCTCTTTGTGTTTAAAATGTTTTAAAATAATCCGGGAAAATTATCTTTTAGTTCCTTTTGTGCTTAAAACCTTTAAAAATTTCTCTTCAAGTAACTTCATTACCTATTTGTAACCCACTTTCTATTTGTTTCAATTTTGCATTTTACCCAATGCTAAATCTGTGAATTGTTTCTTTTAATTATTTATTTATTCAGCCCCTATATCTTATAAAAATAAACGGTATGGAAGTGGCCAGACCTTCAAATTCGAGATTCAACATTCTTTGATTTCAACGGATCATGTCTAATCTACTAGAAACTAACTCTTCAACAGCCACGTTGGCGTAGAATGTCCTAATAGGGGCCTTGCGCCATAAAACCCTAAACAACCAACCAATCAACAGCCACGTTTTGTAATCGAATATTCATATTCTGATAATAATTCGCATTTTTATTAGTTCACTACTTTCATGCTTAATTAATTTTCTAGAGTAGAATTGTCATTTAAGTAAGACCGTTTTAATTTATTTCAAGTTAGCTAGAGAGTATTCTGTATTTATCCAATGACTTTTACAAATCAGCCAGATGCACATTGTTTTGTTTCCTTTAATGAATTAAAGATACCTATATGTTTAATGAGTTTTGTAGTCTATAGGTAAATGACCAATCAAGCTTCAATCACATAACTTAAGTTACATCTTTTGCACTGAAAAAAGGAAGCAAAATTAATTACGAATTAATTACGGCCTAACAATATGGGGTGGAGACTACCAGATAAATTTAAAAAGAATTTGTAGGCTCCAGGAAAGATTAATAAAATTGATATCACCACAAGCACCTTCCGTCAACAGCTTCAAACTATTGAATATCTTACCTATTCGCTACCTCTTTTTCTTTAAAACAAGTCTCTATCTTTACTTAAATTCAGAAATATGCAAAAGGCGTAACGTAATAAACCCTCGAAGACCCAATATAATATATGATATACCTAAACCTGAAAAAACTATTTTTTGTAAACATTTCTTTTATTTAGCTCCTAAGTTCTTTAATTTACTACCTTTAGAAATACAAAATAGTTCATCCAAACATGTATTTAAAAAGAAATTAAAAGAGTTTTTGTTTTCTATGGAAAATATTGAAATATTTCTTGCTTAATTTTTGTATCATTGTATAATTCAACTATCTTCATTTTTTATGCACCACCCTCTTATGACAGATATTAAACCCGTAATTTAAGACACCCTGTTTGCCACCCCTGTTTTTACTTATATTTATGCTGTTCCTATATTATTTTTATGTATTGTTCACTTTATAGTTTATAACTTCTTCACGTTTTAAGTTTTTGTATTTATTCTACGCATGTTTTGTTCACCTACATGGATCGTTGCGATCCCAGGTGATGTGGATATTTTTCTTGTTCTGTTTGTTTTGACTGATTATAAATAAATAAAATAAATAAAAAAAAAATTTAAAACGAGTTTTCCACACAGATTTATCATCTTTAATATTCTTTATGATATATTCTTAAAAATCATTATCATTTATAAGAATACATTTATGTCATTACCTGCTAAATACAGACACAGAGAACCACAAATATCCTCCCCATTAAAACAACAAATGTTTCCCTATTTTTCTGCCGCGTCATAAAAACTATTGATTACTCGAGATATGATAAACACTGCGAATTTGCATAGATTTCAGAAGATACGAATGCATTCTTCGAGATTATTTTCTTTCCAACTCTAAATTTTATGTGACAATCCTTGAATACCTCACTTTTTCCAACAGGACGACTCCCTCACAGACAAATTTGATTGTTTTCTAATCAAATTACTGTTGATTCAACTTAATAAATCCAATTACACATCAAATAAGCGGGAGTACAAACATCTGCCAATGAAAGAAACTGAGCGGGGGGAACAAAAATTGTTCTTGATTAATAAAAAGAAAAACCTTGGGTTGGTTGATGGTGATGCGAAAACTCATCCCTATCAATTTGCTCCCCCCTTTCTTTTTCTCAAAGTATCTTTATTCACTTGATTCTCTCCCCCATTTTGTAATTATTCGCGGTTTTTTGTTCTCTTGCTGTATTTAAATCTAGCTGGGGAGACCTTTCTTTCTTCTATTCAAGCCGTGGGAGAGAAATTTGAAGCTATTAAGACGGGTTAATCTCTGGGGCAGAAGAATTTTCTATCGTTTACTTTTCACTCGGAGGTTTTTACACTGTTCTTATTGCAATAAATGGAATCTTTAAAACTAGTGAGAAAGATGGATGGCTAAATCTTTTATATGATATCGCGAAGGAAAGTTTCTTTTGAAATAACAATACTAAGGAATGTGAAGGCGTGCTCTATTTTTAAGCGCTATCTAAACAATTTTGTTTCGAATATGATTTTGGAATTATGTGGAAGCACATTCGTGAACTGTAGTCGTGACTTGAAACGGTTAACACAAACCCTGGCCCCTTTTTAGTAAAGAAAAAAAAAAGGATGAATTTGCTTTTAGTAACTAAATGTTTATTTTGAAGTTTTGGTAAAATCTCAAGTGTTTTAATACCAATTTTAATGGATAAAATACTAAAAAATAAGGAAATACAGTCATTAAAAAGAATTGATATTTTTCGTTTATTCAGTTTATTAATAATCATAATACCTCTACTCAGATGACATAAACATTTCTTAAAACATAAATAAAAACTTCATTTTTCTTCCACCTTTTCAAAACTTTCCTTTCCTTGTAAAAAAACGTCAATTTTCACTCAGTTCTCCGTAAAAATAAAATAAGTTTCTCTTGTTGATAAAAGGGAGGTTGAGCTTGTTCAAAGCATTCTTCATCAATCCAAATGGCAGAGAATGAAGAAAGAATGACCTCCAAGTACAGCTGAAGAGCACGGAAATAAAGATAGGCAAGAACAAAACTGATGATCCGAATCATCTCCAATATTGCTGTTATTTGCTTTCCGAGTTGAATGAATGTATTTCGTGTTTGAACCATAGATTTTCTTTAGGGTGATCTTTTTCGAATGAAATTTCCAGTACAAACCACATGGTTCCATTGTTTTATATGATAGTTTGAATAATGATAAATGCAGTATAATCACGCAACTTAGCATTCTTGTTTTTAAATGATACGTAGGCTTGTGTTTCCTAAAACTTTTCTAGCACAGATCCCGGGTAGGTAGTTTTAACGATGTCATTGCCCTCTTCTTTATACGAAACTTAGAGGATTCTTTAAAAAAAATATTAATTGTTATTATGGGGAATAATATTTTTAACGAATTAATCATTGTTTATGAAAATTTTTTTTACTTAATTTTAAATATATCGGACGTTTAACAAAATTAAGTGAATAAAAAAAATTAGTAACAACCTTAATCTTTAGTGATTGAAATGTACAAAATGCTGATGTTATTAAACACTTTGTACATGATTTTATTTGCCTTCTTTAAAACAAAGAATTCATATTGTTTTCGTTAAGTACCTAATGATTTAATACTTTGCCTTTTGAAAAAAAGTTTTACACTTTTTCGACCGATTAATTGATTTTTATATTAATAAAAAATTATGCAGAAAATTATTTCCCTTATTTTTTATAATTTCGATTCAGTTTTATCAAAATTATTGCAAAAATCATAAGACTTGATTGAAGAAAGTTTAAACCTTTTAATCATAGACCGCCCGAGATTGCCATTGAATTCTACGGAAAATTTGGGGTGGCTAGGTCTGAAAGGGTTAAAGAAAGAAAGTTGCATAAAATCGATGACAAAGCCATGCCATGACCATTTTACATACATTTTTAGACCATCATACTATGAAAATGGGAACACCTTCCACAGAGTGTAAAACGATAATGTTCATTATCAGTTTTTGTAATAAACGTTTGCAACGTTTTAAGGATTTTAGGATAACTTTCTATGGAACCAAAGAATAAGAATCAAAGTTGTTCCACCAATTAGAGATTACATCCAGTAACCACTCCCAACAGTTTATGTAAGACGTATTAAATGTTCCACTTAGTTAATCCGTTACTGTGAGTAAATAATTACTAAAGTAGATATTTTTCAGCGACGAAGAACTAAAAAAAAGTATAATGCCTCCTTTGACTGGCGATCCATTTTCGCATTACCATATTTGAACCCTGTCTCGAGCGTCGTCACTCACTCACCCCAACGATTAAGGCTCCCGAAATGCATTATGTCGTCACCATTGCAGCTTAATATCCAGAACAAAAGATAGAGGATTAATAGTTGTGCCACAATTAGGGGGGATCTCTCCCCGGATCCCCAACTAATACTATTATCACAATCTCCGCATTCTTGACTTAAAATGTTTGGGATGTTTCGTTGTAACTAAAAGCGATTAAAACGAGAAATTTTAATGATAATTCTGGGTGTCTAATTTTCCTAATGATTATGAGAGAGAGGACTGGAATTAAAATTCTTTTCCCTCCAGTTGAAGGGACTCTCAATAATTGAATTCGTACTGCTTTGATTCGAGAGGCTTTGAAGAATGTGTGCTGCCCTCGGCTTTGATGGGACATTTCTCAACAGCCAGGAGAGGGATTTTTTGGGGGCTGCTGGCTATCTGTTGTGTGTTTCCCTTTCAATTCAAAGCATTTTTCTTCAAAAGTCGTCTGCAAATCAGTGCTTCGGATCATCTTAAACTGTTTCGGCTTTTCCCGAACAATTTGCAATTTAACAAAGATAAGAGCTTCGAATTTTTCTTAGAAAAAGTGATTAGGAATAAAATCTTTATTTTTACATTATAATTATGGAGAAATATTTAAGGTTTGAAATACAATATCACTGATAAATTTCCGGTTGTAGTATTTTTGACAATAAAATTCTTTCCCTACAAAAGTAAACCAAAAGAGACTATATATTTAGAGAATTTTTTAAAAATGTAATGTAATGAGCAATAAAATAAAAAAGTCAGGTAGTAATAATAAAATAAGTAAGTTAAAGCAATACTATAGATTTTACTTACATTATTAAATAGTATGGAGCCTGGAGTACCTTAAAGTTTTAATCTAATATTTTAATTTAATTTACAGAAATAAACACTTAATGATATTGTTAATTATCATAATGCATAATGGGACAAATTAGTAATAATTAAATAGCATTCTTGGCTTTTAAATGGATATCTAGATAATTTTACTCATTCTGGCCATCCTAAGACCTGCACAAACACCTTTGGATATAATATACATTAATGTTTCTAACTCATATAGTAAAACTGTCATTTTTAATCAATTTTAAGAATTATCTTACTAACTTTATTACAAAAAGTTATGGTTTTGCTATCAAAATCCCTTAAACTTATTTTTACTATGAGATTTTGATGAATAATTTATTCACAGTGTAATTAAAAACTTAATTTAAACCCAATAATATATTTGACGTCTCTATTTTAGTTTTGACTGATTGCTAAGTAAGCTTGTAAGTACCTACTACTTCTGTTAAACCATCATATAATATTTTTATGTATTGGTACACTGAATAAGTTTCTGCTGTTTTTTTCTTGAAAAGTAATGCTTTATATTTTGAAAACCCTAAATAAATCAAATCATAAAACGTACTGCCCTTCGCTAGACACAATCTTCCCCATCTTTTGGCAGCATTTGAATTTCTTGTCCGAAAATTAACTGGTCTTTTGAGGTTATCAAAGAATCTACCCAGTTATATCAAAATAATTGAGCCGTCTTAAACACAATAAGTTTAACAATAAATTTAAAGTTTTTATTAATTAAAATGATTAAATCCACTTTCCTACATGAAAGGAATTATTTACATTTCTGAAGAACTCCTAGTTCTTCGACCTGCGGTATGTAATTTTATAACACGTTTTCTTTCGAATTAAATTCATCACACTATTAACTTTTATTAGAAAACAAATAAACGATCTCTTTTATTGATAACTGATACTATTTTTCTTAATTTAAGCCCAGGATGTACGCAAGGCAATATCTGGGATACACAGAAATCCCGTTCAATAAATTGTTTCAAAACATATTTCTTGATTTGAAGTAGGTAAACACATTTCTTTCAAGGGTCAAAAAAAATGTTTGAAACTTTCTGATATAGAAAAAAGAGGATTTCTCTTTAGAAAAGTCTCTTCAAAGAGATCGATTTTCCTCTTTCATAAAGTAGAAACTTTCTAGCTACTTTTCCCAGTAAGAATTATTCAGAGATATTTAACTTCCTGTGTAATAGGATAAAATAAAAAGTTTTGGAAAATTGAGAAAACTGACCCTGCTAAGTAGTTTCTGAAAATGCTATCCGAAATTTCAAATACATTTAGGGGTCTACCTAGCTAGTTTAGTTCAAGTAAAGAATCAAGCATCTTGTGAACAGGTTTTCTTTCTGAAACATGAAATTAAAATATCCCAAAATTTACCCTCTTTCTAATTATTTACTGAACTAAATTTTAAGAACGTGAAGCACATTTTAAATCAATAATTGTTTTTCTAATGTATTAAGGCACACGTTCGTATCTATTGACACGTAAAATCCCATAGAAAACCTGCACTAAAATGTATGACTCTAAGGAATTTCAATTTAGGGCTTTTATTTTCAGGAAAAAGCAATTAACAATTTCCCAAACTTAGTTATAAATTTAAATTTTTGATTTACGATTCTTTAAACACTTAAAACGTACCATCATCTTTTGGTTTGAGAAAGTAAAGTAATCCTATAAAATAGAGCGTATAAATCACTTTCTCTATTAAGAAGCTAAATGTAAAGGATGCTCCTTTTCTAATGATATAACCCACCAAAACTGGTTCCATTAGCTCAGCTTCATGAACCAACACTCTCAGCAACGCTTCAAATTAGCAGTACAATTTGACCCGAGCAGAATCGGCCTTCAAAGTTACCGCCAAACTCTAAAGACCGGCATTAGACGACACACTCAATTTGCACAGCCCTTAGCACACACAAAAGAGACTAAGGTGAGAAAAGGCCTCGTGAAAATAATAATTAAAAGGCAGCAAACGAAGCAAATAAGGAAGGCCCTAAGGGGACGGTGATTGGAACAAATGATTTCAAGTCAAATTACTTAAAGCGCGTCGTTTCCAGCTTTTATCAACAGTTGAAAATCCGTGGGCCGTACCTAATAACTCATTTTCATATCACCCGCAATAAAGCCTGATTGAAGCGCACTAACTTTCGCGGCTCCTCAGTTGATCCGGGGACAGAGATGAGTAGGATTCGATGAGGGGACAAAGCTCAGTGGCCCTTAAGTGTCAAACAATAGCCTTATCAAAGGCGTCCACAGAGCGCCTGATAAAACTGCGATGACTTGTTGCTGTAATTAGCGGAATGCAAAAGATAATGCTCAGGACATGTCCCCGAGAATCTCAGGCTGCGCCTGGAGAGCTGAATTTGCATATAGTGTACTACCTATCGGGTTTCTGCTTCAGACATGGTTAGAGAATTAGTTTTTGATACTCTAAAGGTTTATTTCAGGGGATTCCCAACTTGAACTGTTTGCTAGACACAGATTATTAAGTACTTTTTTGTTCTTGAATTCAAGTAGTAGTTTTAATGATATCATAACATATAAAAAATATTATGATGATGATTATAAAAAAGCAACTTTTGTTAGACGTTTAAATAGTTTTTTAAGTGGGATCAGTTTTGGTAAATGCAGATAGAGAGGTTGGATAAAAAATTCGCAAAATCTTTAATTCTGCAAGTAATATATCAAATTTATCAAAGTATCTAATTTTTTATTCTATTTATAATTTCTGTGCATAGAAGTATGCAATTTCTGATATTTTGCACAATTAAAACAGTTATGCATTACAGTTATTCTATTACAATTATTACATAATTATCAGAATTTTAAAAAATATCATTAATTGTTTACACTTTTGTTAATTGCTTATATAGTTATTACAATATTCTGTATTTGAGTCATGTGTATAAATGTAAAAAATATTTTGATATTTTGCTTGTATAAAAATGGAATTCTTATTAAAATTTATAAGAATTGGTTAATATATTTTTTAAAAATGAATTATTTTTTCCTGGAACAAGAACCATGCACATGGAATGGTAAATTACGAATAGAAAGATCAAAATAAATAAATGTAGATTCTAAATTTTACTTATTTTTAAAATAATTAAATTCATTAAATAATAATATATTTTATAATTATAATATTTCAATCCGAATTGAATCAAAACCATTATTTATTACTAGATTATAATTTAATTACATTTCCTAATATTGACTCTAAATTTATGTTAAATTTCAAATGATTTTTTGTTTTTTATCACTTTAGAGTATTATTAAATAATAAAACATTCTAATCTCTACACGGACAATTTTGAAGTTCATTTGGGAATTTGCGCAAACATCTGTATACCTACGAGGCTACCCATTATACATCATATAAACGCAAAACGAACTTAAAGATTACTACCGTTTACCGACTTTTTCATCAGCGGGAGAAGATAATTTTCTTTAAATAAGCACTATTAGGTCGCAGCATCGCACGGTGGCCCGCGTGGTTTTCTTCGTCCCCCATTAGCATTCGAGTGTGAAACTAAGCCCAAAGCAACAGCTAACGAGATGCAAGGCTATCCATCATGCTTATTAAATGTCAGGAACAGGGGACTGGCCCACTTTCTTCGCAATTTTCATATTCAGAATCAGTCGGCTGAAAGGATTCATTCGCACACGTTCACTTTTTACGTCAAACGCACTCTTTCTAGCAGTGGTGCAGAACTCCCATTCACACATTGCGTGGAGACCAGACTTATTCGCTATAGAAACACTGCGTGCATACAGCTTTGGATATAGCTATGTGTTTTATTTATAAAAACACTACATAATTGGAGATAAATGCAATTTTTTTTTGTAAGACTGTTAAGATTTTTTCAGAACTCCAAATCGCGCATCTCACCGGGACTGACTGTGCACTACATTCAGCTGTGGATAACTGTGTGTTCTATAACACAGAATAGTTTGTACTAGTATTTAGTTTTTTAAGTGTTAGTAAGATTTGTTAGAATTTCATACCGACATACTTTATAATGAAAGTTTAGGTTACGCTCAAAAAGTAGTCTGATATCACTAAAACCTGAAACTACTTGGTTTTTGTTTCCTTATAATTTATATCTCACCATCATCAATTTGCAATAGTACTTATTCATTTAATTTACTCAAATTTTGTGTTAGAAACTTGGTAGAGTTTAACTCTCTCTGCTTATAATGAACGTTTGAGGAGTCCCAGGATAGATGACTATAACGGGGTTCGATTACATTAAATTATAAATGCATAATGTTTTTAGGTAAGTGAGACGTCGTTACTACTTTTAATTCTTTATCTGTTAAACGTAAATGAGTAAAAATGTGCAGACTTTTGATTGAAAACGTTTTTCTTTAAGTTCAACAAATTTGGAAATTCAAATTTTATAGCTATAATGCTATAAATATTACCAACTAACGAATACTATCTTACTCCAAAAATCTAGTTTTTATGTGCATTTAATAAAAATATTTCCTTCTCTTAAAAATATCAAAAGAAACTCCATAAAAAATATCTGGAAGTTACTAGCGCAACTGTAACTGAAAAATAACCAACAGCGCAAAGGGCACAAAACACTATAAACACTTAAGATTCGCTGCCGTGAGATCAAGTAAAGCTCCCAAACAAACTTCTAATACAAAAGCCGATGGCACAAAAGTTTTAAAAAGTTTGCCGTCCAGTTTCTTTTAATTGCAAAGGGGCATTTTGTATCCGAGAGACAAAAGCAAAGAAGGGAGCAAAATAATAAAAAAAAAAAACTCACCTGGCGGAACATGAGGTGTGGTCAAGGGACAGAAGTGCTGGCTCCTCCCACCTGTCAATCAGCCTTCTCATTTTCTTGGGAGAGCGGTAAATGGCGTGGGAGGATGGAGATTGATTCAAAAACCGTTGCTTAGCAACCCAACCCCTTTTCGTATCTGACAAACAACGCTGAAAATCACTACAGGTGGGGGTTGAGTCCAAATGGCGCTCACCTCCTTTTTCGTGATCAAGGTGCTTCCCTGGAAATGAAAGGAAGGTATGAGGCGCTTGCAGCGACAACGAGCTAATTCCAAATTGAACCCATGTTGGAGTTAGCTCGTTGTTGCTTCGAGCGCTTCCTCTGATAAGAGCTCAGAAAAAAAATAGTTTTAGGATAAATGCGTTCGAATATTTTCTTGAACAATAGTCGCGATTTCAATAGTTTGGTTGTCCTTTGGAAATTTTAAGAGGGGAGAAATGGTGGTCTCTCATAGCATGAAAAATATACCGGTGCATCTTCTAAAGGATTTAGATTCGAATGATGAAAAAATTATTTCCTAATGCTAAGTTTTTCTTCGTATTCGCATGGCTTTGAATGTGTGTTATGAAACTGGATTTACAAAGAAAGGATTGCGCAAGGATGTTTGCTGTTAGAAGATTTTATTGATTCGGAGGGAATAAGCATTATTATGATGTTATATGGATTATACAATAAAAAAGATAAAAAATATGTTTCTTTATACCAAAGCGGCGAAACTCTTTTTTATAACCTATCTTTTTACCTAATGGTAAACTAAAATTTCTGGAAATATAAGAAAAACGGGAATTAAGAAAAGGGTCTCTTTACCAAGAGGAGGTTTCTTCTCTGTAGAGATATGGAAATATAGAATTTTAAACTTTCTATACAGAGTTTTATAAAATCCTTACAGAATCTCATCGATTGATGGAGAAAAACAGAGGTAAAAATTTTGCTAATATTACTCATTAATTATACTCATTTTTTATTAAAAAGCTTTTGTATCTCGTGTAATGACTCGTATATATAGGTAGTAATTAAATATAACTGTTTCGGAATTTTTAATTTTTTTTCTACTACTTGTTTAAATGAACACCAGGATTTATATTTATCTCATTTCATATAAAATAACAAAAAAAACCTAGAAATATTTCACAGAGACGAAAGTAGATTTTGATACATTTACGATGATTCACTTGAAACAAATATGCAATCGTAAACAAACATTTTGGTGATTTATATCATCCCCTGACTATTTCCAAATAAATATTTTGATTCCAGAACTCTTTTTTAAAGTTTTTTTAATAAAATTTACCTACACACATTATCGTGTAATACAAAGAAGTGACTATTTTTACATACAACTTTAGTCTTAAATAATATATATTAAAGTTACGTTATGAAATAAAATAAATATGGCTGCATTATTTTACGCTTCAACAGCAATAAAAGTAACCTTTATATCAGTAAATTTTATAAGGGAACACATTTATGTATTCTAAAAAGGGAGTCAGGAAATCTTCCTGGCATAGTATATGTAAAGCCTACCATTTTTCATACATCTTCTTAACGGTTTCTCGACATAAAAGTGACCACTTCAATTTCTGCTTTCTTTGAGCGCTCTAAATGACCCTTATAAACATGAAAGAGCAAGTATTTAGGTATCATCAATAACCTAAGTGTGGGGTAAACTTCCATAAACTCAAACCCATACTCTAAGTAAAACTGCGACGCTTACCGTACTATTCACACCATGCGAGTCTAATAAATCACATGGAAAATGTAGCTGAAATGCCAGTCATCAAAAGAAGTGCCCTCCAAATTCTTTGAGCAACTTGACTTTCATGCAAATAGTTCAACTCTCGCGAGGAAAAAAGCCTTGATATCCTTCCCTCAGCGTTCGTGAGGCGACTTTTATGCGACCACCCTTCTTCTCATAGAAGTAACTTATAATTAATGGCATCCCAACCTGAAAATCCAGACAACACTCTCCTCCAGAGTTTTCAATTTCCAGCGAAGGGACCATTTGGTGTCCCATACCAAAATCCGCTTTCACCCGCCCCTTTGTAATGCGCGCTCCTGCTCCGCGATAATGCCTGCCAACAGGGGTTGTTAGAAATTTTTCTTTTCTTTGGAATGACTTTGTCATGCATATCAGAGTGGTATCTACTTAAAGCACTCGTGCGCTGGTATGCGTGTCGTGAGGAAGTGAAAACATTGTAATGGGGGTGTGTTAGCTTTGAGGCACCCGTCAGCATACTATAGTCAAACCCCGATATAGCGAACACACTTGGGTGTCACGGTGTATTCCAAACTGTCTTTCTCCACCCACATCTCTACCACTAGGAGCAAGTACCTGGTGTCCAAGTGTTCTAGGATCTTATCATTAAATAATTTAAATAAAAAAATATTCCCTTTACAAATCACTACTCATGCCAATAAATCATTTACGCCTGCATTGAGAAGCTATATGTCAATAAAAAAATCACCTTAACTAATACAAATACTGCAAGCAAAAATAGACAGTCTCATTATTACCAGCAGCCCCCTCCTATTACTAGAAACATAATGGGGGGGGCGGTGATGAGTAGATAGGAAATTGGGCCGCGTTAACCCCTAAATTTTTAAATTTTATGATTAATTACTTATGTTCTACTATCTATTTGGCTGTCATTTGTATATTAATATTTGCTTTTATTCATATATCAAAGGAAAGGGCCATAAGCAAAGGTGCTTTTCTGAGAAACGAATTATAGTAAAAAATAAACAGTGAATATTAATGGACCTTATAAAATTTTTTATACTTGGAGGTTCACTATTATAATTTGATCAGCCCTACCCATAGCGTGAATCAGGGTGAACTTCCAGTGAATGAACAGTTAATCACATAATCTCAAATAAAAAGAAATTTAATTGAATCATCAGTTTAAAAAAGGGAATTAGTCCGAAATAGGGGCAAATTAACTTTTTGTGTTAAAAAAATTTCCAAGCTTAGCTGTACACATGAGTGGGGAATGGAAAAAAATAACTACCTCCTATAGGTAGATATAGTTCCTTGAATTTGGTGAGGTCGATTTCCATTCATTGAATTATTTTATTGAATTTGAAATTTGAGTTTTAATCTTTCTTTTTTCCTATTCTGCTGTAAACTAAGCCAAAAAGTCTTTTTAAATTTAAAAGTGTTTTTACCATTTTTATCCATTGAATGTTGGACTGCATTTATATTCATCAAATTGCCTTAACGACTTAGTTTTATAATAATTTTGAATTACATTTGTCTTAGTCTTTCTATTTCTTTTTTTTGTGCTATGAACTAAGCAGAAATATAATCTAATAATCAATTTAAGTGAATTTTAAGATTTGTTTATCAGGTCAAAATTTTTCAGCTGTAAAATATTTTTTAATACACTTATATTTTTTCGATGATAGTTCTTTATTCTAAATAGGGTCCTGAATGGGCAATTCTAGCATTTTTATTTTATTTTATATTCGATAGAGATATCCAGTAGGGGAGTATACCCGCAAAATTTTTTTGAATTGCGATGCTTATTTTCCTTTTAATTTAATTTCAAAGTTTGACTTTTAAAAAAAGCGCGAAAACATCACGTGACGTCATTCCATCCGAAATATTGGTTTTAAACAATGGTTTATGATTCAAAGCTATAGTTGATTTTTACTTTAAAGTAGGGCCAAAAAAGATCTGACGTCATTCAACCCGAAACAAGAGCAAAGTGATTGTCGATTTCTGTTTTAAAATATTGAACTCACTAATTTTTTTTAAACTTTTCTTGACGATTTTTGAATTTAGAACCATTTTGTTTACTGGATTTTTTTTCTGTTGCTAATAATTGCAAGAATTGCCCATTTCCAGTAAAAATTCGGTAGTTATACAATGAAAATTCCATTACTTATACTTTTTATTTACACAAAACTTGGTTTTTGGACTTAATCCTTTTATCAAACGAATGATTCAGTAGCTTTGGAGGCTACCCCTAAAATTTAGTAGTTGCAGGAAGATCTCATAAATATGTGGGACATTCGTTCATTCAAACATTATATTCGTATTTTATCTGTAAAGTAATTAAAATTCGAATATTATGTAAGTATAATTCAATTACCCAGCTGCATGTGAACGAAAAAGAGACCTGTAAGACAAGAATTGACATTATTCATGCCGTATTCTGTTCTTTGTGACCAGCGGTTAATCATCAATTAAAGAAGGAATAACTTATTCTGGCTGAATCCTTCATTGCAACTGTTCAACAGCGAGTTAAGTTGCACAGAATACGGCTGACCGACAGTTACGTTTTCTATCTAATAATCGTACAGCTTTTTGCTTGTTCCTCCTTAAATTAAGGTTGTTGGATTACTTCATGATGTACAGATCTTAAACTGAACAGATCTTAAAAAGGTTCCCAATATTAAAACTGGTGACTACTTTAATGAAATCAAAATAATTTAAAAACTATCAATTTCTTCAATCGGAAGGTATTTTTACCAAACTAAGGAGAAAAAGCTGTATTGAAACTTCTATGAGATTTTTCACAATGAATTATGAAAAACCACTTACTCCAAGAGGCATACACTCGATTGATGAAGAACGTCTAAATAATTGACACTCTGATTCTAGCACCAACTTTGTATTTAGAGACACGTTTTGGTGGATTAGACATTGAATTTCCTTTTCTAAGCTAATAAGGCTACTACAACATGCTCGCTATACGTAAGGTTTATAGTTCGATGTCCTGATTTTTTTTTTTAAATTTGTGGTGCATCGTGTGTCCATGTCCAACCCTGGACGTAAAACGACACACTATTCAGTAGACCTCGAAAACGTTTCCAAGAAATCATAGAAACCACACTTGGTGACTTTTCTTTTGTTTATATTTTAAAAGGTGCTATACAAATTAAAGTTATATTTATAATTTTTTTATAATTTTTCAATATTTTTTAAATAAATTCATAAAAGTAATTTAAAATGAATTATTCATTTTACTTCAACTTTCTTTTGAAATAATAATTTATTAAAATGTATAATAAATGTTGCAATTTACACTTTTATTAGTATTCATTTTTTGAAAATATTTAAGATTTTAAGAGATTAATACCAAAGGTAAAGAGAAATCTGAGTCTTCTAGTGGAACCGAAGAATTGGCTCACTACTTAATTTAAATTAAAATTGTTTATGAACTTGTAGAAATGTGAGCCTTATTTCTAACGAACGCTCTCGATTTCGCTATCTCTGGGAGATGATCCAACTTAGCACCATAGAAATAATAAGGACTTGAAGTATTAAAATTCTTATGTGTGCCCGATTCCACACTTTTCAATACGTCAGTTTGATTAATGTTCCGACATAAAACTAGTACTATTGTTTAGAATGATTGAAACCTAGTTTTTATTAGTACACTAACGGACTCTTTCACATAAAATGCAAGCCTAATAAATATATTCCCTAAACTATTAAAAAGTAAAACTAATTAAAAAATAGTAGTTTTATTATTAAATTATTTTACTATAAAATATTATAAAGCTCAAAAATTTTGCATGTAAATTTTCTGTTAAAAAATTTTTTAGATGAAAACGTGGTTGGCATTCTGTGGTATTTAATTAGAAAAATGAAATGATGATAAGGGATCTTTATTTAATTTATAATTAAACTTTTACAAAGTTACTTTTTGCTAAATTTCCTTTAGAATAACGAAAAATTAGAAAACGTCGAACAGCTTTTGGAAGATTGGATCCAGAATACGTAGTTAGGGAACCCCAGGCACTACTTCTGCGTTAAATAGAAATTTCAGATTGAATTGCGCTATAGATAAACCATTGAAGCCTAAAAGTGGAACCATCTGATAGCGAATGAGATCGAATTCCACCACTCAATTTCATAAATGAAATAAACGAGTGGCCCATCTACAACGGGGAGCAATTAAGGGGAAGTTTCGAAAGAATTCAATTTCGTGTAACTGTAAAAATCTCGCTTAGATTGTTAGAAACGAAAAATATCCCCATCTATATTGAATTCAAAGCAATAGATAAGCGTGCTTCATTTCCTAAGCAATAACAAATTACCGATCGCGTTAATTCAAAGTAGTGACACGTAATCTGTTGTTTGAATTGGTCTGCGGAGTTTGAAATGTGACAGATTTAAACGTCTACGCCACCATTTGAAAGCACAAACACAACTGCGACAAAATCCGAGCATACAGTCTGTAATTAATCAACAGTGAGTCTTAATTAAAACAATAACGTTCCATTCAAATAGCTAGAAGGTTTCCCTCTATCTAGAGCAGCACCTAGACCACCGCTTTAAAGCTAGATGCGGAGAGAAGCGGCATTCCAACAGCCGGGGACGCAGCACTAGTTGACTTCCGATTCCTACAGGTCTCCTCCATCAGTCCGCATCTAAAGCGCAATTTTAGAAAGTCCTCTTTAACTCTTGTGAGCTCTCAAAATTAGGAAGTACTGTCTCGATATCACGGAAACCTCTACTAGTCGAAAAATTTCATACAGTCGACGTGAACCTCTTTTTATAAACGCTCAAATTTTATGAAATGTAATCTGTTACCAAACTCGCCAGGACACAATGGTAATATCTATTCCCAATTAGGAACTATAATTTTTTAAAAGCTCTTTTTGCCAACTCGTTTTTACACTTTATCCGGTTTAATCAGATTACGCCGAAAAACTTTTCTTTTCAGAAAATGTTGTAAAAATGTGAATTAGTGCAACTAGTGATTAATTTTTCAGTATTAAATATTATAGATTACACTGTTCAACAATGAAAAACATTTTTTGATGAAAATAGTCATTTCTTATAGATTTTGGGTAACTCAACACCATCAGAAATAAATCACCATCAAAATTCTCAATTGGCTCAGGATTTTCGGGGAACGGTCCGTCTCCCTTTTTACGTTTATGGATGACTTAATGACTTTGAATTCGATTTTCAGGGTCAAAAAACATTACTCAAGTCTTTAAATTACCCCTAAAGGGACAATGAAGGTTGAAATTTCTGAAATATGAAATTTTGTAGCAAATGGATAGGTTTAAGGGGTTATTACCCCCCTAAAAAGGCAAAAATAGCTAAAAATTATAGAGGTTTTTATACGATATTTTTTCCTCTTAATTTTTACGCAATTCCCCTTTAAAGGGTCCTAACCCTTCCCCAAGAACCCAAATTTGATGACAATATGCAGCAATGATTTTTATTAAAAGCGGTTGAGGTGTTAGCGTCCCCGAAGCACCCGCGGAAGGGTTTGGAAGACTCTCTGGCGCAAGCGCGCTCAAGAAATTATTTTCATGCTTTGAAAAGTTTAAAAATGACATTTTTCTTACATTATAAGTCTTTCCTAAGTGGAAATTATTCGATTCATTAGTAACTGGCCGGTTTTATGGGGGTATTTGAGGTCAAGGGCGGATAGCTATCCGCAAGAGTGAAAAACTTGAAACATCGAATACCCCCATAAAACCGGCCAGTTAGTTTGTTGACCAGTAATAGAAGAGTTAAAAAAAATCATAAAATAGGTTTGGAATTCAAAAAAATTACAAATTGGCAAGTATTATAAAAAGATGAAAACTATGAAAAATATTTTGAGCATGAATTTGGTTAGAAAATAAAGATTATTATTAATTTGACCTAAAATTCTTACTATAGCTAAGTGCTTTTCGAAATCAATGTAACCTAAGTAATTTTTATTTATTTCTGCCAAACATAGAGTTCCAATATGATAAATTAATGAAGTTATGATAATTAATGAAGAGTAATGATAAATTAATAAAACTAAGTATGAATTAATCAATATTATTTGACTGAACAAATTAGCTATTTTTCAGGAGACTAAAGCTCATTTAAAACTTTAACTAATTTTAAGTTTTTTATTTTATTTTAAATTTTAAATTCATAAATTTTAAATTAAAGGTTTTGAGGGAAAGAAAGAGATAAGTTTTGATAATAAGCAACATTTTTATCCTTAAGATGGAGATGGAACGCTCCGGAGCCCCGCTGCTGGGATTGTTTTTTATAAAACTATTTATAATTCCTGATCCAAAATAATTATTCAGAAAATAACAATTACAATCGATCTGAAAAAATTGGGTTTACAGTGATTACCTAATTTTTAAATGTAACAGATAAAAAGTTTGATCTGATTAATTTAAGTAAAAGTTTTAAGCATATAAAAATGTTAAATTTTATTAGTCTTGAGAACACTGTGGGAAATTTCTAATTTAACTTCATTATCTTACTCTGTAAACACAAATTTAAATTGATAGAAATATTTATTTTTACCATGTTTTTATTAGCTCACTTTCTTTCTTGACTGTCCTCTTGTCTGTCTGTACGGATAGAATTTTGGAATTGAAATGTGACTAACAAGTTAACTAATTTCTCGACGAGCTAGACACTTGAAAGTTAACACATAACTTAAATATGGATGACAAATTGGCAATGCAATATTATCGGGCTTGTTTGTTTATATGTTTTACGGGGGCTTAAAGAGTTTAGTTTTCTAAGGTCCGATGCAGTCCAAAAGGATAGACATTCTGAAATTTTCCATGAAGGATCCATGTTATAATACCTAGAAAAACAGTTGACATTTTTGGTATTTGAGGAAAATCCTGGGGAAAATTTTGGGGAAAATCCTTGTTTTGTGATAAACTCACATGGCCACGCTCACCATTCAAATAATTAGCAACGGCACCATATATAAGGCAACTGAAAATGTTGAGGATGTAGTCCATCTGGTTATAAACTTCTTTCAACCGTAATATTATTTCATTCGTTCCTATCGCGTAACTTCTATATGCGTTACTCTACGTGATTCTTGACAAATTGTTTGAGGCATGAGTTATAAAGTTTTAGCTGGTATCCCAGAAGCAACGCGTTTTAGTAATAGTAAACAAAATATTCAATTAGTATCCGTCGGGTATTCTTCCTTCTTAATCATAAAACTCAATATTGAAAATTCTAATGAGATATTATTTGTTTGGGAAAAAAAGTGATCGATTTTTTGTTTTAATATTTATGAGATAAATCTTACAATTGAGAATCACTTTAAATCGAATGCAAAACTTAACACACGAGTCTAAAGACCAGAAAATAATCATGAGAAAAAAACTTTTTAAAAACCACATTATTAAAGTGTGTTAAGTGTATAAATTTTAAGAAATGGTTTGTCTTATCCTAATTTTAAATACTAGTATACGTATTTAGTTAGGACACCTTGAAATAGTTGGTAATAACTATTTTTAATGTATTAATTACATTCCCAATCTAAAAAAAAAATCTCCATTCAATTCAGCTTAAGATTGTATCCATATGTGATTCCGAAAAGTAACGGGCGACTGTGATTTCCAGAAACTTGCCACTAATAGTCATCAGCTTGAATATTAACCCCTTATCATTTACAGCGCATAGAAATCTCTATTAAATGGAACCTTTTTTACGTATGATCCCGGGTTCTTCCGCGGACTACTTTGAAGCTCGCATGAACCATCCATTGTCTGTAGAACCACCGGTAAGGAAGCATTGTTTTAAAGCCTCTGGGTATTATTAAAAACACTCTCTGGTAAGCCACTGATTTTTTACTTTTTTTTCGAATTTAAAGTAAATGAAAACACAACTTTCAATTACTATTAAACTAGGTTTTTGTTTAAAAGACAGAATACAGCCAAATTTTACTCTTCAGATTTGAGATACCTCATTTTTATTTATTTGGCTGATGGTGAATTATTTGATTTGATATTTATTTATTTGATTTGGTGATTTGAAAAACATATAAGTAAATTAATCAATAGGCAGAAATTTTCTTTGGTTTTATATTCCATGGTTAGTTCAAGTAGTATATTTGTGTTATATGTTCAATTTAATAGTATTTTAACTCGATAGAGTACATTGTAAAACTTATTTCTATAAAATTAATTAATAAATGTAATATTGCTAGCATTACGTAATTTACAATTACACACATTTAAAGTGCATATATTTCTTCAAAACATGATTTGAAAAAAAAAACTTTAGTAGCAAAAAGTAAATTAATATTTTTCCTTTTTTTGCAAAGTATGTTTGTGTTTCAAATTAGAGATACATAAATAAATTTCTTAGTTTTTTTTTCCTTAATTATATCAATATGTTATCGCAAAATACAATATACAATTAATTAATTAAAAAATTTGTAATAAGTAGTACCTTTTATGTGTGTTTCTTGATCCAGATTTCACGTTGCATCATAATGGAAATAACTCTTCTGAAGTCCTTTTTTGTATAGAAACCGATTGCTTTAATCAATGTCCTCTTCTAGTGTTTTTTCTCCTCATTTTTTATCGAATATGTCTTCCATCTCCCCTCTTAAACGATAGCTTCCTAAGGCCTGTCCGATGTCACTCAAACATTCTCTGAAAAGAAGGGAAAGAATTAAAACATTTCTTTGACAGATAACTCTATGCAGTTGGAAATTGCGCTGAAAGATACATGAATTGATTTGCTACCTAAACAAAATCATTATAACTTTTAATTTTTTAAAGTCAGAACAGTAAAATAAGTTATGAGTTAATAGGTTTTATTAATATACTTACATAAATGTACCATTTTACATTTTATACCGTTAAAACACTGCATGCTAATTGTAGAATGATAATAATCAATGCATTTTTAATACATGCTCTTTATTATTTACGAATAATCTCTTCTTGAAACTTCCTTTTACTTCATCCAAGAGATTTTTTTTTATAAAAAACGCTTCCCTTATATGTACTTAATTTGAAATATGCTACCATAACTCAACCAAAAATAATTTTTAGCGTTTTTTTTTCCCAAAAAATACTCAAATAATTGCAAACCTTCAAATACCATTCCCGAAACAAATTTTCTGACTGCGAAAACAGCAAAACTATAACCTTATGACCACGAGAGTTTTATTTGAATGGGTTCTTAAAATGATAAATGGGCAACGTGCTTGTTTGGAATTCACGGCATTGCGCTTTTAGCAAATACTGAAAACAATAACGAATGGAATATTGATTTTTAGTAATTTAATTAACGAGGATTTAGTTGTATGTGTTTTCTTTGTTTGGATGTATGAGAGGGTAGACCATTGGATAGCTTGAATTTTTCTTAATGCCGACCATTTCTAAACACTAGAAATGGGACCAGAACCATATTGTCACATGGAAAGCTTTTCTTTTAATGGCTCTCTTTTGAATGTTTAAAGATACTAAACAATGAAATAAAATTAATTAATAAAGAACATTACACAAACATATTAAATCATTAATAAATAAATGAAATAACGTTTTGGGGGGGTTATCGTTTTTGAAGGCATAATTTTATGTATAACAATACTTATGAATATCTCTTTAACCCTAATGCAAACACGTGTGAAATTCTGAACTTGTTCGATTTTAAAAATTAAAATGAGTTGTTAAGTGGTTAAGTAAATAGTTTTTAATATAGTACGTGAAAGGGATAAAATTAATTAGGTGTTTTCTCTTAAGAAATAAATAAGTGAAATAAAATACCATTGTGCACATTTATTATTTAAAAAACATAAATGTACTTAAAATATTTTTTATCAAATTAGAAGTCCAAATATATTCCTATCAAAATTCAAAAATAATAAAGAAATTAAGGCTCATATTATGACAAAAATAATATTTCTTATTTCAAAAGATAGAATAGGGATTTTTTTACAATTTGCGAAATTTTCATACTTAAAGAATATTAAAACAGCTTTTAACCAAAATATTAACGGTTTTTTAAAGTGAAAACAAGGGTGTATTGAATTGAAATCAGGAAAAATCTGACTAATTACATAATGATTTACATAAAAAAGCAGTCATTACTTCTTTTACCAAAAATTCTTCACTGAGAGACACTTTTAAATATAGTGAATCGATATGAAACCTTTTGTTTCAAATATGACCCAATCCACACACTCAGTGCTTTCAATTTTAAAATACCCAAAATACTCAGTTTTTAAGCATAGTCACCACTCAAATTATACTTACTTGTAATTAATGTTTATAATACACTTTGAATAAACCAAACTTTTAACTTTAACTTAAACTTTTAAACTAAAATACCGCAACACCTCATGATAACACTAAAAAAACCAAATTTGCGAACTTTTTCTTTTTTAGACCTGAAAAAGTGCTATGATCACATGCAAATATACATATCTTTGAATATTTAAAATATTTTCATGAAAATTTTTTCTGTGCGGTTGTGACATTGAAAACACTTTTCTCATTGAAGTTTTCGTTCAATCTCCTTTAATTTTTAATTATTTTTTTAACTTTCTTATTTGCTAATACGGGCGCCATGAGTCATCTCAATGGATTTAGCAAGGTCACTTACCTAGGGGTACACTTTACTTCCATGATCCTAAGAGAAGTTGGTTCCAAATTATAGCCGTGAAGGATACTTTTGAAACGTCCTATATAGTATCTCGTTATAACTTTCTTTCCAACCTAGAATTTATCTTTCATTATTTTATATAGGGTAGTTCAAAACTAAATAATTAAAATAGTAAATAATGATGGGGTGGATAAAGGGGACCTAGACAAGAATATTTTGAATAGGAATGGAGGGTGCGTAGATGCATCGTTAAAAGGGTAGGCTATACTAGGCTAGGATGGGAGTTACTAGTAGAAAGATCGAAACTAAAGTGTAAATAATCAAAATCCAACCATTCCAAGCAAACTGAAGATGTTTCGTTGGATTTCCATTCTTTGGCTTAACTCTAAATGTTTATAACTCTTTTATAACTCATCCTATGGTTTAACAAAGGTTTCAATTTCGATCAAGTAGCCGACATACTGCTGTACCTAATGAAAGAAATCTTAACGCTCAGTTACGTTTTTTAACGGGCCGCTAGAAAATCGCTTCTTGCAACATCCCCGTACTACATTACATCCTGGTATTTAAACGGTGAATATCCGCCGCCCCCCCCATTCATGCTTGCCTAGTTCCCCTCCATGCATCCTATCATTTCTAACAGGGAGTTCTGAAACCCCCCTCTGTTATACATCCTATAACTCTACCAGCCACATCCACCAATGTGAACAAATTAGTAATGGATTGATTGTACTCATTTTGATATGTGGCCGATCCCTAAACTTGCCGATACGTTTGCGTTTGGTCACGTTCTAAAAGAGGAAACAATAATAGCTTACGTTCCACAAGGCTTCTTTAATTGCTGATGAAGATGCGGGAGGGAGATTGCAAATAAAGGCATACATCCGAATTCTGTAAAAATTAAATTCCAATGCAGAATTTACTCGAGATCGCGATTCGAAAGTTTAAATTGAAAACTTTTAATGAAAACTGAAGTATTTTCCTTGATTGATGTGAGTTATTATGTTCTCAAAAATTTTTGAACTATTATGTTTAAAATTTTTTTTAACCATTTAAAAATTTCAGCAGAATGCGAGAGTTTAGAGTAAGTGTGGATTGCTATGAGGTAAGAAGATTATCTTGTTACAAAAAAAAATGTTATCTAATAACAAATAAAATTGGATTTTACTATGCGAAGAACTATGCCAGAGAAAAACTTTTTAATTACTGATCCGAATGATACATTTTTGGCATCAAAATGTCCGGATTATTTTTTAGATTCCGAGTAAGCTGTTGAATTTTTTTAAAAAAATTCTCAGTTTAATTTTTTTTCTCCTTTTTTTAGATTACGGATACGGTCGCAGTTACAAAGCAAGAAACTGGGAATTTTAAATCAATAGAAAACATGCTTCACAGTTTTTTTAATATTTAAATACATTAATTAATTATTTTTCTACTTATAATATGAAAATTATATTTTGTGTTGTTCGAGCGATTTTAATTGTATTTCAAACTATGTTGATGTTTGATTAATTAAACTTTTTATTTATTTTACTATTGAAACATATTGACATGTTTATTATTTATTTTTTTGTTGTAGCAACCTAATGATTGCAGTATTTACAATGTTCACAATAAATGTTTAGTACAATCATTAACTATGAATAAATGAAAATATTTTATGTGTATTCCAACTAGATTGTAGATTTTTGAGTTGTAAACATCTATATTATTGTTTTATAAGAAAAGGTGTTTTCATTCATTTTTGAGCTACACATTCATTCATACTTCACACACAGCAGTAGACTTGAAAAACTAGGAGTTTTGTATAGTTCAAAATTCTCAGACACTTGAACACACCCTAACTAAACATGGTCTCTTCGGCAAGATGTCATAGTTCGTATGGTTAAAAATTCAAAATCTCAGGGTCAATGATGAAGAAAAAGTTCCCCAATTAGAAGCAATGCTTTTGAGAATGTTTTATAAAATGAGTAGGAAGTGTAGCAAGATGGTTTCTGTAAGAACAGAAAGTTCCTGCGTAAGCAGTTTACGGGGGTTGGCGTACGATAGTAAGCAAGGGGGCGGGCGGTAGCTCCCTAGTAGAATAAAAAAAAATGAAAGTAAATTTTAATTTATTAAAAGAACTGCAGTTGCGCTGTTTGTTTTGAAAGTAATATCTATTTTCATAACTGTGCTACACTTAATCATTTTTAAGAGTTGAAAACTAAAACTACGAATATTAATTAAATCAAAGGAATTTAATTTTTTTGAAAAACATCAGTTTATTTAATTTTGGTCAATATATGTGATAGTTTAAAACTATTTTTTGAACATAAACCTCTTACAATGGCACAATTAATGTTTGAAAATAGAAAAAATTATATATTATGAATATTTCAGCTTTGTAAAAATATGACTTCAAGGTATTAAATTTCTACAAAATGTTTAATAGAATATAAATGAAAAGAAAAACACGTACTCAAAACTACCTCGAAATATAAATTAATATTTCAAATTTCTTAAAATATTGTAGAAATTAGTATGTCTTAGTAAATTTAACCGGCGGGGACGCGGGTGGAGTCTGACAGACCCCAACGCTCAAATAAACTTTCACAGAAACTCTCATTTTCAACCAAAAGAACTGAAACCCGAAAAACCCGAAAACCCGAAAACCCGAATCTGCCCGAAAGTTTTCCACCAATAACATACAGAAGTTTAAATAAAATAGCTGTATTATTTCCCATGTTAGGACGTCGTTTTTATTGAAGCTTTTCTCAAACTGAGGGTATGTGTGATAGTTATGACCTAAGAGATTCCAAAAAATGCGCGATCTTATCATTCTTTTCTTACAAAAAAGAAATTATTGACTCACACACCAGAGTTCAGCTGTTTGGTATTTTATTTTCATAAAAAAATCATAAAAAAAATTATCAATGAATATGGTGAAAGTTATATTTTGTGAAATAGTCCCCAATTTTATCTTTTTACCAAAAATATATTTCAACTTAAAAAGAAGTTTTTGTTCGAAGATTCAAATTAAAAGATTAATTTTTGAGCGATATGGTTTTACTCAGATAATAATGATTAATTAACATTGAAAAATATTTTTATTTAAATATAAAATCAGATATCACCGAAACATATTGTTCTCACCTTACCAAAACCACCAATTCACTTTTTTCCTAGAATAATCTAGATATCTCGTCTATGGCGAATTGGTGATCTTTCACAAGACTATAATTATTTATAATTTTTTATTTAAAAATATTACTCAGAAGATAATTATCACAATTGATCGAAAAAAAAATCAGATATTATCAAAATGAGATATTTTTAATGTGATTGGAAATTTTTTTAATCCATCCTTGATAAAAATCATCTGTTACCATCACAAAAACAAATTAGAAGTTTTATCGAATTTCAATTTTGTTTTAAAACCCTGTTTTCTAGTATGAAATCCTTATAGACTACAGGCCCGTGTCGAAAAATGATGGGTCATTTGAACCACCAGAAGACCTATATAGAATGATATAAGGGCATAAAATAATAAGATTCAGCACTATGCCGTCACTTGTAAGCTGTCCAACTGAGTGCAGGTGAGAATTCAAAAGCACAGGTAGAGTAAGTAAATTTTGGTCATGTATTTTTGTACGGCATTCTTACCATCAATAGATCCATGAAAAATAATGAAAGTCGGAAATTTTTGTTGATTTTCCGGCGATTTTTAGGGTAAATTTGGTCATTTGATTATGTACGGCATCGGTTCCATACAGTTTCAATACCTCTTCTAATCCATAATTCCGCAACGCCGTACAAAAAATCATGCGACAAGGGGGAAAAATCGAGGGTTCTCTGGTCTACTGGTGGTTCAAATGACCCATCATTTTTCGACACGGGCTTGTAGTCTATTACATCGCATTTCTGTGATATGCAACGTTTAACAAAACATCTCATCCCAGCACTTTATTCCAGCTCAACTATATTTTTTAAAATAACTTTTTAGTGGTTACTACTGCCAAGATTCATTCTAATATCTATTCTAAAAAAATTCATTAAAAAATATCAAAAAAATGTGGTAAAAGTTATCTTCTGTGAAATAGTCCAATATCTCTTTTTACCAAAAAAATCTTTCAACTAAAAAGAAGTTTTTATGCCCTTCAAATTATTACATGATGTATATTTAAACATTCCCTGATAAAGTTTTTTGCATTTACTGAATGTTTTAGAACGGAAAACATAGCTTGGGGTTTGACAGACCCCACGCGTGTTCACAGAAAGGTGCGCGCGTCCTCCCGGGTTAAAATTACTAATGGGAAAATTGAGAATTTCATAGTGTATCCATTTATATAAAATGTTAAGTAAATTCATTTAAAATAAAAGTGTTATCACGAATTATTTGTAGTTCAATTTTAAATAAAATGTTATAAAATCAAAACAATGATTATAAAAGAAAATCAGTTTAGATCAGTTTTCTTAGTTACTTATCCAGTGCCATGCTTTAATTATTATTTTATTGAGGTTTTATTTCTAGTTCAAACATTTTAACCCAAATAATGTTTTTAAAGAAGTTTTAATTATTATAATATTTCTTCTACAGTATATTGTGTACTGAAATCTGAAATTGGATTAGCTTTAAAGACCCAGTTGCGCCAGACCTCCTCCTCTTGAAAAAGTTTAGCTACTATTTCTCTGAAATACATTTCATTAAAAAGTAACAGAACAGAACTGTTTTTATGTCAAACAATGTTTTGTTGAAAATTATTAACATTGAAATCATCCTGAAAAAGAAGGTTTTAAAGTTTAAATTTTAAGATACTTCTCAAATTTTCTTGTGGTGACATCTATAGGAGTTTTCTGAACTGAACATACTGCTCTAAGTAGGGTGTAAATCATTAATTGATTATAAAAAATTAGTCTCTTATTGTAGAGAATAAGAGAGTTATTTGTACGAACATCCCTTTAAAATTTTGAGTTTCTTTAAAAATTTCATTTTATTAACTTACTAGAAACACTCAATAATAAGAAAATACACGAATGAATCCTTCATGGGCTGTATTGTAGATATAAAACTCGAAAGTTTAAGGTTGTATTAAAATATGATTAAGATTATGAAATATAAAATAAGCCTCTTCTTTATGATAAAGTTTTCTAGTTTCATTTGACATATTGATCACGTGTACTGATTTAATTGTTTAACTACAACTTAAAAAAGTGTTTTATAATTAGTTTGAAGTGCTAATATTTAAAATTTGATTATTATAAAGTTATTATAGTAATTAAAGTATTAAAGTAGAACTATTAGTTTTCTGATTTTTAACTTTCAGTTTATTTTCAGTAATAGGGAGGAGACACTCTGCATCAAATGAGATGCATCAAATAAACCCATGTTGACTTAAATTTGTAAACAAAATTTACTAATATGGGAATAACCTGTTGTAATAATACCATTTTTGGACTTTAATATCTATAATATTTTTTAATACTTAAAAAACAGCTACTCGTGTCACAAATATTAGTAAATTTAAATAAGATATGTCATAAAGTAAGTTTTTATCGCTCACTGAGAGAAAAAAAAGCGACCACAATGCGTTGTGGCATTTGCAAAATGGCCAAAACCCGAAATTCTGGTTGTGGTCACTTTGAAAATGCTCAGAATGAGTTGTGGTATTTGCAAAATGCCAGAAAGCGTTGTGGCCGTTTTTTAAAACCTTTTATGTTCATCAATCAATTTTTTTCGATCAGAGTAGGAAATAAAAAATGGTCTGAAGGTTGACATTACAATGGAATGAAACTTTGGTCACAACCCGAAATAGTCATTTTTAAAAGACACGACGCGTTTTGAACTTTAGCTTATGCAACCACGATACGACGGAAATGGTTTGAACAGATTTTCTAGTTGTTAGATGCTTAATTATGGGTAAATGTTAAAAAAAGGACTCCACTTTTATATTTTTCTCCATCTTTGTTTCCTTTTTTCTTTTTATTGTTTTCTCTGTTTTCTTCATTTTGTTTTTCTTTTCTCTCTTTTTTACTTCCTACGTTTCTCTCTTTATCTTTTCGTGTTTTTTTTTTCTACATATATCTCTCTTCATACACACATAGTTCCTCTTATCTTCCTGTCATTCTTTCTCATTATATATCACTTCTCGCACTTGCGGGTGATCCCTTTCTTTTTTGTCGTTTCTCCATTTTCACCTTAATCTTTTTCTTTTCTTTTTTCCTAGTTGCTCACTATGTTCTCGTATTTCTTTTTTTTTTTTTTTTAATTTTTTCTTCTTAAGAATTCATGATTTTGTCTTTTCCTAATTCCTATTTGCTTTTTTTTTCTCTATCTTTGTTTTATTTTTCTCCCTTTTTTTGTTTGTTACTTCCTATCTTTTTTCTCTTCTCCTTATTCTTACACATGCTGAGTATTTCCATTTAATTACTATCTTTATTGACATTCTCTCCCACCATTCTCCCTTCTTCCTATATTTTTGATATTTTAATTTTAATTCTTCTTTTCTTGAGTGTTACCGAAATCATATCATGTTACCGAAAATCATATCACCGACAGGACGTTACACCGATTTAAGTTTTAATTCAATATATAATTTTATTCGTTCTTTTAATGTAAATTACTGTTACTATTTCGATTTATCAACGAATAATTTAAAATATTAACCCTTTCAACTTATTTGAAAATCGTCCCCTTAATTTCAGTTCATCTTATTAATAATAATTTAGCTTAATTTTTAATAATCAATTATGATTACTTTTATTATAAATGCAATAGCAACATTTCACTACACCATATTTCATTTTTAATGTATTGCATTTGTAATATATGCAACATCCGTGAGGTTGCCACTTCACCTCGCTGGTTTTTAACTCAAACCACAACAAGAAAGAGGTAAAAGAGAGAAAAGGACAGAAAATTTAAAATTAAAATAATTTAATAAGGAAAATTAAAATTTGACCCCATAAGTGGTAGAAAGGTTAAATTCATGGAATTTCTTTTTTTAAATATGTAAATTAATAACCGATAAACAAAAAGCTGGCGTATAATAGTTAAAAATGTTATTGGTTGCCGAAAATGTTTGAAATGAGAAAAAAATTTATTTCGTAAATGAAGTACAATTAAGTCAAGTGTTATGAAAACAACAAAAGTGTTTAGGATCATGGCAATAATGTAGTTCTATAACATGTCTAGTCTTTTTAAGGAAATTATCCGCCTCGTATGATTAACTACTATTTTGTTCCCTTTGTAAACTAATTTAGAGCTCTGGAGTTTATCCTCAAGACCAAGGAAGTTTTTTTAATTGAAAGGCCTCAGTTTAAAATTATTCCAATTTACAGAGAAAAGAGGATACTACGTAGAAAAAATAGCTATTTCTATTTCAAAAACTTTGTTTGATCAGGATGAAAAAGACTAGGGGATAGGGGGACTTTTGTACATGGGGCACATTAGAACAACCCACATATCTCTACTTTCAATTCAATTTATATACCTGAAATAAATCAAAAGGTAGCTGCATTAGTACCATTTTTTGCCTAAATTTTCAGAACAGTGGGCCCATTGAAACCCTTAGTGTTTGAAAATTGCCTGCTTTGGAAGGTGCAAAGTAAATTTTCTTCTCCTTTTATTCATGTGAAAATTCAATTAAAAAAGTTTTTGAAGTAAAAATTTTGCCTCGCATTCTATTGTGGCATCAATAAAGTTCAGTCAAAAAAGTTTTGTTTCCAAATTTAAATTATAAATATCCATTTTTTACTCAAAGTTTGAGATGGTAGATTGGGCACATTTGAACACAAAAAGTTGGGGCATATTTGAACAGTTCAAAAATGCCTTCTGGTTCCTTTTCTTAAATTTGAACGCATTTGTAGACGTTAAATGTAGTAACATAAATGCGTAGTCCTTCACGGCGGGAATCCATGTAATAAAAGCTCTCCGTGCTGTCTAGGCGTGGTTGATGTGATTAAAATTAAAGTTAAATTCTTTAATTTTAATTTTAATCATCGACCACGGCTAGACAGCCCGTAGAGTTTTTATTACATGTTAAATATAGTATTTTAAGTTGTTTTAAATTTAATTAGTTCAATTATTTCTATTTTAGGATTTTTCCAGTCTTAACTAATATGTGATAGAAGTTGTATAAGTTATAAAAATTGGTTTTCTGAATAAAAATATGTTTTTATATAATATTCTGAGATTATCTGACAATATTAAACATGTTCTCATTGATTCCGTTAATGGGAAATGGGCAATATATTTGTTATGAGTTTTTTCTCGGAGTACTATTTTTCCTCATCAAAAACTTTATCCGCCCTAAAAATTCCTTGAAATTTTTATAGGTTTAAAAGACTCTGAAGTTAAAGAAAAAATACTTAAAAGTGCCAAATATCCAGCTTAATTGATTGCAGTAAATGTAAACTTTAATGTAACAATAAATTTGGTAGCTTCTTAAAATAGATTTTGTATTATTTATGCAGGTGTTTAAATGTGCTTCAAGCATGTTTAAATGTGCCCTGATTTACTGATGTAACAGGGGTAAAATTGAACATAATTTCTCAATTTTTAGAACCATGATTCAAGTAGAAAATTTTGGATAAATTCATCTAAAAAGGGTACCTAAATTTCAGGACAGCTGTAAACTTATGAATAAATCAGTTTTTGTTTCAATATCTTATAAATATAAGGAGAAATAGTCAGAAATGTACTTTTTGTTAAACGTGCCCCCCTCTCCCCTACATATCATTTTCCTGATGGCTGCATAAGATAAGACTGTAAAATAAAATCCTTCGGTTTCTTTCAACGGATTGAAGATCAAATTTAAGAACAGCTGCGTTTGTTTTTCTAAAAACTTTGTGCTCCAGCTCAAGTGTGAGAGCTTGTTGCTCTTTAAAAATGCTATACATTCTTCAAATACAAATATTGACGACCAACTACAGGTGTGAAGCCCAGCAAGGTTGGTCCATTAAACTCAAAATACCGGATTTCCAGCGAGTTTGAATCTTATCAATAAGTATTTAACATATAAAGATTATGTATATTCTTAACACAGTAGAACCTTATTAGAGCGATCCCTCTAGGACCAACTATATCAATGCAGGTAACTTTTCATTTATATGAACTGTCGATTATAAGATGTTCATTAAATAAAATTTACCCAAATTTTATTTGTACATGACAAGATCAGCTCATACTATGACTAATAGTATGGATGTAGAGGGAAGAAGGGCATTTTCAAAAGTAACATGAGAAGCGTTCATAAAGTATACTGTAAGATTCCATTTGAGCCGAGTAATATTCTGGCGCAACTCTCAATTACTCCCATTGAGATTTAGAGCCGAAAACTGAACACGATTCTTCCGGGACGCCGAGTTGGGAAAGGGTTATAATGAGGTTTTGTCATTTCCCTAGATTGGGAAAGCGAATCTTGATTGATGATGAGAACTCTACCCTCGACTGCTAAGTGATGAGAATTTTCAGAATCCATAAAATGTTTAGTTGACATATAGAATCCGGTAAGTAGCTGTTTCAATTTAAACGGGTACACAATATTTAAAATACATTCTTTAAAAATACACACGAAGTTATCCGGATGCTTTATTTTAGTTCATATACGTAGTTGCTGAAATATTTTCTTCATAATTATTTATTATGCATAGGGGGAAGGTTGTGTAGTACATACCTTATACTTAAAGTGTACCTCGGCCCTACACTGTTATTAGCTTAAATTTTAGTATGTACACGTGTTATTTTTTACACGTGTTGTTAGCATCCTCATAACCAGAGCTCACAGTCTACCTTTTGATTATGAGAGAAACCTGGATTTAACGAGAAATAAATCCCTTCTAGAGCATCAGCACTACTTTATTTCCAAATGGTGATTGACAGAAATACTGTTATGAGTTACTTGCATAGCTTTGATTAGTTCGTTTATTGTTTTATGGCGCAAGAATAGACATAATTACGTTGTATTTTTCCAATTGTGCTTTAAAAAATAGCATGTAATAAATTCCTTAAAAGACCCTAGACAACATATTTTTTCTACTATGATGCTCATTTCTCCTCCTTTTTTACCCGATCTAAACAACAAATGTGAAAATCCTTCGTTGCATGTGCTGTTTTTTTTCTTGTAACAACCATTGATAGGTGCGAGAACTTCTTAGTTAATGTTTGAAGACTAGATTCATAGCCCAAAATGTATGCACTTTACCCCTTTTTAAGTGTTAAGTTTTAACTATTAAGAACTGGTTAAATTTTGAAGCGAATTGGCAAATGGCATAAATTTAAATTTGTTATTATTAAAATGTAGTAAAATTTCTCAACCCTTCTTTTTTCAAGGACCAGATTAAACGAGCAAAAGATTAAAAAAAGGAGTTTTATCGGGTTTGTTATACTAATCCAGTTTGAACGTATAGTCGATTGTCTATCAAACAATCGTATGGTATTGTATCTTACAATTTAATAACATTTGTTAACAATCTAACTGATAATACTACAAATAACTCGCCATTTCTCAGAGAAAATATTTTTCTTAAATGTCTTTTTCTAAAAGGAGGATATCTAAATTTTATTCGTAAAGTTCTCCGAGACGAACCTTTCTCCTTAAAAATGATGTGACAAATATTTCCATTTAAAAATTATCCGGAACTCGATACTATAGTGTCCCGTTTGTTTCAAAAAATTTTAGGAGCCTTCTCATGTAAAATACAAATACTACTTATAGATTTGAGTTTATTTACCCTTAATAAGTTTCTTGGTCTTCTTTTAGGTAAAAGTATATAACATTATGACTTATAAACTACTTAGTGATTTTCCAATCTCTAACAAAGCATCTTTCATAAGATTTTCCATCTGCTGAGCCTCAAAATCAACTACTCCCTACCCGAGAAGACCGCTCCTCATTTTGTCTGGCCACGGAACCGTTGAAAAGAAGTCGTCTCCAAATCATCCAGACCAAACATATCTACTTTGCATTTCCAAATCTAACTCGAAAAGAATGGTCCAGCCACGGAAGCCGAGTGGGTAAAAAAACTCCTCTCCTCAGCTACCAAAAAACGCATCGGGAGCCGAAGAGCAGCGTCCTGTATCACGTGGCTGTGTTGTCATGGCAACCACGATCCATCGATTTTTGAAGCGCGCTCCTAACAAATGATGGGGAGGGCCGCGAACACTCAGAACAAACATCCCCTCTGCACCTCCTAATTGATTTCCCCATTGTTATTTAATATTGTTTTCATTTCTTTATTTTTATTTAATATTTTTTTTATTCTCCCTTATTATTAAACATTGTTTTATATTTTCTCATTTTAATTTAACTTTGCTTCATTTCCTGAAACTTTGTTGAATTTTTAGTGTTATTTAGCTATGTTATAACTCCTATCTTATGTTATATTTTTATTTGATATTTATTTTAACATTGCTTTATTCGTTTATTTTATTTGATTTACTTTTTATTTTGGTAAAATTGTTCCTTTATATTTTTCTTCTGTTAATTTCTATTAAATCATAAATTTATATTTTTTTATCAGATGTATAAGTTTCTAAAAGATGGTACATGCTCTGTTATTACTACTCTCTGTTACTGGAATATTTTATTAAATCCATGATAACTTTCACAAGTACTAAGTCCAAAGCATTTAAGAAATTCTGTAAGTAGTAGATCACTGGGAATTGGCATCAAATATAAAGTTATTGCATAGTGCAATATTTTCATGCAATGTTTTGCGAATTTATGTCATATTCAAAAACATTTTATTTTACTTATTGTTAATTATACTATAATTTAAAATAAAACTTTCATTCCTATACAGGTGTACGTAATCTAAAACGTAAGCAGGGATGTCAAATAACCAAACGTAGATTTTACCCAACAATCATAAAATCATTGCATTGATGTGCTTACATGAAATTTTATACTTTTTATTTAATTTCTAAAAACGTTTAATTTTTTTAACCATCAAGGAAACCGGTGTTATTATAGTAGTATGTATAAAACAGTATTTCTTTAATTATACCAATCAGTAAAACCTATGTAACAACTATGCTCTCTTAATCATAAGCCTTCCCATAGCAATTTTTCTATTTACCTAGTAATTTATCGACACGTTTAACTAATAGTAACAATCCATTCAGTACTAAAATAAATTTAGTCTCTTTTAGTATTTTCGGTTCTAAAATTCGGCAATTATGATCTTACAAGCTACCACTTTTAAACCTTCGAAATGTAGATTATGTTCCCCACACATTGAAAAAAAAATTTCACCCTTAAAACCATCTACGCAAAGTACTCCACACGCATTAATAAGAAGAATAGAAGGAGTCTACCCCTCCTTAAATACAGATCCCTTCCTGTAAATTTCCCTAAGTGCGTAAGTAAATACCTTGTTCTGGGATTACAGCCGTAAAGCTCACTGCATACTGGTGATATGCAGAGAGCCTAAAAATGTAATAAAATAAGCTTTTCCTTCCCCTTGAAATGGTATTCAGATTGAAAGAAATTCCATTGTTGCTCACATTGATATTTGCAGAGAGGAAGGTATTTCGGCCGTGCGGGCTGCATGTCAAGCAGACTTTTGGAAGCTTTTCTTTTTTCCTCCTTCCATTTTATTTTAAATGATTTTTAAAACTCCTTCCTATAGGATTTCCAGGAATTGGATACCACCTTGAATAATACTTTTCCTATACCAGTCTGCCGGATCGATTTCGTATACCTTTGGAGCGTTAATTGAAAAATTTCCGGCTAAAACAGTTATATAACTGTCAGGCAGAGATGTTTATGGCCTCATAAAGCTTACGTTTTGTCAAAGCAGGGAATATTATTTCATCTTTATTGATAGATGAAACGTTTCTTTATTTCTGATTGGTACAATATTTTTTGCGGTCGTCCTTTTTGATTTCTTTCTTATTAGATGTCATATTTTTTGGTGGTTATTAAAAAAATAATTGGAATGGACTTATCAAGTTGGTGATAGCTCATGTAATTGATCACCTATGAAATGGCACATTTTTTCTGTCCGTTACTTTGGTTCTCATCAAGTTTTCAAATTTAATTTTTTTTTAAAGTAAATAAAAGTTATAGAAATAATGTACAGATTAAATCATATTTAAATACTATTTATTGTTTTATGACCCAAGGACCATGTTATTACAACGTTTCTTGTAAGTGACATCACGGGTTGAAGGGAGGAGCTTCGATTCGAAGTCACACTTACTAGTAGCTACCTAATTGGCGAGTCAGAGATGACTCTTTCTTGCTCTCTTTTACACCAATTAAGTAACTACTAAAAAGTGTGACTTCTAATCAAAGCTCCTCCCTGCAAATCATGATGTCACTGAAAAGAAACGTTGTAATCTGGTTCTGGTATGGGTGATATTGAGTCAATGTTAACAAATATAGAATACACACTTGCTTAATATCTTTTAAATCTATGTAAAATTATTATACTTTATTGATGCAATTTTCTTCCCCATTCCTACTTTTTATGAATATTATCTAAAAAAGCTCCTTTTATTGACATATAATATTTTTTTTTCTTAAGTTAAAATTATTTTAATTGTAGCTTTCTTTTAGAAAAGCTACAATTAATTTATTATTTAGCTATTTATCATGAATGACATAAACTTAGCACATGTGCATTATTAGGAGTTAACATTTTTTCTCTTTTATAAATAGTACTAACCTATACCTAATAAGAATTTTCGTAAAAAATAATATTTATCTAATTGTAAAAAAATTAAATATATTCATTTGTAGTAAACCAAAGATTTAAATGAAAATTATGTATCCAAATAAAGTAATACAGTATAAAACATTTATAAAAAATCGCACCATTGCAGCAGTAAAATAATTGATTTTATTAAACTTTTATGTAGAATCTAATAGAATTGAGTAAGAAATTTTAAAACAGCTCCCGAAAGATACATTATCTTAAATAATCAAGCATTTAAACTATTCATAAATAAATTTAAAATGTTGTGCAGTCATCGCTCGTTGTACGAACTCATAGGGGATATTCAAATAGTTCACAAAATCAAAAATATTTTTAAAATAGTATTAATGTATGAAATTTTTTACTCTTTTTTAACAAACTTTCGCCCTTTAGAAAATTTAAATTAAAAAAAAAAAGTTAAACATTAGTCTTTTATTTATTCCATTTATACAAGTACTTTCGGGTAGATAAGCCTTACTGATGTAGAAGCCGCACAAATTACTCAAATTTAAAATTATCGACATAAAATAATTTATAACAGCTTACAGTTCTTAAAACGCAAATGTTCGTAAAAATTAGGTCAGTACTGAGTAGATTAAAATTTATAATATTGTATTTAAAATTTATTACTGTTAACAGTTTGAAGATTAATATAATAATGTTTTGAAATATTTTTAACTTCAAAGTGATAAAATGTATTAATGTAGAACAGCCCTTTGAAAGGGTAAAATACATTTAAATTTTAAAATATAATGGTAAAAACATGAATTAAACACTCTTAAAATATATTCTTATCCAAAACCTATAAAAATTATTTTATCTTCTTTAATATCTGGCTTAAAATTAGTAATCAAAATAGTGTCTGAACTATATTGGGCTACCCGTCGCAGGGTAATGGTGGTTATGTCTAGGTCTGGCGTAGGATAAAAAAATAATTTAAACACATAAACAACCTTTCCCATCCTTTGAAAACGCATTACAAATCCAAACACAAAATTTTCGAAACAGACGTGAATTATTAACAGCACAATCATATCTGCGAAGATTAACGCTTGAGAAAAGAGCAAAATATGAAGCTTCAATAAAACACGTCGTCTTCTTTGTCATCCGCAAAAAAGTTTCTTTTTTTTTATCATCAGCGAATCTACCCTAGCAGATGGATCAACTCAAAAAAGAGACGCGGAAGAAACTTCCTCCATGGCTGCAGCTAACGAAAACTCCGTACTCGGGGCGAGATTAGTACAGTCGACTTCCGTTGCTCCCGCTATAAGTCTAATTAGTGGGGGTCTATGAAATGACCTACTGCCGAAAGAAAAAGGCATATAAGCGGGTTATGCACTTTGATTTTTTCCTTGTTATCGATCGATCGGACTTTTATTTCGGATTTGATTGGAGATTTTCAGGGTCACTATACTATGAGCTAATTTCTACAATTGAAATTTCTCTGTTAAAAACATTATTATTGGAAATAATAATGAGTAGTAAAAATTTAAAGTGAGATAATAGTTTGACCTAAATTACTGTGAAGGTATCGTTATACGAAATGATTGGCTGTTTCAGTTTTAGTACCCAAGTTGTGTGACACAGATTTGATAATGCAGTGTCATAGTACTTAAATGTTATGACGCTATTGAATTTGAAGAAAGCAAAAATGAAGTGATTAAGTACCAATGTACCGTTTTTCATAAGTATAAATAAAACATAAGAATTTTAGTAAAAGTTATAAAAATAAAAACATTATCCTTCTTTATGCTTATCAGTACTTCATATGTCACTAAAATACTATTTTTTTAATAATGATAATAATATTTACTAACCAAAATATTTTTTACAAACATAAGAACATATGTTACACCTAGGGTAAATAAATAAAGAAATAAAAAAGGACATTTTTACTAACGCAAGAATAAAATTGGCTGTAAGCTGGATTACAATTTAAATAAAATTAAATGCTTCAAAGAAGTACAAAGTATAGATTTATGCCGTCAATGTTAAATAAATAATCAAACAATTTTCTTTTAGAAGTGTAATTATTAACATAATTTAAATATATTGATAAACTGTTAAATAATTTAGAGGCAAGGTAAAAAAGTGTCTATAACATGTCCTTTGAATACCTTGGAATTTCAAAGATATCGGTTGATCTAGTATATTATATTGGCCTATTAAAGAAAAATAAAATCTGAAAGAAGTGAAACAAAAACAATCTCCCGATTTCACCGCTTTTAGCTTACTTTTGCTAATTTATTTTAATAAAAAACATAATTAAACAACACTGTTTACTAAAATTGTAATATCTTAAAAAACATCCTTGAAAGTAAATATAACAATAAAACCTTTTTTAGATATGGCAGAGATTTTAAAAAATTGTAAACTATGAAAGTTTGACCATCAAAAAATAACTTGAATAAAATTTATAGTTTTTGATTGAAAAAATATTTAAGGTCCACCCTTTTAAAAACACCTCTTAAAAAATGGGACCATCTTTTGATTAAAATATTACATGTACGTATAACTAGACTATAACAAATAAAATACAATATTTGTGTGGGTCTTATTTTACAATTGAAACCGTAAAATATAAAAACCAACCTTAAAGTTCTAAAACATAAGCTTGACTTCCTTCATTCGATGTAGTACACTTTTTGATTGTTGAGAAGGATTTATCTTTCAAGTCTATTTAGAAGGAAATGTATTTTGTCAAAAAAAATCATAATGTAAAATTCATTCCACGTTCATTTTCTTACATTAAATAATAAAAAACGTAAAGAATAAAAAATGGCTCAAATGTTGTATAAAATACTAATGTGTTGCCAGAAAAACATTACTTAAAGTTAACTTCCATAACAAATAAAATATATTATCAATTAATTATTAAAAACAGTTTAAAATTAGACAAATTATAAAACGTGATAAAATATTTTATATAAGCCCAATAAATTTGTAAATTATTTTAAATTTCAAAACTCTAGAATACGAACATATTATATAACATTTTTCACGTTGTCATGGTTACTTTAATTATTGTCCTAGCAAAGTCTCTCTATTCTAAAAGAGGTTTTTTTTTAGATTACGGATAAAGTCGCAGCTACAAAGCAAGAACCTATGAATTTAAAACAATAGAAAACATACTTCACTGTTTTTTTACTACCTATTTCACAAATTACATTAATTAATTCTCGTTTTTATTTATAATGCGAAATTCAAATGTGTTAGAAGGCTTCAATTCAATGAAACTTTTTAATATTTTTGTTCGAATGATTTTAATAATATTTTAAACTATGTTATTATTATTAGCTATTTATCTTTGTTGTTGTGGCAACCGAATCATTACAATATTTATAATAAATTAAAAATACGTACTCGGAAATTTCGAACACTAAAAATATAACTACATACTAAGTAATAATAAATAATGATACAATTTTTCAAGAAACTTTTTTAATATATTAGAGTATTATTTTTAATTTTTTCACTAATTTAAATATCTAAATAATTCTTCCTTAAATATATTTTAAAGTATGTTTTTCAAATCTCTCTATTCTGAAAAAAAAAAAGTTTTGATTGAAAGTTTCCAGAGTAACACTTTTTAATTACTGTGGTCCAAATGACACATTTTTGGTTTCAAAACGTCAGGATTCTTTTGAGAATTCAGAGTAAGCTTTTTATTCCCAATTTTAAAATATTTCCATTTATTACATTACGGATAAGGTTGCAGCTACATAGCAAGAAACTATCAAACAACTTATTATCCTTCTAATTAAAACGGTCAATTCACGCCATATTTTATAATGAAACGAATTCATTTCACGTTTTAAAAATATACTTTAAAACATCTTTCTTTGGATCGCGAAGCGATCGGAAGGGAACTGCATAAGCAGTTTACGGGGGTTGTAGCTCCCTAGTTTAGAAAATGCAAATTATTACTTAGATTTATTTTTTTTACTTTTAATATGTTTAATTATGAATACATATGAAGGAATTTAAAATTCTTATACTTATAAAGATAAGCGATACTTTTAATATTTTACATAAACAGTCGAAAGTTTCAATTTAAAATAATATATTTTTTGCATCCTTGTGTTGTTTCAGAATAAGGTTAGTAATAGTTTTCTCTGGCGTAAAAATACCCCCGTCTTTTTTTTTTTAAATATCTTCGGCTTCAGGTTCTTTCAAATATCTTATAACTGTAGCCTTACTTACCATTCTTGCATTGAAAACACCAGTGAATTTTCACAGAAAGAGAAAAGAAACCCTTGTTCCCTATTTCAATTAAAAATCATTCCTTCCCTATTTCCATCGCTCGTATTTTCAATGGAAACCCTTGTGGAGAAGAAAAGTAACTTCGGTAATGATCCGTACCAATATAAATCACTCTCGCAAATTCGAGGGGACGAAATAAACACGTCTCTCACCGACTATCGAGAACCGGCTTATGGAAAAAGAAAAGGGGAACGTCTGGCCTTGTCACATATTCCTAATGCTTTTTCCTGTTCTGCTTCCCTTTGATATTGCGAGGAGCAAGTTCCAGACTTATTAAGAACCCCCTTTGAGAATATTTTACAAAAAAATGGAAAACAGGGAATATGTCAGATTTTTCTGAAAAACTTTTAACTGGTGTGTTATTTAAAAAGAATTATTTAAATGTGTTGTGATTATGAAATGTTTTATTTTTGGATAAAGTAGGTGCGTTGCAGTTTGTTTCATTTAAATACACCTATATTAAAAGTTTGGAAGCGTCACTGTTACTTAAAAGAACATTTGCTTTGCAAGTGTTAGTTTTTTGGAATAATATATTTTTAATAATATTTATTTAATAAATAATGAATGAAAATTAATAATTTTTTTATTCATTTAAGTAAGTTATAGAGGTAACCGGTACTTTCTTTCGGTATGAAATATTTGTGTATCGAGTACCCTTAGATACCAAGTACCTTTAAGTAAGGTACTTTAAGTATTTGACTTTGATATTGTATTAAATGCAACTGTGATACCCTTAATACATATTGTCTTGATTTAAGTGTTTATTTTAATAGAAATATATAAATAAATAAATGTAATAAGTTATCCATCCATAAAGGAAGGAATGATAGTTTGTATGAAGGATTGTATGCGTGATTGTGGGTCCGGCTGTTATTGTAACTGAATAGATCATACTGTAAACGTATACTTTTTTAAAACCCGAATTTTAATTAAATTTTACAATATTTTTTTCCGTTTTTCTTTATATGATTACTCTGAAAAGTATAACATAAAAGTACCTAATAAAAAGTATTCTTGGATATATTAAGTCCTGAATTACCTTCTGGAAACATAGGTCATAGAAAGCTAATTGTTTAATTATTCAAAAACATATGCTTTAAAAGTAAATTCAAGAGTTTTTGGTGGAGATCAAAATCAAATGTCTTGCATTCATCACAAAAATTCATAATGTATTTTTTAACTTATATAAAAGAAAAAAATATCTTTTGATCCTATTTATAAAATAAATTGTGAAAACACCACAAATAAAGTATAGAAAAAAGTTAATATATTTTTCAAGGACAGAAGAAACATCTGTGCATTTCAATTCTTTCGTTATGGGTCTATTTTATTTTAATTTAAAAATGCCACCTAACGTAATCTTTCATTACTCACTAATGAATGAAAGATATGAAACATACATAACAATGATTCAGTTACAAAATTTTTAACTTCATTAAAATCCTTCAAGTTTTAAAATACGTAAAGTGTAATATTATTCTATATCTTCATGTCTTTATGTTTTATTTTCGACTGGTGGAAAAATACTTTCAAATTAACATGTGAAATTTTATGTACAATAATATTTCTTCTTGTTGTTGATTGTTTTTAATAAAAAATAATAATAATTAATAAAAATTTTAAATATAAATTCAGAGAAAACAATTGAAAGTAAATTTTTAAAACAATACTTTTAAAGTAATAAAATTCCGTGATTAGCACCGAAAAATTATTCACTTTTCCGTTTTCGAAGACACTGGTCGGAAAATTATATTTTAAAAGCATACATTTATATGTAAGTTCGTCTTAAAACTAATCATTACGTGTCATAATTGTAAATGTGACATTTTCAATTGTTACTATTTAATGATTTCCATTGATTTCAATTAATTAAATTTACATCAAACAGAAATAATCCAAAATTCAACCGCATAATTTTTATAAGGAAGATCTGTTAATACAAGAAAAAACAACAACTATATTTATCAGTACAAATCGCATTTAAAAACAGTCCACACTTGCTAATTACCACCTTTAACACTAGCCTCCATTCTTATCTAAACATAAAGAGCCAAAGACATTCCCCAAAAAACCGCGGGGCACCGCCTTCCCCATAAAAATCCCTTCCTAAAGCAACGATCCTAAGCGGGGTGAGCAACTGGTGCTTCAACTGGTAAAACTCTAATTATGCGCTAGACCGAAATCATGAATGTAGGCAATATTCACTTGTCATAGCCACCCATTCCTGCAAGTCATGGTGATGACATGAACTCCCCTACCCATTAAGGCTCCCTCCATTTTTTCTCCTTATGCAGGAAGTTGATGGGGCTTTTTTCGATTCATTAATATCCCTGCAAAAACAGGGGTGCTATATTGAGTGTGTAGTTATTGAAGTAGTGCCACTCCTCGCGGCCCCTCTTAATATCCGACGGCAGAGATGGAGAATTATCATCATATCTAGGAGGTGGGGTCGGTTTTGGACGCGTGTCGCTTTATCTTCCTGGTGTGGGGAAGTGCTTTTTCACCTTTTTTGGTGCTAGCCTTTCTTTTTGCGATTTACCTATACGGACTAAAATAGTTTTATTAAAACAACTTAATATTTGTTACATGGTTTGAATTGCTACTTTTTGAAAATTAGAATTGCAATTCAGGTTTTAAAAGTTTAATTATTTATAAAGGGTGTAAAACAAATCCGCCCAAACTATGCACAGAAGGATTCCTTCCGCGGAGCTCTTAAAAAGAACCCAGCCAAAAGAACTATACCTCCACAACGCATTTTGTTTTGGAAAAAAATAAGACGCCATATCCGATAAAAACTTAATTATTTCATTCCACGGTACGTGCTTGCATATGAAATGGATAGTTTTAATATGTTAGCCTGCCGAAATTTCCAAATAAACTTTTCACGTTTTCCATAAACCGTTTTTAGCGTAAACCGGGTATGACTTCATAACTTTTTCTGTCGTGATTTTCTCGAAAACTATGGATCGTAGGAAGTAGTATTAATTTACCCATTTTATATGTACTCCAAGTAAGGAATCTGGCTGTGCAGAGTTTGAGCGGACTCGTTGAAAAATTCTGTACATTGTTACTCGTTACCATCATGACAAAAAACTCTTTTGCGTTTACCTAATTCCTAAAAAATTCGTGGCACTGGTATAGTATGGAACATCATTAAATTAACTTCAATACCTTTCTTACTTTTATAAAATTAAATTTTCCTATAAATAATGTATAGCAATCGAGAAAATAGTGAAAGGAGAAAAAAAGATGTATTCAAACTTAAACTGAGACAATTTTATATGATTTAGGTTTTATATTTGATAAAAAGTATTTTTTATAAGTTTTTTTAAATATTAGTTTTGAAATAAATGCATTAAATGGATAAAGTTTTGGAATATACAGGTTTACAAAACGAAAAGATAGTAAATAAAACCATGGTATAGTAGTTAAGTGCCTTTTATTTGATCGTAAATGAACTTTTAAAAACCTGTCAGTGATGTCCTTTTTCTAAAAAAAATTGTAAATCAGTAACTCCTTTATTTCCTTCAACTAAAAAAGTTATATACTATATTTTCTAAATTTCATTAAAATTACAAATGATACAAATTTAAAGTGATATGAGTACCACTTCAAATATCCAAAAAAGAAATTACAGAATGTTTGAAAATAAATTTAATTTGTTGGATAACTTCAATTTGATAAAAATTTGTAGTTCGATTTTTTCAAACCCTTTAAAAGTGTTCCTATTAATTTTTTCAAGATGCTTCATTAAAAATGTTTCCCCATAAATGTTTGACCAATTCGGATCAATTCCTATAAAAATATTTCCTAATAAAATCCAGTTAAAATTATTATCTTTCATTTAATACAATTAAAAATAAATCCTGACAAATTAAGAATATGAAATAACTTTAGTAAAAGTAATTTCTCCCATTTCAATTTAACTTTTGAGTTACAAACTAAAAAAGCTTGTTCGAACCTTTTTTTTTTAAATTTAAGTGTTAAGAGTCGGACAAAACCTCTAAAATAAATAATTTGCTGGCGTTACATTTAATAAACATATTGAATATAGTAAACAAATTGATTTCAAAATTAACTTTATTTTAAAAGCTTACTTTACTTTCAAAGGGTAACTTAATAGTAAAATTTAAAGTAAGTCCATGCATTACGCTAATAATAATTTTTTAAACGTTAAAAATTTTCATTTTTAGATTTAAATAGCTTTTTTACTTTGTGTGCTACTGAGAATACAGTTAGTGATTGTTTTTATTGTTCTCCATGGGGGGGGCCTGCTCGTTGACTGAGGATCATGGGATAAAAATGTTTTTTAAATAATATTCACATAAACTAAATTTAATCTAAAGTAATATTGCCATATGTAACTCCCCTTATCCCATTAAGAATGTAGGCATATTAAAAAGTAACTAAGATCATCCTTTTGAAGTTATTCAGTGAACTTAATGCTTTCAGAAATAAATACTATTTAATTAATTACATTAAATATGCAATTTAATCATTACATTACAATTTAACTATTTACAAATTTGATTAATTGGTTTAGCACACATAAATAAGCGATTTTCAAAGTTTCTTTCTATTTGAACCTTTTAAAATTTGAGGATCTCGAATATTAAGTAAACATCATTTGAAAGCCTCTCTTATAAAGCACACTACATTGAGAGCCAGTGTAAAAAAAGGGTTTTTTTTAAACATTTTCCCTCGTCATGCACCTGTCCAAAGTATTGAAGTAACCTGTGTGATCTTCATAATTATTCTTGAACTTAAATACATAGCATATTTCGATTTCTCCTAATAAATGAATGCTTCGTCATGAAATTGAACCCCGACTCCATTATTTCTTAACAAGTAATACCAAGTCCCAGCAGCCCTATCGTTTTAATTTCCTCGCTCATTGTGATAAATCGAACAAAAACGGCCTCAACTTTCAAAGAATCGGAAGCAGCAGCCGGCACAGACTACAGCGCCATCTGTCGCCTCATGGCCGAACCGCCTAACTAAACACTACACAGGAATGAGCAGTTACCGCCTCCTCGAGAAAATACACAAAAAACCATTAAAAGACTAGCTAGAGGGTTTAAACGGATCTATTAAAAGCGCTATTTTGTTTGCAAGCCGCTAAAACAAGCATCCATTGGGCGCGAGAGCCATAAATAGTGCTTTTCTTTCTAATAGCCGGGACTCGCGATTACGCGGGCTTCCATTCCCATTTGCATGAGACAGGAGCATCGGAAATGGCGCGAGGAAATGAGAACCCGTTCCGCTGCGGTGGACACCTTAAACCCCAGTTTACACCCCCGACGCGTCTTTTCTGGCGCTCCGCGTCGCTTTTCTGGAAATATGTAGCGCTTTTCTGGAAATACGAGCGCGCGCGAGATCTATGTCTATGGATCTGTTGATGAGTTAGGATAGGGAGCCCATTAAGCGAGCCGCCTTCGTTTTAATGTTTTGAAAGATGAGTTTTCCCGTTTATGGGAGTTGTGCTCTATAAATCGGCCGGGCCGGCTGTTAAATAGTTGCCGATGGTTACACGATCTAATGAGAATCCGACATCCCGCGCATTAAAAGTCCGCCCAAAAAGTGTGTTCCGAATAGTTTACACTCCTCATTTAATATTTCCATCCACGAGAGGTAATGACTGATGACTAATTCCCTCAGCGAAACTTATTGAATGACACACCCCTGGCGATGGCGGCGCTGCTGCTGCTGCTTTTTAGGCATAAACGAAAACAGGATTTGCCACCGAGGTGATAACTCATGTTTGCAGGGATAACTCACGGTTGACTCGCATCTCAGGAGTCGGAAGGGTTTTTATGGCCCCCTTACCTGTATTTGGATTAGACTACGCGTAAATACCGAGATGTTTTCATTCCCACTGCCAGTGTAACATTTCTTCGGATTACCGAAAGTGGATTATCTACGAAGAAGATATTCCTTAACTGTAATTAAATCTACAATAATAATGATTAGATTATAAGTAGACTACAATCCGCAATACCATGACATTGTTGAAAAAAAAATAATTCCACGACGTATTTTTATAGTTTTCAAATGGTTCTTTTTTAAAAAAAAACTGGAGTTGTATAGTATGAATAAGTAGTAGTTATTTCACTAATGCTAATTTCCATTCGCCTTTCCTTTCAGTATATTTTACATTAGAATGAGAGAAAAAAAAGGAAATAGGAATGATTATTGGGATAGATTATAAAAAACAGAGAATATAGGAGTACAAAATTTTCCACTATGTGTTTCGGGCCCAAATAATCACTGACTCTATTTCATGTGTAAGTATGTGGTTTTAGTAAAGAAAAAGGAATACAATTGGCGGGTTGAGAAAACATTGTTTTTCTCTTGTGCTTCTATTCTTTAAGAGTTTTTAAAATAAAATGGGCTAACTTTCTTGACCTCAAATATGTTGTTGTAAGATAATTGTTTCCATAAAATTTTAAAATACCTTAATTTTTAGGTATACTAAATAAAAATACTTATTTTCAGTTCATATTTTTCTTACAAAAATATTCCCTGTGGTTTCTCAAAAAATTACCAAATATAAATGAGAGTAAGCTTGCTATCTCTATCCACTAAGCTTGCTATTTTCATCCTCATCCAAATCCGAAAATCGGGGGACGGGATGGCCTGTTCGGTTTGCTCCTCTGCCTTTCACGCCAGCAGTCTGCGCACTGCTCCGTCGTGAGTTCGATTCTCACCTCGCCCCTGGGTGTATTTTCCTTCTTTGTGCCAGTAAAAATTCTGTTGTGTCTGTCTTACTTGACGAAGGTGTATAAGCGGATCCTTGAGATCAAGCACACATACCGGAAAATATATGTAACCAAACCAAACCAAACCAAACCAAATCCGAAAATCGGTGTCTATAGTATAAGCATACACAGAACTTCAGAAATAGTGTAAATTTAAAACTATCTGAATAAAAATCGGAAAGATAAAGTAGTCCATTTCACTTTTACCTATTCAATGAAATCAATTCTGACTAAGCTTTTATGTACTCTACTATAAACCTACCTCCTTATTAACTCAATCAACATCAGCGAGCGAAATACGGTACGTAATAGGCATACTGGAGGGGAGTATGATCTATACGTAGGCCTTGTTCAACGTCCGTGCTGACAGTAACGACCATTACAGTGATGGTGGTGACGGATAACTAATTCAAAAATGTCCTCAGTAAGAGGGGAAGCGCGTAGAATACATGAGGCATGTCTGCATTATTAGACATAGACGTTATACTGAACCTTCTTCATTAGTAGGAGGCATGTACTTTAATATTCGTGGTGATTTGGAAGGTAAATACGAGGATAACGTGGAATGGATACGACCGCTTTTAAAGGATCGTTTGGGGTCACCTATAAATTGCATCAGAGGAATTTTATGACATTTCAACCCCTCTTTCCCCTTTACGCTCGCTGTTATGTTCGTATGGCTTCCTTCCCCTTGTGACGTCATATTTTTGGAAATTTGGAAGCAAACTCCCGATAATTTATTTTTCGGTAATTTTTGTGAATGTTTTACGACGGAAAAACGCGTTTTTATGAGCAGTAACGTTTTTTTTATGTTATGCATGCAACATTGTGTAGTATTAGTATATTTTGGTTTACTAATAATTTAATTTACTTCAACCAAAAAATTTTTATTGCATTCTGTTAAATATGAACTAAAATGTCAACCAAGGAAAACAATTTACTGAATTGTTTTGAAATTTAAGAAATTTTAGCTCTTTTTTACTTATATTTTAAAGTATATCAATTAATAAATTTTAATTAAATAATTGTAGTTATGAAAGGTAGCTTTACCTATTAAGTAACCAGTGAAAAGCCATATCCTATGACATTTTTTCTATTCCTTTGGGAAATTTTAATCTTATTGTATCTTCTATATCACACAGAAATTATTATGATTAGTCATATCATAGTAAAATGTTACACGATTGCATATTTTTCATCAGCTGTAAAAATATGAGCAATCTAAATAAAGTTCAACAGAGTTATTTTTAATAAAATATACTTTAAAGTAAATTTTTAATAAAATTTTAAGGGATTAATTCTAACAATATTTTTTATAAATAATTAAAAGTATTATAATCGTGTTCTTAAAACTTACTTGACATTTCATTGATTGTAAAACTAAGTTTTGAACATGAAACAACTGTATATATTTGTTTCTGAAATATTTTTACAACTTTTGTATATCATTAACAGGTAAAAGTTAATTTTTGAATAGCTCAGTTTTTTCGTTTCTCTCTTTCCCTCTAAAAATTCTCCGCTATCAGGATATTACCATTTCTTATAATTTCGCTTTAATGTGTTAGCTAATTAAATTCCAAGGTAGCGGACTGAATTAATTATGAATTCTTCTAATTAGCCGCTATTTTAAAGTTTCTTAGTCACTCACTTTCAGTGTGAAAAGAAAAGAGGTTTAAAACTCTTTATCAAACATTTCGCTTTTTTCTGCAACTTAATTGATGGATTGGTTCCATTTTGAACCGCAAATTCAGGGAATGAGAGCGCTAAATAATTCCAGTTGATAAGGCCCATTAAAAATTTAATTAACAAGTGTTGTGTTTACAGCAGTTATCTCCTTAATTAATTGTTAGGTTAAACGAGCTATCAGAACCTCTAGGCGCCTTGAGAGTTGTTTTTTCCTCGCGAAAACTTTCTTCCCTCACTTTTTCTGGAATCACGTGAGCCACCACTTTACGTGATGAGCGGCGTGAAAAAAAGTGAAAAGGGTGAAGCACTTCGACAATCAAGTGATAAAAATACCCTAAGTATCTTCGTGGGGGAGCTCAATTAAAAAACGCCCTCACCGCACATGAGGAGATAACGGCTTTTTTTTTTGCGGGATTCACAAAAACAAAGCCCTAAAAAACGCACAGCCCACACCCAAAGGTATTGCCGTGAAGCGATTTGTTAAATCGCAGACAGGTATCTGTTTACTTTGAGGCAGGAGTTTCTTTTGTGCGGAAAAGTTATAACTTTCAAATCTCCATTAAGTTAATGTTCAAAGTTTAAGGGGAAAGTTATCCCCCGAAAATGCAAACTAAAAGTTGTCTTTTTATTCGGACTCATCTATTTATACGCCGTTCCCGGGTCAACACAACAGTAATTAGGCTTATCTGCAGACAAGCCTTCTTACCGCACCACTGGCCAAGTGAGTCCGGCCCCCAAGGGCAAACATTAAGCAACAAAGTTTGAGAAGCGGTTATCGACGCCCCCGAACTGATTCCCCTTCTTTTCCATCCTCACTTTATCTCGCTGCTGTTTGTTTCTGTTATCGGCGACTGTTATGTCCTTCCCTAAAGAATGCGCCCGCCCCAAATAAATGCCTTTTTGTGTCATTAACATATGCCCCGAGGGGGATAGCATGGGAGAGATGGCTTTTTCTGGACCCCCCCCTAATCGCTTACTTTTGCGGAGAAATCGATTTTTTTTTACTGATCCCCGTAAAGAGATGATCTTTTTAATGGACTGTCAAAGATTTTTTAATAATGCAAAATAATTAGCTCGATTTTTGGTATTGGTGATCACTCATTGCCCCTCCGATAGCCGTTAATTGGAATACTTGTGAGGTCGTTGGCGATTTATCATGTTTTATGTTCGACGATTTTACGACGCGACTTTCGGTGGAAATCAGAGGGAGATGAAATTCGCTCGGCGAGGCTGCCTGTAGAAGTGTTTTTGCAACGCGAAGAGTTTGTATGCGGGAGAAAAAATAATAGTGAAGCTTACTTCAAACTAAACGTAGTACGACATAACTTTAAAATAGTGAATTCAAAGCATATATTCTAAAGTAATATTTGAAACAAAATTAAGTATAAAAATTTTAAATACTTTTCGTTTTTGTTTTATACATTATTATATTATTTATATATTTTATATGCAGTTTAAAGCTTTACATTCAAAGTTCCACAAATCGGTCCTTTCTTAAGTTGTTACTTTTAGCAACCACAAAATGTGTGTCTTTATATTCAATAAAAACATTTTTCTCAATAGTTTTACTTTTTTTAAATAGCGCATAATAAGTTAAAATAAGGCATAGTACGGTAATTAATTACGTACGTAACCACCTTGATTCTTGTAACTATTTTTAATTTAATTGTAAACACAAAAGCTTCATTTTGTGTGGGTTTTTTTCCATAAGTTTTACTAATCCTTAAAAAATTTAACGATTAAATTAAAATTAGAAATTTTAGACCTGGATAAGCTTGAGAATATTCCTACCATAAAAAATCTATTCGATCGAGGTTTTATTTGAAGTAAAAAATTTTAAACATGCATTATTTTAGTTTCAAAATTATTAATTGAGAACTTTTTTAACTTGATAGTTATAAATTTTTAACAATGTGATTAATGGATTAATTGAATTACGATTTTATTAGAGTTTTTTTATATTCCTTTTTATCGGACATTTTTATTTTAATTTATAATTGAATGATCTAAACTAAACCTCCTAAATCTTACGAATTCAGCTCTCATATAAAGTAGATATCACCACACCAAATCTATAAAAGGAAAAAGTATTCCTTACATAATAACCTCTAAAATAATCATCAGACATAGAAACAACTTTACAAAATCCTTTTCAAGTCCAATATCAAATTACTAAACCTAAATAGGAGTGTTGCCTTACGTTTACAGCTAGAAAATACCGAATCAGACTCAAAACGACTGTCCCTCACTCCTAACAAGAAATAACGTTCAGATGCAAAAATAATTCTTGATTAACATCAACCCTCCGACCTTTAACATTAGCCTAACGACCTTCGGATATCCTCAATAAATTATCATCGGAAAAACTCCCAGACACACACCATACCATTCAACCACTATCCTTAAATAAATATTTAAAAACATTTCTAAATGTAACCAAGCATTGTGAGAGACAGATCAGCCTTCGTTTTTCCGGGTTGTTCTGGAAGGCTAAGCTTTTCGTCATTCCCTACCACGTGTGATGTAACGACTTTCCGATCGGTGTAAGGTAATTGTGATTAGCAGTGACATTCCCAAGTGTTAATAGGGCCACATCACGTATCGTTGCCCTGACTGTTATTTATTGAGTTGTATGGGACTCACCTCTGATTGAAACGGCCGTTTTAGATGGACAACAGGTACTCCTTGGTAGGGAGAGCATTGATGGGGGTTACATATGGGATATATTTTGTTCAGATGGCATTGTGTGTGATAAATGGATGATGATAAATTTTCTAGGATGCTTAATTCCTTTGGTGTTTTTTTTTTACTTGGGGCTTTTTGAGAATGCTGATTAGTTAGAGTTGCTAATGTAACAAACATTTTGGGGGAAACTTTCATTTTGTATGATACTTAAAATATAAAGTTCAGTTCTTCTGTCCAGGTTATGATGTATTGAAATCTAATTTCAATCGTTTACCAACAGATAAACCCAAACACTCTGACAATCCAAGAGTAAAAATTAAATATTTTGAATTTCTTTAATAATTAAAATATATTTCAATATATTTTAAAATAAGATGTAAAGTTTCGTTTTTAGTGACTTAAAAATGAAGTGAATTGTGTACATTGAGGAAAGAAACTTAAACTCACTGAAAGCAATAATCATCTAATTTGAGGCTAAAGATCTGTAACAAAGCTTGTGTATTTTAATTTAAATAATTATAAATATTTACTCATAAATGATTGAATATGAATACTTTAACAATATTTATTGATGATATAAAAAGCTGTTATTATAAATATTACTTTATTATTAGCATTTATTATTTTTATATTATTTTTATTACTATTATAATTATTGTTGATGTTGCTGATGTAATGTAACTTAGAAACTTAAACTAACTACTTGCAAAAAGAAATACATGTACTATGTTTACGTGTTTGACAATGAAAATTCACCTTAAAATATCATTTCCTTTTCGCTCTATAGGTGCAATTAGAAAGAACACTCGGAAAGTTTCACTTTCCAGTCGAGATCCCCGTCTGTGCTTTAGTTCTCAAAACAAAGCCGATCATTAAGCTCACACTTAACACCTCCTAAAACTGCTCGACTTCGCTGCACGAGTTGTTTGTAATGATTAGAGCAGCGGAGGATTTTCAAAAGCTGATCACATCCTCATGAAGAGGGAGCTTGTTTAAAAACTATAGGGAATAAAACGTCCCAAAAAACGTCTGTCGTCTAAAAAGAAGTCTTCCATAACCTGATCCCGGAAGTCGGCTTTATCCGTAAGGCACTAGCTTAGGCTGCCTAGGCCAAAATGATGCTGCGTGTGAATGGAATGAATAGGTTTGAGGTCCACGTTGCTTAGCAACCGAGAGATCCCTGCTACCAGTAATTGAAAGACAGAGGGGAGTCCAGAGTAATATGCTCTTTAATAAGCGAGAAGCTCAATAAGACTAAAACGATCCACCATTTGGTTTCGGGAAAAGCAGGTATACATGGAAGTGCTCTAGCATTATAAAATAACTCTATCTCGAAGAATCGTAATCTGGGAGTGATTGTTTCAAATTTACGTGCTTTTATTACCTTCTATTAATATAACAAAAGCATATTTAAAACTGGCGAAATGGCCACGAGATTGAGTATGTTCTTGGATTGAATGTGTACGGTCTCTACAAACAATTCTACCCATCGTAAATGGGTGAGAGACTAGCAAATCTTTTAAAAGCACTGTTATGAAGCTTTTCTGCAATAAATATTTTCTTTCAGAAAATAAACAGCATTTTACAGTTATTTTCTTTTTACCAATACATGGCATGTGTATGTACTGCATAATTGCTATAAAGGCATGCAGTGAAAAATGTTAATATAAAACTCCTGTCCCTTATTCAGCAACCTTAAAAGATTCTCAATATTTTTTTATTCACATCGATTTTTACAGTAAGACAATTTTACAGAAATTTATTTTTGTATGTTTTATTAGGATTTTTAGCATACTACTATATACTATTTTAGCATACTGTTTTCATTGAGACAAGTGTCTGTATCGAGACAAAATTTATTATCTTTCAAAAAATCGCTCTTGTCGTGGCTCATTTCAAGTTACTGATGACAGTTATTTTTCAACAGAAAAGTATAATGTTGTACTAATCTAATCTGTAAGAGAGTGTAAATCTAATGGGAAAAAATGCTAACAAATCTGGTCGGAAGATAAAATTGAACTTTTATTATGCAAATGCATTAGGGTTTGATTACGTAACTAAAGGAAACACCAAATTTATTTAGTTAGTCCGAAAGAGTTGCTCATTTCAACATTTCACGAGTGGATAAAATACAACGTAATAATATGATTAATTCCACTTTACCTCAAAATGTTTTTCTCATTTTTTCCCTTTTTACAAAAAAGAATGTTTTAACGTTCTTTTTTATTCTAAAATTATATTTGCCTTACAAAACTACATTAGACTTTTAAATGCACTACCTTTTCCCATTTTTAAGTCATCACAATCTCTGCATATTGAATTTTCTTAAATTCAAAGTGAAAATTAGCTGAAAATACCGGTTTGATACTAATAATAGGCTTTCACTTTTTCTCTTTTTTTTCAAACTCCTCAAATTTTTTTCAAGAATGAATTTAAAAGGATTTTTCAAAACTAAATACAATACTTTTAAAAAAATATTATTACATTGATATAATGTAATTAGTTATCATCTTAACACACAGAGAGAGAGACAAAGGAATGAGTTGTGTTTAATAACTTGTGAGATGCAAATTCTAGTCGGTCATAACAATTAGGCTGTCAAAAAAATGTGAAGAGTGTATTTTAGAAGTAAATATAGATATAGTTATAAAAAATATCCATTGTAAGAAAATAGTGTAAGTATTCATTGCATACTTCCATCTTAAAAATGTATAAGTAAACTTATATAGTATAATAAAATAAGAGAAAAAAAGAGTAAGAAAATTAAGTGATTTTTTGTTTGTTTGCGGACATCATTAAATATCTATTCAAGATAAGTTTTATTTGTATGAAATCTTAATTGTTCTTTGCTAAAAGAAAATCCATTACATCCTTTTAATACATCTAAAATGTATCCAATATTTGTAAAAAAAATATTCATATTGAAGATATTATTTTGGAGAGAGCGTTTACCTAGATACTGAGACAATTAATCAATTAATTAATTTTCTTTTCGAAAATACCTATGCATATATGTAAAACATTCTTGAAAGCAGAGAAATCCCATTGCATTCTTCTGCATGGTATGTTGTCCTTTTCATTCTTATTATGAGCACACCTGGATATTACACTGCTACAGTATATTTTTAGCCAATAGTAGGTATGCATGGAAAAGTTTTTTTTTTTAACCGCATACTAGGTTTTTAATAAATTTAAGTTTTACTTTATTACACAGGTGTTTTTATAAATTTTATTGCTTTGTGCTAGATACCATATGACAGGGTTCTTTAAACCATACGAGCTGTTGCTCCGTCATTTGGAGAAGTTTCTTATTAAAAATATAAAGATGCAAATTTAAAAGAAAAATACAATTATAAAATAAAAGTTTGGATGAGTATCATGGGCTACTTTTTTACAAAGATAAAGGAGAATTAATAATTTATACTCGATATAAACTACTATTTTTTCTAAAACTTATTAACACATTTTGTCATGAATATAAATAAATGCAATAAAACTATAGGGGAAAGGAGGGTAAGAGTACGCACAATAATGATTTTGGACTTAAGATCGAGAATTTTAAAGCCAAAGCCATAAAAGTTTACTGAACACAAGTTTATTAAATAACAAATCAACCTACAAAAAAAGAAAGTTTTAACTTCAACGAAAATATGTTAAAAATCACAAAGAAAATAAAAATTGAATGCGTACTTTTACCCTAGGCGTGGTGGGGAAAAGTACGCAAGATGTGAGGCCAAAAGTACGCGCATTGAAAACGTGGTAAAAACCACAAAAAAATTGTATACCACTGCCTTTGTAATTGGGAGACCCTTCCTCATTCCACCACTCTTTAAGTATAATCCATACAGAATTCAATCAACTTGAAAAATCCATGGGGGGAATCGGTTACCTTTCCAGGATTTTATGTGAGCTAATATTCAGTTTCAGAGGGGTTTCAAGCTTCCAAAGGGGAAAGTTACGCATTTATTCAACAGCTGTAGCACATAAATCTCATATAGTGAAGAACAAGATAAGATGAGTTATAAATCATTATCTCTACAAAAAAACTTAAGTCTTTATCTTTCCTAATCTTTGTCTTTTCTTAATCTTTGTGTAATATTAATCTTTGGCAAGAACAAGGGCATTTCATCAAGAAAGAATAGCTTAAAAATCCGAATCAGACCTAATTTTACGCCCTTCATAAATAATTTTGATGTAACAATAAAAAAAATAAGGGATTTATGATGTAGGTAAGTGTGATTATGGTCAAGATTTTCATTTCCAAGTATGGGTTTAAGTTATAATTTTGTGACCACAAAGCTCCTCGTAATAAAATAATTACAAACACAAACAATACACAGTTCCATTTCTCAAACCCGTCTCCACAAGCACTTTCACGAAACTGAAAAACAGAAGAGCCTATTCAGCTCATAATCAAGGTCCCTCCTCCATCTTGGAACAATCTGAAATACTTCCCCGCGCTCTAAAACTTTTCGGAATTAGCCTAAACACATAAAGTAACCTCCCGGAAAGCGTTCTAATCGTACTTTTTGTCTCGAACGAAATATGGCTAATTCTGGGGCAGCTTCATTCTTCAAATTCTTGTAAGTTCCTCCGTGCTGGGGAGAGTAACAATAGCGGCTATCTGGTCCCCACCGTTTTTGCCAACTATTAAATGTCATGAACAATTTTCGCTTTTTGTTTGCTTACTCCAGTGCATTCAAGGCAAGTTTTGATGGAGGTTTTACTTGACTACGCGGACCGCGGATAGGACTATCAAAAGGGCATAATCCAGGAGCGTCTTTTCTTTGTAAAATAAAAGCCCTTTTGAAAGTGTAAAAAGTTGTCCACATCTTCCAGGTTTCATCCGGTCATTAATTTTTAGGGATGTCTGCAGGTTTCTTCAGGGAAGAGTTGTAGCTTTTTTGCCTACAGTCAATTAAATTTTGAATGCTTTTAGTTTTGGTTAGCATCAACTTAAATGGGGTTTTAAAAATATTTTGCTTGGGTTTTAAGTGTTAATTATAATTATTCTTTCTTGAGCAACGTATGAATGGAATAGGTAATGGAAAAAATTAAAAGGCAGTAAATCATAATTTAAAATAGGTACATCCTAATTATATTGTTTTAACTGGTATAAAAAATAACCATTATTCATAATCCCAATTCCCTTTTCATGAAATTATTTTTACAGTAAATATAAAGAGCTGTGGAGGAAATGTACTTCATAACTAGGAAAGGCTCACTCTAAAAGAGACTATTTTAGACTCTACAAACATTTTGTATCACTACTTCAAATAATTTTTTATAGATGGAAATTTTTTTTAATATACATTATTCAATTAATGTTTTTAAGAACCATTGAACACAGTTAACCTCGTAGATTTGTTTCTTCCTTGAAAAGAGAATAAAAATTGGAAAGCTTAAAAGTAAAGGACGTTTTCTCACGGGGTGATTCTTAAAGGAAATATAAAAAAATCCTTCTTTGACTCTCATAAGGATAGAAACATAATCAGTTTAATTAAAATCTTATATCAATGTATGTAGCAGAGCTAAACAAAAAAAATTTTCCATACCGAGTGCAGGTAAAAGAAAATATTTTTTGTGGTCCATCTAAAGTTCAAAGAGAAGAAACGTTACTTTTCAAGCAGTCTCACTAATAATTACATTAATTAATGCATTTAAGGTGTCAAAAAGATTTTTCGACGCTTTTAATCCCAGAAAAAGAATAATAGTTTTAAAAACTTCGATCCTTAACAATAGGAAATCGAAAGGAGTTTTTTTAAAGATCCGGATTCAATCCAAACAAGATGAACGGATCGTCGAAACAAGGCAAGCAGAGTTTTAAGAACTGATAAAAATGGCCCTAACAAACTGATCCCGAAAAATATTCGGCTCCGCTCTCCCTATCCGATACGGTGCTCGAATCCTCGCCCACCGCATTAAAACTTTGCGCACTTTGATGGCAGAGGGGGTAAGAAGTTGGTTTTTATTCTTCCAGCAGTCTCCTACTTTCTGGAAAATATTTCTCGGTCAGAGAGCAACGGCGTATGATACAAGCCAGGTACCCGATTGGTCGGCATCGAAAATACTCTCCAATGAGCGGGCGAGATTCCCTCTTTTCACCTCACCTTTCTCGTGACTTTTTTTCGCCCCCGATAATTTCCAAGACGTCTTTTCACTTTGGGGGGAATTTTCTTTCCTCCATACGTGATCGACAAGGCCATGACTACTTTGATAAACCGAACAGTCCGTCATTCGGCAGGAGGTGGCAGGAGTGTTGATGACTTCGCCCCTCTTTTGCCAATCATTACGCAGTACGCGTAACACATTCGGGCGGCAATAGAGGGTCGAACCCCATTACATCCCCGAAAAAACTCCTTTCTTACATCCCCGCTCCCATTCCCTTTTTTATCATTTTTACTTAAACTAACCTTTATCTGAGGATCACGTTACGAATATAACTCCCTCGCAGAGCCATCAAACAACAAACTTCAAGATCAAGCCATTACTGTGAATAATGTATTTATAACCCATATCGGGGGGGATCGCTTTCTTATTGTAGTTCGCGCAGTACAATAATAAACAGAGGGGACCTATTGGTGATTTCGGCTACAGACAGGCAAGGTTGTGTGCGTTTGCACCATTACCTGGGAGTAACGCGGCAGTTCCTCCTAAGTAACATCGTAAACCAAATGTCCTATTTAGACGCCGTAATTCTACTCCTCGGTGTCGCGTACCGGAAGTGATACGAATGATTTTTATGCTTGATTACTCCGGGAGTAATCCATGCCCCCAGGGTTAATAAAAATATTTGCTTTCCAATTCTGCCCCCGCCACTGTTAATTCCAGAAATAGACCAGACCGCGGCGGCCTTTACGGCCCCGACATTAAAATAAATATTAAAGCACCCCTTCGGGGGTTTTTTAATCCGACCTTTGCATCACTTGTAATTATTTTTCTTCTCTAAGAATCGAACCCCAGAGACCCCTTCCAAATGGCGGATTGAAATAGCCCAGATTCGCTCTTCCGTCAATAGGAATAACCTAATTAGATACAGATTTATGTTTTTCTATCTTCTACAATACATACTAGGAATATTTTTGAGGAATGAAAAATCTCCATACATTCTACACTCATATTTAAATAAATTTATACAAAAAGAATTAAATTTTTTTTTATATTAAATCAACATATTTTTGCAAGACTAAATCACATCTGCATTCATGTACAACGATAGTTTTTATTATAACAATATGTGTATTTGTGTAAATGATATTTCCTATCTTATCCAACAGTGCTTCAGAGAAAAAGTTGGGAAATATCATTAAAAATTATATTCATATACTATAGTAAAAGAGTGAACCGGACTTTTGAATAATGTAGATAATATAATTTATCTGATTATTTTAAACTTTTATAAAAGTTCTAGTCGATGAATTTCTGTATTTGTTTTAATTTACTTTTTCAATAAAAAGACTTGGCTTTAAATAGAAATATAAAAAAACTACAAGTTACTTATTTATTTTTTAAATATATAAAATTATAAAAATAACTTAATTAAAATTTTCAATTTATATTTTGAAAATTACGATTTTTTCACTACTGAATTAAAATTAAAGTAAAATGCAACTATGTTAGCATGTTAAATCCATATTATTAATCTTAATCTTGAATTGATCTTAATTTCTATCAATTGATACCAAGAAAAAAGGTGAAAAAAATCATCATATAGAAAAACTAAAAGGTTAACCACAGAGTGATACTAGATTACTAAAAGAACACACAATAGTAGATTGTATTAATATAATTAAAACGCAATTTTAAGTAGGAAAATACTGGGTTAATTTTTAAAATTAATAACTAGCGACTAACTACGATTATTTATGTCTCGAACCCCTTCAATTAAGTGATAGATGATGATAACCATATACTTTGTTAAGTTCTAGTAGGTATACGAATTTTCAAAAGGTGAACTATTGTAATACTATATATTATTTAGTGGATAATATTGTCACGACTTACAATAGATGAAAGGGAAATGGGGCTAATTTAAAAAATATTTACATTATATTGTTTAATGACCTCTAATGAGAAGTAATATAGTCTATTATTATTATTACTAACAAGAGTCAGTTTACTTCGGATGCATAGATTTAAAAAAAAATCCGATGAGAATAACCTTTGAAACTACATAAAGACTTCGCTTTGAGAAAACAGAGACAATCAAAAAGAATTTTTGCGATTTTCAACTATTTTTATAATCAAGGATATAGTTGGTTATAAACAAATTTACATATAATTAATTTACCCTAATAACACTTTGATTTCCAATAACTTTGACCTGCACGTGTAACGCTGGTGAATACTGCTTCGTTGGTCTATCTGTTCTGTAGTAAACTGGCCGGATACGGTTTAAACTTTATTAAATATTTTATTAAACTACATTATGTTTTCAAAGCGTGTTTTTAGTCTCAAATAAGAAACTGGAATAGGAAAGAGGGAGAATACAACTTTGAGGCATTATTATACCTAAATAATCCTAAGACTCGAAAGAGCAAAAGCAAATACTTTGAAAAATAAAAGATAGAGTAGCATTTTATCAAATATTCACCAATTCAATATATTTATTAAAATAAAACTAAAGTAATCACAGTGTCTCGGTGCAGGTGCTAGGCAGTGCTTATGTAACAAGGCTAAAAAATAAAATTGCGGGGCGCTATATAAATATACATCAAACTTTCGATTCTAAGATTCTTGAATTTCCAAATGCTCCACACTCACACTTTTATTTTTAAATGTAGTACTTATTCTGATTTCATACATAAAATCGAGTAACTTCGAAAGCAGTGAATTTTCGTCACAAAAATTTCCATGATGGATTTCACTCAAAATGTAAGTAGGAAGTCACAGCTTTATAATACATGATTCATGTTAAATAGTTCTTTCAAATGGTCTTTTAATGAAGGTTTTAACGACCTCTTTGGTCAAAAAAATATAAGCCACTCAATGTCTATCAAAGATGCAGCTTCAGGACATTTTTGCTCGACACCTGAATTTCAGATCCAAACGAAATTAACATTGATGTTTGAACATATGCTATAAGTTATGGAGTCGGAGTAATCGAAGATACAATTTTTCGATATTTTTTTGTAAATACTAATTCATTATAAAATTACAGAACAAAATGTCACATTAATAAAATTTCATACATTCAAATGTTAAAAACATCTAGTTTTAAGTGAATTATGTCCCCTGGTCTTAAAATAATACCCAAAGAAATTCTCAAATTAAATTGGAATGAAAGGCAACTATAGCCACAAGTTTTACTTTTTACAAATTAAAAAAAAAACAGCTTTTATTATGGACTTATTTCATTTAGTGTCTTTTTCAAATAAAGTGTGTTGGAGATGGTATCTCAATGTGGATGAGAGGGTCAAATGACAAGCGTGTAAGTTTGTAAAAACAGTTACGTTTATTGAAAACAATTAAGTCAAACAATTAAGTTGACGTTTATGTTGAGCAATATCTTAAATCAACATAATCAAAATAAATAATAGGTTATGTTGTATATTACAAAATTCAGTAGAAACATTTATATGTTCATTGTTCATTTTACACAAGTAGTTCCCAACTCAAATAAATTTGTGGACCTGTAATTTGTGGAATTTGTAAATAAATTAACCTAATAAAGTATCATCATTCACGAACTACCCCTACCCTATACCGTTTTGCTTCTTATCTCCCATTTGCACTTCAGCATGTCTTTGCTCTTAATTGCGCATGTCTCTCTTCCAATTGCTATTTGGCATGTCTTTCCTCTTTAGCAGATCTTTGCTTCTTAGCATTTTATTTCTCCTGACCTTCCCATGCCCTTCAGCATCTCTTTGCTCTTGATCCTCTCTGCTTCCCAGCATTCCTTTAGTCTTCAGCAACACTTTTCTTTAGGGCCTCTTCTGCTCAAGAGCGTCCTTTTACTCTTTAGCATTTTGAACTTGATGCCGTTTGATTCACTTTTGTTTATACCCATGTATAGCCTCTCGCATTTTCTTAATTTTTCTTGGTTTCCCCTAATTTGTTTTAAGTGGCATGTCTCCACTTCGAAGACCACTTTCAACTATATATCAATGGCCCACGCAACAACGGTTGGGAACCACTATTTTAAACGTATCAAAGTTCAATAAAACTATTAATTTTAAACAAACTATAAGAACTTAATATTATTACAATCAAATAATTGAGGACTAAATACGTATTTATTTAGTGTTTCGATGGAGAGGCTTCGTAGTAAAGTATTTACACACCAAATTTAAGAATTCATTCAACATATCCGAAATAAACACCCTGGTATTTTTACTCAGAGAATATAGAAGAAAGTATTAATACCCAAAATAAAGTAGCACTCTTCCCCTTAAAAGAATCGATACTTTAACGCTGATGCAGAACTTTTAAGAATTGCTTAGATATTTATGCTTGCGAGATGGCGCAAGCATCGTAATGACTATGCAAATAGTGTAGGAAATGAAAATTAGTCGCATTGGATTTTTATCTATCAGCATTAAATTCAATGTGCGAAGTTTAAAAATAAAGCAAAGAGAAAATATTCGAATATATTTCTAACACGTTAAGTTTTACAGGGAGTAAAGTGGTTCAACTTAAAGTGGTTTTTGGTTTATCATCAAAGCTGTGGATAATTTTATTCAAAGTAAATTGAATAGAAAAGCTAAATTGAATATATTTTAAGGTCTGGATTAAAATGCATGGATTGGATTAAGTATCCACACAAAATGAATTCAAGGTTTTTCAAATTAGCAAAATTTTTCATAAAAGGTCATAAAATTTTTTTTTGTTTTGGATCCTTCCAGAGATAATATCCATGCTTAATAACTTTTTAGAAAATATTTCTTTTTATATATTTTAAAAATGTAATATAAAATTTAAAAATATAAAATAGGGTCACTTGGGGTAAGTGGGACCCCTTTTTGGAACAGTACATTTTTGAAGGTTCATAAAAATATTTTGAAGAGGTTCAATTTGAACTTGATGACATATTCTATTTAAGACACTATTAATAAACAAAAATTTATAATTAGGTTCTAAAATAATGTTCTACATTTTTCTTAACTGGTCTTTTTGTAATAAATGAGACGGGGGTCCCACTTACCCCATAGGAAGGGGTAAGTGGGTCACCCCCTTTTTATTTTTATTGAAAGCAAGCAAAACTTAAGAAGGAGTAAGTGGGTCTTACTTGATAAAGTATAGAAGTTTTAGGTACAAAATATTTTATTCTAACTTAATCCATGTACGAGATATCTACTCAGATTTAAATTAATAGGGTTGGTTGGGGTAAGTGGGACCCCTTTTTGGAACACTACAATTACAGAATGTTTTCTTCAGGTTCGAATGGTTCGGGAGACTTATAAAGAAACCCTCGAAACTATTCCCCCACCCCACTGTGTGTTTTAATTAATTTCTCGGCAACGTGAATAAAAAAACCCCAACTTAATAGTTTTTTTTACTTACCACAGCTTATATTAAAACGCAAAATTAATATAAAATTTCAATAAATTACTTATAAATGTTTCAATAAACATTAAAATGGTGAGTCTAGGGTGTCCAACTTACCCCATAATGAGGGGACCCACTTACCCCTACTTTGCTTAAATTACGGGGTAAGTGGGACCCCCTCTTAAAAATTTTTAATTAAGAGATTTTGTGAAAATTCAAATTGCAGTATGTATTTTAAGTCAAACCTGGCACAACAGTTGAAAAAACATTAAAATGTAGTGAAAACTTTCCTGGAAACACTTCTTTGAAAAATGCATCTTGAACTCTCCAAAAAAAAAATTATGGAAATTTTTTTACAATAGTTCTATAATCTTAAAAAGAAATGACACAAAACTCTAATATATGCAAAACCCATCAGTGTGACAAAATGTAACATGATCAATGTGAATATATGTGAAATGTCCTTTACATAGTTTAGTTTGAGGGGGGTGACCCACTTACCCCAGGGACCCACTTACCCCAAGTGACCCTACTTATCAAAATAGCTTCAACATTTGCGAACTTTTTCTTTTTTGAGGCTTGAAAAAGTGCTATTTTCACATGCAAAAATTTCCTCGAATATTCACGATATTTTCATGAAAATTTTTCAGTGAGTTTTTCATAATATTGGCAACAATATTTTCATTTCATTCATACCGACCACTTTGACAACCACTGCTATAACACAATGTTCTCAAACAAGTAAAAGATTTTTTTAAGTAGCAATTTTTATAATTCACACTCGTATTTTTGCATAACTTGTTTGTACAGGGTGCATAGGAAACTCCCTTTAACCAGGAAATACTCTCGGACGGAGAGAGCTACAGCTATGTAAGTGAGGTAACGGTATAGTAAAGCAACTACACCCGACATAATGCAAACGACAGCAAGGCCCCCAGGGGCGAAATAAGAAAGTTAAAAAATAATTAAAAGAGTAAAGGAGATAGAACAAAAACTTCACTGATGCATTTGTTGCCACTATCATAAAAAACACGCAGAAAAAAATTTCTTTCATGAAAATATCTTCAATATTCGAGGAAATATTAGCATGTGAAAAATAGCACTTTTTTAGGCCTCTTAAAAGAAAAAAATTCTCAAATTTGACAGTTTTTCAATGTTATCTTGTAGGTTTTGTGTATTTTAGTTAAATAAAGACAAATTTTAACTAAGAAATCAAAGAAACTTGGAAATTTGCGAAATCTTTCTTTTTTGATAGAGTCAATAGTGTATAGGCTTTTTAAAACAATATTTGTTAATTAACGATACATGATCATGAACAAGGTAACAGTGGGAAAGATGTTTATGAACCCACAAATTTTCAACTCCCTTTACATGTATACAAACAATCCGAACTTAATTAATAATACCATGTTTATCCCTTTGCCCTTAACACTATTAATCTAAAATAATAAAACTTAACACTATTTAGTGATTTAGTAGAAATTCAGTTCTTGATCTGAGTCATAATTGAAGTTCTGAAGCATGAACTCTTAAAGCCATAAACTTCGGACGCCCCTTATCAGTTCAATGCTGAGGAAAAATAGCTCTTGTTTCAGAACATTTGAAGTTCGATTGCCAAGTGGACATTAATCCCCAAAAAACAAAACCGTTAGGGAAGTCAAAGTGATACATTCCCATTCGTTCGTCAGGTAAGCGGTCAGAAACGGGGTGTTCCCCCCTCACGGGCAAATGCACACGGCCGGATCTGCCCTGCGCTGATAAGGAAGAGCCCGAATTCGCACCTGGTTCGACACTATCGAAATAGTCTGGGGCCGGAATATCGGCCCTAAAAATAATAAAGAGTCCGTCACGGAATAGTTCTTTCGAAATGTTAGTCTTGAGGCCGGGGAACGGGCAGATAAAAGTTGTTGCAGCGGAGTCGCTCGGCTTTTTCAAAAATAAAATAAATACGTTTTGAAAAAACGGAGGGCCCATTCGGAGTGGAACCTCGGAGATAGGGTGGGACAAATAACAGAGAAACAGAGGTACTTTTTCTTGGGTATTTTTCATGCTTTAGGGTTGTCATGGTCTTTCAAGTGGCCCTAGAGGGGCCTCAATTTTATTGGATGGACTCAAAAATATTGAGCTCGCTTCGTTGGGTCGGGATTCGAGTCTGAATTCGGGTTCTCACATGGTTAGTTAGGACAAGTTCTGTGACAGGCATTTAAATAGTAAATAGTCTGGTGTGTCATTTGTTAATTCTTTAGTTCATTCAGTATGTTGCATTCTCTTAAAATGTATAAATTTACATTTTTGTAAAATGTATAAATATCTTACCAATGTGCACATAATAATATTTGTATTGATTGTAATTTAATTTAACTCCTACACTAGATCAACATTTCGTTTGTTTTTTTGTTGCATTGAAAAGATAGTTCATTGCTATTTTATTATTTATGTATATGTACTCTAGGGTGGTCCTTATTTATATGGGATTTTTTTTTGGAATTTAATTAGTGACGCCCCCTAGTTTTGTGTGTCACTATATAAAATAATAATGTATGCAAAATTTAAACTCATTCGGACAATAATAACACGTGCCGCAAAAGCCTTGAAGTTTCAAAAAGTGCTGATTTTTGTTTTACAAAACAACTAAAACTCCAAAGATTAAGCTCTCACATTTTGTTCATAATTTTTTATGAGAAACTCCTATAGTTATATATATATAATGTTCCAGGTTTACTTCTTATATCACCCCTCTTTTGATAGTAGTAATTTTTTAATGTCCAAAGAACTTTTGTAAAGTTGTTTTATCTGCAGTTTTAAACAGCTAATAACTCTATAACTATACAACTTAAAACATGAAATCAGTCACACTTTGTTTGTAATTTTATTCTCCTTGATTTAGTGTGCATCATAACCACCTTTTTTTATTTTATTTTTCACAATTTAAAAAAAAATGGAAAATGTTTTTCTTGGGTATTTTTCATGCTTTAGGGTTGTCATGGTCTTTCAAGTGGCCCTAGAGGGGCCTCAATTTTATTGGATGGACTCAAAAATATTGAGCTCGCTTCGTTGGGTCGGGATTCGAGTCTGAATTCGGGTTCTCACATGGTTAGTTAGGACAAGTTCTGTGACAGGCATTTAAAATAGTAAATAGTCTGGTGTGTCATTTGTTAATTCTTTAGTTCATTCAGTATGTTGCATTCTCTTAAAATGTATAAATTTACATTTTTGTAAAATGTATAAATATCTTACCAATGTGCACATAATAATATTTGTATTGATTATAATTTAATTTAACTCCTACACTAGATCAACATTTCGTTTGTTTTTTTTGTTGCATTGAAAAGATAGTTCATTGCTATTTTATTATTTATGTATTTATGTATGTATTTATATATTATTATGTCTAGGGTGGTCCTTATTTATATGGGATTTTTTTTTGGAATTTAATTAGTGACGCCCCCTAGTTTTGTGTGTCACTATATAAAATAATAATGTATGCAAAATTTAAACTCATTCGGACAATAATAACACGTGCCGCAAAAGCCTTGAAGTTTCAAAAAAGTGCTGATTTTTGTTTTACAAAACAACTAAAACTCCAAAGATTAAGCTCACACATTTTGTTCATAATTTTTTATGAGAAACTCCTATAGTTATATATATATATATATATATATATATATAATGTTCCAAGTTTAATTCTTATATCACCCCTCTTTTGATAGTAGTAATTTTTTACTGTCCAAAGAACTTTTGTAAAGTTGTTTTATCTGCAGTTTTAAACAGCTAATAACTCTATAACTATACAACTTAAAACATGAAATCAGTCACATTTTGTTTTTAATTTTATTCTCCTTGATTTAGTGTGCATCATAACCACCTTTTTTTTATTTTATTTTTCAAAATTTAAAGATAAAATGGAAAATGGGAAAAACTTTGGAAAAATTTAAAGCTTTTTAACTTCTAAAATAAACATTTCTACCAAATTTCAAGATGGAAATAAAATTTAATCACGTGGAAAAAAATAAAAAAAATCTTCGAAATTTTGGCAATTATTCCCTAAACATTCCCTCACAAGAGCGATTCACTCACGGAAATTCGTAACATCCCTTGAGGGTGTTCATAGGACTTAAAACATTCAAAAAATGTCACATAAATTTCATAAAATACACCTATTAATAGATTCGTTACAAAATCTTACAGAGCTTGTTTCCAGCTTTAGGTAAAAAATTACATTAGTCACACTCTTAGATGATCCTATGACATAAATTTCACTGACAAGGGACTAAGATTGGTGTGATTATTCCCAAACAATCAAAACTATCCTTAATTTTTGGACACGAGTGTATTTTATAGGCTATTTTTAGAGATGATTTTAAATATTTTATTTAATTAAAAAAAATTGCTGAGAAAAACTGTATTGTATTATTTTGTTTACGTAAAATAATAAAAAAAGCTTTACATTTTGAAAAACAAAGATAATTCTCACAATAAATTTTGCATTGCAATTTTTGGGTTGAAAAAAATATTAAAAATATTTGGGGCCATTTTTCCCATGGATATTACATTTTATTATATTGTAATATAAAAATATAATTTTTGACACATATGTAATCAATTAAAAAAGCAGAGTTTACAAACCAGGTTTCCTCTGAACCTTTAGATTACGTGAAGCATTCTTAAGGGTTTAGTTAAGAAGTATTGAATATTCAGTGGGGGTTTCAGGTAGGGGCCATACTTCCCCCTAACTTCCATAAGATATCTTAAGAACAGTTTCTCTTTGACCTGTTAAAATTCGAAATTTTTCTGTGGAATGACCCCCGGCCCCCCATTTACCTAGGGTGAATTATATGGGATGGTGGTATTAGTCACTTTTAAGGTGTAAAAGAAAACTTTCTGAGTTTCGGGTTGATAAAGAGTTTAAAATTATTTTTAAAGTTAGGTTTTCAAATATTTTCTGGGGAGTATCCCAAAATATAGAAATTATGAATTACGAAATTTGTAACGCCGAAGTCCAATAGTTATAATACAAATCATTAAATTTTTCACTTTTTAAGAATATGTTTTACTTTTATAGGTTGTTGTATTTTGTAAGACATTATTACATTCTTCATTAGTCATATTAGTCATTGAAAAAGTCACAATATTCAGATCAGAACCGATATAAGGTCCAAGGGGGCTATGTAATGTACCCCCGCAAATCCTCAAGAAATAGCCTAGAATTACTTTTATGATACTAAAATTCAAAAATATAGAAAATTGTTTTTAAGTATGTAATTGATTATTATATAAGGTTTTAGATAAAATATATTTAAGAGTTAAAAAAATGAAAATGATGGCAAAAATAAGTAGGTAGTACTAACTGTCTAGAAATCTAGACCTAGACTCCTTCCGTAAACGTATTAAGAGTTTGAGAATAAAGCATCACATACCTTATGTTTATCGTAAAAATACTATAAAATTATTGCCTTGACAAAAATAACTAGTATAGTAATGAATAAGTAAAGGCACTGTGAAATCAGTAAGGATCTGAGCTTTCAATTTAGCGTTACTTAAAAAAGTATTATTATTAAGTTATTGAGAATTCGCGACAAATAAAATTTAATAATTTATTATACTTTATTAATTTATTAAAACATAAATTTCAAATCCTTGGTAGGACTCCAGAGAGAGTTTGTTCGTCTGCGGTGCATGCCACCTACTGGAAATTGAGTTTCTCAATTGGGGTGAGAATAAATTTTGAAGATTAACTTTAAAAAAGACATAAAAAGCTAGTCAAGATTATTTTGTTAAAACGAAGTTTTATGGGCGCGTGAGCGGCATCATTGACAGACAATCATCCATGCCTTTTTTTAGGTAAATTTTATTGCATTTGTAAATTGATTTGTGTATTGATCAAAGTTACTAAAAGAGGCATATTCGGTAAAAAGATAAAAAAATCATGGTTTTGATAATCCAACTTCTTAATTTCTGGTTTTAACCAAATTTGCAGGCGTATGGAGAAGCAATTCTGTAAATTTTCTAAACTTAAACTAAATTTAATTTAATTAACTTCTTAACTAATTTTACTGATTAATCAATTTAGATAAAGTAAAAGCTATTGAAAACTTAATTGAAATAGTATTTTCTAAACGAATTAAAATAAATTCAGAAAAATTGCTGTAAAACTGGAAATTAAGAATAAAACTCTGCATTGGCACCAAGGGAGGTTGTTCAGATAAAGTATAGTTTAATTGATTAAGAATATTTACAAATTTTTCAAAAAACAACTATATTAATCTAATTGCATTGTTCAATGACCTTCTGTACCTTGGAAACCAGTCGACAAACCATTACATATTTGAATATATTTTACATGATGGAGTTTTAGACAGTTTTGCTACTTAATAATTTGCAGAGGATATTCAGGGATGTAATTGGAACAAAGTACTTTTGGGAAGAACTAGCCTCTTCTTTTTCACTTTTCTTACCAAACACCTCATATTTCGAGAAACTGCTAAAATATTTCGGGGTACCGTCCAAATATTTTGGTGAAGGATGGCCCCCGCATCTTCCCCAATCTAAGCACTGATGATATTTAAATTTTTTTCTAGATGACTTGGATCTTAATCTAAATATATCCCATGACCTTCAGTACTTGAAACCTGTTTACACACTTTGTCTTACTACGTTTTTAAAAATTAACGAAGGTTATTTAAATTTTTTTTCCAGAAGACAACGATCTTAATCTAAATGCATTGCCCTTTGGTACTCGAAGAAACGCTTAATAGGGTTTGAACAGTCTTCATCATGTCATGATCCACTAATTGCATTGGGCAGAGCGCAACAATCGGGCATTAGCATTTGAATGGATGTTAAAAAAGTGGCCCGCCTGCTCCCGTCCGTCATTAAACAGAGTACCCCACAGAGGGAGGGACACGTAGCACAGCTGATATGGACCTGAGAGGCCGTAATTGAGTTTGGAAGGCACTCAACGCATCCCACCCAGAGTCACGTCTATCGCTGATTCCATGAAATATTTACAGGTGGTGTAAGCCTCCTCGATGCTACATTATTCACGCTTATTGCCGAGCCGGAGCAATGGAGCCACGGTCGGAGCAATCGCGCGCTCGCGGGCAAAAATATTTTCGGACATTGTGGGGCCGAATTGGCGCAAGAACCAAAAATTAAGGAATTCGGGGGCCGCCGCTTCAAAATGAGAAAAGAAAAGGTATTGCGCGTGGTTTCCCAAGTAAAAGGCATTGGGAGGAGTAGGCAGCGCCATCTGGCGGGGGCCGCCCTCTAATAGGCCCCGGTGATAAGGCGGCTATTAGGCTTCCGGGAGGAGGCTCGCTTTTTTATGGAAATAGGTTGCCTCAATCATCTTAGAAAATTACACTAAACAAGGAGGGTGGATGCTGATTATTTTGATAGTTATCAACTGTTTATTAAGGTGTGTGATATTAATGTTTGATAAAATGTATCGGTAATGCTATATTAAAAGGCTATATTAATATGTTGCACCACTTTATGATGCTGTTTTGCTCCAATTAAGTATTCAAAAAAATATTAGTCAAACACACATATTAATTAGAGCTGAAGGAAAACCGAGTTATTAATATACACAGAGATGTTTTTGATGATTAGTTAGGAATTAAAAATTCCATTATTGATAGTTGGAAAATAATTATTTAATACATCTTACTTATATAGTATTAAACTTCGTGTTTATAATAAAGCGAAAAAGACTATGTTCATTGTGATTTCTTAACTTATGAAATAGTTATGTGAATAAAGGTTTTTTAAAGAAAAAATCGATTAGGTTTTTCTCATCGAGTATTTTAATTTTTCTTTTTAAATTAAAAATTGTGAGCGAAAAACTTAAAAATGGAATTGCGTAAAACTCAAATGGAATTTTGAAAGTTTGGAAAATATTATTGTTAAATGGCGCCCTCAATTTAAAAGGTCTTTAAAGATTTTGCACTTAAAAAGAAATTATTACGTCTTAAGTTGAATAAAAATATCGTAAACATATCTGGACAAAATGGAAACTAAAATACTTTTTAAAGAATTTAAATTGATAGTTAAAAATATCTATTGACCTGGAGTTAAAAAAAATTAAAATGCATCCTTTGAAAGGTTTTTTATTGCAAGGGTTAAGGACCTTACGTTTTTAAGTAAAAAAGTCATGCTTTCTACATTTTCTATTCTAAGTAAGTCATCATTTTAATGTTATTGAATTGTAAAGACTCTAAAAAAAGAGAGTAGGGAAAGTACTTACTTATGTCAATTGGAACCCAAAATTCACCTCGTTTCCACATCGAAATCGTTTCATAAATCTAAAATTAAAGTTGTATATTATTTTTCAGAAACCATTTTTATTGCGTTTTCAAAGTTTATAAAGTTATAAAAAATGGAACAAATTGATCTTAAATGTTCATTCAACAAAAAAATTTAAGTATAATTAAGTTGAATTTTAAATTTAGGAAGACAATTATAACAATAAATATAGTCACACAATTTCAAAAAAAAAAAATTAACAAGTCATTTTTTTAATAATAAAATAGCCATACAATTTTTAAAAAAAAATAGTATTTGTTAACGAAAAATTTTAAAAATTAATTACAAAAGATTTGCATACCCGATATAATTACGACACAGATTGGTGCATAAATTATAAATTCCAAGCACAAAAAGTTCCACACAGGATATTTGCGAAAACTCCTTCTGAGCATTTTTTTTGTCAAACTCCTAGTTAGCGTACATAAACAACTTAAGTATCCTCTTTTTCAAAGATGAATTTCTTCAAAATCGCGGCCACTCTCTACGGCGGTTTCTTCATAAGGCACTGCAATAGAAAAGGCCTTTAAAATTTCCTTTTTCCCTTTAGGCAGCCACTTGATAAGTTGCTTAAAGATGGCGCAGTTTTAAGTTTATGCTAATAGTTTTAATGCTCTTTCGACACAGCCTCGGTTTTAATATAAGTGTAATTAATTCTTCTTTGCCCGAACGTGTTGTACAGCAGTCATTCAGTGGCATTCCTTCTCCCCTTCTCACACCTTTCAGTCTCTCAACAGGTCTGCCATAGGGGGTCATCCTGCCATTGCGCGCTTTTAAATACTGATCGAAATTACCACCCAATCAATATTCCTGCTTAAATTCTATGACCTATAAATATCCGAATATGCATGGGGTAGGGAAATCTTGGAAATTCAATTTAAAAATTATGTTGATAAAGATTTTAATAGTATCGAAAATATCTCTGAAATTATATTATGAATACTATGTGATTAAATAGGGTCTGGTTCGAAATCCCAACAATCAGTTTCCCGACATCATCATCATCGCCAATGTGAAACATCGGGAAGGAGGGAAGTCGAATTGTCGGGCAAATGAACGGATCCCGATTAAACCAAGAATAAAAGTAATTATTTAATTTTTATATATTAAATGCATTAATTTATCTTTGCTAAATCAAAGAAAGACCTAACTGGTTTTATAGGTGTAAAATTATTTTACACCTCTAAGTTAAGTTTTGACCTGGTGACTTCGATTTCCAATTTTATTATTTATGAGTTATAAAGAGCTTCTGCAGTAAAATATCTAGTAAAAAATCAAATGAAGAATTTTTTGATTTCGTTACTTTAATTTAAAGACTCGGACATTTTTTGCTGTTTTGTATTTATGTATTAAAACGATAGATAATAATAATACCGGTGGTGTTACTTTTCCAAAACAATACGTTTGTGTGAAATTATTTTACCAACATAAATAAACGTTGATATTTATTTAAAAACCATAGGTTACATTTTTACTTTAATAGTTTTCTTCAGCTTAAATGATCATAAAGATAAGTAACTTAAGCTAAATTTTTAGTAGGTTTGGCCATCAAATATTTTTATTTTTTATGAAATTACTCTTAATTCCACAATATTTTTCGCAAGTAAGATTCTTAAATCTTTCATTTTATTTGTATAACCTTATATATTATCTGGTATCTTTTTCCAGAGAAAGATCTGATGATTTTTATTCAACCAAAATATATTTTATTTGTTTTTAATCTAATCATAATGTGTAAATCACTGTACTTAGTTTTCAATGACGCAATTTTACAAGACGACTTGCAGAAGTCTATTCTGTATTTTGTATTTCAATAATATATAAGTAATATTAATTTTGTTTGCATGATTAATTATAGTAAAACGATATAAGTTTTTAATATTAATATATAATGATAAATTAAAATTACGGATAAATTAAAACTCTTAATACATTAAAAGTTGTTCTTAAAGTATTCTGACATTATTATTAGCATTTAGCACTTACTTAAGCTTATTATTAGTCTTAATACTTATTAAACTATAAAATACTTAAAATACACTGAAAATGCGTGAAGCACTTCTGCAACGTTAATTAGACACAATAATGAACACTTCTATACTCGACAGCCCCCCCCCAACGTTTCCTGAACCCAGTACGTCACTACGCGGAAGGAGAAAATGGGTAAACACAGAGCCTGTTGGGTTGCTAGGAGAAGTTTCGGTACTCGAATCGAGATAAAAAGACACTATATAGGTATACATGAGTTTAACAAAATAATCATATTTATAAATTGAAGTTCTTAATTTCCCTCAAGATTCAGACACCGCGATGGGAACTACTTTGTTAGTGACGTCATAGGGTCAACTAACGTTGCAGTCTAGTATAATCAAAAAATTTTTGATGTTTTGATCGTATTAAGATTGCATTGCAATTGTGTTGTGAGAGAAAAAGATAGTGCTGTAAAAGTGTTGCTAAAAAATTCGAGAGACAGAAAATTTGTTCGTATAGTGTTTAAAAACACTTTAAGATTCTAAACATTTTTTACAACCCTATTTTTAGAACACATTTCTGGAGGGAACTCATTTTTAGCACTTTATAAACATATTTTGAACATCATCATCACAATAAGGTGTTAGTGTTCTACTTAACAACACAATTAAAGTGTTGTTAACTTGAGGGCAAAAAGGGTTATTTATTGTGCTTATAATGTCTTTATTTTTGTGTGGATCATTTGCAGTGTACCTGTTCAGAGTTCATAATTGTTAGCAATAAAACAATCAACAATGTTTCAGGTGCATGCATAATGATCTTATTTAATTAATAGCAGAAATGTGCCCAACAGTCTGACAGAATGCGCAAATTTTATCATAAATTATACCAAATTATTTTTTCTCATTTAACATAATATTTATTTATTTATTTACAATCAGCAAACAGAGGTAAAAAATTACACCGCCTGGGATCGTATTGAGATCCATGTAGGTGAACGATTAGTCATAAAAATAATTTACAAATGTGGTATACCAAAAGAATTACAGAAAGAAAGAAGAGAAGAAAAGAAAAAGAAGGGAAAGAGAAACTTAACACAAAAATAGGAATAGTTAATAATATATGATAATAATACAAAATTAAGTGAGAAAGACATTTTATTGTATAATTGTAGACATTTTATCAATTGATTTACAATAACAATCATTATAATTGTTAAAGGGATAGGTTATCATGGTACTTAAAGGACAGTCTGAATTGGATAATAATATATAAGGATTTTTATTTATTTACACAAATATTTTAGATTTGAAATTTATATAATTTATAACTAATGGTTAAAAAAGTCTTCAAAATACTATAAAATTACAAACTGAAACTATTTTGATGTCTTTAAAAATATTTAAACATTATGGGGTAGGTATTTTTAAAAGAAGTAAAATTTTATTATGTGGGTCCGCTAAAAAACGGAGCAATAAAGTTTTATGTGGACGATATCTTTAAAAGATTTTGTTTAAGGTTACCTATCTTTTTTCCTTGTTATCATTATTACCATAACATACGACATTAGAAATTATACTTTTGAATTTTGTGTATAAGTTCATTTTACAAGATTTATCAGCATTTTAGGTAAATTTATTATTTGAAAAATATGTCAATCCACATTAAGTAAGAAAAGATTGAGAACTAAGTGATTATCAATCTGAAACACACAGGAAATTTCTTAGTTTTTTCCCATTCTAATGAGCAAAACATGTTATAAAAGATAAACACTTCTAAAATTAAAAGGTTTGGAAAAATTGACAAATATTTTTCTTCAATCTTGCTAAGTTTATTTCTTCAGGAAGTTTAAGAAATAAGTAAATTATATTTATAATTTTTAAAATGTCATTAATAACTTTTATGTATATTAATAAATTACTTTTCATATTGTAATAACTTTCACCCAAAACGTTTGTTAAAAATAAATAAGTTTATAAAAGAGAGTTATAAGAATTAATATATCTTAAATGTAGATAATTTAAAGTCATGAATATTTTAAATTTTTCAATACAATTTAAGCGAAACAAATATGGTTGGAATTTTCTCTACGGTATATATTTCTACATAAAGCCATGAATTTGAATTCTAGTAATTATTACACATACAATAATGCAATCAAAATACTACAATAGAATTATTAATTGATTTAAACAGCACTGTACATGCAATTTAATTATTCAGTTAAATGCAAAACGACTATTCCAGTACACAATTCTATTCTGTAATGTAGTCAAATGATATAGTTGTTTAAGTGATTAATTATTTCCCACAAAAGTTTTTGTATGCATCCAGTTTATTGTACCTGATGTTACATTTTGTTTTATAAAAAGAACTCAAAATTCAAATAAATAACTGTCCTAATGGTATAATTCGGAATAAAAAGCAAACTATGTAATAATGAAGAGCTACTAATAGAAAAGTAAGTTTACATTTAAGTTTAAATATCTTCTTTAACCCTTTTGTAAGGAATTTTAAATTATGAAAAATAGTTCACTTTATATTGTTTTCTTAATCTCGTTTTAATTTCTTAAACCCTAATCGCCCCTTTTTAAGGAAAATCTTGGAATGATGAAAAGTTTTCATTGAGAGAAAAGAGCACTGTGCGATCACCTGTAGTAAGTCATTCAAGTTTTGCTATAAATAAAAGATTCGCTCCCTGATTGATTGGGTGAATGTATCAGGAAATGATTCTTTGTTCGGCTTGATAAGGCTGAAAATGGTATGAAATATAAATGATAGGTATTTATCATCGTAAATACTTCACACTCAGTTTTATCTGTACGTTTAAGAATAAACTCTCTCAGTAGAAAATAAAAGCTTTCTTCTTTTATTAATACTGTAAAAAAAAGAGCTGCTCCTTTAAATTCAAAATAAGATCATTGTAATTATTTAAAACCTTTTCACGAACCAATTTATAAAACAATGAACACAATATAAAAACGAATGAATTTATAATTTTAAAATTAAAAAATAATACGAAAACATACGTTACAATTTTTAAACATTTTAAGAATCAATTAATAAAACATAAGAAGCAATAAAAACAACTAATGAATTAGTTTAATGAAGTCTAGTGTTTCAATAAAAACTCTGTTAAAAAGGTATTATGTGATCTTCTAAACTTATGAATAAGTCACAGAAATAATAAAAGTTTAAGAAACACAACTATCTTTTGTTTTTTGAATCTATTATTTTATAACTAGAAAACTTAAAACTTTATGAAATATTGTGTCTGTTGTAGCATTTAAAATAAAAAAAAATAACTTTTAAAGCTGTGTTAGTATAAAAAAACTTTTATTTTCTATTTTTATTCATAAGCTTGATCAATTAATCGTTGTTTTTAAGATTCCTATCCATATAAGTTTTCGCGTGGTTCAGTCTAAGTCCCGCCCTTTCTTAAAAATTCATATATTAAAAGTAAAAGGGGGTGAATGCATCTAAAGTTTGAGATAATTTGGGCGTAATGCATACAAAGTATAACCCCGAAGCGGAATCATGCTTTATTAGAGGTTCATACTCGCGCGCTCAAATGGCGTTAAAAGAAAGTCATTTGGAAACATATGCATGGGTATAAAACGACAGCGGATTAAAAGGCCGCCGTTGCCGCGGAGATTGTGATTAGAGTCCCGCATGTTGACAAATAAAATACGCGTTAAAATCCACAGCAGTGTTAATGATGCGGATTTGGGGAATATGAAACATTATGGTGGGACCAGGTGACGGTAGCCTGTCGCTATTACCTTTGGAACATTACTTATTATTATTAGTCATTTGTTGGCACCTCGGAGAGAGAGAGCCCAAAAACACCCTCCCTAAGCGAGCTTCAAGTGGGTGAAATGTAGGAGATGCCTGAGCTATCAAGAAAATCTGCAGCTGACAGAGTGAAAAATTGAAATGTTCGTATGCCTCATTTGCCTCTGCAAGTTCCCACTATATTATCGCATATTACTTTTCGAGCTTATGTTGTGTTGATCGCTGAACAACTCGTTTTTGCTCTTATTTATTCGTCTGTATCTCGTATTTATGAAGACTTTTTTAACTCCCCCAAATGGGGAGGTGGTTTTTTGGCCACCGCACTTTGACGTCATCAGCGCTTGTAAAAATTAAACTCGAATCGGCTAAGAATGAAAGTTCCATCCTTGTTAATAGGGAAACATATTTTCTCCCTCCTAATGTGCGAGAATTTTACGCGTGTTTTATGCGCCGTTTCCTAATGGAGAATAAGTCTCGGGATTAAATGCCGCTTGTTTTTTCCGACTCAACATCGCCTAATGGTGAGTTACGCGAGGCATTTGGCGGCCGGGCCAAATCGAAGAGATTAACCAGAAAAAAGCCGCCAACTTGAGTAAATAATAATAAGCAATAAAGGCAAACGTGGTGACATTAAATACCTTGGTATTTTAAGATCACCTCGTTTGTTTTAATGACCGTTTTGTAAAACGAGAAGTTGTGATTAGTGGGGAAAAAAGATTCTTGATGGACGGGGCTTATAATTAGTCAAAAAACACCTCCGTTCGCACTTCGATCTCGGAATTGACTTTACAACAAATTACAAGTGAGACGGAATGATCGAGGGGTCGGGCTTTTTCTACTCATTTACTCACTTAATACTCTGTATTTGGCGGGGGGAGTTCTTTCACGTTATACTACCTGAAGTTATTGAAGTTTTGCTAATTAGCTTTCGCATCCAAAATGAAAATTTCGGAATGTCTGAAATAAATATTGCAGATGATTGTAAATATACCAAAATGACTAATGTGTTAAATTCTTTCTTAAATAACAAAACGTTGTTTTGCCTCAAAGCCTCAAAATTTGAGGCAGGGTTTTATTAAAAAGTTGCTATTACTTTTGGTTTCCAACAATTAGTTTCTGTTCCTAAGTTCTTTAGGTTTAATTGGATTAACTCTTTTTTTGGGGATTTACATTTATTTCTTATAAACTAATTTCCTTACAACACATTAGGAATTTAAATTAAAAAAGAATGTACAAAAACCTAAAAGGGGAAGCACTATTTATACTACAATAGACTTATAATATATTGTTTTTTATTTCTGTAGGTTGAAAAACACCACTATATTAAAAAGCCTCTTTAATCAAGCATTTTCCCTTCTTTAACAATTAATGGGATTTTTTCGTAAAAATTAAAACCACACATTTATTTAAACAATAAATGAAAAAAAAAATGATAGTGAATACTATCATTTCATGATAGTAGTAAAGTTATATTCCTTATCAATTATATTATCTTATCAAGAATACAAAATAAAACGTTACACTGTACAAAAAATATGTAATGTCTCAGTTAGTCTAAATCAGGCCAACAGACATACGGCCCACCAGCCCTCTATTTGTGGCTCGATAAGTATTCGACGATCTTAAAACTGAAGTAATTAAAGTAGTTTTATTAAATTTATGCAATTATTTTGTAAATCGTAGCGAATTTGTTAAATAACTAGATGAAAGATTGATGGAAAAATGGAAATAAAAGAAATGAAGGTTATAGAAATTTAATTTAAATTATAATGCAAAAAACATGCTTAGGTAATCTTCTAAACATGCAAACTAAGTGATAATATTTCTCTGTTATTAAAGTATATTTATAATTAATCTTAATGTCGTGAGCGAATACAGGGAATTTTAATCAATATTTTAGCTCACTAATCAGATTAGAAATAAGATTTTTTTTATTCCGTGCGGCAAGTTAAGTTGCATAATTTGTCCCGCATCACAGTAAAGTTCTGCAGGACTGTTCTAAATAGAAACGTTTCATTTAATTTGATAGGATTTATACAAATTCTGCTACAAATATTGCAAATATGAACTGAAATGTTAAACATAATATTTGTATAATGAATAAAGTAATGCGTAACAGGGGGTTTTTATTAGAGGTTTCTGTAATACAGCTATCCCAGTTGCCATTACCTATCGTATTAAAGAATGCAAAAATGATGCTTAAACATAAAATGTAAAAAAAAATTAGAAAAATTAATTTGAGAAATTAGTTTTTCAAATTAATTCATCCCAAGCACTTTTCCGATTTTTCCGATTTTTACTCTTATTAAGTCAATTTCATTAGAAACAAAGTTTGAAATTCCTAAACAGTTTTTATGGTTAAAAGTTTTAAAACATCAGCTACAAACTTCATTAAAAACTGCAGGTGTTAAAATACTTTTTCAAATATGCTGTCACACTACTTATTAAACACTTTATTAAAACCGCGTTAACGAAGATGTGTAAGATATTGAGCTAACAGTGCAACCCATGTTTATGCAAACATAAAAAAGTTGTTTGATAACAAATCATGCATTATTTATTTAATAGCGCCAGATCTCTTGTTTAATTATAATACTTGCTATGCGTATACCTAAATTCTTTTTCAATCTTATTTCTCTAAAAAATTATATTGTTTACATCACATCATTTCAAAAAGAAAACTTAAGAAAATAGCTGACACATTTTGATTTGTTGTAAAATTTCATTCAACATTTTTTCCATAAAATAACCGAAAAACTTTTGAGTTTTCAAAAGCTTAAGACGTTTAACAAACATGCGCGAAAGTGATTGAAAATAAAAAGAACAAGTTGCTTTAAGTTTACATCTTTCTTAAAATTTTGTTTTAAAACCCATAGTTTTACTTCTCTTTTTCCGTATTTAATGGTTTGTTTTACTTATAAGCATGCTTGCTGTTTAAAAGTAATTAATCCCACAAGATTGATCAATAAATTAAATGTAACCAAAATTAATGCAAAATTTTGTAATTTTGCAGAATCTCTGTGTACGGTTAAAAAATTTATAGACCCTTGTAAACTAAAAAACAACTATAAAATAGTCTAGTTATTAGTCTAGACTATATAATAGACTAGTTTTAAGTGAAATTAAATGGGTATTAAAAGTGCTATTTTTGTATATAAAGACTTGTGTTCACGAAATTAAATTTTCGGGTAGAAATTTTATTGTTTTTGATTTTAAAATCATTTTCATGTTATATTTTATTTAGGAGGTTTTGAAAATTTTAAATGTCCTTCCTTGCATTCCTTCTGTTCCTTGCTCCTCATAACTAAGTTTAACTAACAATTTATTAATAGCTGATGAGGTAATTCAATATTTGATAAATTCAGTTAATAATTGTTAAAAAAATCAATTAGAGTTCTTACATTATGGTCTTTTTTCAATTTTTCTTAAATGAAAATATGATTTTTCGAATTGTTAAGGGTTATTATCATATTTATTCTAAATCCATCAAATTTTAGATTACCTAATAACTTCCAGATAGTACCACATTTTTGCAAACAATTTGACAAGCAATATATTTAATTTTTTAGTTAAATGATTCATCATTATTTTAATTTAAAAACATTTCGAACTCAAAACTAAATGAAGTCAAGTTTAAAAAACAATGTATGAGAATTAAATATTTTAAAAACACAATTTACATATGTTTGGCTATTTGAAGATAGTGACCAATTTTATCTTACTACCCATTTCTCTCATCGAACCCAAACTAAAATATAACCTCATAACATTTTTATGACATTGGTAAGGAAAACGAATACCTATGGGTAATTATTAAATTAAACTTATTCTTGTCAGTGAAGCCTTACTATTCTTGAACTCAATGTAGTAAGAAACTCAAAGTGGGTTTTTTTGTTTGTCATTTATTAAATTCTCATGGCACTGAAGTTAATCATTCTTACCTGGCTAGTTTCAAGTAAAGAATATAATATCTAAATTTAAAAAGAATATATATTTTATTTTATTTTGCTATTATTGATGATATTTCCTTACTAAAATATATTTTATTGCTTAAAATATTAATTTCCAAACTAAGATTAGGTAATTAATTTTTAAATATATAAACACATTTAAAATTCATTAAATTTTTCTGAAATGCATATACTTTTTAAATAAATCAAAATTGCTAATTATGTACTATAGGCCATACATACGTATATGTTACGGGCAATGTGATAAATCCGGGCATTATTAATACTGCCCGATTAACCACTTTGCCCATAACATATATACCATATTTTTTCATAATTACTAATATTCTTTATTCGGTTGAGATGGAAACTTTTTTTTTATTGAAAATTAACAGCAAAACTAAGCGCTGAGGCTGATGCATACAACCTCGTTGTTGTTTAATGTTTAATATTCACATAAAAATGTGTAGTAATTAATGTTAGCTCATTAACCAGTTTATAAATTTATAATTTTTTAACATTAAGGGCTATTGTATTATAAAATTTTAAAAATCTTGTTTTTGAGACCAGTACACATCAAACTTAACTGGTTATTTTAGTTTAGTACAAATTAAGAAACTTTAAAACAATATTAGAAAGTTAATACATCTTAGGAAAACATATTCTAAACTGAATTAAACATATTATCAGATTTAGTTTACTTCAAATTCAGTCGCATCTTATATTTATGAATAAGTATTAAGTAGTTTTAATACCGTTTGTAGAAAATAGCATAGACTAAACAGCTAAAGGGATTGAACATATATTTGTAGTTAAGGTAAGTTGTAAATTAATATTTGAAATTCATTTTGTGTTCTTGATTCATATAAACATTGAAGGTATTATTTTTAAAGTTAAAAATTAATTCAAATAGTGAAACTGTTAAAGTTAAATTAATAAAAGTTTCAAACACATTTATTAAATGTTATTGATGTAAAAATTATGCTACATAAAACAAAAAACCTATAAAATCAAAGTTATAGCAACATTTCTATTGAAAATTGAGATAATTATGCTGAAATTTTAAATTTTTTCTCCTTGAAAATAATAAATTTCCCTTACAATAAAACCTTTCCATGGAAAATTTGATTTTTTTATAATTTAATTTTAGTTTTGGAATAGAATTTTTGATAGTTAGTTATTAAGCTTAACCCTTCATTTACCACAATCTTAAAAAACGAAAAATTGTATAATAAACTTTCATATATTTTTGTAAAAAGTAACCAGGAGAAATCTTTAAAAAATTTAAATTTTTAAAAAATTAATAAGTTACTCAGAAAAATAACTATAAAAAGGAAAAAAATCAATTTAACTTACAATACAATCTAATCATCCGAAAATGAAAATTAAGGAAAGTAGATTATCATATACGTAGTTTTTTCAAAATTTTAATAAATGTTTTTAACACATTGATCGAACTCATTGATTGTTTTTTTTTGTCTCTATAGCTATAAAAAGCGCGTTTTATAATATTATTCACTCTTAAAAGTAATAAATAATAATGCAACCATCAATTAAAAATCAAACAACCAGATATTTTTAGTTAAAGTATCTCTTTTGAAAATGCTTCAAAAAATTGTTTTTAAAATTCGAACATTTACAAACATTTCCGAAGTTAAGTTATAGATGACGGGACAGGTCCCGTCCGAGAACTGCCAATCCTCCCTGAAAGGTTTCCCGAGAACTAAATGCCTGCTTTAAAACAAAGTAAATTTGAAATCAATCTCCAAAGCCTGTATGTTCGCCCTCAAGTAAACTTGAAGTTGATTTTCGTAATAGTGGGCCTGCCTTCAATCTTCTCAAGAAGCTCAGATGGAGTGCAAAAGTGCGGCGTAATAGCACGTTATGGGATAAAAGTTGTTGAAGAGCGGAAAGTTACGGATCACGTGGTCGAGGGGGGAAAAGAGCTATGATTCGTCTGTTCTCCGCCGGCTCTCCTTACGTCGCATTGCAGGCAGTCACGTGCTTCTGTTAGACCAATGGTCGCGTGCCTAACTGTTGCTGCGTTTTTCCGTGGGACGAACCCAGTTCAAAGTCAAAAATGAACCGCGGAAATAGAGAAATGGGGAGAAAAAAAGTTTGACGAGTTTTAACCCCCCGCTTTTCCATCAGGGGAGCGGAGGGAAACAATAACAAAAATAAGCGGGGACATCAACAGAAAACACTTAAGGCCGTGTTCACAAAACGGGCGCGGGAACAACCTCAGAAGTAAGAAGGAAATCATTTTCAGAAATAGGAACAAGAAGTAGCGTTCACTCGATAGATCTCCGTTTCTTTCTTAACAACTGCGGTAATCGATAAATGCAAAGTGGGCCTCGAAAAACTTGAAAATTCAACGAGGGATAGGGTACCCGGGCGAGATATTTATTTCGAAACAACGCGTGTTTTAGATAGGCCGGCCCGCCAAATTCAAGATCAATAGCTAAGGTGCCTCGCAGCCAGTTGATGCATTTCACATTGGCAACTTTAAAAAGGAATCTCCGAAACACACCATTAGCATAATTTTGAAAATGCATGTTGACGATTTTTGCACTTTTGGAAAGTTTTTCGGGAACCGATACGGTCGACAAGTAACACGTTGAAACTTCCCGAGCTCAGATATAGGCCAAAGTGTTATGAGTCTCATACATCCTCATATGTGGGGCGCACATTGCGCAGGAAATAAACTGATTCGTGTAGCATCTCAATTCGATTTATTTCTTCCTTGACTCACTTTATCTTCATAACCAAATTCATTTGCAACTTTTATCACTTTATTTCCTTCTTTAGCTTTATTTTTCTTCTTTTTTTGGCCATCAAAAAGATTTGTGGCTGGGGCTTGCGGAGTTCAAAAGAGTTGAGAGTTGTCAAACTTTCTTTACGTTGGTTTCATATATTGTAGGATCTTCAGTAGGTATTACCGCGCTATTTTATGTTTTTTTTACTAGGTAATTTTATTTAACTTGGTTTTGAAAACGCATATTTATTATTTTATTGATAACTACTAACATTTTTAAACATGGAAAAACTGTATAATGGGAGAAAAGCTCAATTGATTTACAATAAACTTTTGTGTTTAAAAATTTTATGAAAACCTATAACTAACGCATGTTACGGCGTGTGACCCTTGGCGTTATACAGATAAGTAATAGGAAGTTATAAATATCAATCCTTATTTAAATAATATTGAAATTTTATACTATCAATTTATAAAATATTAAACAGCCATCAAGACAAAAAAAAACTTTAATAAATAATGCTCTAAATTTAGTAATTGATTATAGAGACATTACTTTCTATTTTTTTTTATAAATTTATTAAATTGAAATACCCCACATTTTTACTCATTAAGGAGTTTTCCTTTACATATTCTTATTTCCATTAATTTGAGCAAGTTTAAAAATTAGAAACCAATACCTACATTTATAATGTTTGTGTGAGAGAATAAATACTGAACTCACATAAATTTTATAAAAAATACAATTTAATAAGGTAAATACACTCTTTTAAAAGTATCTACAAAAGAAGCAATTTATTGTTGATAAAAACTTCATTAAAAAAACTGAATAAAAAACTAGGAAACTAAGAAATACAGTTTTCACTTAAATATAACATTGTTTCCAATTAATATACATCAGGGTACCTACTCAAAACTACTGCCCACGGGCCAGATGCGGCCCTAGAGGCCCTCTCATCCGGCCTGCGGATACCTTTCTATCTACGAAAAAATTACGGATTATGTGGTGTAGGCTCAAATAAAAGATCGAAGATGTTAAAAAAAGATAAAATAAAAGATCGAAGATGTTAAAAAAAAGATAAAATAAAAGATCGAAGATGTTAAAAAAAAGATAAAATAAAAGATCAAAGACTCCTCCCGAAATTCGGACTAAGGGTACCAGAATGAGTAAAACCCCCCTTTTTATGGTCAAATTTCTAGAAATTTTCTGGGGGAGGACCTCCAGAGACCTTTTTGTACTTTGAACTCAGTTAATTACATCATTTTTCATATTAAGTTCATCAAAATGAGAATCCTACCTAAAATATATTAAAAGGTACATTAAACTTATCAACTATGCAAAAGAGGGGCTTAGATATAGTTTAAGGTTTCCTCCACAATGCAAAAATTTAATTTAATTACTTAATTTCCTTAGAGTATATTTGGGCCCCTCCCGAAATCAATTTTCTTTGACTATGTATTTGTTGGCCCCCAAACTTCTGTTCGATAGTTTATGCGGCCCTCGGGCTGAAAAGTTTGGAAACCCCTGAAGGAGAGGGTGGCACATTTGTACATGGGGCACATAAGAACAACTTACATATCTCTATGTTAACTTCAATATAAAAATCTGAGAGAAATTATCAATAGGTAGCTAGCTATATTAGTACCATCTTTTGCCGGAATTTTCAAAGAAGTGGGTCCATTGGAGTCCATAGTGATTGAAAATTACCTGCTTTGGAAGATGCAAAGTAAAATTTCTTCTCCTTTTATTCTTGTCAAAAATTCAATCAAGGAAGTTTTTAAAGTAGAAATTTTGCCTTGCATTCTATTGTGGCATCAATAAAGTTAAGTCCGAAATATTTTTTCAATTTCAAATTATAGGTAAATATCCATTTTTTACTCTTCAAGTTTGAGATGGTAGATGGGGCCATTTAAAAACAAAAAGTTGGGGCACATTTGAACAGTTCAAAAATCCCTTCTTGTTCCATTTCTTGACTTAAAAGCATTTTTAGACTTTAAATATAGTTTTTAAATTTCATTAGTTCCTTTATTTCTAGCATTAAACTTAAAATTCAAATCTTTTAACGATTTCCCCAGCAATAACTTATATGATAAGTTTTGAAAAATGATGATTTTATGTATAAAAATATGTTTATATTTAATATTCTTTGACATTAGTCAAGTTTTAATGCATTTTTTTCAAAGTCTTTTTAAAACAGTTGAAATATATTTTGAATAATAATATTAATAAAATTTTAAATTGAAGATCAAATAAAACGTTTTTATCTTATTTAATAAATATATTAGTTATTCTTTACCTATAAATTTTCACATATCTACTACAGTTGCTGTAGCTGGGCTTTTATATGAAAGAATAACAAAATAAAAGAGTTTGTGACATGAAACTCTATTTGTTTCGAAGAAAGAAATAAGTTAGATAATTTTTCATTACTTAACTATGGTTAAAAAGTTATTCCTAAAAGTCTAAAAATTTCCATTCCATCCAAAAATTGGTGGTTTCATTAAGAAAGATTTACAAAAAAAGTGTCCCTCCTGTTCTTCTGAGTTTTAATAATTACTAGTTGAAAAACATATGGTAATTTTAATTTATATAGTAGTTGCTCTGAAAATTTTTATTTTCTAGGAAAAGAAAATCATAAAATATAGTTCCAAGTTAAACCAGTGAAATATATTTTATTTCACAAAAACCTCAACGTTACTGTTAATTAAGGAATATCATTAGGTGCAATAGGATTTTTTTTTTTTTTTTTTGAGGGGAGGGGAAATGTAAAAGACACTAATATGATTCTGTAAACAAATTCAAAAATGGTAAAGCCTATAGACCTATTACTTGGTAAATACAATTTGACATCTTAGCTCAGAATTATGTTCAATTAATTCAGGGTTTCCCAGAAAGAATTACACTTTCCACTATAAGGTGAAGGACAAACCCTTAAAGTTTGTTTTCCTTGTTCATCACAGAATTTCTGTAAAAGTCGTTTCTCTGTAAGGGGCGACTTGTAGCAGGAAAGCATAAGAGCAGGTTTTTAAACAACGATGCGACGGTTATGGTTAATGGTTGGTTATGGTTAATGGTTGGTTATGGTTAATGGTTGGTTATGGTTAATAACATCTTATCCCATAATTGGAGTTACCCATATGGATTAACTTTTAATCCCGTTGATGCTCGATTTCACGAACAATAAGATGTTTGGTCCCGATTCAAGAATATATACCCCATAGACAATGAGGACTTTAAACTTAAAGATTATTTACGGTCTAAAATTTTGAAAAAGTATTTTTTTCACACACATTGTTCAACACTTACTTTCACTCAGAAGAATTGTTTTTTAAAACTAAAATGATTTATGCACACTATTGTTAATCACAAAAACGATTTTGTACACAAATCTATTACGTATCTTAAAATAATTCTACGCTCATAAAAAGAATGAGTTCTGAGAAAAATATAAATTTAAAATGTACAATGTAATGTAATTTTCTCATGCTTTTTTTTGCGAACTTTTTGAATTTATGTAATATTTGAGGTGGTCCACGCGAGTTAAAAAAATGTCAACTGTAAAATACTTTGATTCCGAACTTGGCTATGAAGAAAATTAGGATGCACATTTACAGAGATTATTTTTTTTAAACTTAATAATTTAATTTAAAATTAATAATTAAATTAAACTTAATAACAATCCACTAAAAAAAGCGAAAAAAAGGCCGAACCTCGTACAAATTGCAATAACAGGGTTTTCAACGGTTTTCATTTAGGAATAATCCCAATAATAACATAATAAAAATCAAACAAAATTGGACCACGGCAAATTTAATTTTTATATTTTTTTTAAAAAATGACCGAAACTTAAAAAAAAAAACTAAAACGATGATACAGACATGTGATACATGTTTAGAGATTATTTTGAGAGCTGATACCCAATACAGCATTTAATTTGGAAATAAAATTGAAATTTCAATTAGTAAAATTATAGAATAATAACCTAGGTCAGGGGTTCCCAACCGGTGGTACGCGTACCACTGGTGGTACGCGGGAACGTTTCAGGTGGTACGCGTGAGTCAAAGCGATATATGTAAATCGAGGACAGTAATGTATCATGATTAATTTTTTGCTGAGTTTGTACTAATTTTTCATTTGTATGTTTTTAGACCTATGGGTAAAATAAATAAAACTGTAAATTAATACCATTTTCATCTTTTTATTTCTCTTTTATTATAAGCATGTTATAAATAAACAAATATCTAACCATTAAATATGAAGCTTTCTCTGGAATTTAATTCAAAAAGCCTTTGAACACTTTTAGAAGAGTAAACATTGTACGTTTATTAAAATATTCAGGTCTGTTGGTACGCCAAAATTTCTCAAAAAGTCAAGTGGTATACGCAGGTGCAAAAAGGTTGGGAACCCCTGACCTAGGTATATGAAAAAAAATTAAAACTCCTCCTCAAGACATAACAAAAGCATCAAAGGAGATAAATCCAACAGTTTTCATTTAGAAATAATCTAAATAATATCACACTAATTTTTGAAAAAATTACGAGTCAAAAATGTGGGGTTTTTTTTTCACGAAATTTTTTTTCTTTAATTAATGTCCTTAAATTATGAGGCTTTTGAAAAGGTCATTTTTTAATAAATATTGTGCAAAGATAGCCTTGTAATGGAAAACCCGGTGGAGTGTACTCTTAATTAATTAGTGAATTAATTAATTTAATGAATTGAAATTGGTGAAATGTGGGACTAACTTCCAAAAAAGCAACAACAGGTAATACGTTGGCATCTTTCATTAGATTTTTCTTAAAAAACAACAATTATTAAAAATATAAATTTTTCAAAAAAAAGTAAAATTTAAAAAAAAATTTAAACATTTTATAAATTTTAATATTATTATATAAACTTGTAATATACATGATAATTGGTCAATTTTCAATTGTGTTTGCGAAAAGTGTATAATTTTGCAATAAAAATTGAAATAGAGCTATTAAATTTTAAATTTTTTTTTAAAATTCTTAATTATTTAAAACTAGTTCCTACACCTGGAACAAATTGCAATACAAGATTTTTAAACAGTTTTCACTTTTAAATTACCTACCTAAATAACAATGAATGTACTAAAAATTGGACTAATTTTCAAATTTAAGATTTTTTTTTTTTAATTATAGCTCTATTTAGATTTCAATTGCAAAATTATTACACATTTCGGCATCATAATTGAAAATTGAAGTGGTTTGATAAACATGTGTTACAAGTTTATATAATAATATTAATATTTATTAAAATTTTAATTTTTTTTTTTAGTTTTTAACTTTTTAAAATATTTTTTTGAAAATTTTGTATTCTTAATAGTATTTACTTTTTACTTTTGAAAAAAATCTGAAAGATGCTAAAGTATTACCAGTTGTTACTTATTTGGAAGTTAGAGTCCTACATTTCATTTCACCAATTTCTATTTATTAAATTATTTAATTAACTTTTTAATTAAGCGTACATTCCATCTGTTTTCATTTATACGTATAGTTTTCTTTGAACAATATACATTGAAAAATTACCTTTTTTAAATTCTCAAAAGTTTGGAACACTAATTTGTAAAAAAATTGAACTTCTTTAACTCGTATTTTTTCCAAACTTTAGTGTGTTATTATTTAGTAGGTCATTTCTAAATGAAAACTGTTAAATTGATCTATTTTAATACTTTTGTAATGTTTTTAGAGGGAGTTTTAATTTTTTTTTAATACAGCTAATTGAATTTTTAGGTAAAAAAAATGGAAATTTAAAAAAAAAATTATTTCTTAACTCGTACTTTTTACAAATTTTAGTATGTCATTATTTAGGTAATTTCTGAAGGAAAACCTTTGTATTTATATCTTTTAATGCTCTGTAAGTTTTTGAGGGGAGTTTTAATTTTTTACATAGCTAATTATTCTAATAAATTTTAATAATTGAAATTTATTTCAATTTTATTTCCAAAATGCAGTATTGGGTTTCAGCTCTCAAAAATAACCTGTAAATATGTATGTCTGTATCATTGTTTTGGGTTTTTTGAAAAAAAAATTTCGGGTATTTTTTAGAATTTAAAATAAATAAATTTTGCCGTCGTATGATTATATCCTATTTTAAATATGTTATTATTAGGGTCATTCTTAAGTGAAAACCTTTGAGAAACCTGTCATTGCAATTTGTCCGAGGTTCAACTTTATTTTCAATGGACTATAAATAAAAAACGGATTCAAACACAGATAGTGAGTGGTATTTTTTAACGACCCTTATAGCTTTCAGTACCAATGGGCCTACACTGCTGTAACTATGATAAGAATTTCAGTAGGTATAATTTTTGAAATATAAGTATGCTTTAGAAAAGTGGTCAAACTGGTCCAAGTTGACGGTAATTAATTGAATCATTCCCTTGATCAAATCATAACTCACCGCATATTACTCCTAATTACGTACGAAAGTTTGCGACTTACTAGGAGAAAGACTACCAGAGAGAATTAGAGTAACGACCGCACCAAGAGGGAATATTTTTTTTTCGCCCTTCCAACAAGAATGTTTTTACAGCTTCGAGTTTTAAATCCTCCGAAGCAACGAATCGGAAATGTATAAATGACAGAAAAGTAAACGGTATATCATCACCTAATTGCTGATTTACTTCCAAACCCCCTCCCATAAAATATGCAAGTTGGGAGACACGTCGAAAGTTGGGCTTTTTCTATCGCAAGTTTTTCTAAACTGCCGAAGTTATTGGCCACTAATTGCTCAATAAAATGCACTCATGAGTGAATATTTGTAAATGCGAATTAATTTATCTCCCCGGCTCTCCCCTTTGAAAAACAAGGCCGCAAAAAAAGCTAATAAATGAAAATAACACTTTTATGTCATGTGTATGTGTTAGGGGAGAATTACACCTCCCTTAGATCATTAAGTACTAATTAAGGCTGCTAATACGTCAGGTAAAAATTAATGACCAACTTTCCTCTTTAATAAAATGTTAATGTCTCAGCTATATCGTTAAGGGATATTACAATTTGCTGGTTGTAAAACTTAAACGTTCACAAAGAGAAAAAGGTCATTTTTTGAGATTTGACAGGAAAGGCGTTTGTTCCGAGTTCTATAAATCATTGCGTTCCGCGAGATACGAGTTACAAAAGTGCTTTTTTGGTAGGGGTGAGAACAGAAAAACTTTTATAACTTTTCGTATGGCGTAGTAATTAAATCGGCTCTTAAAAAGGCGCCTGACAGGTTGTTGACAGAGAAAAATGAGATCACCGCTGAAATTCGGTTGTCAGGCTCAAGGTGACGCCTGTTTCTGCGGCCGCGTCAGCCTCCCTTCAATCTGTGTAATTATAAAATCAAACTTGACTCGCGCAAAATGTTCGTTTGGTGAGTTGAAATTTATGGCGCGTTTAGGACCTCTGGTGGACAACGAATGCGCTGTCTCATTAAGCAGAGCTCCTCCCAGGGGCTGTACCCTAACGGAACCTGCATTACAACTCCTTCCTTCTCCATAGCTTGCATTATGATGATTACGATCAAAAACTGGAACTTAGAGAAAATTTTCACTCACTTGAATTTTTTGCGTTATGGTGATGCGGCAAGACCAATAGACGAATCCCAGGTAGACAAAAGTAATGTCATTTTGAGATCTCTCCCTTTTTTAGATCTACCACATTATTTCCACAATGTGAGGCGCCAAATAAGTGGAAACGCTCCTTTTAGATGCAACACCCCGATGAACCTTTAAGAAAACGAACATACAGTGACACAATTCATCCACATTTCCAGAGATGATCACCCATTCTGTCATAAGAACATGTCATAAGACCATATATTTACTAGTGTACTTTTGATTCCCATTACTCTTTAAACTAGATGCAGTTATTTTCTGAAAAAAAAAATCAGCAAAAGATTTTTAGAAATTGAGGAATGACACATACCATGTACTTTCAAGATTTTTTGACCACCAAAAAATGATTAGTCACTTCAAGCTTTAGAATTTCTGCTTTAACTAACTGACTTTTCAGGCTTTGAAGTTTTAATTAGTCTCAGCGTTACGTGGCCTCAACGGAACCACAGTTATTTCCTTTGCTGTTTTAATAACAAAATGTGACCAAGGTCAGGCTGCAACAAGGTCAGGTCTGTTTACAAGTTTTAAGCAATAGTCTACTCCCTGACTCTAATTTAGATTTCTGTACAGTAATGCATCAAGTTCTGAAATGTCATTAAATTCTGAAATAGGTATTATAAGTCGAAATTTGAGTATGGAGTTCACATGGATCTATTGTCAACAAAATATAGAGCCCCTAATCAAAGGTCAACAAACAATCATCTTGAAATCTCCATAGCCAAATACTCTCACTTTGTATTAGTGAGATAATAATCTTTCTGGGAATGTTAAATCACGTAGTGTAGTTCTTACTCTAATTATGTGTAACAATATAATGGAACTCAAAATATAAATTTTCTTCAATCATCTCGCAAGATTTTTCAGCTTACAAGCATGTCAATCCGACAAGAAAATTATCTAAATTGTACCACATTAAAGGGAAATAAACCTTGAAATAAAGAACTATTTTTAACTACATAAGTTTATTTTATCATACTTTTAAAAACTTTTTAACCTCTTCAAAAATTAATTGGTTACCCGGTTACCCGTAGGTTGAGATTTTTAAATGCCTACTTTTATAAAAGGCCAGCAATGATATTTTTCTTATTTTCTATGGTATGTTAAATTCCATCTTAATTTATTTTCCTTTAAAGTTTGAAGAGTATAGGATAAAAGAGGTGTCTTTGCACTGTTTCTTTTATCATGTAATGCTTATTTTCACTAAAAAATTTTTGAATTCCAAATTTCTTTAATATTAATGATACTTTAACATTCGCTTTTCCTATTTTTATTTTTCTAAAATGTATTGGTTTTTTTTTTCATTGTTGTTTCGTAAATTTTAAAATTCCGTAATCAAGCCCAATTTAAAAAAAATAACCACCATTCGACCAAAAACTTTGGAGATCCCATTAATATGTAATTGAACAAGATTTAACATGAATGAAGTTCAAGTAAGAGAAAAAAGCTTGTATTAAACACAGTAGCATTTTTCAAAAATTGGTTACAACGAGGATTCGTACTTAGCGAATAAAAGTGGAAAAAGGGGTGTTAGGTCTTATAGACCTTGTTATAAGCGGATTTGACTGTATTCATTTTTAATGACAGTAGTAATTTCTACTTTCTCAATTGCCGATGTTCAAAAAAGGGTATTTTAAGATATCTGAACAGGTTATCAATGCTGTCTTCAACTTAACACCAACTAATTACTCGCATCTTCCCAAATCTACCCATTTCAAGGAACACCTTATCTTTGTAAAAGTGAACGAGATAGAAATACAAATATGACCTTATTTACCATGTTTCCGCTTCAAAAATGCGCTTCAGTCTCTCCCCCCCCCTCCACGTTTCTTCTACCTCTTGAAAATATCTTCAAGGGAAAGAAAGACTTACCATTAAGCCATCCCTGAAGAAGCTTTTGAAGGAGAATGGAAATAAATTGAAGACTAACAACTCCATGTTTCCACAGAGGGCCGCTATTACCTGAAGGTAAATGGATATGCAGGGCCGCCTCTTATTAAATCGTGAGCTAAGCATTGTTCGGCAACGCCCATCAAGGCCCAGCCCCAAATGAAGCCATTGTAAAATTCTAACGGCGAAGTGTTTATTTACAACTTATTAACCGGGCCGCGGGGTTAGAAATTGAAGCCGTTAATGAGGGGTCCATTGCTCATGGCCTGATTGCGGGCCATGTAGATTAAATTTTGCTCATAAACATTACCATCATTAATTAAGCCTTGCCTGCAGATCAATCCTCCAGTTGCGGAGCCAAATGGCTCGGAATAGGGTACAAATAGGGTACAATTTACCGAAATGAGCCTTTCCTCAGAGTACTCCCCTTTCAAGATGATGTGGGCCGGAGCACTGTAAGCTCCGAAATTCAATTTTGTCATTCAACCTGGTCCCAGGAAGCATAATGAAGCTTGCCGTATAGTTCGGTAACATGCCTGCTCATTCTCGCCGCGAATATTGAACCCGCTGTCGTTTCTTTTAGGGGGGGGGGTCGGAATTCGAAATCAATGAGAGGGGGAAGTGAGTGAGTTCGATGAGTTCACTTCTTTTAAATACCCCTCGTGGGGGTGCATCCACTTTGTTAAGAAAATATACCTATAATTTGTTTGCTTAATTGTTGTATTAAAATATACCTATAATTGTTATTATTTGTTTATTTAGTAGGTATAGCCGTTTCACAAAAATTCAACATAATTTTGGTGAAAATGCGCTTTCTCACTCTTAAACTGTTCTCACTATGCAATACATATTTTGTACCAGTTTAGCTAGCCAGTCATAAAATGCCAGCGAATAAAAGCGTGCTGATATTTACTAGAGAAATCATGGGTAACTTGAAAATGAAGTAATGCATTCATACGCTGTATGAATGCATTCTAGTGCTAATTTGTAACAAATACTGCCTCACTTCATTTCTGGTACTGGATAAACTCTTGTCTTGATTTTGGTGAAACAAAACGTTAAGGAATCGCAATAGGCTGACCACCGGGACATATGCATTGCACCCCAGGGTTCTTCGTCACCAAAACGAATATGGGCATCGTAGCCCTTTGACCCATGGACTGTTGTGCCAATAAATTTACTTTTTAAAATTAAAAGAAAATTTTAATCGCAACTATGTAAATAGAACCTTCTTAGTGAAACGATTTATTTAATTAATTCCCTCCTTCGTTCTTTTTTCGCTTCAATTATTTGTGAATTGTCAAAGAAACGTTCCATGAACTAAAATAATTCACGTCAAAATATTACTTTTTTTACGGGGTAACTATTTTTTTTATGTAGAATATTAGTTTGCATCATGTCATAATAACGTTAATGAGGCGTAGAGTCCCCCAGCACCCTTTCATAATTTACAACGGATATAAATTTATAATATCCTAACCAGACTATTAATTCTTCTTCAGTTTTTTATGCTCTCTAGAAATTATGGTAATGTCCTTTTTCGTTGTATATTTAAATTATCATAACCTGATAATAAACATGTTTAAACAAAATGCTGAATATATTTATCTAGAAATTTTTTATTTACTTCTTAAATCTTAATAAATTAAATATTATAACTGTTAAACAAAAATATACACTGTGTAAATTTACTTTTTTTTTTAAGAGTTACAATCTCATGGTAGGTATTTTATCCCATAGAAAATCGATCCAAATCTCAATATTCAGATCTATATTAATAATTTTTCAAAAATAAAAATGGCAAGATTCGAACATTAAAATTTTAAAAAGATTTATTTCCTTTCTTATAATTTATTCATTAAAAAAATTTGTGAACAAGGTAACGCGTGAAGCGCAAAAAAAAAATACAGAGTTCCAATCAGATCATGTGAATGCAATTGACTGATTTTTTTCTAAATCATAACTGAAAGAAAAGTAAGAAAAATACACATTTTTATGGCATCTTTTTCCATATTAAATATAAAAAGCTTTTCCAAACAACACAAAAGCACTTTGTTTGAACAATTCGAAAAGAGAGTTATGAAAATCGATGTCTAATTATTGGTAACATTAGAAATGTAAATTCGAGGAGAAAATGCGATAAAAAATATATTCTACGCAAGAACCTCCCACCTTAATAAGCCACTAAGATTCCAAGGAGAAAACTCTTAATGACACATAGTCGAAAAAACACGATATAAAATTACTGTAAAATTTCCATGGTTTTTTACGGACAACTCCAAAAAAAAACTCCTCGGGAAAAAGCAAGTCCACTTTCCAACCCATCATCGAATTATATTATACTTTGACGCTAAATAAAAGTAACTCTACGCAAAAATTAGTTTATGTCCTCTCAGACTTTAAGTAATTTAATAAATCATACATCTTTAAAAACAGCAAGCGCAAATTCAATTGCCAGGTGCAAGTATTGAATATCACCACTTGTATCCCCCAAGGTGTATATAGTTCCTTTGCACAAATTGAAACAGCGTGTCCGATTTCTCAAATGTAAATAGGAATTAAGCGATTTTGCTTTTATATTTAACGGGATGTCTGCACAAAAAATTCGCTTAAGACTTTCCTAAATGGCTGGATTAAGTTCACTGGACTGAGAGGGAGAATTCGAGTTTATGAAAATGTATACTCCTGTTTGGGGAAAATACTCTTAGACGCATACACACACACGCCTTCCTCATTTCATTTTTAATGCTCTTGTATTTCAAAATTTACATATTATTTAATTTTACCTGTTTTTTTAAGAGACCTTGCTTGTTTATAAAAAAATACGTTTCATCTGTTTATTATTATTAATAAAGAACACTTATAATATTTTTTAAGAAGCTTTTTCTTGAGTACCTAATCCCCAAAAAAAATTTTGGTAAAATAATATAAAGATAATCATAAACCAAATTCAATTAATTTAAGTGACACTCTTTTTGCTAAGGTCTCTTAAACTGTTGCTACACTTTGAAATAGAGTTATGTCTATTATAATCTTAGTTGTTAATGTCTTTTATTAAGTTCAACCGTGCTTTTTTTAATATTAATAATAATATTTATTTTTAATTCTTTAACATTAAATTAATAATAAATTAAACACAACTATGGTTGTTTTAAAATTAACATTTTATTTATTTGTTTTGGAAAAGTGATATAGTTTAAAATATATAGAAAGATTCAAATTATAATAATTTTGTTTTGCAATAAAATTATTTATAAAGTATATAACTTAATTTAGACTCCTCATAAAAGTACTACAATATAACTTAAGTAACTTAAATTTAGACCTTGAATTTTTTAAATATTAATTTGAACAGAGCCAAAATATTTAAATGACCAACATCATTTAAAAATTTTATGAAACATTTCGTTAAAGGCATATTTTTATAAAAATAATTATTTTCTTAGTTGAATTAAATCTAATATATTTTTTTTTGAAAACTTATATTTATACATTTATAGTTTTGAATTTATTTTTGTTTACCTACTATTGTTTGAACTTTTAGTATTTTTACATACATGCATTTAATTTTTCTATTTCAAATAGTTAATTGTTCTTATATCTATTTCAAGATAATAGTTGATAAGTTAGTGCATTTAGTGCTAGATCTACAGAACACAGCCTACAAGGACCCTTTAAAATGTTCAAAAATTATACAAACTACAATTTTTAGACATTCTTTATATATTTATTTTGAAAATCGCAAGTAATTTTAGGTATTGTAAAATTTACAATTATAATAAATCTTAGGGTTAATTTGTTTATATACGTATACAAGTTATCCGTGGATAAGAGTCGGTGTATAAACTATTAAAAGTTCCTCAAACAATTAAAAAATATTTACTTTCCATTTTCTTGATTACAAAACATGCTTAGCTTTCAAATGAAGATATGTTAATGCTTTTATTCACCCACTCTAATTTGTATTAAAACGCCAAACATTTCAAGAAAATATAAAGCATTTAAATAGTAGCACTGAAGTTATAGAGACGCAGTTTGCATACTTTAGAAATACTTAGAATTGTTTCTCCAAAGCTAAATCCTGTTTGCCTAGAATATGTCTCAAAGCGCTTCACTTACAAATATTTTCAAGTGAAATTATGAAGTTTAAGCATTTGCTAAGTATGTTGTTGGTATAAGGTTAGTATTATAGAGGCTTCTCTTTTCAGAGGTTAAGGAGACTTCAAGGAAAAAAAAGGAATTTAGTGATTCACGGCGATATATGGTTTTTGATTTAATTCAAGTGAAACTTAGGTTGCATTGCTTTTATGTATAGGAACTCGTTTATACACTTTTTTCCCTCTAATTCCTTAAAAAAAAGTTTATCTGTAATATATATTTTTTTTAAATCTTCAAAAAATTATTCTTAAGTTTTACGGTTTAGCTGATTTCTATGCTACAATATAAATTTGTATTGCTTAGAGCAGGCCTGCACAATATACGGCTTGCGGTGTATATGCGGCCCACTAATCTCATTTTTGTGACCCGATAACCCATGAATGATTTTAAAAATTAAAGAGATTGATCAAGTTTATTTTAAATATTTTTTAAATTTCTATTTATGGATTTACAGAAAAATTGAAAATTTAGGAAGCAACTTACTTTATTGAAGTTATAATGCACAAACTTGCAGTATATTTTGAACTTAGAAACTTGGTGACCATTTTTCATTACTCAATCATTTATTTATACTAATTAGTCTCAATGTTATGAGCAAACAATACAGGGGATCAATATTTTAGCCCGCCAGATCAGACCAGATATACTACGCGGTATGTTAAGTTTCCATAATTTGGCCCGCATCATAATTTAGCCGGCCTGGTTTAGAAGGTTTTTGTTCCTATACCTACAACAATACTTAATTTAAGGAAATTATATTTTAATGAATTTTTAAAGACAGATTTTTTTTTAACTACAGAACATTTCTCTCTCTTAAAAAGTTAATAAAATAAAGACTGTTTTTAAATTCATGAAAATATCGTGTATCTGTACTATTGTATCTATTAGCTCTACTATTGTATACTATTAACAAATTTAGTTTTAATAAAATGTATTTTGATTAATTATTTAGATTCTTATAATACATCGGCCAACTGAAGCTTTTATGCGCCAAACAAGACAAGTACAGGTTATTTAATAAAGAGTATTAATAAAATAGCTATAAATAGAAAATACTGTAATAAACTTATCTTCAACTTAGGAAGTTTTTGAGGGGGAAAAAAGGTTAGAGAGGTGGAATGGAATTAAGCTGCCTCAAAATCATAACTTCTGTGAAACAGTTAAAAACTTCAGAAAATTAATAAGTCTAAAGCACCCAAAGTGGAGAAGCCCATTGAAATCTCTTCATTAGGTTCAATGGCATGCATGCTTTCTAGAGAATAGCCAACTTGGAGGGCTCTCTCCCCAGAAGAAAATTCCCACTGCTGTAGTTTACTCTCAATTGCCCGACGCAATTGGACCCTCCCAATATTTTTGTGTAAGTAGCAGGGGAAGGAGAGTCAATTAAGAGAGTGGTCTCCGCGCGTATTCTTCGAGAATCGTTTGCCTCCCTCCCCTCTGCAGGGAAACAGAAAAATGGGATTTAATTTCAGAATTTGTCAGGTAGCCTCTGAATAATTGAGGAAGCCCAACATCGAATAATCTTATTTGTTCCAACCATCTATCAAATAATCTTATTTGTTCCACTACTCTTGCCTGACTCTCTTTGAGTGTGTTTCAACTACGTGATCGAAAGCTGAAAAGTTTTCAGCAAGATGAAAATACATTCTTTGCTTTTGTTTGCGCACGAGGATCTGGACATTGGTCATTTTTTCGGCCATTGTTCCGAGTTTTGTGTTTGGATCAACGCGGGAAGGGCATAAATATCAATTTTTCATTGTCCATTTCAATATTGGAAAAATTACGTGCCCCTCAAACAAAATACGGCCTGCTCTAAAGTTTTATATTTTTTTGGAATTGGGAGAGAGGTAGATGGGTTTTTATGAGAGATTTGGATTCGTGAAGGTATGCATAAATGAAACGTGTCTTTTTTCGTCGGGAAAAGGAACAAACCTAAAATAAACTTCGCCCCTAAAATCTTTTTTTTTCTTTTTCTTCTGAGTGTTAATTTAATAAATAACACTTGAGAGATGTTCTCAATTTTCGGGAAAAACGTCAAAAAGACCTTTCTTAACAATGGGCATAACTTAAAGGAGTATTTCCCCACCTTACCTTTCTGTTCATTTACTGTTAAAAAAATAATCTTGAAGGTGATTACTTTTGTTAAATTAAGGTAAAATTGTTGAATGAAATATTTAAGATATATATTTGAATTTTAAAGACAATTTATGTTAACTTGAAAAACCATGTTTTTTATTAAATATTAATATTTAATTTTATAACCAAATAAATTTCTCAATTGTTTTTACTAATCATTCTTGACTTGTATTGAAATTTTATTACCAGCTTAGTGTTGCTCGAAAGCCCCTTATTTTTTCACCTAGTCTCATCAGATGAGCAATCTTGCATATAAGCTAATTTGTAATATAATTCGATGTTCTTCATCCCTTCATTTCAATACGTGTCACTTATTTTCCTTTTATTAATAATCTTAGGCGGATTGGTGACTATTTTGATATTAATTACTATTAATATTAAAATAATTACAGTTAGTTTAGTTAGTTTGTTGTTCCTAATGATGTTGGCCTTTTAACATAAAGGCTTTATAAAAGTCTACTAATAAGTAAAAAGGCTTTTTCAAATTTTCCTTTTCATTCCACGTATTTACGTAACAGCATTTCCCACACTGAGTGTTATGAAGTATACTTTAACATCAAAACCTATTATTGAATTTGGAGGTCCCATTAATGTGTGCCATTGACTTCTTTTTAGATAAATATTGAACATTTTTCCAACGAAATACAAGATTAAGGGAGTCACTTAGGTCTACGGGTACACACTTGTTGTCTTTTTTTAAATAACGAATAAAATTTCCAATTTTTCGCAGTAGGTAATTGGTGTATGCTTAAAACATTATATAATGGAAACAATATTCTAATAGTACTAGTAAAAAATAAGCACAAATTTAAGAAGTTTATAAATTAAGAATTTTAGGCATTGATTTGGTAAGGCTAGTGGTCCTTGGGTATGAAAAGGTTGAAAATCATTGATTTATAGAGTAGCTACCTAATATTCCCCAATAACTGGAGCCCTTAAACAAAAGTTAGAATATAGAACCCAGCTTCTCAATCGGTGGTACGCATATCCCTTGGTGTTCAGCAATGGTTGTGCAGGGATAGAACTATTCGTACTAGCGTCATAAAAAATTATGTATTAGTTTAAAATCAAGTTAGGATTTAAAACGATTAATTTTTGTGAGACTTATTATATTATTTTCAAGTTGAGGGGGGGAAAGGATCATCAACGCGGGAGATTTCAGTAATAGAGAGCGATAAAGAATAGAGATACTTGAAAAACAGTCAAAGGAAATTAGAGCGTTGAACAAACCAATAAGAGTTTTTTAATCGGTGTTCACTTGGAAATTAACTAAAAAACATACTAAAGATCGGTCTAACTCAGTACATTAAAATTTGAAATATAAGTTTTAAAAGTAGCCGAAATTTGTATAGCAATAATGAATTCAAAGTCATGATATATATGTTTTGGTAATGAACACATAAATTCCATTTAATTAAAAAAATAAAATATCAGTATAGAAAAAGTAATTCCATTATTTAGAATATTTAGGTAACACAAAAAATTGAAAAAAAAACCCTACACCTCAAACAATTTTGAAAAAAATTTTAACAACTGTTTTTCTCAGAAATTACCTAAATAATGACATTCTAAAATAAGGCGAAAGAAAAAGTTTAATTTGTTTAATATTTTCCATTTTTTGCCAAAAATTAAACTTTTTATCAAATTAGTGTTAACAACTTTTGAGACATTTGCTAAGTCTATTTATATTTTGGATATTGAAAATATATAAATATATAACTGAAAAATCTTAATTTTTGTTTTAATTGTGAAATTAATAGAAAACTAATTTAATTAACGAATTAATTTAATAAAAACTGAACATCGCGAAAATCAAGTTGAAAAGTTAATATTTCAACAATATTTACTAATTAATAGTCTAAATAATAATTAAATATTAAAAACACAACAAATCTTAAAAAAAGAATTAATTGAAAAAAGTTAATTTTTGAACTATTAAATTTTGTGATACTATAAGTTTATGATACATGTTTGTGGTCTAACTTAAGAGTAGATGTTGAATATCTGGTCAATATTGCAGCAAAATTTAAAAAAAGAGTAAAAATATGAAAACTTTTTAAAAAGGATAAAAAGAAGGAATATGTGAGCTCAAAACCTCAAACAAAAGTCAAGAAAAGAAATTTGAACTGTTCTCAATTAGAAATGTTTCACATAATAACATGTTAAAAATCGGACAATATCATCTTACATGGTATTTTTACTTTATGCACAAGTTTTAACAATTTTTAAAAATTAAATTTGCTATGGATGGGCCAATTTTTGCAGTAGTACGAAAACTTGCGGTTCTTTAACAACGTTTTAATAAATATGGTAAATATCAATTTACTCATAAAGTACACGAAATATCATTGAGGTTGTTCCATATTATTCAAAAACATACGAAAAAAATCAACATGCAATTGAATTGGTAAAATACAACTCTTAAAAAATTTCCATCCAAAATCCTATTTTACTCCTCACTTCTAGATTTTTAATTAATAATTATTATTTAAAATTACATTCATATTACTTTTACCTTCTAAAACTTTTAATATAATATAATTAAAAGCTCTATGGATTGGATTCAGAAGAGCACCCCTTCCCTTCTTGGAGGATGTAGAAGAGGGCAAGAAATTACCACTGAGGGAGCGCTCCCTACGTCTTTAAAGAAGAAGCCGAAGAGGAAGAGAACTCCACGAATAGAATGCTTCCTACATCCTAATAGAGGATGCAGAAGAGCAAGAGAAGGCTCAGAATGGAGCGATCCTTACTTCTGTTAAAAAGGATGCTTAGGAGCAAGAGAACCCCAAGGATGGAGTGCTCCCTATATTCTAATAGAGGATGGTAAGAATGGATTTGTGTCCATTGGTACAAAAGCCTGTTCTCCCTACGGACAGAGTTGTACAGTTGTGGACACCCATAAAAAGGGAAGTTTTAGTTGAGAAAAGTTACAAATAAAAAAGTTTTATGTGCATGTATTATCTTTTAATTAACATTTCTTCGCATGTAATAAATTGGCAATTTATTTTTTACACTATAGGGAGCTTCTTCTCCCTGCTCGCTATCGCTCATCATCCCCCTTAACTAATACGCAGATCTTTAGATCACTTCGCGATCTGAGCGAGCAATGCTCGTTTGTTACATTTCACTAACTCTTTTGACAACCCTCATCCAATCTAAAATATTTTATTTATATTGTAATGAATTTACTAAGCATATTTTCCCAAAAAATCTGTCTAACAAATACTGATAATTATAAACTCTAAAAACAAAGACTAATATTGAGTGAAATTAAGGACAACAATTTTTAAGTATGATTAGTTTGTTTAAACCCATGTATAGCGTCTTTTTATCACGATTTGCGTACCGAAACTCCTCCTAGCAACCCAACAGGCTTTCTTTTCACTCAGTTCGTAGTGACGTCATAGGGTACAGAAACATTTTAGTAACTTTTTTATTCAAAGAGCTGATTTTCCATTTTTCAACTAGATAGCGTCTGTTTACATACAGTATTGACCATAAATTCAATTTTCCGTTCATTTTCGAATTTTAAAATTAGGTATCCGTAGTTACAACTGTCCTTAGATACAACAATCTCCCATACCATATATCGATAAAGAACAAATTTTCAGTTAAAATTCTCATAAAAAGTTGTTTGTTTTTTATAATAATTCTTCCGATGTTGCGGATGCAGCCCTTGTGTCAGAAAGCCCCGATTAGTCTATATTCAAGTCAATTACAATAGAAATATAATACCTACAAAAAGTCATATAATACCATTTCTTTCTCTTCTATTCCTTGATTAATTTAATAGCTTTTCTTTCAAGAATGTATTTATTTCACATTTGACATAATACTAAATAAATTAATATCTATATATTTCTTCATAGGACAAATTTTGAAGAGAATGTTGCTAACCTATTAAGATTCAAGTAATAAAGCAAAACGAGGGCTTGATACAAACGGATAAACTAGCTGCCCCTTACACTTGTAAAAGAAAAGTAGAGGAAAGTGGGGGCTAATGGGACGCAGGGCTAATGGGACAAATGTATTTTTTCCACACTATAGATATTTTAGTAAATATTTTTACATCACTGGTAACAGGTCTAGCAAATATTTGCACCAGGAATATTGTCATAACAGGTTTGCACAGCGCAGAAAATAGCCAAATTTGTTTTCAACAAGCCATAGCACGTATTGAATTTTGTTTTTAAGAATATTTTAATCTTATTTATTCTACAGACTGAAAGATTAGAAAATATTACTGAAAAAGTATTTAGTTGCACATGTAAAGAACTATTTCTAGAAATGTAAATTTCACAGCATGGGGGCTATTTAATGGGACATGCAGTGGCGGCTTATCCATAGGTGCACATAAACACGTGAACCCACAGTGAAAATGAAATTAGTCGATCAATTAAAATAAATGAAAAAAGTTATAAATTTTTATTCGAACTTGTACCTTATTCAGGATTCCTTTTATTCAAAACGTCAAAAAGAAAAATTTATTACTACAATACTTTTGAGAGCTTTTAGTGCTTTACGAAATTTTCGTCTTCAACGGCACGTGCGACTGAGAAAAAGGCAGACAGGAAAATTCTTTTCTTCGCCGACCATTTTCGACTTCCCGATCGCACACTTTGATCGCGCCGCAGCTAACATTTCTTCGTTTTCTTTATTTGAGTGTAATTTTTTGACGCACTTTCAATACATTTGTTTATTTTTTTCTAAAAATCTTTAGTTTTTGTGTTTTTAAGTGGTTTTAAAAGTAAAATTATCTTAATGAATTTATTTTTTAATTATCATTGGAAAAATATTTTAGGCCCAAATTTATTTTCGTAACCATTAATATAAATAATTTTAATTGTGAGAGATGGTTGTGTTAATTTTATTTTCAAAATTGTGGACCATCATTTGAATTACCCACGAGCCGCCACTGGGGACATGTCTTGTGGGGGCTAATGGATTTCTTTAAAATATTTCTTTTAATATTTCTTCTTAAAATTTTTCTAAATATTTCTTTAAAAGAACATTATAGTGTTTATTTGACTTTTAATGCTATATTAGGTTGGATGGAAACAATCATTACCAACATGTAAAACTAAAGACCAACTAATTAGTTTTATTAAATTGGACAAATTTTAACATTTTAGACTATTAGGGAAGAAATAGTTAGGAATAGTGAAACTAAGAAGCAGAAGACATTGTGGAATTAAACTGTTCAATGCTGAAATTTCATTCACAAAGTTTTTTTCATATTCTGTTAAAAAAGGCATTTAAAATTCATATACAACTATTATTTTTGAATTCTATAGCATGTCCCATTAGCCCTCCACCGTATCCCAATAGTCCCCACGTATGGGGGCTAATAGGACAGTAGTATTAAATTACAAAAGTCGACATTTTTTATAAACTTAAAAGTAAAATCGTTTTAAATTCACAAAATAATAAAAATAACTACATTTATGCCTTTTTACTAGCATTTTTACTAGTACTTTTTACTAGACTAGTAGCTGTGTTTTATACATTAATTGAAATGCTAACGTTAAAGTTGCTTTTCTTTTAGACATAATGCATCCTATAATGAATTAACGCTTGATCATGGCTTCTATAAGAGCTCGCTAAGAAAATTAAAGTAAAATACGTATTAAAATGTAAGGGAAATTAAAAATACACTCAATTAAAGTTAAAACACCTACTAAAAAGGAGAACACATTATTCAAAAATTAAGAGGGTGATGTAATGATTGCAATCAATTGGAAGTATGAAAGTAAGAAACAAAATAGTCTTCACTTATGGAATTTATGATCATGTGATATTAACAGTATAATCATAAAACATTTTCAGAAAAATAACTGAATTGTTATGAAAAAGTAAAACCTTTTGTTCATATCTGTGATTTAGTTCATATTTGAATTTTCAGACGTAATAAAGAAACGTCTATCATGAGGCTCAAAAAGGGACACAGAAAAGACCAAAATCTGGGAAAATTTAAACGAAATATTCTGCAAAATGTATTTAAAGTAAAAAATTATAGTTCTTTGCAAATTAAGATATATTTACCCTACTATTAGAGGCATAGACAAGTTTTACGCATGGAGTCTATTGGACCCTACGAGGTGTAATATGTGACATTCTTTTCGACAGGGTAGGGAGGTTAAATAGCGTAAAATATCGCGACTTAAGAAGTCCCCATGGGAACTTAAGGAGACACAAAGTATCCCCTTCCCGACTGTTTAAAAGTAATAGTTGACACTTTTTGGTCTAAAAACAATTTTTGAGACGCACATATCATGAGCATTCTCTAGCGGTTTAACATTTTAGGCGAGATTTTTTAAGAATGCATGACTTTAAGTTTGTGTACCATAAATCTCCCCTTGAGATTCTTATCAGGTTTCCCCTTCCCCATAGCCAAGAGTCTAGATCAGTCAGCCGAGAAAACTAGTGGAGTCCCACAGCGGTACAACATCAATTTGTTGACGGGATAAACAGAAGCAGCTTATGTGAATGTAAAAGCACTAAAACACTTAAATTTCTCTTTTTTTTAATTCTTTTAGTTATGCTTTTGAACACATTATTTTTAAGCTTGCTGTCACTAGCCATCCCCCATTTCATGAAAGAGAAGCAAAAATTCTTGTATGGAACTGCTATTCTAACAACATCAAGTGGCGAGATATTTGGCTGAACATGCCATAGTCTGGGAGCACCGTCGTTCACATAGCATAGACCTTGATGCGCTCGAATTGTATTTAAAAACCACTTTTCTTCGAGAAATACTAGATCTTCTTTGCTTTTCTTAGAAGTTCTATGAATTAGTGTGCCTATGGCAGTGCTTTCAACAGTAGACAAAATGTTCACATCATTGAAACTTAATGATATTTACACGCAAATTAAAACAAGAGGCATGTATTTCATTTTTAAATGAAAAAAATTAAATTTAAACTGGAACAATATTCAGGTTAGGGTTCGTAAAAATGATTTCTAGTAGTTCTATTTTTGAGTTCATAAAATTTCTGAATTAATAGGTATTCTTTTCAAACTGCACTAAAACACAAAATTAAAAAAAAAACCTTAAAATTTCTAAACCAGCACCCCTTCACTAATTTTAACTGTCATTGATAATTATTTTAGAAAAGTATTGTAAATTAGGGTGGAGTGAAAAAGCGAAAGTATGAATTCGATTTTATATAGGCGCAAAAAGTTACTTATGTTTACTAATGTCTCATATGCACAACTTTATGAGTTTTGAAAATTTTCTTCAGGGCTATAAATACAAGGACCCAATAGCCTTGGGGCCTTCTTACCCAATAGCTGTTATTATCGTATATTTTTCCAAAGAATTCCAAATGAAACGAAATTTTAATCGAATATTCGGCATGTCAAAAGGAAAATTTAAATATATATCCAAAGAAAAAGAAAAATTAATAACTTTTTTGTGTTTTAAGCAATAATATAAAATTCTTGTAGAGCTCTGAAGGAGTTTTTTTCAAATTTCTATAACGTATAATTATTACGATTAATATTGGTACTGGCAATTTTTTTAGCGGCTATCCTAAATAAAAATTCGTACCTTCCCTTTTCTAGCACCACCCTAATGTAGTAAGTACAGAACTCTTTATTAGTAGTTTCTTTAATTTCTTAGAAACCTCTAACATATTACGTTGTCTCAGAAACAAATTTAGGCAAGTAAGCAAAAAAGCTTCAGATTAATGTGAAAAATTAAAGATTGTGTTAAATTATAAATTCTGTAAATGATAACTTTTACATTCGTTTAGCTTTAAAAAAAGAAGAAAAAAAGAAAAGAAAAATTTTAAATAAATTTTCTTAAAAAATTTATTTAAAAATTTGAAAGAATAAAAGTTAAATTAATTATTTTTTTGCAATAAAATAACTCTTTAAACAGAAAAATATAACCATTCAGTTTTTTTTTCTCTTTCAGTATCATATTTCATGAATTATTGGCGAATAGCTACATATAACTCGTGCTATTTTGCTTTTCTTGTAATATTATTGTAGACCAATCTTGCAATTATTTATATTCTAATTACTCTTTAAAGTACATTTATTCAGTAGACATTGCCCTAACAAATCTTTTCCAAGTTCTTTTATTCCATTTTCCAAATAGTACGGCAAACTTCGGTAAGTTAATTTAGTAGTGCCATCTATGAAAGAATCCATGAACTAATAATAAGGCAAAATTAAATATATTCTTCTTTAGACAAAAAGTTTATGAGCTGAATATTGGACGGGATATTTGATTTTTTTTTTTTTGGGGGGGGGGGGGATTTTAGGGTAAACTTGAAAGTAAATTTACATCAAGGAAGCATTACACATTAAAAAAGCATTTGATATAAAAATTGAAAAAGAGTCGATGACAAAAGTTTTCATATTTTATCGCAAGATGGCCCATCAACTATGTGACGTCACAGAGCGGTCAAAGACTTCCGCCACACACTTGTCTCTTGATAGCCAAAATTTATTAAAAACAATAAAATAATAGATAGGATAGGTGATACTGTTATTGTACCTTCGGACAAAAATCGCGTTTTAATTTTTGTAAGACAGATAAAATCACATTATGACCATTAAGGCTGTTCAAACAGCATGATTTTGGTCATTTTTTGACCCCCTCCCCGCTTGTCAACAAAAATAAGCAAACCGCAACCCGCCCACTTCAGAATTACGTAAGAAAACTGCCCCCCCCCCCCTTTGTTTTTTTTGTACAAAATGTTTAACAGTGCCTAAATTCCAGAACCCCCCCCCCCCCATTGTGCTCAAACACATCAAAATCTTTCTTGTGAAGTCAAATGCTTGAATTCTTTTTCTAATTAAATTTTTTGTGTAACATTTATTTTTGTTGAATTTCGGAATTATTTTTAAAAAACCAAGAGATTTTTGAAAACCCCTCTTGTTAGGAAAAATAAGCAAAGAGAAAACCCACTCCCCCTCAGGTGCTTAAAAAATATTTGAACTGACCCTTTGAAATGCTCAACCTAGTCACAATCTTAGTAAATAAGTAAAAATACCTGTGGACACCCATAAAAAAGGAAGTTTTAGTTGAAAATATTTAAAAATGAAGCTTAATAGTCAAAATCTTTGGGATTCATTTCATTCACAAGGTGCAAAGGTCATTTCATTCAAAAGGTGCAAAGCTCATTCACGGCTCGCATAATCGCTATTTTCAATAACTCGCTCGTCTTAAGTATTTTTTTTTTTTTTTGCTTTTATTAATTTTTCAGCTGATAAAATCTTTATCGATCACTTGATTTTTTTTTGTTACTTTAACAATGCCAATACTTTTTATATACACACATTATGTGCCATGAATACTTAAGTGTAAATTTATAGGACATTGTAAAAATTTGAAACTTACGAACAATGAAAAAAAAAATTATTTATTTATTTTAGAAAATGCAAAGTAACTAACTTACCTAAAATACGATATATCCTAGGTTTTTCTTCTAATCGTATAACCAAAGACTGCACTCAATTCACCATTATTTCCTTTCGGTATTTTTTAAATAATTTGTTTTTACTGCCATTTACATGAAAACAATATGAAACGGAACAAATTTCATTAGTTAAAAAAATTATCAAACGATTATAGTCGAATTCACCAAATTCAGAATATTAAAATTAACTTTAACTGTGTGACGTCATAAAGTTTACGAAGACTTCCCCCTTATTTCGGGAAATATGATTTATCTTCAATATTATGGAATATACAACTGGCGGTGGTCAACTTTCAGTCAAAGAAAAATGTTGTTTCGGTTTTTAACTCATACATACTTGAAAAATGTGACAGATATGACAAATTTTAAACTTTTACAGGTATTTAATTAATTATCCATATAAATTTTAATTTATTTAACATGTTTGAAATTTAATTAATGCTAATTAGATGCGAGCCGAAAATGCGCTCTACACCTAGAGAATGAACTGATATGTTAAAAGCAATAAACTATAAAAATAAAATTTACTCTATTATATCTATTACATTTTTTATTTTTAATAAATTTGAGATAATAGTCTATCAGTTAATAAGAGCAAACAAAACTAATTTCAGCACCCCTATCAGCACCTTGTGTCAAGCAGTGTCAAGATAGGGCGTTTTATTTTCTAGTAGGTATTTCAAATTAGGGTACTTAAACGTGTAATAGAAAATTAATTTGTTTTGATCAAATTTCGTTTTTAAAAATGACGTATAATTTTGCTGTTTTCAATTGAGAACGCTGGATGTTCCAGTGATTTTTTTTTACTAATTTTGAGTCATTACAAATTTTGTATTTTTTTTTTCATGTAATAAAAGGGTATTAAACTTTTGTTCAACCTTTATGAGGTAATACCTATTTAGTCATATTGCTTTTTGTTTTAGGAAACTCGTTGGTTCTTAATGTTCTCAACTCTCTTATGAATATTTAATTCAAACATACATAGTTGACATAATCGTAATTTTACCTGACTTGGATGAGTTTACTGGAGTTTACTGATCAAAAGGATGTTGATGAGATGAGTAAAGAATAGATTATGTATAGCTAAAGAACGTGATATTGAACAAACAAATGAAATTAAAATTTCTAAATCACAAAATGTTTGAATTTTGTTCTAGTTTTTCATTTTTAATTAGTTAATAATTACATTAATTTGAGATAATCAGGAAAATTTATCTAGCAGAATAAATTCGGGTATTAACGGGTTAATACTATATTCATTTGCTTTTCAGTGTTCCTCATAAGTAAAATAACAAAGCACTGCAAACATCATTGTTTTCTTTTTAAATTTATTTTAATTTATGCAAAAAAAATGGAAATTTTTTTTAAATCAAATTTTTAAAATAATATGCAGTTAGTGTTGTTAAGGCCAAAGGGGGGGGGGACAAATCGGGTGTACTACGAAGTGGGTCCACCAAAAGTACACCTTATTTGATAATAATTTCTTTAAATTGATTAATAATCATAATTAATTATTTATTATTAATTAATAATAATAATAATAATTAGTATTATAATAATATATATTATAATATATAATATAACTACTATTATTATTATTATTTCTTTAAAATTTATTTGATTTTAGATTTTTACAAACATTAACAACGTGCTGACAGCATTCATATCCACAAGATGGCCCTGCTGGAAAACACAAAGACTTTTCTGCCGATTTTTTAGAAGAACTCTCTCTGACTGAACCATTTAAAATACTAAACTACTCTAAACTAAACTTATAACGTAAAGCGGGATTGAAGTTTTGATTAAAAAAAAACGTTGTGATTTTTGTTTTAAATTTTGTATTTTATATTAATAATAGGTGACCTCTTTAGGGAGGACAGTCCTTGTTTTGTAGGTTCGGTCCTCCCTCGAAATGTGTCCTCCTACCCCTGTCCTCCTTTTTGATATTTTGAAACTAATCTGTCGATTGGTACGCATCGCACCGCACAGAACCTCAGGTTTGGATGAAATATTTCCTTTGTTGTTTTTTTATGTCGCACACATTTCTCCAGTGCATCTTTTCTTTTTTAATCACATTTATACATTCTATGAAAACGGAAGTAGTTTTTTTCCTTGTTGTTACAAGAAAATAAGCAGTTTTAATTTATTATTTTTTTATTGTATAAATCCTAATTTTAGTTTTGTACGGAGATTATTCAAAATGTTTTTGGACTAGTGAGAAATCAAAATTGAATGCACTCGCTGCAGCACTTACCGTAAAATTCAATATGAAGGTGAGGTGCTGTACATCTTGGCTCCGAAATTTCTAATACGTAGTCTATTGTTAGAAAAAGATAATTGACAAAAAATATTCATTCAATGGAAATTACTGGTTTAATTAAAAGGGATGTAAGCACAATTAGTGTATAAATGTTTTATTTATTTACGTTTTACTTTTTGGTTGGAATGGCAAAAGATAAAAGATTAAGAAAACACGGTAAAAACAAAAACTCACCATTACATTAGTTGTAAAATTCTCCAAAACATTTTTAAAAATAATTTAGTTTTAATTAAACATGAAACAATTTATGGGCAGATTTATTTTCAGTTAAATTTTAGTTAAATATTAAAATGCTGACAGAGAAAAGGATAGATGGCGTCACGATATTAAAGTGGGCATAAACACAAGAATCTTTAGCCCTTGTCAAGTCAATGCTCATCTGTGTTTTCATTAGTCCATAGGAATTTTTTTGTTGCTTTTCTTTTTTCTCGAGAACTTTAACCAACCAATTACGGCAGAGATGAAGAACGGATCACAAAGACCACAGAAACTTTGCTTGTTGTTTGCACTATCACTAACACATAATTATTTCATTTTCATATAATAATAAATTATTAATTATGCATTACATAGCACAATGTTAACTGTTAACATGGCATGGAGTTTCGTACTCATTTGGAAACTTGAATGTTCACTTATTTAAATGAATTTAATTTGGATTTTTCTCATTTACTCATCGAAATATTGATATTGCCGAAGTATATCATTACCTTTTTTGACCATAGAAAAGGAATAATTTTACCCCATATCCCCTCCCCCTCCGAAATTTTTTTTCTGGTTATGCCACTGGCACAGTCTATAAAATAAAATTAGCTCGGCGTCCGCTCTCAGAATTCGGGGGACTTGTGCACCGAAAGGAACGCGTGCGCCACTCTCGCTCTGCTAAACTGATCAAGTATTTGTTACAATCCTCGGAATTCAGTTCCACTGTTTCATGCTCCCCATCGCTAATTATCGCTTCTTTAATTGATCATTCAATCTGTTTTGTTGTGAATCACGTGCTTTAACCAGTGCAAGAAAAAAAAATTAATTTTTCTCCTTAAACAAAGTTTATGGCGGGTTAACATGCTGCCGGCAAATCCGGTTAAAACGAATGCAATTGCGAATTTCTTTCCTAATTTTTTGCGGTAAGGACCAGTTCTCGTCAGATCATCGAAGTTTAGCAGCTTCGAGAGCGGTCAATACTAGGGAGGGTCAGTTTTACTGAAAATGTTTACATTTTATTTCATGGAATGTGCCAGTGGTGCTGGTGTTTATAAGAATTTTTTTTCAAAGAGGAGGCCAATATTTTTGGAAGAACGAAATTTCGGAAACAGCAGGCACTTCAATCTCCAAAAAATATCGCAATGGGGAGGCGTCTCTAAAAATGGAGAACACAATCCCTTGTGTAATGAGGATTCCCATGAAACAGGTCCATTATTCAGGGGTGCTACTGACTTCAACTCAGAATCCCGGAAAACTACCAGAATAACGAATCTTTTATACGGAATTCTATATAATTCTGGAATGCTCCTGAATCCGGAACGTTTAGATTTAAAAATTCTTGTTCTGAAGGAATTTTTTTCTAGAAAACATACGTTTTCATTACAGCTCTATGTAACACATCTCGAAATGTATCGAGCGGCGAAAAATGTATTTCAGAAAGACGTAGCAACCAACCATGTCATCGCACTTAGAACCGATAGTAATGGTGGATTTACACCACCACGTCAAAAGCGGCGATAGCGGTCGTTTTCGAGGCTTCCTATTGGTTCTTTTGAAACGATGTTCGCCGCTTTAGTCGCGGTGGTGTAAACCCACCCCACCATAAGACAGGATTCTTCATGAAAGATGCTAATGCTGAAGCCCTGCAATTAATTTTTAATTGTGAACCTAATTTTAAGCTTTCTTGTTGAGCTTGAAATTTTCGAAATAACATGGGATTTCCAAATGACATTAGTTTCTAAGGAAAAGGGAAATTTCTTTTGAATATTTTCGCGCGAAGGGCTTTTTTAACAATTACCCAACACCCTCTTCCGATTCATGAAAGCATTGATACGGGCAGACTAAAGTTTCTTTCTCTTCCCTATCAATTATAAGGCTCCTGTCTTCATTATTATGGGCATTCTGAGTTAATAAATTTCATTATGCTGAGTGAGAATCGTAATCATACATGAATCCAGGTTTGACTTCTGGAGGCCCTAGGATTTTTAAAACATCATCCGCAGTAAAAAACTGCAATATTTTAAAACAATATTGAATGGTAGATGGTAGTATAAATTTTGATCATAAAGCTACACATTGTTACCATTTCAATGTTCAAAATTACATTTTATTTAATCTTTACATGACATTTTGTCACTCTATTGGGGTACATGAATTACTCTGAATATCAAGATAAAAAAAAACAAGGGCTAATTTGATGTGTAACTCAATATCCTGGACCTTATCCTATTCCTATCCCTACAGTACAGTAAATTAGTGTAATAAGGGCACCATAAGATTCTTTAGTCCTCCTTAAGCCAATACACATCTCATTAGTCAAACAAAATAACTGATGTTTTTTAACTTGATAACTTTATCCAATCACAATAGAGATGAGGAATGGCTCAACTAAGACTACAGAAACTTTTAAGGTGACACTGTTTTTTTTTAACTTATAACTCTTTTTTTACTTCCATCTCAATTGTTTCATAGTTTATCTTTTTTCTTTGATTGATAGATCTCAGATCCACAATTGAATAATCATAGAAATTTTTAGAAAGGTCCAACACTTGCTTTTTGAGTGGCAAGTTTAAGAGTTCCTAGTGGTAGAAGTGACTGTTGTGCCTATAGAACATAATTTTAGAATTCAAAATTTAAGGGAAAATTGAATTGGTGGTTGATATTGTATGTAAAATCTAAATCAACTCTTTGCAGAGAAAAATTAACTAAATATTAAAAATTTACGGTTACTTTTAGTGCATCATTACATTAATTTTTTTGTTACCTTTTAATGACAATATGATTAAATGGTGGATATGGTATATGATACGTGGTTAACTAGAGATTTTGACTAATTAGTTTTGATCTTGGAAATAGCCAATCTCAATCCTATATTTTTCTTATGGAATATTGAATGCCAAAATATCTTATGATGTACCTACAGACTGTCCTTGATGTGTCTGTTGGTAATTGTGCTTTTGAATTGGGTGTTGTTATTATGAATAGATCTTAGTACAAGTTAAATTACTTCTAAATTGGAGATTATGATCAAGTAATTTTTAAAGGAAAAATCAAACATTTTGTGACCTAACATTTTTAGTCATTTTAATTACGAGTCCTGAATTATTTAGACTTATTAAAATCCATTAAATCCTATCTGGAGCTGGTGGCAGCACCCATTGCATTATACGATTCAAGAAAGTTTATAATAGATCAGAAAAATTTGCTAGTAAAATAGCTGATAACCTGTAAACAACAAATACAAACAATAAAGATGAATGTTCAGTGAAAAGTCTAACTTAAACGAAACAAAATACATATCAAGCTGTAAAGTACATAATGTTCGGCACTAGTTAACTAGAACTAGTTGCAAGTAGTAGTTAACTACTGATCAACTAGTAGTTTAACTAGTTTTGGTTTAAACTAGTTCAACTATTGGTTGAACTACTTTTTTTTATTAACTACTAGTTGAAACTACTTTCAAAATTTCAACTACTTTAAAAAAATTCTTATTAAAATTTTTATCAAAATATAGAAAAAATTGTACTGTAACAAATTTAATTAAGATGGTAGAGTACTCAAAATGCCATAACCAGAATTAAAGGCCCTTTTTGCGCGTTTTTTGTGATATAGATAAAGAAAGATGTATTAGAATTCGGGCAAAAAATAGGTTATGAAATTAAATAGACTAGTTAACTAGTAGTTAACTACTTTGGGAAACAGTTAACTACTAGTTGTAACTAGTCCCAGGAAAAATTTGTTAACTACTAGTTGCAACTAGATTTTCCCAGACTAGTTAGTAGTTAACTATTTTTTGACCACTAGTTGCCGAACACTAAAAGTACACCAGTATATATATGAAATAGTTATTAGTTAGCCTAGATTTTTCTCATTAAACTATTATTTTCAATACTGTTTTATAATATCTATTTCATAACAAATTATTCGATTTGTATTAATATTTATAAAGTTTGCATTTATTTTCATAATTTTAAAATAGTATTTTATCAACCCCATGGCTGTGGAAAGGAATACTTTTAGCCAGAAAATTATAAATGAAATAAAAATTTTTTACATTTATTTCAGAACAATAGAGGAGAAAAATCAAATGAGTATCATAATTATAAAAACAATTTTGCATTTATCAAGAGAAACTTTTTAATTTTATTTTTAATTCATATTAGAAGGGAGGTATATAAAATAAGATGCTAAAATTTGCAATCAGACTTTGTTCTAATAACATCTAGGACACTCGAGTTTTGATAAAGAGCCATACAATAAATATTATGAACATTTAAATTAAATTAATGAATGAGTAAGAAATTCATTTTTATTACAATGTCAGTAGTAACAACAAAAAGTCTTAAAAGTAGTACATAATATATGTTTGTCAAATTCATTCTATGCATGCACACATATCAGCTTACATTCCAAATCTTTCTGCACGTCTTTTCTTCTTTTCCTATCAAAGGAATAAAATTTTAACACAAGGATTTTCATATTACTATTAAGCATATGAGAATAAAATTATTTGTTTTGATTAGATTGTCAATACAGAAATCAGTCATGATAATACTTAGTAGGTAATGTGATTTTCCATAAGCACACAAATTTTATTACATCTTAGACTACAGCTAATTAGTAGTTCATTTCAAGTTTGAATTTAACTTTCAATTTGTTAGTTGCAAACCTTTCCTTTTCTGTCTAGTGATTGTATCATCATTTTGACATCTTAGGTCGTCTGTAAGCTGGTAACTTGGAACATTAAACTTAAGAGTGGTTTCATTTTAAAGCGCTTAAGTTATAGTTTTATGGCACAAGAATCAAGCAAGATTATACCAATTGAGCCTTACTGCTGCATGACTACCATCAATCAGTAAATCAAAAATTTGTTATTTTCAATTTGAACTCATTTTTTGAGAAATTAAGTTTAAACCAGATGCCTTATAACTCCCTAATAAAATAGCTTTTTATTATTAGTGCTGTACTTTTAAAAGTATTAATTTAAAAAACAAAATGCATACTGGTCCTTATTTCTCTTAATGTATCACTTACAGACCTTCTCTTCTTAGGATATTTGTTGTTAGGACGTAATCCTTCTCAGATGAGTTATGTATCAATATACAAAACAAAAATTTAATTTTACAGTTAAGGGGCAAAACTAAATAAAACTTCAGCCTTGGATATCTTATACATTCATATATAGAATATTAAACCTACTAAAAATTTATTAAATATTTAGAACTTACTTGTTCTTCAGGAGTAGTAATGCCATTTCCAGCAGTTATGTTACCAAACTTGGATTTACGCTTTAAAATTCTTTGCTCATCTTCCATCTGTAAAGTTTATAAACATACATATAAATAATTGTAATACTGCTCTTGAAGCCAGAAAATATCATTATAGTTTCTTCTAAGCCTAACTCTTATTTAATCTTATGGCTGAATAACTACAGAAGTATCAAATTATCTTTTTTTTACTATTTAATCATTTAATCTTTATATATCAAGTAACCATTACAAATTTAGAACTACAGATTAACAATATGTAGACCCATTTCAAATCATAAATGACTACTTTAATACCAACTGCATGTTTATAAACAGGTAACCACAGTAATTTAAAATAGAGAGATACCAGAAAAATTGTTCCTTACACAGATAAAGCAAAAAGTTTATAGTTGAAGAAAGTTTATAAAATGTTTATTAAAAAACCAGCTAATAAAATTAAAATGCTAATAACATAATAATCATTATAACACAGTAAATTTTCATGAAAAATCCTTAATCTAGTAGACTCCCTTTTAACACATCTATTCAATGACTTTCTACATAAATTTTCCCACTTTTCCATACTTAAGAAATTTAAGATCCATTAAACTGGAGATAAATAAAAGGGGTCTACACTCTTTCAATTTCAAACATATGTTGGTATTGACTTCAATAAATGCATAGCTTTTTATAATATAAGCAATAGCACACACTTTAGAAAAATGCTTAGTGATACTTTACAAATACACACTAAGTTTAAGAAATCATTGCTTCAATTTTTGGCAGAATAGTTCAAGATTATACTCCAGATGAAATTTCAAATTGATATCTCAATTTTCACATGTGAAAGAAATGAAAGTAACTTTAGAGATTAGATCTAATATTTTCTCAATACCAAGACAACATTTAATGAAAAAAGGATACAGACAGTGATTTCAACTTTTTAAATTTGATAGTGATCTTCTAAACTTTAAATTTCAAGCAAAGAAATCCAGTTTCCATAGCTGGCTTATATTAGAGGAAAATGTCATTTTGGGGCAGAAGTTCTAATTGATGTGCTAGCAGTCACAATGAGCTAACTCCATGGAGTTGGCTCCTTGTTGGCACATCAATTGTTTTTGCAACAAAAAAATGTGTTACAGAGGAAAGTACTAATTTTTCAAAAAAAATTTAAGTATAAAAAGTTTTTATGTTTGTTTCTTGTTAATATTATTTTTAAGATTTCAAAAATGTTTTTTTAGCATTCATGATTTATACATATATTTTTGACACTATTCAAGAAACTTTTCTGGATTTACAATTAAATCACTGACTTCTTGTTCATTTATAGCAAAATATTTGCTAAATTCTCTTTCTTGTATCTTATATTGAAGCCTTTTCCTACATTTTGAACTTTCCTCCACAGCATGGCGCAAAAGATTGCAAAAAAAATTAAACTTATAAATATAATGTGATTTCTCTAAGGATATTATTTTGATCATAACTTTTGCTGTAGAAAATGTAGCCCTAAATTCAAGCGATAATTGACACATAAAACTATTAAAATTAAAATTCCCATCTTTGGAAAATTTTGAACAAACCTCTTCTAAAGTGTGACCATTTATCCCTATCTACTTTATAAGGTGCACTAAAGATATTAATAGAATTATATTAGTTCACCTCTTACCAACATCAAACCTGTTGCCAAAAATTTCATCAAGCTCTTACAATTTTGATAAAAAGACACATAGCCAAGTACTAAAATATCATTGTTTTTATGATTATTTTTAGCTTGGAAATTTTAGTCACTATACATGATTTTCAAAGTGACCTAAACTATTGTTTTGGGTATAAAGTGGTTACCACAAAAGGCTAAATCACTCTAAGATGTTTTAAAAGTTACATATAATATAATGTAATAAACTTTTTCAGCAACTATTGCCATTAGTATATATCTGGCAGTAAAGTTAGGAAACTTTTTTTTCTCCCTTATTATATTTTTTAATATTTTTCAAAAACTTAAGAGGATTGAAGTTGTGATATTTTTTTACTGGCTAAAGGCATTATATTGTCTTATAAAATTAGAATTAAAAAATGTACAGGTTACAAAGAAACCAATTATTTAACTGCTTACTTTTTTCATAACACTTGAAACACTCTGCCCAAATCTTTCTGCTCTCTTTTTCAGAGTTTCAATACTGGAGAGCTAAATGAAATAAAATTAAAAACATAATCAGTGACACTAATGACAAGCACTAAATACAAAATTGATAAAACATGGATACTTAATGAATAAATGATAACAAAATATTACAAAATGTCTTTCAAATCTTAGAGATACTCTGCAGGGTTCCCCACTCAATTTCAGAAATAAAATTCCCCGACTGATACCATGCCAATTTTTAAAATTTTTCAGTAAAAAAACTAGCAATTAATAGCATTTTTCAGATATTTTTTGCTTTTTTGAACATATATTTTCAACTAATAGTCTATTTTTTCACTTTCTAGAGCCAAAATTGAGACGCAAACATTAATTTTTTTTTTCATTTTCCAGGTATTCTGTATGATTTTCCAGGTTTTTGGCCAAAATGTGCAATTTCCCCCAACTATTCCCTGACTTTTTAGGTGAAATTAAAATTCCCTGACTTTTCCAGGTATTCCCTCACCCGTGGGAACCCTGATTCTGATACAGTTTTACTTTACAAACTGATAGTGCATATACTATATGCATGAAAATACCTAATTGAAAAGCCTTATATTATATAGATTACCTGATTGAGAAGAGGAAAATAATTACTTCAATGATTCAATTAAAATATTTATGACTGTATTGGGAATACAGGTCTCTAAAATTTACAGATACACACATCTTTTAACTGAAAAACAAACAAAAATATAATATGAAAATACTTATCCTAAACTTGATATAATACTTATCCTATATTGTTTGAAGAAAACATTATACCCATCATAATATATAAACAGTAGAACTTTATGGAACTCCCAAAACACAGTCAATTGGTTTATTAAATATGTTTTTCACGCAGAAATCATATTACCAGCTTTAGTTAACATTCTAGTTCTTATAAACTTTAAGAATAAACAAACAAATAATAAAAATAATAACAATAATGGCTGGCATGAGCCTCCAGTAATGGTTAACTATTATTTGGTCGAATAAGAGTTTACTGTAGTGGGTGATGAGTGTGTCAAAAATTTATAATAGAAACTTACATCAGTAGAAGATATTACTTTGGCAGCATGACTGGATGGAACTGATGAAATTTTGTTTTTTGTCCTATTAGAAATTACAGAAAGTTTTAACACATATATTAAATATCAACAATTCAAAACATCATATTCTGTATTATGCAATTAACTCATAGTTATGATTCAATTTATAAAATTATCATTAATAGAAACAAAATTAATTGTAGAATGCTCCAGTTTTCCTATATATGAGACTTTTGCTTTAACCTAATTCAATTAGAAACTTTCTAGATAGATGTTGTCTGGTTGTGAAAACTGGCTATCTCTAAAAGAGATTAAAGCTGATTTTTTTTAACTAAAATGATATTAGAACCTGAATTTTGGGGACATCAATGTGTTTTGAAACATAGTTTAATGGGGACAAGGGCATTTTAAGGAGAAAAGTTAATCAGAACTCTACTATTATGGATTTGCCTTTCTTTGCCCTCTTTAAAGTAAGCCAGTTTTGACTTAAACTAGGACTTAAATTTTGCTTTAGTTTTAATTCATACCATCAAACACTTAAATGTACAAGAATCAAGCCAGTCATTTTTAGTCTCACAAAATTTCAAATTTACTAAATAAATAAGTTACTTCTCGCCAGTAACTACCCCATCTCCCTTCCCCCATTTTTGAAGGTGCTTAAGTAGCCAAACTTGCTACCCTGATTTCCCGCACCCCTACTGGAATTTGGATTTCCCCGTCCCCAACCGCCTAACGAAGAAAGACAGACTTTACCAGTAAAAATCTGTGAAGAGTTTTGATGGACTTGTTGAAACCAGCTTTATATGGGGGATAGTGGGATGAATGGGTACTTTCTATAAGTAGCTTGCTGTATTCAACTCATTTTATTAATTTCTGATAAGGTAACTAAAATGAGATGTAAAAACTTAAGTGCAAATACTTAGCAACTTTCATCTCTTATTTGTTATGGTTAAACCATTGTTCAAACAAAGTTGGCTTTTAAGCTCCAATTTTAAGAAAAGTTCTTTCTGTAGGAAAGGAATAGCATTTGTTTTTTTTTTTGTCAAGACATAAAAAATTATCTATTTGCACTCCTAAAAGTACAAAGAGTGAGTAGCATTAATAAAAAACACAAAGCATCAAACATAAGGAAATGTAAAAAAACAAAAGAACTTGTATCTGTAGATGTTTATTTAACTCAATTCTCAATATGAAATTGATTAAAGCAGATTGCTTTTCCTCCTCATATAACTAGCCACCCCAAATTTTTTAAAGGATTCAATAGCAATCTCGGACACGGGCAGCCTAGAACTGAGAGAATTAAATGCCTTTTTAATTTTTTTCTTAGAAAAATAGAATGGTATTGTTTTTTAATAAGTTAAAATTTGTGCAATATTACTATAACATTGTCATAAATGGAATTTCTTACATTTTTTACTTGTCCCATTTATTCCCATCAAGGGAATGAATGGGACAAAATACAAGCACAGGGTTCATACTCTATCTAAGATAGTAAAATTCAGGAGTCTTTAAGGAGGTTTTCAGGAGTAAATTACGAAAAAATTAGGAGGTAACGTGAGTAATTATTAACCTTACTACTTCAAATGTCACGAGCAGAATGAGTTCAGAATGAATTATTGAACAAAGAAGTGGAAAAAAGGTAAGAATTAAATTAAAATTAAAAAACAATAACTTTCAACAAATTGTTACTTAAACTTCCTTTTGCTCTTTGATAGATAATTTTCAGGAGTTTAAGGGAAAATCAAGAGAAAAAACATAACTTTCAGGAGTTTTAAGGGCCCTTAGAAAAATAAAGCAAATTTTAGGGAGTTTTTCAGGAATTTCAGGAGGCGTACGAACCCTGAAGCTTTTATAAAAACTTTAATAATAGCTAATTGATTGAATAATTTTATTTAAAATGTAACCGATGGTTTAATTATTGCTTTAAATTTGTTACAGAATTGAAAAATTTAAAATTTTTAGATTAGTACAAATGTGAAATGTATATTAAAGAATAATATTAAAATGTGCCCCATTCATCTTCACTCCCCTACTGTTAAAATACCACTACAACCTAAATAATGACTTGGCAGTATTAGTTAAATATTGAAATTAACTGAAAATTGCCTTTAAACCAGAACTTAAAACAAAACTATTTTTAAAGTATATTACTTTATCTTTCATATTATGATGACATTTTAGAGTATAAAACTTTTTATACCCGATTTCTTTAATATTTTGATCAAGTCATTTAAAATCCATTGATCTCTTTATTTCTCTTAAGTTCAGATTTTCAAGGTTTTAATACTTAAAATATTAAAAAAAAAAAAAAAAAAAAAAAACCATGTCTTACTCAGGGGCATCTTTAACTGCTGATGTCTTGAAACGTTCACCTCTTAAAACCAATTTCTAAAATAAAATAAGAAACATTTAATAATTTTTTATTACAATAATTTAATTTTAAACTGCTAGAAATTGGAACTTCAGGTCTATTTTAAATTTTGTCAATAACAGCTTTTCGAAATAATTTATTTTCCTAGAAGTATTGTTAATATTTAAAAATAGACTAAGTTAAAAAAAAATTAAAACATGTATGGGCACAACCTCTAGCCGGATTTGGCCTAATGAAGCTTTTGTTTCAAAATCTCACTATAAAATAAAAAACCTATAATTTTTTGGCAGTTCCAGATAGGGAGCCAAAGGAAAAATTAGTTTAAAACACTTAGAATGTAAAATATAAAAAAATGAGTTAAAATACAATTTTTTAGTGAAATTACAAATACTTTTGGAGGGGGAACCCCAGACCCCTTTTATTCTGCTAAAAACCTGGTTATCCACAAAATTTAGAAAGTAACGGTTAAAATATTTTAAATGGTAATAGTCTATAAAACTACGCTTAACCTGTTATGTGCCCATAAAACTTACAGCTAAAATTTTTTTTGATCAAACTTTGAAATGTTACTGCTCTGAAAAAAACATCTCCATTTGAGAACCTGTGCCAAGGTATTATTTTTTCAAAACTACCTATTATTTATGGCCTGCAACTTCATTTATATTTTAAAGTTGGGCCTGCAATATTCTAAAGGTTGCCCATACCTGTTTTAAATAACAATTATTGAACTAAGATAAGACAATTTCTTCTTCACAAATGTTTGCTTTTGCACAAAGATTTTTTCCAATTAGTTCTGTTGAAACTGAATAATTAGCAAAAATACTTCTTAGATGAAGTTATTGTATAGTATTAAAGAACTTATATTACATATAACTATAATTGTTCCAATATAAATGAAAAGTACAGACATTAATGAGATTTGACACACATTTTGAACATTAATGTTTACAAATTTTTAAGATAGAAATATATATATATATACACACACACATATATAAGTAAATAAACTTCAAGATTAAAACAAAAATAAAATCATAAGAGATTGGAGAGAAACTGAATACTGAATGTACCTCAAAACAAAACCCGTACCACAACGAAAGGGGGGAACTAGAAACATGCATCCACTTCGTCAGAGATATATATATATTTCTATTATGATTAATGCTTAATTTTTTATGTATTGGGAATGATATAAGAGTATTGAGATTCAGACATTAACCTTTGAGTAAATTTATAAGAGAAATTTTCTCGATATTTCAGAAAAATTTGAAAATATTTGGGGAAAAAGACATTTTTTTCAAGAAAATAAAAAAAAGTAAGAAATCCCTCCAAAAGTAGTGTGATTCTCAATCTTAAAGTAATAAGAACTTTACATTTGAATACTAACTCTGAAGAAAATGAACATAACTACATAAGTAATTCCAATATTAAAGTAAAACTCAAACTCACTTCACCCTCAGACAGACTTTTTACAGGCTCACGAGCCAAACGTATGACTGACTTTCTTTCTTTTGAAGCCTCGCTTTCACTAACTTCATCATCAGTTTTTTCACTTGAGTTAGTATCAGATTTATTAACTGTGATGACATTTATAGTTTTTGAAGGCACAGGAGATTTTGGAGCTGTTATTACTGGAGTAGGAATATTATTCCTTTTTAATACAATTTTCTTCTCTACTTTTACATTATCAGCAGCTGCCTGAGCAACAGCTCTTTTTTTCAGAGGTATACTAGCAGGATTTGAATTTGTAGTAGAATCTATGGATTTGGTTGGCTGCTCTTGGACTAAATCTTTTTCAGCTACTGTTAATGAAAAGTCTTCCAGTAAAGGATCAGGTGTGTGTATTTCTTCCTTTTCCAAGGAATCCATCATTTCTTTTTCAGACCAAGATTCTGACTCAACATCTAAAAGAAAATGTATATTACAAAATGAAACACAAATTATAATGCTGATTTGAAATAACCATCAATAATTACATCCAGAAACAGCAAAGGTTGCTTTTTTTCAATTGAATAACTAATTAGTACTTCAGATCAAACAGTTATGAAAATTAAGTAGATGAAGGTGGTTTAGAAGAATTAGGGGAAAAAACAGGCAAAACTACAATGGTAAGATTTGGAGAGCCATCATACATAATATGTTACAGGAGGCCGGGAGAAATTTTGTAAAGCAATTCCCAACAATTTTAGCCATAGAATAAGGGAATTTCTCCAAATCTCATAGAGAATTAAAATTAGACTGCTTTGTGTTTAATGGCAAAAGGTCCCTTTCCCTATACAGACATACATTAAAACCTTTAGACAGTGAACTAGCATTTGGGTAGTAAAAACTTATAACATTAGTAAAAAGTTTCATATATACAAACCTTTTGTTTCATTAAGATCATTTTGAAGCCTCATTGCTAGTTGAGCTTTATTACCAGTCACTGGTAAGCCTCTAGACCTCAGTTTTTCTTTTAGGTCAGCTACCTAATTTTAAATTAAAAAAAGATTTATCAATGACCATACAATTCAAAATACAGGGTGGTGATTTTTAATAAAAGTTCTTTTGGAAATTGTAATTATAAAACAAGGGGACCAAATGTTATAAAACTTGACAATACTACAGAAGTCAGGGGAGGGTTCCAAAAATTTCCATGTAGTGGCAATTGTCATTATAATACAAGGGCAGACCTGGAAAAAGTTGTAACCTTTCCTCGAACCTAATTTATCAAAAATATCTTCCCCCGGCCAACCCCCACAGTTTCCCCCTAAAATTCAAAACAGCCAAATTCTCCATAAAAAAAAAGTAGCATAAAGTATTACATTTAGAGCACATTTTATTTCTAGTATCATTCACTGTCAGTGGCATATATAGAAATTTATTTAAGGAGGGGCCCAAAATTATTTCTCAGCCCCTATGCATATTTTATAGATCAAATGTAAATTTTTCACATTTTTAGGTAGAATTTTCGTCTTAAAGAACTTAATGTAATAAAAGTTGCGAGCAACAAAGCACCAAGTACTAAAGGGGGGGGGGTCTTGGGGTCCTCCCCCAGAAAACTTTTGGAAATTTGACTCTAAACAACAGGTATTTAACTAGTTTTGGTGCACCTAGTCCAAATTTCGGAAGTATATTTTTAGGTAGGATTTGCATTTTGATGAACTTATACTTAATATAAAATAAGTTAAGTAAATAATATAGTTCCAAGCACATAAGGGGATCTGGGGGTCATTGCCCAGATAATTTTTGGTAATTTGACCCTAAAAACAGGGTTTCAACTTGGTTTTGTTACCCCTACAAATGGCTCTTCAATCCCAATCTTTCATTCTGATTTTAACAAAACATTATTTTATCTCCATACAGCTTCTCCTTCCCCCCAAAATATGTGAAATTTGCCCGAACCTTATGTATTGCACATATGGAGCTGACGGTGGCTTCCCACGAACCAGATTCACAGGTTCGGGCACTTTTCCCAGGTCCGTACAAGGGGACCAAATTTTATAAAACTTACATCCACTGTTCCAGTGAATTTCAATGTGCAGGGATGCCAACTACTGGTGACGCCCATCTGTAATCAAGCCCCCAGCGCACACCCACCAACCCCACCATTTGAAAGCAAGCTAGCGCTGCAAGTTGTTTGTCACTGCCTTGCATTCTACACAGGACAAAGTCAGGGTTGCCAACCATTTCTAGATAGCTTCAGGAGTCCAGAAAAAAAAATTCAGGAGTTTTTATGTTACTTCAGGAGTAGCGCGAAAACGGTATTTTACAAGAATATAACTTAAAAAGGAATAAAAAATTAAACTCTTAACACTAACCTCCTTGTACATTCCTGGGATAACTTGCATTATTTGAAGAATATAAAATAACTTTTCCATTACATATAACTTACTGCATAAGAATGAATGGGTTGATTCCCATTTCAGATTTGGTAAAGGTGATATTTCAATAAAACTAAGTACTAGTACTAGTAATACCAACTTCCTTTCACAACAAAATATAATTCAATAATAATTCAAATAATATTTTTTTTCTCTTATTTAACTTAATGAAGAAAAAATTAAATGCATATAGCAATGCTTAACTGAATTTTATTGAATAATAAATGAACAAAATTTAATAAAAACAATTATGCTTTTCTCTCCAAGAGAGAATTTAATTTTTAATCAGTTTTGCCAAGTGACAGTTGTGTAGCTTTTTCAGCTCTTCTCAGTTCATCAGCCGAGAAAACTGTTTGGTAACAGCTCTTCTCACCAGGCTTACATTTCTCAACTATTAAAGCCTCTAAGGTCTTATTACCCAAATTGCTCCTGTAATCTGTGGCATTTTTGGATACCAAGCTGAAAACTCTTTCGCAAGAGGCATTGCTGTGGGGAATCAACAGAATGTCCAGCATGACACCAGGAAGAAGCTTGTATTTTTGGTTCAAATTGTGGTCTTTGATTTTGGATACTAAAAACCCTGCATTGTCTATTCGTTCACTTTCAACAATGCTTTGTGGTATAGTCCACCTGGTATTTAACAAATTCTGCTTCAATAATATCTTTCCTCAACACTATAAGAGAACATATCTAGAAAAAAGTTTAATGAACTAAGTTTCACAGTTTCTCTTAGATTCATATCTAGGATTTCAGCATGTTGTAATAACTCTTCCCTGAAGGGAAACTTTTTTACCATGTAACTGCAGCTTTTTTAAAATACCTGCACACATTGGAATAAAACTTTTTCTTTTCACTATCAGTTAGGTAATTCAACATTTGTCAGGTTTTAGACCCAATAACCAAATCTTCATCTGCCTTTTGAATTTTTTTATCCGAAAAGTCTAACTCATAAATGCTAGTAACAGTTGAGAAGACACCAGGTTTTATAAACCTTGACAATATTTCTTTATACAGATTTGTTATGGCACGCAAAAACCTATGTATCACGGGTTGATCATTCTGCATCAATAAATTGACCTCAGTGAAGAGAGGAACAATGAATTGCAAAAAAAAACCCCTAAAATACAATTTAGTAAGAGGGTTTTCAAAATAATTTTTCACTTTTAAAAAACTGGAAGAAGTACCTTTTTATTCTTCACAAAAAAACATTTTTAGAGCCTCCCACTGTTCTAAAAATCTTGAAATAACATCCAACAAAGATAGCCAGCGAGTTGAACCATACTTCGTTATCTTGTGGAGCTCAATCTCACACATGCTTTGGCATACTTTAAGAAGTTGCAGCCTTTTGCAACTTTTTTTTTAGGTAGTAATAAGCTTCTATCAAAAAGTCTTCAACATTGCAGTTATTTTTTAATTCACCTGCTGCATGTTGGGCAGCCAGATGAATTAGATGACAGGCACATCCTTGAATATACACATTTTGATTAGCTTTTTTGATGAACGAGCTCACACCTTTGTGCTTCCCCAGCATCACTGAAGCATTGTCGGCACAAAATGCAACACAATTTTTCGAAGGTATGTTATATTTCTTTAGTTCACTGTTTAAAAGTTCAAAGATGTTTTCCCCCGTAGAGTCCACTTCAAGACTTGGAAGGGATAACACACACGTGTTGATTCTTTCCAATTTCCGATCACAATATGTCACCACAACAGGATATAATTTTCCAGGTCCATTGGTATTGCTACCATCAGTTGCTAATGTAAACCGATTTTCTCGAAGATTCTGTGCCAACTTTTCTTGTGTAGATTTCCCAAAGCTTTGAACTATTGCTGTGGTTTTGGTTCAAGCACATGCATATTTTTTAGCAATTTCAGAATCCGGGAACATCTGTTGAAAAAGTCGACTGGCATGATCAGCACAGGAGAGTGGAATGTTGTGTTCGAGGAGGAACATGGTGAATAAAGCTTCCGCATTAATGACTTCCATGGACAATTTCGGTTCAGCAAACATATTCGTCAATTGTTGATTGGAGTTCTTCAATTTCGAATTTCCAATGTGCCAGAGGGACAAGGAGCTGTTCTCTTCAGACTTAATCCAGAGTGTCAAATTGAGCTGAAATACTATTTTCAAGAGGCAAAATAATGTTGAGTCAATAAGAACCCCACAACAAAAGTCTGGTTATGGCCCTGGTTTTCTAACAATCCGGACGATATACCGGATAGTGCATTATGGCCCCAGGAATAGTGCAAAAAATTTAATAAGAATAGCACCAGATTGTAAAATAGCTTTGCTGGTAGTCTACCTTTCTAATGTAAGTATTCTGAAATCATATTATGGGGTTAAACCTAACTAGGTAATCCAAAGAAACTGGGCCTGGCATCAAAAAGGGCAAAAAATAGTGGATTCTGGGAACCCAGTTCTATAGAAGTTATTGCTTACTTGCCAATAAATGGCATGGGCAACACCAAGTTACGCCAAAAACGTCTTGCAGGCTCAGTTTCTTTGAATTTACCAACTAACCACCTTCTAATAAAAGACAAGCTATACCAAACAATGAATAAAATTTTATGCATAAGTATACTTCAATATTCAAGTCAAATTTCCTGTAGTAATGCTAACACTTGTTTAAAGTTTGTTTTACTGTTTTACTTTGAAAAAGAGTTTGCTATTGAGGTATAAAATGATTTCATCAGTAAAAAATAACTCACATTTCCGGGCTACAAGCAGGATTGCACTGGAGTACTTAAAATTTTGGTGGGTTAAGGATAGAAAGTTTTCTTAGCCCAAATAATAATCGCCCCTACCCATAATGGAATCTAAGACCTCGTTAAATGCATATGAAATATACGGCCAGGAATATTCTTCATACATAAGCGATCCGTAATTCTCATTTCAACAAAAGTGATGCACAGCAGTTACAAGGTGCTAAATAATACTTACCTTCATATTTTTGAAATCATCAACTTTATCGGAAGCATTCGATTCGTCACTCATTTTCCAACAATTGAAACAGCCAATAAACTTTGAAAGAAAATTGATTACAAAATTTCAAATGACAAAATTTTCTAAATAAACAAATTTTCTTCAGCTTCAAACCAAAATATTGAGCGTAAGGGATTTATGCGCCTGCGCCAAATGCCATAGTTGCCATTAAGTTGTAAAACTCTATAACTTGGTTTTACACAGAGTAAACATAAAACAAGTCAGTTAATGTAGCGTCCTCTATGTCACTCAGTCCTTGTCAAAAATTTAGTTAACATTATTTTAAAATATTAAATTAAAAATGATGAAAAGTTCATGATGAAAATAATAAAAAAGAAGACTAATTCAAATGCTTTTTGCCTTTAAAAGACGTTAAAAATACATGGAACAATGACTTTTAAATAAATGCTTATGCTTGTCTCCTTTTTGTTTTTGAAATAAATGTCATTTACTCATCTAAAAAATTATAATTATACTGTAAAAATTAATTTTTTTTGTGATATGAATTAAATATCTGGGGATTATTGATGGTGAAAATGTTTATGAAATTTTCTATTTTAGTTTTTTAGTACACTGTGTAATAGACGACATTAGTGTGACGTCACTTGCTTGTTTGGAAACGTTGATTCTATCCGTGATTGGTTCCGTGATTGGAGGTAAATCCGTACCAATCTGTACGAAACCAATCACGGATGGAATCTACGTTTCCAAACAAGCAAGTGACGTTTTGACTAATGTCGTCTATTTGTTTTCACTCATGTCAAATCCGTAATTAACTCATTCAGGAAAATATTTCCTGAAAATGGCAACAATCCTTGTATATAATGTACTTTGTAATTTAGTTAAAAATTCTTTAATTTTGTGCAATTATTTTTTCTCGTGAACTAAAGATAGTATTTCTATTTTTAGAAGAAAATTCACTCTCCTGGGTAAGGTATTTTTAAGTCTCAAGTCTTTTACAATATTTTTCAATATTATTATACTTTTGAAAATTTTATGGTTTGAAGTTGCACTGGTAATGATATTGATATTAATAAGAAATACTTCTAAAATAGATGCACCCTTTATTCTAAAATGGCTCGTAACGCCATCTATGTACTGACATCGAAAACAACACTTTACAGTACTGAAAGCTTTAAATATTAAGGATTTTTTAAAAGTAACTTTAGTTTTAGGAACAACATAACCATTTAATGGTCCACAAAAAAGCAGAAATATTTTAAATCATAAAACAATGTGATATTAATAATGCTACGGTGGCGTAAAAAAAACCTTGACACATCTCTTTACGTAGGATATATTCTCCTCGCTGAGAGGTGTCCCGTTTACCATTTTTCACAAAAAAAAAATATGTTAAGTAGGATGTTTTGGGGAAGGAATAGGTGTAAAAGTTGAAAATGTTGGACTCAGTCAGTCACAGTCACTCAGTTCTCCGGGCTTTTTCAGACCATCACCTTTACCTTTTGATACAAGTTTTCAAAATGTAGGGGATTTCCTAAAAAGCATCACTTAAGATTCCTTTGTGGTACCTATGGGGGGATGAGGACATGGGCATAGCCAGGTTTTACGTTAGGGAGAAGCAAGGATACTTACCTTTGCTCTTAATGTTGCGAATACATTACATGGAACATGGACTAGGGGTTGATGGGGTGACTAGGGTATGGGGGTCCGCAGGTAGTGTTCGGCAACAAGTGGTCAAAAAGTAGTTAACTACCAACTAATAACTAGTCTGGGAAAATCTAGTTGCAACTAGTAGTTAACTATTTTTTCCTGGGACTAGTTGCAACTAGTAGTTAACTATTTCCCAAAGTAGTTAACTACTAGTTAACTAGTCTATTTAATTTCATAACCTATGTTTTGCCGAAATTCTAATACATCTTTCTTATCTATATCACAGAAAACTTTATGCTTCGCTCAAAACGGTGCTTTATTTCTGGTTATGGTATTTGAGTACTCTACCATGACATTGTAGTTATAAATAGCAGTGTAATTTTTGTATATTTTGATAAAAATTTTAAATATTTTTGAAATTTTAAACAAAAATTTTTTTTTAAAGTAGTTGAAAATTTGAAAGTAGTTTCAACTAGTAGTTATTAAAAAAAGTAGTTCAACTACTAGTTAAACTAGTTTAAACCAAAAGTAGTTAAACTACTAGTTAACTACTAGTTGATCGGTAGTTAACTACTAGTTGCAACTAGTTCTAGTTAACTAGTGCCGAACACTATCCGCAGGTACCCCATGGTGAGTACTTTTACACGTTAAATTTTAGAGCATTCTACGAAGGATTTGAACTTTTGCTCACTCAACGTAAACAATTGTTTAATGAATGTGAGGTTTTCTGTTTACTCAGTTTTTACTTCCGCGTAGTGACGTCATAGTGTCAAGAAACGTTGCAGTCAAGAAAAGTGTTGATAAATTTACGTGTTGATAAATTTCTGATCTTTTCAAGACTAAAATAAAATGCTTCATAATTCCTGATTCAAAAATATTAATCGAAAAAAAATATCATCACAATTGATCTGAAAAAATTGTGTTTCACAGTATTGATTAAAATTATATTTTTTTCTCTTATGTTCGGGGGGGGGGAATGATGATCTGTTGATTAAAAACATCACACGATTTTTAAAAGTGGCACAAGTAAAACTTTTGATTAGATTTAGATAATTATTTTGGTGAACGCTAGAGGGAGAGAACGCCTATCTTCGAAAGGTTGGTTGTATAGGCAGTTTTGGTGAGGTGTACGAGATTACCTATCTGTTTTGGCGTTGTTTGAGTTTTATTTTTTAATCGAAACATTTTTCGTCATAAATTAATCATTATTATCGGAGTAAAACAATATTACTCAAAAATAATTATTATTTTTGGTTGAAACCAATAGAACTCAAAATCTGATTAAGTTTTTTTGCCCCAAACCAGGTCCAATTTTTAAGATTTAACTCAACATTTAATCATTAAACCAGGTTTTGGCCCCTAAGCGTAATCATTAAATTCAAATTCTGCTTTTAAATTAAAGAACACATTTTATTTTGGCTTTGATACAGCCCATGGAATAGGAAAAGAAAGACAAATTAACTTAAAATTCAAATCAAATAAAAAATGCAAAGAAGTTTAAATGCTAGGAAAGTTTAATTTGAGTAATCGCTCTATCTTTCAAGAATGTGTATATTTTTCGACTGGTGAGCTTTGATATTGGGTGTCACGAGTTGTAGTTAACCTAACAACTTCCTTTCTGAAATTCTTCTAGCGAAAGAAGTAATACATACTCTCCTTTTATTGTGTTGTGTTAATCCTCACACTTTTAGACCGAATTAGGAAGCAATATTTCTGCTAATGAACTATGCGAGGCACAAAACGAGCATATGAGTGAAAGTCGAAAGTTTCTACTCCTTCTAAACAACTTTTAAAGCATTAGCACGGTTTCAATTCAGCGTAGAATTCCGATGCAACATTTTATCCATTAAGAAAGTTTCACTCTTCCTAAAAATCTGCATAAATCTAATTAGAGGCGATAATCGCGAGGGTTCAAATAATTAGAGCTCGTAACAGCCTTCCAAAGAAGGTGTTTGTTAAAAGCCCAGGCCTGAAAGGGGAGGGCCAGCCAGAATGGAGATTGAATACTTGGTCTGTCGCTTACTGCCCCTCATTTGAACTTTTTCCTTCGCCAAGCGCCCTGATGAAGTCCCATTGATTTTCATTTAGCCGTGCCGCTCTCTCTTTTTCCGCTTTATTCCGTGCGTCTGAAATTGAGATTGTCGGGCTTTTGATTAGGCTTTTGAATGCTGCGAAGGGGCTCGATGGGTTTGTTTTGCCGCTAGTCCCCCATTCCGACACGGGCTTGTGATGAAAAAGTGTCCGAGTTGTGGGATGGCGATGAGGTTAAAGTGCGAAGTAAAATGTAGTTATTTGAAAGAGAAAATATTCATTTTTTCAACGAAGGTTTGATGACTGACAGTAATAAGCAACGCAAACCAGGGATGCAGAATATGTCCGATCCGGCGATCTAGGATCGGGGGAAATTTTAGCCATCTGGGAAAATTTTGTGGAAAAGTACACTATTGAATTCAATTTCAGTACAGTAATAAAACTTACATAGCAATTTTTAACCCTTGATTCATCCTTGTTCCTAATGATTGTCACTATAAGAAAAGGTTATAAATGTTTTATTTCTTTGTAAAATTGTGAATTTATTTATTTAAGGAATTTCATATGTATATTTATTTTTAAACGTATACTTGTATTAGTTTTATTAAACTTTTAAGTATATTTTCATTCAACAAAATAAGTCTATTGGTTTTAAAGATACTAGAACTTTTTAATATATTTTTAATACCGAAAATAATTAATTTTTGTAGATCTTTACCAATTTTTAAAATTTTGGGGAAATTTTTGTATGGATTGGGGAAAGTAAGAACATTTTCTGCATCCCTGACGCAAACTTTGGGGATTTGTATTTTACTCCCCCACTTTAGCATAAATGAGTCGAAACCTTATTCGAAGAAATATGAGATTTTGTTCGATAGTAAATTACCAAAATAAATTATCACAGTAGTTAAAGTTAATAAAAAGAAATTAAATACTCCTCTCAACGTAGTGTTATTACTGGATGCCATGTGGGAATCTTTTGAGAAATTCTTCTGATCTGGATGCGTGCGTTGTTGAATTGTTTTTCCCCATTAAACCCATTACGGCAGCAGGAAATCATGTCAGGATCACGGGGTGATCTTAATTAAAGTAATATCCAAAATTCATTCAGTATTCAGTATAATTACATTAAGACAGTTCTTGAAGACTTCCTTCTTGTACAACATAGAATGGCAAAAATAGTGGCGTGAATGAAACAAATTGTTTAGACAGAGCATTATACGAAATTTTAAAGTGTTGAAATTTCATTTCGTAAAACAATGACGGAAGTGAAACTACACACATAAGTATAATTATAAAAAGAGAGATCCTAGAGTCTACTACATACTTCACTGATAATATCTGATTTAACAAGTGCGGTGCGTTTTCTATGTTCTTCATCTTGAGGAAAAAAGAGAAAACAACGAATCCATATTCACACCATCTCTCACGAAATGAATGATCAGATGTTTCTTCCCCTACAAATAAGTCCCCTCTTGAAGGACGGTTGAAAGCTCTCGCGTGGAAGAAACTGAAGCGTAGGAATTGAAAAGGGCTCATGCGATACCCCATTTTGTCTTCACGAACGTGCGAGGAAGATGGCCAAACCACATGGTCGTGTCTCTCGAGCGATGGTCCCATTTATCACTCGTATTCCAGCTATGGACGACACTGGAACAATAGAATACGCTTTCCGATCGATCAATTTTAAGGTCATCTGATACCCACCACGATAAAAAGGGAAAAAATAAACTGCTCCAACTCTTCCTAATTCACTATTCAGGCATCTTTTTTCGAATGTGGAAGTTTTATTCTTTTCCTTGGTGATATATCACAGATTTCTTTCTCACATATCGTGCCTCGCCTAAGAATATTTTTGTCTCTTCATTGATTTCATGTGCACAGTTTTTTTTCTCTCATCTCCTCTGAATGCAAATTTCCCCAAAGAGCTTCTTCGTTTCCTCCAAAAACATGTAAGATTGTGAAACAGGGTTTAAATTTGGTAATCAGATTTTCATCAAAATTCAATGTTTATATGATTGATTACATTTGATTAATTATTTTGAAAATAGGACCTGGTTTGTTTATGAAATTAAAATTGAACTGGAGTTTTAGTGATTCTATTAAAATTCTAGGATTTATATTGAGCAATACGGTTTCATTCCGATAATAATAATTAATTTAAGATGAAATATATTTTGAATACAAAGTAAAATTAAAGTAGAACCGAAACATATCGTTCTCACTTCACCAAAAACAATCTCTTTTTTTTTCCTGTTTTTGACAAAAACTCATTGAATGTTTATTACATTTCCAAAAAATCATCGAGATATCTTTGATTTTATCTATATTTTCTAATTTTCACGAGCACTAAATTTTTAGGAACAAACGGATTTAAAGATATGCAGCTTCAGAGAAAAATTATTATCATTGACAAAATCATATCACCAGATCCTCAATTAGTGTTAAAGTAGGAAATATTAATAAATTTACTTTTACAAAAAATTAAAGGGGTACGGACACTCCATTGATAGTAAAGCTCCATACACGTCCATACTTCATACACATATGAGAAATGTCCATATAAGAGGCAATTAATAAAATAATCATGTTATTTGTAATGAATATGGATTTCTCTTTACTCAATGTATGATGGTAGCACCGAACGAGACTTTTTAGAGGCAATTTGGCCATTTGTCCTAATTTTGGATATATTTTTAGCTACTGGTGTTGGTTAAAGACGACTAATCATGTATTTAGCTCTCATATGGGCTATATAAATATGAAATGTTATTCATTCATTCAATATCTACAAAAAAACCCTTTCGAAATAACCAAGTATGATTTGGTGCAGAAATGCCATCTGTAGTGAGAATAACTGGATCCACATTTCCTTCTAAAAGTACATGTGGAGAAAAAAAACATGGCAAATAACATGGCAGAAAATACAATAAAAATAATCATAATAATCAAATACATTATTTAGAGTAAGCTTTATTTTGCATTGATTAGCTTACACTCCGACATTCCTAAGCAATATATTTTTAATAAATGCAATCATACAAAAATTGTGGGTAATGAAAAATTCTGAATACAGATTTGAAATCAGCGTAAAATATTACAAAAAATTTTTTTAATTGAAAATGTGATCCTGAATGCCAAAATGTATCAATATTTTCAAGAAGAAATTAATAATACCTTTTATAAGAAAATTAAAAGTTTATTTCATGTTCAAAATTAATGAAAATAATAAAATTAACATAGAATAGTTCTAATTCAAGTTTTTAAATCAGGGGGTTGATTTTCTTGAATTAATATTTGAAATACAGTTCTAACAGAGAAAATTTATGAATGATTATTTAGACTCCTGTAAATTTTTATTGGGGTTACATCGAAATTAACGGGCCATAAGACAACATTTTGAAAGAGTGTTTTCAAATTTTGCGAATAGTGACTCTACCAAATATTATAATCTAGTTAAAAAGTTTTATTTTTGCTAAGGGGTTCTTCTCTAAGTACAATATAATATAGCTACACCTTTGGAACACTTTAAGAATCTCCAAAATATCTCTGAAAATAAGACTAAAAAATTACTTTAAGAGGGTAAAGGCCATTTATTGATTTCTTCAGCTCTTGTTTTCATTGAAAAAGTTTTGCAAATTGCGAGCACACGAAAATCTGTCTGAATATTAGGGAGAAACAAGGCAGCTTAGAAATCCCTCCCATCGTATTATGAACACTGCGAAGAAAGTAGAACTTGAAGGGATACTAGATATCGGATAATGCTCTAAAATAAGGTATTGAGGGTTTATTTGAAGAATATGCAAATAAGCTTGCTTTATTATCCAGCAAACTCCCCCTGATCCCAGTTCAGGGGGAGTAATCCCTTTTCTGCAGCCATTACGGACATTTTCTTTTAATATTAGCCAACTTTCTAAATCAGAATATGGAAAGAGTTCTTCAAATAACAATTTTTTTTGTTTTATTTACGAAGCATCTTTTAAGGCCTTTTTCTACAAGTTCAGCAAACTCCTGGTGGGCTTGTAAGAACCTAAACTGGAATGAGCTTATTTTCATGAATCTTATTTCAGGTACATTTTATGGGATTTACGTAATAACTTTGCATTGCAAATAAAACCTTATCCCTTCCATCCTTGCAATACTATCTATTTGTTGATTTGGTTTCTTCGGGTTTGCAAGGGTTCGATTGGAATAGCTTTGGGTATCGTCTTTTGCCAAATATAGCTCTAACAAATCTTGATTTCAGTGGGTGGAACGGGTGTATGAAAATTTGTGGTATTTCTTGGTTTGAATTGCTTCTCAAAAGAAACACAAAGACGAGTTTTTTCTGTTTGTTTAAATACATAATTAATTAAACAACCATTTTGATAAATTACATCATACTCCATTAATGTGACACGAATATTGTTTTAACTTTCTAAGTAATAATACTATAAGGTCGTTGTCAGTATGCTGTTTCAAATTTAGTGAAAAAAAAGTAACATTCTAAACTGTGTTCGTATTTCTTTTATGTTTAGTTACAATCAAAAAGTACTTTAGAAAGAAATTGATCAAACTTATTCACGAATTGAAAAAGTAATGTAGCCGCATTAGTAGTTGTGTCTTGTAAGGAACCCTACTTGGAGATACTGAAGTTGGCAGCATCAATGACGGATGCTTGACGGACGGTATAAAGCACATGCTTTGATACCAAACACGTACAGTATTTAAAACTACAATATTGATAGGTTTGGAGGACAAGTAAAATTAAGTTAAAGCTTTACTAATCGTGATGCGTATGATCATTGATCATAGAGGAGAAATAGAAGTGGATTATGCATTCCCATTGAATCGACTCCGAAAACGAGTACCCGACATTAGCAGGACTTCTGGCGATGAGTTGCCGCGTTATCGCTTGCTTAACAATTCCAAAACTATTTAGCCATGTGCTAAAGCTTGGCGCCAAAACGTGACGAAGAGAATGCAAGCATTAGCAACACTGCACGGCATAAAATTTGGACAGTGAAAACGATTTCTAGTAAGACCTCGTCACGTGAAAACAAAAAGTGATGAAATGATGGTTTGCTCGAAGAGATCAGCATTTTTATCAAAGGTAAAGTTAACATAATCGTAAAAATTGATAGTGCTAATTAAACATCAATAGGTATAAGGTAATTTCATCAGTGAAACCTCATACACATATTTTGTAATTTTTTATTAGTTAATGAAGATATGCCATCATTTAAAAATAATAAGTAATAATAAATAAATTGAGAATTCTTAAAATATCAGCAATTTATACAGAATTGGATAAAATGAACTTCCTGTCACAGTTTCATCCCGTGACGGCTCACTTTTACAGGGTTCGACTGTAATCCAATTACACTGAATGTCCCTATAGATATTAAAACGGCAAGTGCTTGATGCTCCCCTTGCAAACTTTCTGTCTAAAAGGGAAACAAAGCACTCCGCCAGAGATTTTCAGTACCAAATCTTTATTTCAACATGGATTATATCAAAAAATGAGGTTACGGTTTTGTTGAAAAAAATTCCTTTGAGAAAGCAATTTGATCCGGTTGTGATTCGTACATGAAGCTTTCCTATACAAATTCAGATTTCACAAATTGGGAGCAATTTAGCCGCTCTTCTTCAATTAGGTTCTATCAATAGTGCTTAAGTTAAAGGATTGAGGAGATAAATCCGGTTTCAACAGATTTTAGGGGATTGCTTTTTCGATTTTCCCTCAATAACCTTGATTTGCAAACAAAACAACGCCGAGATTATCTTCCTGTGGGCTTATTTTCGACTTTCTCTGGGATGCTTTCTTAAAGATAATGCACGCATAGAATTGGCCTGATGTCATTTTTGTAACATTCTTCTCCGTAAGGTAAAAAGGGAAACCAGATTTTTAAATTTTAAGTCAAAATAGGGATTTTGTATAGTGTTTTTATTCTTTTATTTGGCGGTTGGGTTTACCACCTTTTAGGAAGTTAGGATGATAAATGTGACATATTTTTCATTTACTTTGATTATATCATACAAAAAAGTACCATCTATTAATGCAGTGATTATAGCTAATTTGGACTACTATAGTAATAGAAGGCTGTAAAATAATAATTTTGCCCTTTTTAATAAGCTACTATTGAGAATTGACCAATAGTTCTTTAATGAATATAAAACTTGCATTTCAAAAATTAATCTCTATGTTTGAAAAATATTGTCCAATATCACAATATTATTGGTTAAGTTGGATATTTTGTGAGATTTTTAATTATTGGAAATAATGCATGAAATATTCTTAATTCTCTCTATTCGAATGAAATAAACCTGAAAAAAAATTAACTGGATTTTTTATAATCAATATCGAAGAAACTATATTTGAGCAAAAAGCAATAAGCAATGAGCAATGTCGATATTGAGAGATATTTCATCAAAGAGGGTTGTTCTGACAAAGGTCAATATTGACAATACTTAAGTATTTGGAAACTCCAACTCTCTTTCTTCTAATACTTAAGTAGTTATTCATCCCAAGGATTACCATAATCTACCTAATTTTATGTATGTGAACGCGGAAATTAAAAGTTACTAACGTATTCGAATTAAAAAGTTGGCCTTTCCCCAAATTTAAAACAATTATTCTCATAAACTAACAAATTGATTCGCCGGGTTATAATATAAAGTGTCCCTCAAAGGAATCTGCTGGGCATGCAATGGGTCAAATTTGAAAAAGAAATGAACAAAGAGATAATTTGTTTGGGATTTATTTAATAAAAAAAATTAAAAAAAACACTGCTATGATGTAGTTTTACCTATGAACGAATTATTTACTCACTTTCTTGTTTGATAAATTTCGATCCCGAAATCTCTGTTGTCTGTTGCTGAATTTACATATACTACTTCCTGACCAAAAGAATACCCTCTAAAGTCTACAGTCCCTTTTATTAGGGCATGTTTAATCATCATAACCACGGAGATTTGGAATGCAAAAAACGCATGAACTTAACTCTCTTTAGATTAACGCCGCTCTGTTATGTTTTAAAATATCATCCTATCCCCTGCAAATTAGTTGACGTGCATACCGAAGCATCCCCGCGCTCATCCCTTCTAAAATATCGGTAAGAAAACTGACATTCTTTGGGTGTCACAAATTCTATTGAAATCGATTGGTAATTTAATTACAGTATTGAAAGTCAATGGCAGTGTTCAATAACAGAGGGGGCAGACCCGGAAGTTAGCCTTAAAAGGGTGAGTAGGAGCTAAGAAACATTTTCTCGGCAAATCCAGAATATTTTCTCAGCTTCTTTTATGATTTCAGATCAGGTCAACGGACTTTCGGTCTGTTGCTTAGTAACACCGTTTCGCTTCCTTCGGAATGAATGAATGAATGAGGCGGGAGTGGACAGTTTGTGGTTTTAGCCCCTTTAATGAGAAGAATTAAGAGGCTTAACTCTTTTTTCTTTATGCTGCTTGGTGTGACACAATTATGAATTCAACTTCCTATTTTTTTTAAAATTATACTTGTTGATGTAAAGAAAAATCAATCTTCTTTATAATTGTTGGAGTAAAAATGGTAACGTAGTAAAGTACTAATTTCAGGCTTTTACTAAAAATAAGGCTAAATTTGAATTACATTCAAACTTATTTTACTTAATAATGTTACTATACTTCATTACTTGTGTATTTTACTTCATGAAGCCTTAATTTAAAAACCAAATAAGGAAAAGTAAGTTTAATGAAAGTAAATATTATTACAACGCCAATATCAAAATTAAGAATTCACTGTGTGAAATTTAAAATTTTCTCATAAATCCCTTCACACTCACAAGCAATATAAACATAAAATATTTTTTGTATAGCTACAATATTTTTTTGCAAATTTTCTATGTTAATGTTAAATTAACATTAGAAGAAACAAAATAACAAAAAATATTAAAAATTTCAAATTTATGTTAAGTTTATAGCGATAATCAGATTTTACAAACTCCAAGAAGCGTCATAAGTAATACTTGAAATGCCCCTCGACTGGGGATACACCTGCATTTTTACTTATACAGCGTCGTAGTCTACCAAAGGAAGCCCTGAAATGATAAAAAATGATTTTAACACTTTGAAATAACCCTCAAGTTCCTTATTTTAATATCATATTAATGGAGATATTTAAATCTTGAAAATATTTTGATGCAGCGGTAAACAAAAGTTAAAGAGCAAAACATATTTATATATAAAAAAGAAAGTATTAAGAGATATAATATTTTATTTTCATTTTACAAAAGTGAGTTTGGGATGTTTTTTACTACAATAATTAAATTTTACAGGAAAGGGTTACAAATTTGATAGAATAATTTAGTTTTAAAATAAGAAAAAGATTTTAATTTGTAACTAAGCACCGTAATTTTCATTTTTCACGATAGAACTATATCTTCATTAGTTATTGTATTACAGTTTATGTTTCGTTTCACATTAACAGAGGTAGTCACGAAAGGCAAGTGCTAAATCGAACAATTTTTCTTCCGAAAAAAAAAAAAGAACGCAAAGGGGCATGTCTGGACCTGATCGATCGCCGCTGTTAATTAAGATCGGTAGTATTTTGCAGAAGCATTAAGGGTCCCGGTAGAAAATCTCGAATGAGACAAAGGCGTGGAAGGTCTTTAGCAAGTGCCATTCGGGGAAAAACCTCATCAGCTCCGAGACAAGAAAAAGCTCGAAACTAATACAAAACTTTGGGCACCCTCCTATCAGGGTTGACCCTCGGTCATGGAAATGTGTACCCGGAGGTGTCCGAAGGATCCATTCGTCAAAGAACGGTTGTCCGTGGCCTGAGGGTCAAGCCTTATCGATAGCCGGCAGGTGACGTATTACGGGCAGGCCTGTCCCTTATCTTGCTGTTCTCTTTCTTTGTTTTAGCTCGCTCATCTTTCCTCCAAAAAGGGTGATTTGTTGGATACTGATTTTTGCGCGGCCCGGGGTGCTTTCTGCTTGGGCGGATGAAGGATGGACACTCAAATTTGCCGCCGTCCTCATCTGGGTAAGACAAGATTACGCCGGATGTGCTGAGGAGTGGAATATTCAAAGGGTGTGACGGTGAAGCCCCCTTGCGGTCACTGGAGGATTTTATTTCTTAAGTTTCGGTTCAGATCCTTTAAAAGATTTCAATATTATGAACGAGATAGACAAATAGAGAAGGACGGGCAGGAGAGAATGAGATGGACAAGGAGAAAGAAAACGAGTTGGGTAATGATAGAGAGGACGATAAGAGACAAAGATGGAGAAAAGAAAAAAGTAATTGTAAGAAAAAAAATGGGCAATTAAAGAAATAAATAATAACATAGAAAAAAAATGGATAAGGAAAGATAGAATTATTATAAAAGAGAAAGAGATACAAAGGGGAATAACAAGAGAGACAAAGGGAGAAAAAGTGATAAGAAAAAATGTGATGGACAAGGAAAAATAATATGAGGGAAGGATATGAGTAATGAGAAAAAATGATAAGAGAGAACAAAATGGTCAAAGAAAAGGAGCAAATATAAAAGAAATTGAGATGAATGAGGAGAGTATAATAAGATATGAGAGGAAGAGATGATGGTTAAGGGTAGAAAGAATGATTGGAGGTAACACAATATGCACAAAAAGTAAGTGAATGATAAGAGAGAAAAAGATAGATAGACAAGGAGAAAAAGAATAAGAGAGAATGAGATGGTAGAAGAAATGTAGTGTGAAGGGTGAAATTCGAAATGAGATGTACTGGTAAGATGGTTATGAGATGTAAGAGAAAAAAATAACGTTAGCAGGAAAAGGTGAATAATAAAAGAAAACGTAATATTAGAAAGAATGAGGTGTACAAGGATGGCAAGAACAGAGAGAGAGAGAGAGAGAGAGAGAGAGAGAGAGAGAGAGAGAGAGAGAGAGAGAGAGAGAGAGAGAGAGAGACGTCGTGGCCTCAAGGGGGGGGGGATTTCGGGTTACATACCTCCGATAATTAAAAGAAATTCTATTTGAGCATAGAGAGAAAACAACTGAATATATCATATCTTTTCCAAATTTCCTAACTCCCTCAGACTTTTTTTTGGAGAGATGAATAATAAAGACAGAATTAATCATTGAAAGGTAAATAAGAAAGAAAGATAAATGCATAGAAAATAAGAGAGAAAAGAAATAACAGAAAATGTAGATTATAAAGATAGAAAATAAAAAAAACAAAAATTAATGGATAGATTGAAAAATATTTTTGGAAAGCGGTTTTTTTACCAGTGTTCTTATCCAACTAAGTCACTTCAAACCACTGGTCACTAGCTATGAAACCACTATACAGCTCATCTCAAGGTAATACTTCAGAGTGAGGGATCTTACTACCATATTATCTAACTATATTATGGCTATTTTTCATACAGACCAAACAAATGAGTTTATGAAGTTTTTTAATGGAAATTATGTCAGTTTTTCCTTTGAAAAAGTCTCTTTAAGCCATCGAAGGACAAGGGCGGATCCAGACCAGATTTTCGGGGGGGGGGGGGGGCATGTCAGAGTCGGAGGGTATTACATTCGAAATTTTCAGATCCTCAGAATTTTTTTTGAAGAGTGCTTGCTTTTAAGCAGCTTTTTAGGGGTTTATAGTAACTATAGTAACTTAGAGGATATCCAGGGCCCGTGCCATTGTTTTAGAAAAGGGGGCATTGAAACCTTTTTGTAGGGGCATAACAATACTTATGTTTCACGAGGTGTTTGGCTCCCAATTTTCCGAGTATAACATAAATAAAATGCGAAACTTTGTTAAAGTAAAAAAGATTTCATCAGGTAATACTAGCTCGAAAGCAAAAGGGGGGTCTGGGGGTCCTCCCCCAGAAAATTTTGTGAAATTTGGCTACCAATGGAAGTTTTTTTACTCATTTTTGTACATTTGGTACCCATTGGATAACACCTAAAGAGGACAACTTTCTTGTGCTCCTAAAAGGAGAGGAGAGGAGAGAAATAAGTTCAAGGAGAAAACATTAAATAAGTAACCATGAGAAATTGATAGGGGGTCTGGGGGTAACCCCCGAGAAAAATTTTGAAACTTTGCCTCCAAAAATAAAGTTTCAGCTCATTTTGAAAGCATGTAAACCACAGAATTTTCAAGGATGAAATTATAAATAGATGCCAAATTTTCAAAAGGGCTGGGGGTCCTCTCCCAGAAAATTTTTGCAAATGCGCCCTTTTAAACTATAGTATTCATCTATTTTAAAACTTCCCAAAAGAGAACAGCTTCTTTTAAGCGGAAGAATTTTCAAGGAAAAAACACTCTAAAACAGATGTCACATGTCAAAATATTAAAGGGGGGGTTGGGGGTTCTCCCCCAGAAAATTTTTGAATTTTAGCATTAAGAAAGCGTTTTTTAAGCTATTTGTTAGGGTTTCTCGGGGGGGGGGGCATGGCCCCCAGGGCCCCCCCTCTGGATCCGCCACTGTCGAAGGAGATCTTCTCCGTAGGCTCTTTAAAAAAAAAAAAACTTAAAACACCTAACAAGAAACAGTTGTCAATGTGTACCCCAGAGGGAGACACAGGCGAAATAGAATGTCTACTCCGAAATTAAATGAAACACCGAAACAAATTAAAGAATAAGAGAGAAAGAAGCCTTTAAGTTTACATTAAGGGTAACACATTCATTTTGTACAAATTTTGAAAATGACGATGAAACAAGTGTGTCCACAAAGTTTTAAGCCTACTTATCCAATAACAATCTTTTGAGAACTATACCAAATACAAATTTTTGAGATGCGTTCCCCTATTTCTCTTTGTTTTTCTTATTCAAAAGAAACATTTTAATTACTTCTACCTATAATATTTAATAAGTGGGAAAATATTCCGCTGTCCTTACATAAATTCTTTTTTCCAAAAATTTTACTCAGACTTTTATAATTTAAATATCTTGTTTTTTTAGTCAGATGTGGATTTCTACGATGCTAAAGTATTAATTTTGTGGTACACATCAAGAGTCTCTTTAGTTTAAGTCTTCAAGGGACACATTTACCGTTCCTTTTAGAAACCTCATTATTTTTAGGGGACTAGAATATTAACACAAAGGGCTGCGCAAAAAATAAGATAACGGCGATGATGAGCTGCAAGTGGAATGGAACTACACTGTATTGTATACTCACAAATAATATAAAGGTAAAATCCATATCCTTCCAAGGTCCAACAATGCACAACATTTAAATAAACCCAAAAGCTAAAAGAGCTCAAAGTTCAAATATTATGCGGGGGGGATGTTTCTTTTGATTTTCCTCTCCCTTGTCTAATAACGTTAAAATAAGAATGAAAATATTTTTATCAATGTAAGAAGTTTTTTTAACATGGTATTAATTGTAACTGTTTTCAAAATGTGAAGAAAATACTTTGATACGTAATCAAATAAGTTAATAGAACTAAATGTTCTTTTCACTTTCTTCCTTGTATTAGTCGTTCGTTCGAATTCTCTCATTAGTCAAAAGTTACCAAATCACATGCGGTATTACCTGGAGACACTTTATATAGTCGTTTGTAAAATCATCTGGGATCATTTGAAATTGAGAAGATTCTTAAGAAATTCTTTGCTTTAACTGGCCCCACTTGAGATGAATATTTTAAGCTGGAAGCTCTCATTTTCTCCAAGAGATTCAATTTTGGCATTGATCGCTTGTTAAGGTATCCACTTTAAATTTGTTAAGATTGGGTTACATAGATGTTTATCACCGAGTATTTCCGGCATGGATTATTAATTGCTTGTGTGTTATTAAGAACAACTGAAGCTTAAAATAAAAGTTAAGGTATAATTTCTTTTAATTAATTATCTATTTTTGTTATTTGTGTTTGTTTTAAGACATTGTATGAAAGAAGTCTTCTAAAATTAAAGAAGACTGTGACTGTAGTAAATCACAAGCATTTGATTATTTAATTAATATCGTAAACAATTTTCTTAACAGACTACTCAAAATTATGTTTGCGAATGAGCGGTACCTATCTAAAAAAAATTGGAATTTCATTCTTTAAGGGGATATTTCAAAGAGGGGAGCCTCTGATTGTATTACAACTCTATGTCAGAAAGTTTTAACTTATGTTACAACTACCATATTTTCTATCAAAAAACAAGTCTAACCTTCTCAGATTTTAGTAACTTAAAATTTTCCTTCGCTTTCTTTTCGCTAAATTGAGTTTCCTGTCGTAAGAGGGGCTCTAGAATCCGCAATATTATATTTTATATCAATTCAAACATTTTTATATCTTTTCTAATCAAGAAATTCCAGTCATTCAGTAAAAAGGCTAAAAGTAGATATTTCTTATTTATATAACTATTTCTCAGTAAAAAATAGAACTATTAAAAAAATCTATTTGAATACAATAACAGAACACTTAATTAGGTAGTTAAAACTGAAGAAGCGTTCGAAAAATTATCAAATACCTATTAGTGCCTCGAATATAGAAACAGTAAACCTTCTGTCTGCAGCATTATAATTTCTTTTTCCATTTCCCTTTTGGTTCTCTTATCCAAAATTTCAATACCCTCGTAGTCTATTAGAAAAGTTCTGGGAATCCTTCGCAGTGAGAAGCGAAAATCCTCCACTCTACTATATATTCATGGCAAGATAGATTACGGACCGCATTCATTTTCGTCTCTCCCGATTACTCTTCCTTCTACGTCTAATTTCTTCGATTGGGGCTTCTAGTCTTGGAGGTTTTGATGGATAGTTTGAAAATTACTTTCCTTCAATAACTACAAAAATGTGAAGAGTTTTCTTACCCAAAGTAACTGAAACGCAATGATCAATTTAATCTACATTATCTAATAATAAACACATTTTATAATTACGAATTAGTATACTAGCGAGTCATCCTAGAGCTTGAATTTTCTATCTAATTTTTCTAAACCCAAATTTGTATTTTTTCCAAGAGATATATATCAAGGAACTGATCTTCGAAACCACCTGATCCTGCTTACTTGTTAAAGGATTTCGAAATCTTGAACACCAATGATAATTGATGCTACACTTTAAAAAATGTTTGAGGTTTTTAAATATATTAATGAGCTAATATAAAAATAAAAATTAGTTTTTAGATAAATAATTCATTTTTAAGGATACTGATGGATTTTTGAGAATGCATGTTAATCATAATAATCAGTAAATCTAAATTAATATCTTAAGGCATAGTATCATGATTTTATTAATAAAAATATCAATTCTTAACATAGTTTATGCAAAAACATAATAATGTGTAATTCTGATGTAATGTAAATTATATAATTATTTTACCTGCTTTTATTCTTTTTTATTTTAAACTTGGACTATGACCTCAGGATTTGATCCTTTTGTATTGTTATTGTTTTTATTTTTGTGAATAATGTACCATCAAAGCCCGAGTGCCTGCTTAGGCAGGCGGGACGGGAGTATATCAATAAAGAAGAAGAAGTATATATCTTTTTAAGCACGTGGAAGCAACTGATTTAAAATGTGAAATATTTTATGGTAGTTTACATCAGTCATTAAGAGGCAGATTCTAAAGTTGGTATTTTTTAAAATGCAAAACTCTGATTCATTCACCTTTTCTAAGGTATGTGTTTTATAAACAATCTCTGAATTTTAGTTCAAAGTTATATTTAATTAAAACAAATTTTCCTGTGGACAATGACATCCATTGAATAAATAAAAATTACTAAGTTTGAATCTCAAAAACGATGATAGAAGAGTTTAAACTATTATCAAGAATAATTACGCGTGAGAAATGCATTAAATTCGTGGGAAAGTCATTAAAAGTGTAAAGAAATGCCGATGAAACAGACTTAAAAAGTAAATTCTCTTTCCGGCTTCAGCTAAAGAACAATGATTCGGCAATATTATCTCAAGGTAAACAACTTTTTTCCAACTCATTTAAACATTAAAAACTTCAGATCATTGCCCTCTCCGAAAGGTTTTCTAATTTGTCAATGGGAAGTAAAATTTATTTTCATAAATACAAAACAACATGTTTCCTACAGTGTTGGCCAGTAACATTCCATATCCTGTAAGACTGAAATTTAATCATCGAACAGGGAAGAGTATCCCAAAGCGGGTAAGCTACACTTGAGAGCTCAAAAATCTTACTTATTGTTTGATTGTAGTTACAAGTTTGATTTTATAAATATCGAACTATAGTTATCGAACTTTAAAAAAAAATACAGGATAGCGTCGGATTGTGTCAAATAATGGTTTATTACTGGATATCAACAACTCGTCAAAAAACCGTTTTGCCCCAGGTGGCCCAAAGCGGGTAACCCGTTTGAGGCAAAGCGGGTAAGCACTACAAACGAGACAAATCATATTAAAAATTATCTTTTTTTAGAACTTGAGTACAAGAACGGAGTTAGGAGGAAGACCCTGGGGGTCAAATGAGAGACTTTTTGGGGACACTCAGTCTTTGAGTGAACTGAAAACATTGCTTACTATGAAAAAAGGGATAATCTTTAATAAGTTAGGGAAAGGCATTAACCCCCCGAAATTCCGCCAGTGTTTGAGACGTTAGTTTCAGTGTACCTAATTATCATAAAAATAATTTTTTTCTTTTAGGATATACTTATTTAAAGAGGGGGTACCTACCCGCTTTGCCCCAAAGCTCCTTTCTTATTTTAAGAGGGGGGGGGGGGGGTTGAACGCTCAAAAATATAAAAAAATCGTTGGTTCTGTCATATTTTTTAAAAGTTAGATTGTGTGAAAATATTTATCAACAGTATGATAAATAATCATGTAACTGTCAAAATAATCAGGCTTTCAACACTTTTGTAGAAATTTAAAAAGCTAGATAAAATAAAATAAAAGTACTAATGTACGAGTTCCATGCGCACTTTTTATAAAACATTAATGTTAATGATAATGCTGACAATTTAGATTAGATTCCTCTTTGAAATGTTGCTACTAAAATCCGTTACAGAATATCTACCTGTCCAGCCTACGAAACTGTCGAAGCTTTGACTTTTCGGCCCAGGAGAATAAAAGGTTGATGACCTCTGCGTTAGTTTATTGCTGTATGAATTCTAGTTCGCTCTCTGAAAGTTCCAAACGAACTCAATGGTCACAAAAATGGCTATGATTTTCGGAACATTTTTTGAACAGAATTTTTCGTAGAAAAATCCGAACCCTGAGTTCTGAAAAGTATTAAGAAGTGATACGCACAAGTGGTACAGAACTCTTTAGCCACAATGATGAAGTATGCTTTACACAGCCCTATAAATGTCGAAACTTTTGGTCATGAGAAAATGAGTTCTGGAATTTTTGCTCACTGAGATCGTCAACCTGCTGACCCGCTTTTTAGCTCTATTGTTTGTGACGTCAGTTAGTTTTCACAATTTCAGAGAGATCGCGTTTGTCATCTGTTACCACAGCAACGCGTCGGTAGCCGGCTATTATATAGATATAGTGTCCGTAAGAGTCATTGTATCGGTGAGTTTTGGAACCCGGAAACATTCGCCCATGTGCTGTGTATGCATCCCGAATGTAAAGGCATGTGCAAAATTATGCCACATTAATGTGACCAACATACGTGTTAGCACTTGCATTGCAATTAAATTACTCGCTCTTTGTTTCATCCTATTATCCTTTACCTTCTTCAAGCATCCAATATCTAATATTGCTATGTAATCACGAAAACATAAATGTGCATAATTTTAAGGTATGTGACAAATATTAAACGTGTAAAACCTTACACAAACAGGAGAAAAGGATATTAGTGTGTAATAGGGTGGAAAGAAAAAAAATTAATTTTGTCAAATCGTTTCGTAATAGCCCGAAAAAGTTGCCTTTATCCATCAGTATCAATATGTAACAACCGGAAATCGATCAAAAAATATCTTGAGGTGCCGCAAAGTCCATGCAGTTTAAAATAAGTGCTGATTTTTTACAATACAACTAAAAAACCAAAGATTAAACCCGCTTATTTTGTTCAATGGTTTTTTTTTACAAGGAACTGCTGTTGTTTTTATATAATGTTCCAGGTTTTATTTTTTTATCGCCCCCTCTCTTTTGGTAGTAATATTTTTTAAAGTCAAAAGAATTTTGTAAGGTTGCTTTTCCTTAAATTTTAAACAGCAAATAACTTTAGAAGTGTATAGTAATTAAGTAAATGGGATGGTGAAGGGGGGAACTCGATGTACTTTCTCTTCTTTGGGGGTAATTTCTGGATACTTCTTAGAAAACTGAAAATGATCTACAAAAAACAACAACTTTAAAGGCGTAGAAAATTTATACGTTTTTAACTTAACGCGTTAACTACTTACCAAACAAGAATAAAATATGCTAACAAAATTTTGTAAAAATTTATGGGACTTATTTTGATAATAAAAAAGCATTTAAAGTCATAAAGTGTCAACCTCAACCCCCTAAGCAACAATTAAAAATTAAAAAGAAAAATGATCATTTTGAGCAATTCTTCAACCCTTTAAGCTCGATGTGCGAACTGAAGTTATTATTTTTTTTGCATTTTGAAAAAAGGTTTTTTCGCTCCACCCTAGTGTTTAGGCACTTGCCAAAATTTCGAAGATTTTAATTTTTTTTACTACATGATTAAATTTGATTTTCACCTTGAAATTTGGTGGAAATGTTTATTTTAGAATCTAAAAAGCTATAAATTTTTCTCCTATTTTTAATATAAAAATTTTTTGAAGAAAGGTGGTTATGATGCACATCAAACCAAAGAGAACAAAATGAGACTAATTTCATGTTTTAAGTAGTAGTTCTAGAGTTATTAAGTAACTGTTTAAAAATGCAAGGAAAACAACTTTAGAAAATTATTTTAAAAATATTACTATTAGCAAAAGGAGGGTGATAAAAAGTAAAACTTATATATTATATCTATAACAATAGTATTTCTTTGTAAAAAATCATGATCAAGATAGGAGGGTTTAATTCTTGGTTTTTCAGTTGTTTTGTAAAAAAATCAGTACTTTTTTGAAAGGCCTTTGCGGCACCTCAGAATATTTTTTGGATAAAGGCAACTTTTGCGTGCTATAGACGACATTAGTCATTACGTCACTTGCTTGTTTGGAAACATTGATTCCATCCATGATTGGTTCCGTACGGATTTACTTCCAATCACGGAACCAATCACGGATAGAATCAACGTTTCCAAACAAGCAAGTGACGTCACACTAATGTCGTCTATTACGAAATGATATGACAAAATTATTTTTTTCGTTCTATCTTAGTGTGTAACCTGTTGTTACATTATGTAACAAGTAATACATAAATAATGTTAATATTTGTCTCCTTAATAAGTTACTTGCCAGTTTTGATAGTCACTTTATCTCCAGTTTTTGTCAAACTGGTAAACATAACTCAAATATTTTTTAAAAGATTTTGAAACATATTTAATTTTGAAAAGTTGCGAAATTCTTCTAGGGAAAATAACAAAAAGAATATACGTTAAACATCAATATTTTATGGCACCATATTTTAAATTTACACCTAAACTCTTGTAAACAGATGGGGTTGAAAAAATACTATTATGAGAGAAAAAGTGTTAAAAGTCATAAAAATCAAGGCTACTTAAAATTAATTAACTTACAAAAACTTAAATAATTAAATTTAACACTGTGAATTTTATTTTAAATTGCTCTACATTTCTTGCTGTAAGAAAAATATAATTCAAGTGTACAATAAGTGGCATGGGTCCAAGATATGACCAGTTTTGTCAACACAAACGTGATGTAGTATAACCTTTTCTGATATTTGTATTCGTAAAAAACCTTATTTAAAAGATGTCAATTTTAAGCGTCGAATTCATTTAATACATTTCAGATTTTTCATTTAATTTATAGAAATTGTAGTGTTTGATGAAACGTGTTAGATTAAGAACGTCTATGATAAATTTACATTTTACTTTCAATATGTTCGGTTTAATTTACTTAGTTTCGATTCTTTTCAATATCAGTTAGTGAATCAGCAGTTTATGAAACTTTTAAAAAACATTTTTCGTGATAAAATAAATATATGTATGTTATTAAATCTTATTTATAAAAGATAGATACGCGATGAACAAACATTTTTGAGTAATGTAGTGATAGAAATTGTGAATACATATTGTAAAACCCCAAACAAATCATTAAAGTTTAATTTTATAACAAATATTTTTCACCATTCTTTATTCTTCAATAATCTCTTTGTTGGTTTGTGTATTTTGGTGTGGGTCTATTTCACTATAGAATTCCGTAACTGCAAGAAAACATTTTATTTTGATTTAATAATTTTTCTGAGTCTTAAAAATTTGAAATAATGATTTGCTCACTTTGCAGCAAAGAATTCAAGTGTGAATGAAATTTATTACTTTACCTATTTTGAGAAAAATCCAAAAGTTTTTAATGAATGGTTCAATGGACTTTATTTCCATTGCTTTGTTTAAACAGTTGTCCACTCGTGTATGCTGAGAAAGTAGGTCAAATATTTGACCAGCCATATCCTTTCAGGGAACTGTTCAATTCTTGTCCATTGAATCGAAAGTGATAGTTATGGAAAAATTGATATTCGTGATAAGATCCCTGTATTGTTAGCGGAGGAGATTCTTTGGAATGCCCAATCGTAGACACTCTGAGTTTGCATTTGGGGCAGAAAAACTTAATATCCTGTATGAAAACAAAGGAAATTAGATGCATACAAACAAATCTTACTTTTTGAATGAATTACGACTAGTGTGTAAATTGAATCAGCTCTAGTGAGATTTTTTTAAAAGTCTATCTGTTGAAGAAAAAAGCTACGGTCATAAATTTTAAAGACATTATCACTCAAAAAACAGAGTCAATTGTTAGTGAAATTCTATAAAATCATATTTTCTAAACTTAAAAAAAGGCATATTATTTTCACGTAAATTAAATTAAATATTATAGTTACTAATAAAGAACTTGCTTTGTTTAAACCCCATTTTATAAATTAACTAAGTAACGGATAGTACAAATGCTGATGCATAAAAATACTGAAATCAGTAAACGTTGATTAGTTATACTGGAGCTACCTATTGAACAAATTTTACGGATATAGAATTTTAAATAAAAATCAGACATGCAAGAATTCTTTTTTAAAAATTTAAATGAGAATTTAAGATGTGACTCTGTAATTGAAGTGATTGTGAAAATATTTATAAAATAAATATAAAGGATTTCTTAAAAATGTTTAGATTCTTTCCTAGTGTAAAATACCATTATAAATTAAAAAGTACCCCAGGTGTATGAGGAGTTTAAAAAAGGTGGGGTTTCGGATAATTGAAACTTAGCTTTCTTGATAAAAGGAAAACTTGGTATTTTTTCTATAGGGTATATATTCCTTCCTTTTCTTTTTACATGGATATTTAGAATGAAATTAAGATTTTATTTCATTTTTTCTTAAAATTGTATTATAAAGAAGAAACCATTGGCCCCCAAAATATTTCAACAAGTGAACAAGAATAACTTTGAAGTCCTTTCAGAAAAGTAAGTGTTTGAAAAAAAAAAAGGTTTTGAAGGCAAGCTCCTCTCCTTCAACATTAATTAAAATCTGATGTACCAGAAATACATTATAAATCAATGTATGATTTCTTTAAAGCTTTACATATTTTAGTCAAAGGGTTTAGGACCCATACCATTGATAATAAAATCAGATGCCAAAAACAATTAACTTAGTGTGGGAAAACGCGCGGCAGTTATTCATTGAAACTTTCCCCTCAATCATATCCACTCAGTACCTGAATAGCGTTGTTGACTTCTATTTCCCGGCATATACATAAGCCCCATCTGAAGAGTGATCGCCGAAAAAGCCATCTGTAGACCGAGCGAAGAAAAGTCGGCTAATCGGGTAGCTCTCTATTGACAAGACTTCGCATGGTGGAATAATAAAGGCGTTCAGTAATGAAGATAGTGTCGTCCTAATGGCCACGCTAAATGGGGAATCAATAAATGATTAATCACTTGACCGACCGGTGCGATAAGAAAAGGCGACGCGCTGGTCTTTTGCCAGCTTTGTTCTGGACCAAGATGGATCTGATTTTTTGAAGAAATCTTGTGTCTGGGGTTGATTTGGTTCGACATGAATGGTTTGGCTAACTCGTTTGATATGGAAGCATTTGTACACAAACTTCCCGAAAAAAGGGTGTCTTTATAGCTGGGGAAATTATCCGGTTGTCTTTTGGTTGATAGTAATATCTCTCAATGTGATGGTAAGTTTCGTGTGGTTTAATTATATTGATGGTCAGTCTCATTCTAATGATGTCTCAGGGTGTAGTTTTATTAATAAGCAGAGAAAGAGTATACTGTGTCACATTGCGATAGTATGTTTTATGAAGTAATGTGAATAATACAGAACAGGGGTTATCACATTGCTACGAAAAGAGGTTTTAAAATCACACTCCATTACCTAAAAGTTAACAATGAGATTCTCTGATTGGAACTTCTTTGTGAATAACCATCACAGGTTTCGTATAAAAAATATTACCATTACTTAATTAAGTTATTATGAATTTTATTTATAGAAATATACATCGTTTAGTTAAATGGTAAAGTACGTTTTAAACACTTAAAATGTGTGATGATAAATAATAAATTAAGTAATGAAATGAAGTTAAGTAATGAATTAAATAATGAATAACATTAATTTGTTGTGAATTTAAATTGTCTTGGAAATGTTTCAGCCTTCACAGTTTAATGCAAAGCTAACGCACAGAATAGGAGCCATATTTATTATGCTTTGAAGAGAAATTGGTTCTTTTAGATGTAACACTATGTGGAGGGGGATTTATTTATCAGATATGAAGCAACCATAACATTTTATAATCATTGCCTTTTCGAGTTATTATAGGATCGTCAACAAAAATAAACTTAACACAATTAGTAGACTTCTATTCTCCCTGAAGTGTTAAAACTTGTGACACAAGGTGAAAAGAGTGATATAATTCCCATGACGTAATTTGTGAATGTTCCCATATAGAGATTGCAAAAAGATTTAGTACCTCCCCATAAGTGTAGTTCAGATGTTGCAACTCGCACTTTATTTCAACCAAGGAATGTGACCCTCTGTACCATGATAAAAAGTGGAGGAAGTTTTCAAGGAAAGTCTGTCTCTGGATGACCTAGATGTCGAAGCCCCGTCAAGAGCATTACCCTCCGCGGGGGGACCAACTTTTTAGGAGCACGGTTTGCCATTGACCCTGATCAGGCCGATCTTCACCTGCAACTTTTAACAACGAAAAGTCTCGTCTATTCGTAAAATCCAAGGTTTTCCTTTATGTTTTATTAATTAAAGTGACTCTTTTAGATTCTACACCTTAGGGGTATTTCCCGTCTAAAATTGGAACTAGTACACACGTTTTTACTTTCCTTGATGGAATAAAAAATCTTGAAGTGTTTTGAAAGAAATGGAATGAGAAAAGCGAAAATTGGGAGGTGTATAAATCTATTTAGAAAATTTTTACCGTTTTGAATTACTTACGTTTTTATATCAATCATAAATGTGTACTAATCATGATTTAAAAGCAAATATTTTAAATCATACTGAGTAATAGAGGGAAAGGAGTAAGCACAAAAATGATTATGGGCTATAAAATAGAGAATTCACTAAAAGCTAGAGATTCAAAAATTTACTGAACGTAAGTTTATTGACACACAAATCTACCTTAAAAAAAGTAAAGTCTTCGCTTTAACGAAAATATGTTAAAAATCAAAGAGAAAATAAGAAGTTAAATGCGTACTTATAACCGACGGGGCGGGTAAAAGTACTCAGGACGTGAGGCCAAAAGTACGTGCCCTGAAAACTTGGCATAAATCACAAAAACATGCACCACTGCCTTCGTAATTGGAAGATTCCTCCCCCATGTCACCTCTTTATCCAAAGTATGATCAAACAGGATTCAATCTTCTTGTAAAATTCATGAAAAGTCAAAGTGTTAGTTTTTAAGGACTTTGCATAGCTAGTTTTCAGCTCCAGAGGGGTTGCAAGCTTTTAAAGGTTACACATTTATTCATCAATTGTGGCATATAACTATCATTGTGGTAAAAAGAGTAAGGTGAATTATTACTTATACCTATGATTATCGCTACAAAAATTTAAATTATAATGTCTATGCGTACTCTTAGACGCCGATGTATTAATTGTATAAGTTGTCCTTGAATCAACCCTAAAATTTCCTGCGTTAAATTTTAACGATGCCAAGTTGTTCAGAAGTATGTATACCTCACATTTGTATTCACTTGGAAAACAATCATTAGTTCTTCCTACAAAACCTACAAAAAAATAAGATTCAGTCACATAAAATTAGAAGCTAACTCAAAGAGCCCTCTTTTACATGATAAATAAAATACAGAAAATAATGACAGTCTTTTAGGATATCTTATGATACATGTGTCCATGTGATCACACTTGCTCCCCCTTATGCTGTTGCCAACAGGGAAAAAACAGATGCGCACTTTTACCTGTTTCAAACCCATTCCATTTCTTTCCCATCATTTCTTTTGCACTAACACACACAAAAATATTTTCTCTTAGTTTATCAAAGTGTAATAAGGAACTCAGGTATTGATTTCATTTTTGTACATAAAATAATGAAGTCTGTACTTTTTGTCAAAAGTAATAAACTAATAATTTCTTCAATTTTTTTCCAATAATAACACCAGTACCTACTTGAGATATTTGTGTTTCAGCATCACTTACATAATCAATAATTTCCTCAGCCATTTGAATATCTGCATCCAACACTGATGGTCACGGTCAAACTACTTAAATTTTTCGCTAAGCGTGAATAATATCCTAGATAACACAGGAACATCAAGCAGTGTTGTAACAAGGTTGGGCAATATCGATAAATTCCAGACATTTGAAGGAATGTTTAGTTGAAAACATTCTAAATAACACTACTTGAATAAAATAAATCTGAAAAAAAAAATGAAAGGCATTTTTTTTACTCTTATTTTGAAAATTAATACTGGGCAGTGTCGTCGGTACTGGTTGTTTTGACAAAAGTCAATATTGACCGAACGACATTGGCCGGTGTTTTTGGATCTGATATGGGAATAACGAAAACAATAAAGCTTATTTGCTTCTTTTATTTCGTTATTATTTTGATAAAGGAAAAATTTTAACATAACATTTTCCCTATCACTTTCCTACACAATCCTGGCTTCATAGATATAAGTACCTTGATCCAACAGAGATGATCCTTGGGTTTATTCTATTATTGCACTTTCTTCCCTCTAGAGATGAAGAGCAGATCTCATTTAAATGCGGTCGGGACATCCCATCCCTCTTCCTCTCGATGTCAGAACCTTCCAAATCGACTGCCCTCGCTGAATCGACGATAAATTGTTTTCCTAATCCTAATCATTAATAACTAGGAATAATTGAAGTCGAGCGCCTTGATATTAATTTGTGCCCTAATTAATTATTGATACGGGTCCACCATTTCGTTTGACGTTTAAATAAGCAAACTTGATGATAATCTGGACTAGGTTTTTAGCGATGCCTGTTTTATGGTAGGGTTGGAGTACTGAGAATCTGAGTTTATACCTAAGATTAAAAGCGGGAATAGAGAAATAATACAAATTTTGTTAAGAGTTACCATTACATTATTTTCATCTTCTCGTTCTTATCTTTCGAAATACCCTTTTAAAACTGCAGGTTCAAGTAAGGAGAAAAGTTTATTCTTACAATAATGTAAGATTCACAGAGTATTTGAATGAATGAAGAATTATTTTCACAATGAAAAATTTTCATGTAAAAAGGAAAAATTATCAACATTAAAAATTAACCAAATCACACCTTTAATGGGTATACATGCATGCATTAAGTAATACTAATTTTTTGTCGAAAATTTACATCCTTATTTTGAGTTCCCAATAAAAACCTTAAAACTAATTAAAGGATAATAAAGCAAAAACTTTTACGTTTAAAATATCAAGTTTATATGTATTCCAGTGTGGTTTATATTTAAATCAAGTGCAAATATATATATTTTATTTGTGTTTAAATATTTCTGTCATTTTTAATTTCAATTTAGTAAACAATATGTTTTTTCTTATTTTGACCAGATTTTATCATACTATTAACTATAGTATAAGGTATGCATAATTTAAATTTTTTAAATTAAAATATTTAGATTTGAAAAGTTCTATAAAATTGAATATTAATGAAGTATAAATTGTTATAGGAAATGAAGTAACAGATGGCTTCGTAAACAGAGTTATTCTTTTTCTATACAGGTATGTGTAAAACTTACTTATTATCATTAATAAGGTCAGGTTGTGTCTCTACGTAAAAAAACAATTGCAAACCTGTATGTTGATACACACTCTCCTCCAATCATTTAAAAGTAATACAATTTAGGCATAACGGTATTATCTATACCGAAAAATCTAACCAGGATTATTTAGAATATTTTTTATTCACTCATACCATTGGCTAGACGGTTTAGTAGTATATCGTAAGCCCAAGAACGCCTACACCAAAAATTAAATTATAATTATTTAATATTATTTTTAAACTGACTGAGAAGGAGGTGTATCAAAGATTAAATATTTCGTCTGTAAAAAGAGATGGTAAGTACGTTCATAGGTGATTCCATTCCACAGAGAGTTGAACTTTTCATACATTGGCACACTCGGGGAAATGAGGTTGGCCTAGATATTCGTATTTTACGACGCCTTTTACGTCGCTCCTCACCAAGTTCACTAACCTTCAGTTCCGAGACTTGTTACGTACGGACCAACACTTTACGGAGACAGCGACGTTCGCCTATAGCAAAGGTGTAGGTAGTAAAATTTAGATGCCTATTGTGTCGTTGGTCTATTTGGTTGTGAGGAGGAAGATATAGAAATTAAGAGAGATATTAGGTTATATTTAATAATAATGTCACTTAGGAGTTTTAATATTGAAAAAAATTTCCAAGGCCCTTAGATCCTATGATTTGCTGTATATTTTTTTTCTCTTAAATGAAACTAAGTGCTATGAACATCGAGTGTATGTTTTTAGTGTTACTACATTTTATCACTTGAAGTAAAAAAAAAAACTTAACTAGAGTTATAATATAATAAAGGAATTAAAGGTAGAATAAAATTACAAAAAGTTAGAGAGAGGCTGGAAGATAGAAGGGGGAGGGACGAAAGGGAATGAGATAGGAGTGTAAAAGATGAGAAAGAAGTGGGGAAAATAAGAGAGAGATGGAGAGACAGTCGAGAGAAACCGAAATATTTAAGGAAAAACTGTTTCGTTGCGTTCCAGTTCTACTAAATAACTATAGAACCCAGAACCTATTCACAAAAAAAATTCTCCGATTTTCGTGGTTGTGGGCCGTTTTACGGCCAAAGGAGACAAAAGCCATCTGATCTGAACATTATTAATCTAACGATGACCAAAGTGGGTTTTGTCGAACCATTTTCTGTCATCCCAACTCGTTTTCAGGTGGCCAATTGCTATCCGAGGTCCTAGCCTCTTAAAAAACGCCGATGACTGATGCTCATTTGATGACCAGCACGAGTCGAACGGCCATCAGCAGAGCGGTTAGAACGGGCGACCGCAGGAGGAGCGCCGCGGAACGTTGAGCATTAGGGGACGCCGCACTGACCGCCGAATCGGCCACTGAGGCGGAATGGGAGACGGCTTTTTGGGGACATCATGGACTCCGCATCGGCGGGAAATGATAGTTGGAGGGCTTTGCGAGAGACCGCCGCTTTATGATTTGCTTTTGGAGACAATGCATCTCTGGAGAAAGTTGTAGCGCTGTTGGGTGCTTGTTTTTGGCAGCTCATCCCTCAGTGTCAACACCCTCGCAATTAGTTGGTTGAGGGGAGTTACCTGCCCGGGAAAGTGGGGGCTGCGAAATTGTAAAGTACCCGCGAAAAGGAGGCTTGGGTTTTTGGAGACATTTTCGGTTGGGTAAAAAAGAACAGGATTTTCGTCAATGGAGAAAATGTTAGAAAATCTAGAGAAGGAAAAAGTTGTGGGATTATTAAGAGTTGGTTAAATTACTACGTATGTATACATAGCATAAAATGAATCAAAGGAACACGATACGATAATTTTCTTTTTTAGTAGTACTAATCTAAATTGTTAAGCCAAGCGTGTTTAATTTAAATAAGAGCGATAATTTAGGTGGACCGTAGAATAATACCGGACTGGAGATCAGAGAGAGTTCAATTTCAGGTTTCACCTAGAAAATTTCGAAGGGACAATATTACAACTTTTCAAAGGAGATATTTCAATTGCATTTAAGGGTTTATGTAACACAATGTTATAATTTTATTTCTTTCAACTACAAAAAACGAGATTTTAAAACAAATTTCCCATTTTCCTTATTATTTTCAGTTAAATTTTTTGGGACGACTTTAAGGTAAGTTCTCAGTAATAGGCGATATTAAAGGACAATTCGAAAATAATACTTAGAATGTACCTATCAATAATAAAAGAGTTTGAACATTTCAGTTTTTGCACAAACAGATCATGAATCTAAATTCCCATTAGTAGATAAAACCATTTTTTCTTCTTTGTTGACGTAACCTTTTAATAGGAAGGAAAGGCACAATCCTAAATAAATTCTTCTATTTGAGACAAAAATGCCTCAAGGAAATAAAATCTCATTCGAAATAAATCACCATAAACGGAATTTCATCACAAATCCCTGCTGGGAACTCTTCACTCCTTCAAGTCTTAGATGTTTGATTGCAATGTTTTTTGAACCCTACTGCGTTTTTTCATTAAGTCTACAGTTTCAACTTATTGAAGTATTTCAAGATACCTCACATCAAATGTATGTGTCAATGTTAATGTATACTCTCCATGTATTTTGTGTAAACTTAAACCATTTTGCTGAAAAGTCAAGAAGATTAATATGTTTGATTCGTAAAACTTCGATTGGAAAAAACGTTTCACAGCAAGGGGCGTAGCGCATATTTTGACGATAAAAAAGTGATTTACTCTGTAAGAAGTGACATAGAATGTTCAAGATACTTTTATTTTGGATTCTTGTAACATATATCATACTCACTCAGATAAAAATCTTAAAAGTTTGAAAAAAAAATTGAAAACTAAAAAAAAACAAAGTTTTGCATATAAATTGCTTATAATTTGAGGATTATGGTAATTTATCAAAGCACTACGATTTCATTTACTCCATTACAATTCTATGATAATTTTTAAAAACCTCTAATGAGATTTAATTAAGCTTTATTCTTTTTAAAGTTAGCTGATCTTTAGTAATACTCAGATATAAAGAATGTTTTTAAATTTAGATTTGCAATCCATAATTAAAATCCAATTGAAACATTTTGGATATTATCCCCTAAAAGGTCAAGACCATAAATATTGTACATATTGTAAATATTGTAAATATAATTGTAAATATTATAAATATACAATATTGTAAATATTGTATTACATATATGTAATAAAAAAACATATTCCATATTATGTTTTATTTAAATCAATGAATAAACAGTATTTCTTCGTCATGTTTTAATATCATTATTACTCCATTACCCATGAGTTCTGAATACGACTTTCAAAACTAATCTAAACTAGAAACTCCATTCCTATACTAATACTTAACTTTTAAATACTATCTCTATCCTCACATATATTATACTACCAACTATTTCAACCTTATTCCTAAAAAATGCCGTTAGGTGTACCTACGTGATTAAAGTACTTTTTACACCTTCACCAACGACGGACGCCCTGAATATTGAGCGAATGGCGAGAAAGCAACGGTATCTCACAAACAATTCTCGAAAACCAACAGGTATCGGAAAAGCATTCTCAGGTCCGAAACTAATCAATGGGGTAGATTCGATTCAACACTGTGAAGATAAGTCTGTATGCATTATTCTCCGTTTTGTCGTCCTCCTATTGAAAAGTTTTTAGGACAAGTCTTGATTGATTCTGGAATTCCGGGCGACTTCTTTTCGGTGACACCAAACCACTCGGCCGAGTTGGGGCCTTTGTAGAGGATACATTACAAGTATGTATCCAGCAAAGTGAATATTCAAGATAGGGAGTTTCGTCGAGTAGAGATAGGGGGTCAGACATATATTACGTCTCATGGGTTTTCCGAATATACTGCCCACGTGCCAGGGAGTCATACTTCACTTAGTGATGTGTGATGTATTGCGGTCCAATTTTTATTTTTCGATTTTTTTTATCAGAAACTGTACCTTTCGTAATTGTACTTTTTTTTACACAAATCAAAGAACTTGCCTCGGATAATGATGATGTAACTCCCACATATTAACATTTTGATGGATTTTTAGAAGATATAGTTGTTTTTAAAATAAATGAATAATTAATAGTTTAACAGAGAAAAAAGTGGTGAAAGGATATTATTATTCCTTAAGATGTGAGGTGGTTTTCTACCTGCAAAAAAAATTTATAAATAAAAGAAATAACAATAACCCATTTTTGTGCTTTAGGGAAGGATACTTATTTTTATTTTTGATTTTAGAAAAGGAGAACTGATTTTATTTAAAATTTTACTTATATAAGTATAAATTTAAATTTAATAATGACTAAACAACTAAAATAGGCATAATAACTTGATGGTAGTATAAAAATAACTTTATGAAACTGATAAACCATTATTTTGGTTTATTATTTATAACAAAAATTAAAAAAAGCTCCTACAAGGTCCAAAAGTCAGTTTTTCAACTGTATTACCAGAACTAAAAAAGCATTGAAAAAAGTGTCAATCTCTTCTGGAAAAGGAAAGCGAAATTAGACGATCAGAGACAAAAAGGGACGGAGCCAAAAACCCCAAACTTTTGAAACGCAATTTATGACTAACCCCTTTAGAATAAATTTAATCACTAAATTCAAACAAAATCAAACTGACAAGCAAGTTGCACTCCATCGTAATAGCTACACCTAAGAACACCGAAAAGTAAACAAATCCTCTTTAAATTGATTGTTCCCTTTATTGGATTTCGCATCTCACATCCAATTGATTCCTCAATTAAGGCAATTTCCTTTCAATTTTTTACTTCAACGTAATGCACTCGCTTCTATTGATTCCTGACATCCCAACCGGGTTTTTAGGAGTGACTTGATTTTCGGTGGTTAATGCTCTTCGATTCGAGTTTACGGGGTTTTGCATAATTTTTTTTGTTTTATCTGAGGGATTACGTTTCGATGTTCCATTGACAGCTGAGCGTGTCGTTAGTTTCAGAAGAAAATGATTTATTCGCATCATTAAAATGTGTTGAAATAGAAGTATTTGGTAATGTGTGTGTTTTGATATGAAACAATCGGTAGCTTTAGAATTATTGATTTTTTCATAGATCCGTCAAGTAAAACCATTTTTGCACGTGAGTGCATATGTTACGGGCAAAGTAATAAACCGGGCATTATTAATACTGCCCGAAGTTGAGGCGGGCAATGTGATAAATTCAATGGCATTTATCAATGAGTATTTACCACTTTGTCTGAAATACGCGGGCATTATTAAAAATGCCCGGATTTATCAAATTGCCTGTAACATATATATCTAGAGATTTTGCAAAGCAGGTTTTGCTTCTTACTGTTGAATTAATTGAATAGAAATACTAAAATTAGTATTTGAAAAGGTTTTTATATTTCGTTTATTTTAAAACAAAATTAACTCGAGTTTTTAAACTGATTTTAAAAGATTAATTGCAAGGTAAATATTTATTTGTAGCAGTAAATAAATATATATTCTAATCAATTTAGTATCATTTAGCTAAGGCAATGTGAACTTTTAAAAACATGCTCTTCTTAGTGCCTTTTATCTTAATTTACTAAATATTTCTTAAGTTTAGAAAATGGCATAAATCCCTTAACTTATCTTTCACTTAGTTAGTGTTTTTAAATTTATGGAATATGAGAGAAAGTACAAGTAAAAATTATATTTTTGTTTTCTCAAGGTATATTTTCAAGTACTAGTACATATTAAAATTTCAAATTCATTTCGGTTTTCAATGGAAAGTTTGAGTATGAATCCCTTCTCTAGATAAACACGATTAGAATGGGAAACCTTCAACTTTTCGTCGGGGAACCAACCGCATTCATCTTCATTTCAAAACAGATCCATTCATTTGTATTACAACTTCGAAAAACAAAGCTTGTGGTGTTTTTGTTCAATTCAGAATCTATCAATTTTCCCTGTTTGGACACAAATCCAAAAAGTCTTCAATTCAAAATTTTCAGTTTGGTACTTTTGAGAGCCATTTGTTAAATTTGACCAATACTTTCAATTTTGAAGTACAATATTCTTAATACGATAAGCAATGTTCGATGTTTAACTATAAGCTGTGTTAAAACTTTTTACTAATGATGATAAGAACAAATTTTTTATGTTTGGTTTCCAAAATAGCGAATAGAGTTGCCGCATACTTGTATTTTAGGTTGGCAATTCAGTTAAGTGAACCTGTTTCAGAAATTAATGTAAAATATAATAAGTAATTTATTAAAAATAATAAAAACACACTGTTAAAACAATGTGTGTTTGAAATTAATAATTAAAATGCATTTTTAGAGATGTGGTAATTAATCTAATGTTTCACAGCTTAAAGTAACACCTTATAGCTTCAAAAGCCAATCTTTAACTAAAATTTGCTTTCCTATAAATTTAGTTCTTGGAGAATGATGTAACTTCGATTAATTTAATCGTACTGTAATATAAATGAAACTTTCATACTTCAATGAATTGTGGTAATTAATTAGTAAATTTCTTAAGTAAGTATTTTTATTTGTCAAACACTCAATGGATTACTTTTGATATAGATTTAATCAATTTTCAGATTTCCCTAACACTAATTTAGAATAATAGAGCAGAATCTTCAAGAATAATGTTACTATTCCGTGAATCAACTCTAAAGTTTATTTATAAAATTGTTCCTGTTTGTCCAGCTTTTGAAAAAAATATAACCCCATTCATAAAGAAAACAATTTCTTAATATCGCAGCACTACTTAAAAATATTTTCATTCAGTTCAATTTGAACTAAAAACGATTGATCTTCCTCTAAATCTGAGGAATAAAGTGAATGCAGCCTTCTAGTGAATAAACCAGATTTGTATCCTTTCTATCAGCCCACTCTAAGACGAATGCTATCCTTTTAAGAAAATACCCTAGTCTCCCAAAATTTGATTTTCAAAGCAAACGCTTTTTGTGCTAATTATTTCTACGAAAAGTTTGAGTTCCGAAGCTTAATGAAATTAAGACGCCAGCTAAGGATAGAGTTTGAAATAAATGTTACAAAAAGTAATATTAAATGTCAAAATGTATTGAGAAGATTCGAATAAATCTTTCTTTCGCCGGGAAGGATGCCAAAGAAGAGGAGAAAGAAAAATCTATTCAATTCTATTCTGAGATTTTTGAGCTGAAAACTTTGCATTCAGACTCTGAAGTTTTCTCTTTCTTCTGTTCTTTTTCAAGCAGAGAAAGCTGATGAAAACGTAATGTATCTCAAACTGGCCTCTCATCGAAAGATCATTTAGCCGTTTTTTTCCAGAGATGTTAAAAGCATAACTGTTTCTGAGTTTGTCTATTTTTGAGTGAATTTTTTAAGATGCCCCGAATGTTTTTGTTCAATTTTTCGTAATTCTTTCATTTTCTTATGGCTAGGAGCTCACAGATACTGTAATGCATGATCGATTTTTTCTCTGAACTGTTTGAATTAAGAACTTTAAGTTCCATCATAGAGATCATGCATAGTATGTATAAAATTTGAACGAGTTTTATTCTGATAATAATTTAGAATGGATTTGAATTGATTCGGTAAATTTATCCACAAGCTTATTATAAAATCTAAAAATATCTTACAATACATAGTTACATATACCAATTTAATACTTTAGCATGAAGTGGAATTTCTGATAATCTATCTCATGGATATCCTAAAATGGTTTCGGTTTCTATTCCCTAAAGAAAAATACATTGAGCTTGATTTCTTTTACTAAACACGAATTTAAAACGATAGATATAACCGGTAGGTAAAAGTATTATCTGCAGATTGTATCCAGTCCTTCAATTGATATTTATAAAACTCAAGGATATTAATTCAATATTTTCTCTAATAATAATAATAATAATAATAATAATTTAAAGAATTTTTTCCTATTAAATGTATCTGTTTATAGTTTATACTAACAATTTTGTTGTACTACCCTACTTCTAAGTTCTACTTCCTAACAATTTAAAAATGATTAAATAAAATATATAGTAATATAATCACTTTAGAAAATTAAGGCTGACATTATAATACTTTTACATTACTTCTCCCTGCATTCTTAATTCCGTATATCCGTTTATATGTGGAAAATATTTTTTAATTTTGTTCCAAAAAAGTCCTTAAAATTCCTTATTTGACATCTAAATTTATTGATTTCTCACATTCTCATTCATTTCTCTTTTGGATACTTTTCATGTTTCTATGTGTATAAAGATTCTTTCAAGTAGTGGGTTCATTATTGATTTATGAATATAGGTTTTTTATTTAAGGATTTAAAAAATCATTTATCAATATGAGTGATGGTGTCATAAAAATGGATGCCTATGAAAGAAATAGAATCCATAAACAAGGGATATGAGAAATATAGGTTTGATTAAGTGCTGTTTTTCTAAATGGTCTGCTTAATCTAATTGGAATTGTCAACTGTTTCGGACATGATCAAGTTTCTTTTCCTGTGTATTTCATTTCAACACATCCAAGTTGAATCGGCTATCCATCAAGTTGTCTGAAGAATACCTGTATAAAAATAGCCGGTATTTCAGAGGGTAAGATAGAGATAACGTGTGTGTGTGTGATAGCATCAAGTTAAGAACAGCACCTAAATTATTTATATGATTTACCTAACAGTATCGCAAATTTTACAAAAAGAAAGTTTGAATGTTGGAAGCAAACCTCAGAAATCGAACTGGTCGCTTGGTCATTGTTCCACGACACACGACTCGAGCACCCCCAGAAACTCCCCGAAAAAAAAAATGAAATAAAAAACCCGGAGAGTTCGAATCCTGATCCTTCACCTCCCCAGGGTTCAAGAAACGGTGCTCGTCCCACTCGCACTACTAACCTCTCTGCGGCGAGCGCTCCCCAAAAAACCCGTGCAGTTTCAATTTTGAACGGGGTCAAAAAAAGCGTCGAAGCCACTTCCGACAGGTGTGAATGCTGGGGAAAGAGTGCGCTGCACCTTCAACCCTAACAGAAGGTGTTCCCACGGACTTCCTCTACCCAGGATCTATTGGGTAGGGGAACGTGCGTTTGTTATGATACGGAGTGCGTTAGCTTTTTTTTATTGCCCCTGCTCCGTGAATGAAGAATTCAGAGTATTCTACCATTGCCCGTAACTAAGACTTTTGTTTCGGGGGAGGTTTGGTCCCAAAATGAATATTTCAAGCATAAGCATTCCCCCACGCTTACATAAAACATAAAAGGTTGAATGCCGCTTTTTAGAGATAAAATCTTAGCCTTGGTGTATTTAGTAAGAAACCTTTGTAGGCAATACTGAGTTCCAAGAGAAACGGAGGGTTCTTCGTCCAAAAATATTTTTTTTGGACTTTTGGGACCTATGAGTGACACTTTGGTTGACTGCCCTATTTATACAACAACAGAATTTTGAAGTAAAAACAAGTTTAAATGATTATCAAATTTTCAGTAGTGGAAGGAATTTAATCCTATAAAAAACCCTGTAATAAATATTGTTTAATTGTCTAATACCAACAAAGTGCAACAAATTATTTTATGTATGATATGATACCGTTGAGCAAACAAGCTAAGTAGTAAAATTTAATGCTTTTAAATACAACCTTAGCTTTTAAATTTAAATTTGAACATTTTGAATAAAACTTAAAAAAAAAGGATTTCAAGTTATAACGAGTTTAATATTAAAAGTAAGGTTTGGAAAAAATATTTAAACAAAATCTTCCGGTATCATGTTATTTTTCTATAGCATTTGAAACATTTAAAAATAAGATTTGACATAATATTTTATATACACTGAAATATACAAGAAGTAAATTTCATTTTATTTCTACTTACTATTGTTCGACTAAAACTCTTGTTTTCGGTTTTGTTATCTAAAATTGTTGCTAAATATTTAGCAGATTTCAAAAACCAATATTCGGTTATTCTCTTATAAAAAATATCCGAAATGGGAAGTTTTATGAGTGAAAGATAGGAAGGTATTAATTAAGAGTGAACTTAGGAACACATAGTAGGTAACCATGGTTTATCATTATCAAGTGTAAAAACCTGAATTTGATTAAAAATGAAACCTTAATGAGACAATTTAATCAAGAGTAGCAAAATAACTTTTTTGAGTCATAAAATGCGAGTGCTAATTATTTTTAATCACCTACGACTTTTTTTGCGATTCCATTTCTAAATATTCTCAAGAAAATGCAGTGGATTTAATCAGTTTGTCATGAGTTTTTATTTTATGTTTGAAATTTTTGAACTTATTGAAATCCTAAAAAAATTTCATATTCCTCGAAGTAAATGGGATTATATCCTTTTGGCAAAGGAACATGGTTAGAAAATACCCTGACCATGAACATTTTGATAAAATAAGTTATGTAAGCGACAAAGCTCTGTCATCTTCACTAATCTTAAAGAAAATATCATGAATCTATAAACGAATCTTTCAAGGCAAAACAGTTCGGTTTCTGAAAGCTTTTTTATCATAGGAGCTTACGATGCATGCAAGCTAATACATATGATTAATACATGCCATAATTGAAAATTATGTACATATTTGATAATCAACCCTTTTCCTACTAACTAAATATATGCAAGGATTTTTAATGTAAATTTTTTTTATTTAAATGTTCTGGTTTGTTATTTATAATTTTAAGTATTAAAGATATTTAAAAATAGTAAAATGTTAGTTTTGCATTTTTTTATGTTTAATTATAAATATTTCTTTTTCATTTCAATAATTTTAAAGTAAAACGATTCATTATAAAAAAATTCTTGTGTTTTTTGATAATTTATTCATTTTTAAAATTTGTTCATTTAGTTTTTTCTTCAAAAACAAAAATTTGACTTGTTTATGGATAAAATAAAGTTAGCTAGTTAACAGTTAATTTAATTATATTTTAATTTTCCCTGGCATTTTAAATTTTTTACTTAGCCCATTGACTTAGACAGAGTTAATATTAATTTATTTATTGATATATAGATAACTATTAAAGACGTCACTAATTTTCCTATCATAAATATTCGTACGAATTGAAGCTGTGAGAGCAACAATACCTATATTTTTACTTCAGGTTATGTATCCAATAAATATTTTATGCTAAACATAATTATCTTACTTGGCAAAATATTTTGTGGGTAATATGAATATTCAATTATTTACAATAAAGAGTAATTTTTACTTCCCCAATTATAAATTACCACACTTTATGAGAAAAAGAAGCTTGTACTGAATACTTTTAGAAATATAACACTTTCTTCACAAGAACTTTTCGAAGTCAAGATTTAAGTAATCGTGAGTAGGTTGGAAATAAAATTTTATTACATAAACACGCGTGATAAGTTTTATTCTTTTGAACTAAATATTTTAACTCTTTGAAGATATCATGATGGCTAAACTAGGACATCATAATTGGGCAGAAAGTGCAACTTCCACTCCTAAAGAAGGGACCACTACTCTGCGCCAGGGGTCAGTAACCTTCAGTATCTGTGGTTGCTGATTAAAGATTTACTGAGGGTGGGGAAATAATTAACATTTCAAAGTTGCTCCCGTTCAGTGAAATGTATTTATTTACAAATTGATTATTTTGAGAAAAATGAAGATTAAATATGCTATATAAGGGGTTCAATATATCATCGATTGGTATAAACAAAGGTTTACGTCAATGCTATATAATAATAATCCGATAGAATCAGAAACCGACAGAAAATAAAACGTACACTTATAAGTTATTAAAATTTAAACCTGTTTGTATAACTTGTTGATATTGATACTACTAAAACTTGAATTATGGTTTTATTAAGTGTACTTCCACAAAAAAATGATTTTGTTTTTGATATAGGTACGTAATATTAAATCCTAAAAATGTACAGTAGAATTATTTTGTTTCGGAAAACAATTAATGTAAGAAGCCCGAGAGAATAACAGTCCTTTCTTATTTATTACAAAGTTTATTCCACTATTCCCTTTTTAAAATCCCTGACAAAATTTACCATCAAAAACTACGGATTTCGTTAATTACTTTGCTTTCAAATAATGCTGTGAGGGCACTTAGTTGTAATAAGTAATCCTATAAGCAAGTTAACGAACTCTACGGCATCTTATGCTTGATCTTTTTTGCAAGGATCTTGCTTGAAAGGGAAATTTTTATTATGAACACTGTAAATGGGGAAGAAAGGAATACAAAAATCTCACAACGTAAAGGGGTGGTTTGAAAGGGTTCGGCTTACCTGTTCCAAGAGGGAGAGGGAAAGGGGTTCGCAGTCCTTTTGAATTTTTAAAAACTCAGGTCAAGGCCGTTTGGTAACCTTCAGAGGATATTGACTTTTAAAAAACTTTTCTAAGCGTAAGCATTTTGTTTAGAATGGATTAGAATCTTCATGATCCAGACCTCTCTTATAAAAATATAAGTAGAACCATAAATTTTTTTTAGAATATTTTGTTTTGAAAGAATAGCATGTAAATTAAGGGATTAAAATTTACCAATTGAAAAAAGCGAAATAAAAAGGATTAATGCCAAAAAGTTTGTCAAAAATTACTTTAAACAATTATAAAATTGTAAATTTATTTAAATTATAAAACAATTTATAATTTAGTTTAATATACATAACTTAACATTTTAATTTAACTTTAAAATGGAAAATTGTTAATTTAACTTAACTTTTTATAAAATATAAACTCTGTGATCCTAGTTAATATAATATTTTGAATTTAAATTTGAAAAAATAAATTTTAATTTTTAGTTTAAAACTTATATTTACAATCCATTTATAATATTCGAAAAAATTCCTAAGCTATTTCAAAGCGAATCTCAAATTCCTCTCCATCAGTGAATTTCCAATGAGACTTCAGTACCTCTTTGGTAACGCATGGCTTTTCGATTTTCCTGATTTCTAGGGCCAAAGTTCAACCGCTTATCGCCTGGATAGGGTCATCTATTCAAATCACAAACTTGTCATTTACGAGTTTAAAATCTTAGAAGGTGGAATCACTCAACGCATTGAATGTAGTAACGATTTCCTATCAGATTATGTCTAAGGTTTATCAAGGAAGGGTTAGGGAAGTAGTATTCGGAGAAAAGAGCGGCTTTCTTTCTTTTAAAATTTACTTTTCATTCTATTTTAAAAGTCATACTGTGTTAACTGATAGTTTAACCAGAAAAGAATAAAGGACTCTTTTCCCATTGTAATGCTTAAAAAAGTAGGAACGTAACACAAAATATTCTAGAAATACAAGAGGCTGGAATTTATAATTATCATTTGATTTAAATGTAAAATTTATTTACATTTTATTCGCAGTGCATTATCATTTAAGTTGTATTATTATTTATTAAGTTATATTAATTGTTATTTAAATTCTCTCTAAATATAGAAGTTTTGAATAAATTTATTTTATGAAAAATCAGTGATACAAAGAGTACAAATGCAAAAAAGGCACACCAAAAGGAAAAAAAATATTTCCATAAAAATTACTTTGGAACAATTCTTAGTTCTTTAAGCTTTGTATTTTGCGTAATAAAAATAAAAGCCTTCATAACTTTTTTCATAGTTTTTATTTGAATACATGTTAAGTGAATTGTTTGAATGTTAAGCAAATTATGCTATCTTACATCAAAGCTATTACATTTTTATTTCTATAAAATACTATAGACTATTTTACGTATTGAAATTGGTTGTCTCCCTCTATTATTGCTTCGTCTCGATATCTCCTCATATTTTAATGAAACCAACGATTGTTGTAAACGCTCTTCCCATCCACAATGCCTCAATTATTCTCATGCATAATAATCAGCTACCATCTTATTTCAATTACTAAAGCAAAAAAAATATTTAGAGGCCAAATAAAAAAATCAGAACGGAGACAAGGCCATGCTTTCTTTCAAATCAAAGATACATTCCAATCAATCAATGGAAAACTTTTCCACCGATAACACAGCCGCATCTTACAAGGCATCCCTCAGCAACTCCAATAAGCCTTTCGGAATTATCTCGACTCGGAAATCTTGTATTATCGCGTTTATTATCGTCCTGTTACGCTACCTATCAATTAAGGAAGTGCGATCTATGTGTGTGCTGGCTTATCTCAGTTTTTCGAAAGAACGTTGAACCGGGTCGCGGTGTTTTTTAGGCTTTAAAGATATGCAAGGAAACGTCATCGGTGCCGTGTTAATGACTTTGTATGTTTAGGGTACGGTGATTCTCGGGAGGGACGGTTTGTTTGACCTAATTGCAAGAAATGAAAGTTTTGGGATGGAAAAAAGGTACGCCTGGGAAATTTGGACTTTAAACTGTTGTTTAGGGTGTTTTTTTTAGGTCATGAAATGTTTGCAGCTGCGTCTGTAATGATATTCTCATGTATGTTTCTATTCATATTTCTTTTATACCGGGCATGTCGTTCCCGGGAAATTACACTGACATGTAAATTTTGTCCGCTAAAATTTTTGGTTCTAATAGTGATATTGATATTTTTGGAAATATTTTTTACATAAATGTTGTGCCGTTAAAAAATTATTTTAGTTGTGTTTATGCATAAGAGAGAAAATTCCTCGTTTACTTGTATTTAACTTGAAATTTCAGTTTCGTCACTCATTTCCTCACTTTTTTGTTTTACTTTTGGTGTGTAAAATCAAATGTAAGAAACAGTCGTCCCATGAAACCTCAAAAATGAATAAACACATACACATAAGTTTTCCACAATGCTTAATAGGGTAAATTTTAAGATCTATTTCAAAATGAATCTTATAAATTTATTTATTATAAAATAAGTAAAATATTAAGATAAAAATTTTCCCACAGCACAAAGTCTTAGAGGCGAGATTGAAATAAGAAAAAAGTTACATTTCTCGGTTAAAAAAAACACGTTTAAATTGAGACAGCTTTTTTTTACATACTCATTTCATATGGTATAAAATTTTTTTAGGTTTTATGATATCATCTCAATAAGATTTGAAACTAGTATATTCTCTCAGGTTAGGCTACATTGAGATTTCATAAATTTTTTAATTTTTATTGTGTGGTAATGAATTCCCTAAGGCATAATCCATACATACAGCTTATTTCCTGACTGACTTCTACCCGTCTAGATTAGCTAAATAGTAAGATAAAATAAATAGAAGAACGAAATGGTAGCTTAACAAAGTTAAGTATAGTTCTGATTATTTTCTTTATAGTCTTACGATAATTTTCAGAAGTCTAGCTGTAATAAATTTGGGTCTCAGCCCTAAAAATATTTGCTTGGTTTTCTATTCCCTAAACAATGCATATAAATTCACTTTTCATGTGTATAATTTTTCTAAATTTCCGCTAAGTCCACTAACTGAATACTTGAGATTGTCACTTAGCAACTGTTTTGCATAAAAAGCGAGTTTTAATCTCTTCTTGTTGGAAGCGCGACGCTTTCAACTGAACAAAGCAGAGATCAGACGAGATAAGAACTCAGGTTGAAGTGCATAGACAAACGAGAGGCATTACGAAGTGAAGTTAACGTTACTACTTTGTTTTTTTTTTATTGTTTCTAAACAGATTCTCCACTCCATGCTTAATTGAATAATTTCTAGGGGACTTGGTACCAAAAATTTTTTTTTCTCTAATAACTGGATTTTATTATCTTTTAAGGTTTTAAATTATATACTTCATACTAATTCATATTTAGCCAAAAAAGCGAGTTCAAAAATTTATTTTTTAAAAGAATTACAAAAAACTTCAAAAAAATGCCCGAAATTACCCTACATTTAAGTTGTAACTCCTCCCTTATTATATGTTATTTTGACTTGATTTTTTTTCTGAACATAAATCAAACATATATAGTCATTTGTAGGCATAGAAATTTGATTATCTATAAAAGTTTCTGAAAAATAAAAAAAACTCTGAAATTTGGCAAATTTTTTGAAAAAATACCCTAAGTTTCCACTTTAATGCTCCGTAAAAAAAATTGTAATAAATATATTATAAAATCCATGCCTGAAGATGTTAAACAGGTGTTACTGATAATGGCTACAAAGTTTGAAGAGGTTTGGATGATTAGAAAAAAAGCCTTTAGATTTTAAACATTAAAAACCTTGTTTTGAGAAAAACCCGTTTAAAGATAGAAAACTAGGCTTCTTAAGCGTATCTAGGCCTCAGAAATCTCAAAATTTTTAAACTTAGAATCCCCATATGATCATGAAACTTGGTAGGAATAATTCTAAGGGTACTATCTTCACTTTGATTGCAAAATCTCAAATTCGATATTTTGACCAAATTTTGGTACTGAGTCCCCTTAAATACTAGAAAATATCTATTGAAATTTAGAAAAGTGTGGTCTTTTCAGCTATATTTGTTCATGAAATTAATCGTTACACGCATCTAGATATTTTTAATATTTTTAAAATCTGTTCTTTTATGATAAAATTGCAGCGCTTCTCCACACCACTTTCGTTATATTTTATCCGCTTTAATATGAGAAAAAAATTCCGATTTCTAGCTTTCTAATGAAAAGTTTAAAAAAATTATCTTTGGTAGGTATTTTTGAAGGTCGAAAGTTTAAAGTTTTGTTTATCTTTTGTTCTTTTCACATACACTTAATTTTTAAAAACTTCATAACTGAATGACATTTACCTATGTCTCATTTATAGAAGTCTAAAATAAATAAACAAAAAGTTTTTAAATGAATATTTTATTAATAATACTTTTCTAATCTTTACAAAGAGGTTTTGGTGTACTTCTCAGATGAACTAATTTGTTCTTATTTTAATAAACTTTTTATTTAATGAAGCAATTGATAAAAGAGCATATTTTGTAATAACTCCTCAAATAATAATATGAAGAACTGATTAAAATTAAACCTTTAAAAAATTCTGGAATGACTTAAAAATTTTAGTTATATATAAGTAAAAAAATAGGGAACAAAACCATGATAAATTTAATAACTTCAATTATTGTAACTGCAAAACAAGACATTTTTATATCCAACGAATCTAATGCTTCTTAATAAATTAAAAATGAAAGATTTTCTCTATTTTTTGGTGGGTAGATATTTGCATCATTTAAATTAATCCACCTACAGAAAAATAAAAATTCATACTAAATATGCCTAGGTTGTTGAATATGACTTTTTAAGTTTTTTCAAAAACATTAAAAGTTGTAGAGATATGTACAGAGATTCAAATTTATTTCACAAACTGTATAAATATATATATTTATAGTCTTTATAGCAAAAGCAACGAAATCTGGAAAATAATTTTTAGGAAATTAAAATGTGAACTTTTTGAAAGTTTTTCCAAGAGTTCAAAAAGACATTCACCACTATTGCGAATCTCAAAAGCTCTAAAAACTTCCCAACACTGTCTCCCAATTACTGATACCCATCCCGGGAACAAAAAGTGGTCAAAACACCCCCTAAAAAACCCACCCCACTCATCAGCTCTCTCCCAAAACGAGCCGCGCAAATGAGAAAAAAAAAAGTGTCGCGCGCGAATTCGGAAGCCGAAACTTCGTCAGAAATAAGTTTCGTTCCTCGAAGGTGCTCCCATCCCACTTCCCCTCCCCGGCGGCGGATGGAACCTTCCAAACGGCCCGTACACACGCGGAGCCTGCCGAGCGACATACGGAAGAGGACAGTTTACGGAAGAGGGCGTGCGACGGAAAATGTCCTAGCAACCTCTCCAGAACGTGACTACGGAAGAGAAGTCAGCAGTCATCGCTCCCTCCCGTCCGTGGTTGGCGACTCATCGCCGCTTCCATGTGAACTACTGAGCCGGGTGGCTGTCGTCTTGTTTTGATCCCGCTCCGGTGGACACCTGCACGTGTTGTATGTTGCCGGAAAACCCATGCCACCGCGGTTGGTCAGTCAGGTGTCCAGAGTCATCATCGGGTTCCAGCGGACTGTCTTGCGTCCACCGTGCTCTCTCACTCATTTTCTGTTGATATTTTGGAGGACAAGAAGCTGATGTCTTGGGCAACAAGCCTGCCAAAAGTGGAGGTAGCCCAACCCCAAACTTCCTCTGGTTCCATCAAAGGTCAGTGAAAAGTTTTGCTCTCCCTGGGAACTCGAAAAAAAGTTCGTCCCGGTCCAAAAACTCGACAGTCACTAAATGAGCCATCATTTTAAATGTATTCTAACTCGTATTTAAACTTTTTTTTAACATTTACAACGATTTAAAATTATATTTATTTCAAGAATAAATGGTAAATACGTTTAACTTTAAAATTTTTATATTTTTAAATAGATTATGAGATAACTAATACAAAAGCTTTAGATACAAAAGTATAGTTCAATTGTTTTAGTTAGATTGTTATGTCTGGCTGTTATTGGCAGAATCACAGTAATATCTCGGATTTTTTTTTTGTAAAAAAGGTATTGATAAGTATATTTTAAAATAATAAAAACTTTATTCATCTTTAAAATAAATTATTTTGCCTTAAATATTATCTTGGTTTATTTCAACTCTATCATAAATTTATATTTCCTTAAAGTTTTCTTTAAAATATTTCGCAGAATTTTAATACTCAACTTCAAAAAACATCGCTCTTTGCATTTATCAACGTTACGGAATTGCGAGTGAGAATGACAACATTGTTTTCAAACTGGCAATCGCGTGCAAGTGTCGAGTTCTTTGGACGATGACGGATTTTTCTCCCTCTCTCCACGCAAACCTACATCCAACTCATCCTACACTGGCCAATGCTTTCACTGCTGACACTGGATTTCTGCGGATAAAAAAACATTCAGTTTCGTTTACACTCTCAACTCGCTCTATTTATTCTTTCGCCGAAAATCGTTTAAAACTCTTTAAGGGCCGTAATTAGTTTTGAATGACGGGATGGGACAGACAATGACTTGTTTTTCGGATTCCTTTGATGTTTTCTTTTAACTAAGGGGAATGATAATTAATAGCGCGTGTTAAAATGATAATTACTTAACTTCTTATGTTCATGATTGCTTATGTAAGGTTTTGTTTGTTTGATTTGATTTTCGTTTTTGAAGTAGCATTTTTGGGGTTTTAGAGGTTATGTGTTGATTGTTGGTTTAATATGTCTAGATATTCCACAGTTGATTTTCTAGGAACTATCATTCGATGTACAGTACATCTAGTGCTCGATTACTCCAAGTGTCATTAATTTTTATATCTGTGAAACAAATAAATATCACAAACGAAAATAAGTAGTTTTTTAAAATATCTAACCTTAATCAGTTATATTAACATGTGTTTTTGATTTTAATTAACAAAATGTTTTTACAAATGTTAATTTTTCAGTCAAATCCTTTTTGTTGGAATCAACACACCAATATAATTTACTGATAATGTGTTTCTTTAGAAATTTAGAGTCCCAAACTGGTGACACAAAGGGAAGATACTCGTGGGAAGATAACTATACTCATTTTATAAACATTTCAACATATCTTAACATTTTATCAGCATTTTAACGTAACATTTTATCAATATTTCACTATTTGTTATGTTAACTTTGATTGGAAAACAAGGAATTATTAGGATTAAAAATATTCTGACGTGACTTTCTCTTATTACGCTATCAGGTCGGTAACCCCTTCTGCTGTACTCATCACTGATCATACTTATCATGGAAGATCTTTTCTCAATAGTTTCGGTTGAAAAAAAATAGATATGTATAAATTGTCAGAAATATTTGAGAGTGCCAACTTAAAGTATAATCAAATTTCACAATTATACTTATAATAAAGACGAAATAACCAACTTTTATAAAAAAATTTCCTTTTAAGACTAATTCGGAAAACAAATTTTATGTTGTCTGGTAGAATAGTCTTAGCTTTTTACATAAGTAGTTAGAAGTAGTTTAGTATTCTAAGTTATTTCAAACTTTTAGGTTGTTAATATTCATCGATTTAAAGGGTGTCCTCTGAAAATTGTTGTTAAAAGTAGCAATGAATCGTATTTTTTAAATACTATATATGTAATATAGCCTTAAAATTTCATAAGGTTTAACTCCCCTTGTCTTTATAGGATAGTTTTTTTTTCGTTCATTGTTAATAAATTTAAAGTGTCTTTGTAACAAGCGTCTTAAAAATTATTATTTGGGAAATATTTCAAGTACCGAATTTTGACTTCTTAAAAATTGATATATTAAACTGCTCCTTGTGTATTGAATTTATGTTTTTAAAAATTAAATTTGGTGAAATAAAATTTGGTGAAACAAGAAAGTCAAGAGAAGAAAAAACCATGTATTTTAACCAGTATTCTTAAACTTTTTAAACCAAAGAAATTGATATTGCATTCATCTTTGTAAAATACATTTAAAACAGCTTAGCCTAGGTGGTATTACTGCATGCATTACCTGTAGAGAACGTATACTTTATCCTGGTTGGATTCTTGTATCATCACATTTCTTTTCAGAAATTTAAAGTACCTAACTCTCAACGAGAAAAGTTTTCGAAATTTCAAAAAGAAAAGTTTAAGTCTTCTGAAAAACTAATAATATTTTATCTAAAATTCATTAAATCAATTTTTATGTTAAGTTTTTAATTAAAAATAATTACAATGAAGAAATTTTGCGCCGATTTCTAAAAGCCTATGAGAAGAACATTCAAAATGAAACTTCTAGCTGTATATACTGAAAACTTAATAAATCACAGCGAAGAGGCTTTTGCAAAGCACGCATTCTTCTTCCGATACGTGAATTCTGCCCCCTCAGTCTAGCTTTAAAATCCTTTGCCTTTAAAAGTTTCGTCAGTGTTTCATCTAAAACTAAAACCACCTGCCTTTTGATTATGAAATATCCTTAAGGTTCTGTTCCAGAAAGTGCGATGCAGACAGTTTTCTGGTAGAAAAATAAATAATTTTATTTTTCATGCCGCGAACTCCTTAAAAGAAAGTAAATAAATATTACATAAGATATTTTCAAATCATAGATACTTGAAATTGAAAAGTGGTGAGATCATCATTTTTATAATTTTCGAGAGGAATGTTTCGTGCATTTGGTATTTAATTTTTATCTGGGCCAAAATAACGTGTACTTTATTTAAATCATTAAAGCTGGCAGGTTATGGCAAGCAGTGAAAGCATCTTTCAATACATCATTCACATTAATATTATTTTAAACCCTAAGGTCGACAACCTGTGGTCTATGAGCCGCATATTATGCAGATTCATATGAGGAATGAAGAGTCATATATTATTGAAATTTCATTTGATGATCTGGATATAAAACTAGCGTGAGATTTATGTCTTTATTCTCGAGAAAACGCAGCATCAATTCAGTCACGTGGTAGTTCGTCAAAATTTCAGCTTTCATCGAGGTGATAAACGTTCACTCTTATGATGTCAAACTGTAGACGAGATATCTTCGTTTTACTTTTGATTTCCCTTCATTGAATCATCATCATATTATAAAAAAAACTTATACGTATAACTTTCTCTTAGTACTACTGTGTTGTACACTGAAAGAGATTAATGTGATAGTTGACCCTTAACGGTTTTGAAAATGTTTTATTGATTCAGTGGTTTTTGAACTTCACATAAAGAGCCCTACGGGAGCTTAAGTTTCCCTTGGAGGCTTGATACATACTTGTCTTTTATCTTTTTGGGGCATTTATATGATGATTGCTTGGAAGAACTACTGCCAAGTTTTACGGGGTATTTTTTAATATAAGATAATATGTCTGATTTGTTCTTTTTAATAACTTTTTATTCATCGAGTAACTCTTCTAAACTTTGTTTTTCATTTATAGTGAGTTTCGAATTTTATTGCATATTAATGTTAATTTGATTGTTGCGTAATGGACGATTTTAACATTGGGGTATTTTTGACAGAATTTCCGATTGAAAGTCCAGGCCTGGATGTGATAAACTTAAACCAACATTATAAACTAAAGTTGGAGCAGAAAAATATTTTTTTATTGTTTTAAAGTTTTGTGGAAGTTTCCTAAAAGTACACCTTTTAAACTTATTTTAGTTTAAAATTTAGATAATTTCATTAAAAAGCGTTCTGTCACAAGTAGTAATTTTTTTTAACAAAACACATTTGGACATTTTCCTCATTAATGTGACAGTTCTGTTCTTGTGTAAAATAATAGTCATATGATGAAAAAGAATTCAATTTCCTCGTATTTTTTTTACTAAAAACGTAGGATTATGCACTGCACAATAATTTACACAAGTTCCTTGGGAAGTTTTTGTTATACATATCAGTATTGAAATATATTTATAATAAAGTAGAAATATCCTCCAAAAAACTTTGAATTTAATAAAAAATATAAAAAATAGTTATTTCTATATTTGAGGTGTATCATCTCCATGCATGAAACACTTCATTAAAAACTAATAGAGATTATAGGGATTTCATGATAACTTTTATAGATGGACTAAATTATTTTAGGCTATTCTGTAAACAATTTTTTTTAAATTAGTTTATTATGAAAAAGAAATCCAAAATTTTCAACGACTCATAGCTAAAATATCCCATATCAAAACAATGAACAAAAATGAAAAGACCAGTCATACATCTGAACTCATGTAATTATTAACTTGAGATCTTTGAAGAATTAAAAATTACTCCTATTACCGTTCAATTAACTTTTTTTTTTGGTCCTCCGCATCTGAAATCCAGTGCCAGCTATGAAATGCGCCCCGAGCTATACAATTTGAACTAATTTTTTTCAACTCGAGGTTTGCGTTTAAGAAAGTCATACGCCAGGCCTGGTCTACGGGTAGCTAAGAGAAGGTAAGGAAATTGCTGTCATTATCTACTCCCATTCTTAGCTTTGTTTTTAGAGGAAGTAAAATTTTAATGAAATAGTGGAAGTGATTACAGTTTTGGTTTTATTACGGTCAACTCTAGAGTCTGGCGAGTTATAAAAAAATTGGCGAGTTAAGAAAAAACAGTAACCTAGTTTTCTAAGTTTAGAAAGAGAAGTTAGTAGGATTGAATGGGATAAAACAAATAATAAGGAGTCGCATTTGAGCGGTATAAAATATGAAAACACATTTGTTTAAAAATAAATTTAAAATATTTGTATTGTTTTTGCGTGTAATGTTATAAAACTCAATGGTTATGACTTGGTTACTGTCAAAATGTTAGTAAAGTTTAAATACCCTTAAAAGACTTAATTAATAGGTGGAAGTCGATGTTTTATTATGGTTTTATTAATTCTTTTAAGCTCCCTACATTAGTTTCCCTATTGCAGTTGCTATGCAAAATCTTAGTTATTTTTCCGAAGAGAGATAAGAATAAGTAATATATATAGACCCACAATACTTACGGTAAAAAAGATAGTATCGTCACCATTAAGCTTTTATTGTTTATACTGCTATTCAAATAGTTTTTCATTTCTTCTATTAGTACCTACTATAAATGATATGTCTTACGAAAAACGGCAATATATAATTGCATTAGTTTCTTAAATTTCGTTCTATACTAAAAAAAATTTCTCTTATTGGTATCAACCTTTTGAAATCCGTATTATCTTTTCCCTGTCATCGAAATGTAGTAAGATTTCTACTGAATGATTAATTTATTTTACAAAATTATTAATTTATTATTTTTCATCTAAATGTAAATAAAGGGTAATTTCACGCTATAAGTGACATTTTGAAGAGTCTGTAACATGAAATTTTTGTCCCCTTAATGTTACATAATTTCCATAACTATAATAAAAAATATTTTCTATGCTAGTGTCATGTTAACAGGTTGCATTGATATTGGCATAGAAAATTTTGAAAAATAATTTCAAATTAATTTCACATTAAGAGACAGTAGTTAAAAGTTACAAAAAGTCCCAAATACCGCGAGTGAAAACCAAATAAAAGTTAACTTAAATTTAGAAACTGCGTACAATTATAAGTGTTTGATACATAATATACAGTGAGGAACTTTATAACTCGTAAAAGGTAAGCTGAAAGCTATCTATAGTAATCACAGATGCCAGAGCTACGCCATGTAAGTATGGAGAAAGTTTTAATCCCACGAATTGGTATTAATTCATTTGTTCTGAAGTAATTGTTTCCTACATGCAATAAAAAGTTAATTATGACATCGCACGTCTTTTATCTTTATTTCCTTTGTTTTGACAGCAACACTGCAGTAAATCAAGGTTAAGCACTACAGAAAGTAGTTCACCTCATATGTGCCTATGACTACAACTTTTATACTTAAACTAATCTTCCATGATAATGGGATCAGAGTTGAATTCGGCTTTTAAAATATTGTTGAAATATAAGTTTGTGCTCTCAAAATTCATTTAAAATTCAACTATGTAATATAAATGAAAAGTGCAATAAAAATAAACATAAAAGTATTTAACAAATTGTGTTGTTTAGAAAAACTAAATTATGGAATAAAAAGTTTAAAATTATGTTCTCTTATGATCTAATATGTAGGTAACACAAAATGTTTTCAGGTTATTTCATTATGTGTCATTGTCATTGTTTTCTATTGGTCGTTTTGGTATTATACATTTCAAATGTATTTAGTTCAGTGATGGATATATAATTATAACAGATGAAACCCGAAAAAAATTAGTTTCACAAAAACCACAAGAAAAAATTATATATTTTTTTTTTTTAAATTTTATGTAAATGGATGGAAGCGGACGTGTCACAAATTACGTCTTCGATGTATACCGATTACAAAATAGGCTAAGTAATAGGAAGAAAAATATACTTATCTTTCAATCTGAGCTTTTTATTGTAAAAAATATGCAACTCCTTCGTTGTAAAAGTTGTGAATTTTTGTGAAAACAATTTAGGTTGCTGGTCAAAGGAGCAAATTTCATAGATTTATCTTGAAAATCAACATTTACCATAGAAATTTCAATGCAACTTTAACAAAAAAAATTACATTTTTATTGTATTGATACAAGTTTTTAAAATCATCTAGTGCATTATCCTTGTATAAATGCTTTAAAATACGAAATAAAAAGAGAGAAAGTGGGTACTGGTTATCTCTTGTATTAAAGAAGGCCCATTGAGTGTTTCAAGCTTACTAATGCACCCTTTTTCCGAATTATTGTAAATACTCTTTTAATGAGCTCCTCAAAGGCTACACATCCGGAAATTCCAGGGAGGATTGAAGTTCTTGCCACTTATCACGAAACGAACGAGTTCACGACCAGATCCAGGACTGTCAAATAAGAGGCATTTCCTTCTATTTGAAACTGATTTGAACTAACTATATTTGAAGTTAATTATATACAATGTTGCTTTCGTTGAATTAATTATTACGTCGATATTGAAAAAATAAATGTCGCTTCAGTGTTTTATTTCAAGTAAAATTAAAAAGGCTGTGTTAATAAAAGTGTAATTAAACTTTTATGCATCTTGAAACGGGGATAATGTAGGAATTTTCAACACTGGTTGACGTTTTCATATATTTTTCCTATAGATTTTAATAAAGAAGGGTATCTCTGAGGAACACAAAGTAGTTCTTAAAGTAACGAGCTCTTTTCAAATTTTAGGCTCATGGTTTCACCCTTTTAAAAATCTCGGTCCATGTGTAATTTGAGTGTGAAACTGTCACATTGCTTACTGTGGTAATCAAAGCAGTGCATTCAAACAAACATATCCCAATTTAAAACTTCCGAAATATCTTTAAGAGCCAAAAGATTTTGGGTTTGAGGGTATGTTGTATTTTAGGATGTTTTAAAATTATATGCATTTTAGAAGATAGCCTTCATCTTATAATTATGACAAGCTATCCAACCTGGAAGTATTAAAAAAGTGGATAGAATCACGTATAAAGTAAATTACAATTATTGAATACCAGTTCATTCATAAGGATGATTTTTCCATTGAAGATTAAATTATTAATAAAGAATGCTTTCCCTCTTTATTCTGGTTTCATAAATGATAATTATTTCTTATATCTTTACTCAAGTCTAGAAATGCCTTCTTTCACGCTCTCTTCTTTCTCGCTTTTACTCAACTCAATAGGTATAAAGGAGAAAAAAATGAAAAGAGAAACTTTTGTTGGTTGAGAGAAACTAAATCTTGTTGGCGGAACCATATCATATGGCTATTATAGGGTCAAAAAAAGGGCTCTTATATAAATTTAAAAAAGGTTAAAATAACGCGTTATGAATATATAAATTAGTAAAGCAGTCAGTTTTTATGACCCCGTAGTCTCTCCTCACTTGTTAGTTATTCTTTGTATGTTACAACCCTCCGAGAATTAGTGACAAATCCAATTCAAGAAAAAATAGTGACATATTCTCCCCACATGGACATTACTAAAACCAACTCTATCTTCACATAGTCTGGGTTAACTAGTCTACTGAGTCTTCTATACAGCACCTCGGTTTGTTAAGCAGCCTGGCGCGTGCGATTTGAACAATTGCATGCGTGTGTTAGTGATACGCGTGAGCAATTCGGTATTTCATTGGATTGGGAGAAAATTGTGGGTCCTCTTGCCACTGTGATTAGCCATGAATCAGCCTCTGAAGGGAATGAATTTTTCCCTGTGGAAAGAAACACATGTTGCTGCTTAATAAGTCACAGAGAAATGAGGGTGGATGGATATGGTACGCTTTCACGTGACGTGATTCACGTGTCAAGCACATTCCAAACATGCCATATTGGTTTAATTTTTTTACGTGATTACAGCAAGAACCAATGGAAGACCCCGGAACGTGCTTAACGCGTGACAATCCACCTTTGGACTTAATTACCATAAACCAATCTCGGATGACTAATTCCTCATGCATTGTGAAAAACGTGTGCATAAACAATTTGATTAAGAGCAGGAATTCCTGGTTGACGACATACGCTTATGTGGAAAATAATGCTATGCCTTTTACTAAGAGTAGGTTTATGTACGGAAACATGGGATGCCTGTTACGATGCAATAAACGCGTCATGTTCATTTTCATACTATGTTTTGAATGAAATGCAATTTAATAAAACTATCTATTAGTATATGAATGTCCCCCATTTTAAATTATGACAATAAATCAATTAATATGTTTTTTCTTCAAATTGCGATTTAATAAAAGAAATTTTGTAAGATAAAACTCTTCTCAGAATCATTTAAACAAGACTCAATAAAAGTAATTAATTATTAAGTATATATTTAATTTAAGAAGTTCTAGCTGTAAGCTGTGTAGTTGTTCCCACTAATTCGACCAAGTCAAGCATTAAAATTGCAAAACTTGTACAGTACAAAATTAAGGATCTCAATAAATTAGGCGTATTATTAAAATATTGTGACTATAGCTAATCAAAAAAAAGAAGCATAAAATCGGATGAAACAATTTTGGCGCTTGGGAAAAACAGAATAGTGTTTTCGTGACGTAAGAGAGGAGAGTGTGACAAGTCTCTCTTGCTAGACTTTCGATAAAAGAAAAAGCTGTTTAGTCCATCATAGTCAATCAAAGCAAACGTTGGATGTCGAAAGGACACAGACTATTGATATAAACCTGAGTTGTTAGACGCAGCCGGTATGAAAGGTAAATAGTTGTGTAAGTTGTGTAGCAAAATAAACGGTGTTGCTTTATTTTTGAGTCACTAATCGAAAATGCTTTTGATAAGGGAAATTTTCGCAACATTATTAGTTGTTTGCTACATTTTCGCTTTTTCGTATTCTTTAAAATTATTTCTGAAGTAAAAAAATTTCTGAAGTTCCATTTCCTTTAACTTAAGATAGACATGCTCATTTTGTGCAAATATTAAATACCTACACTAATTCCAAATTTGTATTAAAACGATTTTCTTCATAAAATATCCAAGCATTGTAAAAAGCTAAAAATTAAAACTAAAAATTCACACACTGTAAATTTGAGGAAACATCTGTTTTTGCTTTTCCCTTCATGTTTGGAAGCGTCCTTTTTTCTTTTTTTTTCTCAAAAAATTCAAAACTAATAATAAGGGCTCTAGGATGGACTCGATCGCGCAACCTTTGGATTATATTTCCCGCGTTATCACACTTTGACCCTGAAAAAACACTTCTGCAGTCTCAATATGGAAAGTTTATATTATGTGTTGGACGTAAGAATACACTATACTATGAGTTCATGGAAAAAGTGTGCTATGAAATTCCGTCTCCTAGTTTATGGAATTAATCCGTGAAAAAATCACGAAAATAAATGTGTAAAAGGATGAGTTTTACGGTGCACTGTTTGACTGTGAGTGAGTCATTTATATCACGGGCTCTTTCTTAATAATGTTGAGGCGGAAAATACATTTGTGTAAAAATAATAATAAATTTGTGGAAAGCGGAGTTAAAATATTTTATGTATCTTAAAAAAATTTTCATTTCTTAACTAAAGTTTTTTCTTTTACTCTGAAATTTTCATTTCAATTTTTCAAAAGAAGTTTTGAAGTCTTATTGGAAAACTAATTTTTTACAAGCAATTTTTGCAATGTAATTATTTTAATACAGTATATAATAATGCAAAATATTGAACTTACTTAAGGGGTATAATTTAATATGGAACTTGGGAGAGCAGAGTGAAGTTGGTTAGATAAAAAAAAGAAATGATTAGGTACCCTATTCTACTCAAACATTTTTTTTTCATAATATATAATGTTTTTTGAAAATATTAAATAGGATAATAGATAGGGGGATATGGAAGCACTTTTGTGGTGGTGGGGGAAGTAATTGTTTTAAACTTCAAATAGTATACTGGTTGAAATATTAAGAAACCAATAATAAATGTAGATAGATGCATACTTAAATATCATAAGATAAACAGCAAGAAGATTTAGAATTATTTATGTGACATGTCGGATTGAATTTTATACCTTTTAGTGAAATCAGACAGGCGAAATAACTCAGATATTATTTTTGCCATTAATGCTTATACATTCGAAAAAAAAATGGCAATGGTTGCATTCATATAAAAACAAGTTATACTATGACTATTACAGTTTAATTCTAAATATATAAGTACTAAACATAACACAACGGTACAATGTTATATTTTTCTTTATCGTTGCCTATTTTAAAAAATCTATATGAATCTGTATAAGTACTCTCTTAAACCCTTTTCTAATTTTTTTGGTGGTAAACAATCAATCACTACCTTTTTATGCTTTAGCTGAATATACAACTATCTAAAATCTCGTCTGGCTATTGTCTTTAGTTGAATACCTACAGTTGAAAGCGTCGAGTGAAACCCTGAAATTAGCTGATGATATTTTTATCCCTTTAGATTTATTTACACTCTACTGTTCTACACATATTTCTACAACATTGAATTGCATGTTTCATAAACTTACTTAAAGGAAATAATGAATAATGTTAAGTTTTTCATTGGAATTATTAAGTTAATAAAAGTTCTAGTTTTATTAACTATTTTATTAGTTAAATGTTTGATAAAAATTTCAGATTAATAGTACTCATCTAATAATTATTATCTAAATATCATAATTTGGTACTACTATATTATAATTAGCATATCAGGGATGTAAAAATGTTTGAATGACAAATGCCAGGAGAAAGAGACACCCCGCAATTCCATATTTTCCAATGCTTTTGTAACCTATTATAATTTTAGAAATATTTCAGTATTCAAATCTTATTTTGTTACACTAATTGATTACTTACAGATTGTCCTGGATATTATATTTTGCTTTAGCGATTCCTTAGATTTAATTTAATCCATGATTAAGTGTTCCTCTGTTTTTTAAGTCATAGTTTTCCGGGGTTGCGAGTTGTTGAGGTTAGTTTCTTGTCAGAGAAGGCTACTCATATTTTGAATTTTCTGTATCGTGAGAACTAATACGGACCATAATTAAATATTAAAATAAATTACTATATTACAAACAACGAAAGAAAATAGAAATTTACTAGTTATTAATACACACTAAATCTTAACTTAGAATTTTAAAAGGTTTAAACACGCTTGAACGGGGAATCTACAAATTTTTAGAGTTTTTCTGATATTTGTTGATTGTAAAACCATTCCTTAATTTCAGCCTCAATAAATCTATACTTTTTGTTGTAAATCTCTTTTTGCGCAGTCTAACGCATCACAATAGACTACCTATTTCAAATGGATTTAAACAAGGTAAGTTTAAGTTATAGGCTTCGTATGTTGTAAAATAGAAACAAATCCAGACAAGTTTTCGAGAACAGAAAGTATATACAAGAAAACTGTAAAACACTTGTTGACTCTTTACCAAAACGTATTAAAACATAATAAAGCCAACGGAGGACATATTTCATACAAAACCATGTAAATGCAACATATTTTTTATTGTTGTTTGCAACAAATAAATTATTTATTTAAATTAGCACTAGTGTTTACATAGATTCGCACAATACTGTAATTTTGATCAATACTTTATCAAAGTTTCTATACAAACAACGCGAAAAGAACTTCGTTAATTGCTACCCTACTCTTGCGACAATAGAACAAAGGAATTAAATAGCTATATCCATAGCAGACCTAAAATCTCATTGTACTCTAGGAAACAATAGTAACAGAAATCACCTTTGGAACGCATACAACTCTGTTATAATGTTTAAAATTTTATTTCAATACTGAAACTTTTTAATGGTGTTCTTTTTCATTAACGGATGGAATAAATATCAGGAATTTTTTTTCAAATCAAATTAAAAACATGATAGGGTATTTCCAAATATTTGATTATAAGAAATCATTTTTATTCGCATAAATTTAATTCTTATTTTATTTTATGTCAAATGGATTTTTACTAAGGGTACTTCCTCTGTTTTCAAAGTATATATGAGTATACTAGTATGAAATGCAGCTTTTAATGATTTATCTTATTAGCTGCTCATTTAAGAATTAAAATAATTTTCAATATTTTGTAAGTTAACAGTTATTTTCTAAATGAACTTTTTTCAGATTTTGTATGCTAGAGAAAACATGTAATAAGTAAATCAATTAAACGTTAACGTCAAAAGAAGAATATCTTAGAAGTTTTATTATTACATGTATTATTCCGAAATTTACAAAAAAAAAAAAAAAAAAACATCTATGCATCTCTATAACGATATAAAATTTGCTTGGGTACTGATTTTTGGGATGTGATATTTCTTAGTTTTATATTATTCTAAATCTTAATGTATGGGTTTTAAGTTATACATTATTGCTATTTAAAAAGCTGGCAAAAAGCTGGCTATTTAAAAAGAGGCCCCCCTCCAAAAAAATGAAACATCTTTTAAAGAAATGAAATTTTTATGGTCCGATTGTTTTAAATTTTAATATTTTACTAGTATGCCATTATATAGGTCATTTCTAAGGGAAAACCATTGGAATAACTTCTTTTGCAGTTATTTTGGGTTTTTGAGCGATGTTTTAATTTTTTGATTACTAATTTTTTCCCCCAATTAAATGGAAAAATTTTATTTCGCCCTGAGAAATATTCTATAAACATGTTTCATACGTCCCGATTACTAAACATTAAACTTCCAGCGGACATATTTTGTCCGAATTTCAGTATGTTATTATTGAGGTCATTTCCAAGTGAAAACCGACTAACAAGAGGAATGTATTTTTGGAGTCTGTTTCTTAATACGAGCTTGATAAAACTTATTACATTTATTTTTTTATTCAAATTTATTTCAAGAGTTTAAAAAAATTCTACGGAACATCAAACTTTGAAATAGAGTTAACTAACTAAGACTAACTTAGAAATTGACTTGTAAAATGCTGTTTTTATTGTGGTCTTTCCTCAAGCCTTTGTGACTATTAAAAGTAACCCTTGACGATTAATTCTAGAGAACCTCATCATAATTGATTAAAATTGTAATTTAACACAAATTATCAACAAAATATTCAAATAAATTAAAGAAATGTCATAAAACATGCATTAATTCCATTACTCTATAAAATAAGAATAGTTCCTTACATTCCCAGAGGAATTTATTTAAAAAAGGAAGAGTTCTTAAGGTCTGATTTTTATAACAAGTTCTCCTTTTACTGATCATCCATTTTTTTATCCTTACACTTTTCCAACATGAGCCGAACAAGATAATTTTATTTACATTTAAGTTTACTAAGATCATAACTCTTCTTAGTCGTTAATCTGCAGCTTTTTTATACTTTTTTTTCTGAATTAAGAAAAAACCTAAAGCGATGTAACTTTTTCTAGTCACTTCGTTTGTCTTAAACTTAGATAAAATCGGTAACTTTTTTAAGTTTTCGATACTTATTCTAATTATCGGAAAATCATTAATAGAGAATCCATTTAATTTTTTACCCTTCGCTTTAAGTAAAAAATATTAATAGAAAGGTTCCCCAAACCTGATACTTCAAAAATTGTATCGGGTCAAAAACTTTTAAGTCTTAAAATTGAGCGATACTATTGCAATGAAAATCGAAAACATGTTCACTGTTTGCTTTGCTTAATATATTTTCTTAACTTTTAATCGTTGTTCCTAAATGCCTGAAAGTTTTTAATTTTTTTAGAGGTAATTAATTTAAGGATATCTAAGTCTACGTCATTCTTTCCTTCGAATTGATGAATGTAGATCACAACCTTTTGATTCAGTAAAAAAATATTTTAAAGATTTACTATTTTCAATAATTAGTTAAATAAAAATATTTTAAAGAAAGAAGTGATTATCTCCAGCAGTTTATGTATTTAATTTTTTTATGGTAAAAGTTATTTTTTATAAGTTGTCTAACTTTTGAAAATTAAAAACAATTTTTTCCCTGACCGTTTTTAATGCACGTGTGCACATTTTTTATCAAACCCTACGCCGTTATCATCATACCCTCAGTAGTTTTTATCTACTTTCGAGTTTTTTTAATTAATAAAATCCTGATTATATTCAAGCATTCATGCAATTAAAATAAACATAAAATCTCTTTTGAATTTATTTTTTGTGTAAAATTGTACTTTGAGGTGTACTACTAACATTAAATATTACCTTCAGTCGTTTACAAGATAGAAGTTTCTTATTCAGTAAACCCAAGCATGATTTTATGCTACGAAATTTTAAGCACACTATTTGAAATTGTTTCATTCGTGTGCGATATAGTATACGAGATTTCTGCTTTGGTTTGGGTCAATTTAAATCAGTGGTTTTCAACCGTAGGTAGAGGTTGTAGGAAGTCTCTGAGAGGGTCGCGAAATACTGGTGAAAACAAAATTAAAAATAGAAAGTAAATAAAGATAAAAACTATTGTAAGTATTAAAATCACTGAATTCATTACTTGTTTTACTTAAAAGTAATGTCAAATAATATTTCTTTATAAATTACAAGTGATTGTGTCGGTTAATAAATTACAACTATTACATAATACCTACTTAATTTTTTTAACATTTTATAATTCCGAAGGGGTCACCAAATACTCAACCTTTAAAAGGGGTCGTAGTGTCTGTTAAGATCACATGATCTACTCTAAATGAATTACTTAGATGTAAAAAAATAAAGGTGATTAATGTAAAGCAAAGTAGTTCTCTTTTGACAATTTCTATTGTACTTTAACTTAATTTCCTATTCAAAGAGCAATACTAAAATTTTAAATTTATGAATGTTGAACCATGAAGAATCTAGAGTAATTTATAAGGAAATGTGTCATGTGTACCATTTTTATGAACATTCAATTTTTAAATTTGAAGAAAATAAATTTAAGTATTAAAAATGTAACTTTTTAAAGTTAAAAATACTTTATTTTAGCAATAATATTTAGTTAAGTTTTTCATCGATTTTTGAAAGCAAGTTTTAGAAATCAATATTCAACTTCAATCAAATAGTGCAAAATCTTTGAAATACTTTGCTGGTAATTAACATTCAAATGGTTCTGAACGTTCTGTGTTCTTACACACTACTAAATTTTGAATTACGTGTCCACTATAAATTTTTAAAGGACAAATTCTTATGAAAGCTAAAAATTCGCCTGTTTGAGTGCTTTATAAAGAAATCTTAGATTTAAAAAATTAAACTTAATTTTTTTGCAATTTTTCAAAAAAAAAAAAAAAAAAAAATAATAATAATAATTTTATCATTTTCCAAAAAACGTAGTGTAGGTATTTATAAATGTCATTTTTTCCTAATTCGTGTAATCTTAGGTCAAGGGCTTTCCTACATTACTTTCTGTCTCCTTTTAATCCACTTGACCCACGAAGCACTAATTGACTCTTCTGTAGTGTAGACACCTAATTATCCCATACAGTTTTGGACATAGAGTGTACAAAAGGTTTTGTTAGTTTGTGACATCATACTTAACAAGCTCTTTCGCTCTCTTGAAGTAAAACAGAATGCCTTTATAGGATCTCTTTCTCACTTGAAGATACTTTTTACAACCAGCCATTCAATTGGATGGAATTGACGAGTGTCACCACCTCCCAAAAGAAATACCGACCTACAAAATTCGATAATTAGAATTTCAGTACTTTTAAAACCAAAAAAAAGCTTCACTGTAACTATTAAATTAATGAAGTAATTTCTCTGACATTTTTTGAAGAATTTATTCCATTTTTCTAAAAGCTTTTAATGTATTCCCGTTCTGAGCATAATTCGTCTATTTTATTATAAATATCGATGATGTTTGATAGAATAAAAAATTGACTGTACTGATTATGTATAGACACAATCCTCAAGAAAAATTCAATCTAATTGACAACTTTTTTTTTCTCGAGAAAATAATGATTTGAAAAAGAATCGCAAACTTTAAATTAAAGAGATGACCATAGGCTTTTGTAATTACTTTTACGAGTACTACAATAATAGAAGCGTATTATTAACGATAATGCTTTATTTTTTCTTACTTAGGTTATAATTGACTTCTCCAGTTAATCGCTATCGTGGCGTCAAAAACAAACGTTAATTAATTTGTTTGGCAATAAAAATAATTTTAAGTAATGGTGTTATTACTAAGAAAATCTGCACAATAATCATTCCACACAACGATGTTTTTAAGAAATATTTTACTATAACTTAATCTTTTTTAATACCATCGTTATCATCCATTTTCCTCCACCGTCAAAATAGTGATAAATAAACATCCTTTTTCGAGTTGCAAAATTAAGAAGTATCGTATCATTATTTAAGTTAATTTAGCTTAAATTTGACTCATTTGATCCCCGTTCATCCGAATGCAGAAGAAGTTGACCTGTTGTTATGTGAAACGGTCCAGGGTTTTTTTTTTATGTGGGTCGTACCGTGGAGGGGCGGCTTATAGAGAGGGTCGTGACTGCTCAAAAGACGAGCAAAATATGCGGAACGCTTTCTTTCTTACTCACTGTATCCAAAATTCCAAAGGAACTCGGCGAAGAATTTGCCTATTGATAAAGCTCCGGATTTGTATTCGGTGTTGTATTTTTATCGTTTCCTTTGCGCTATCTAAGCTTCCTTATATCTTTTTTTAATGCTCATAAGCATATTTCACTGATAAACGAGATAATTGTTGGTTCATTGACATCCAGGCCATGCGGGTAATACCTTTGCAGAGAGCGAAACAGTGTTGATGTCAGAGTAATGTTAAGCAATAACATGTAAGAGTCATAAATACACAGCATTACGTAAAAAATAAATAAGGTCAAAGTGCGAAAATGTTTCTGAAAAAATCTGGATGCAAAAACATGTTTAGTTGTTTAGGTTTGAGTGATAGAGGCATAACTTATCTTGTTGTGACAATTCAGATAAATAAATAGCTTAATTGAAGTTGACGAAAAATCTTAATTGTAATTGAAAATAGCAAATTGAAATTTTAGTTAGAAAATACTTTTTAGTTACATAAATATCACTTTGAACTAGCAAGAGATACCGTTTTAGTAGTAATGAAATATGATCATTTTCATCCATGTTTGTGCTTATTCATATCTGGAATAATTTGATAGTAAAGTAGGTAACACACTTTTTATTTTACTACTTGACATTTTTTATTTTGAGATGGTCAATAAAATTTATATAACCATATTTATTATACCATATTCCTGACATGATTATGGTGTATCTCCGTCGTGTCTTGTTTGACATTCATTTTGACTATAGTGAGTTAATTGTGTCGTAAAAGGCAAATCATAATACATTTTCATTGTTTGTTTATTTTCTCTACGTTATTTAATTATAGCATTATGATATTTTAAAAACTTTAATAGAAAAGTAGTATTGATAGTAAATTAATCTTCGGGAAAAGTTTTTAAAATGCTCGCTTCAACGTTAAAGTTATTTTTTCTTAAAATGTTTAAGATCATCTATGACAAATTTTAATGGCAATTAAAAATTTTATATAAAAAAATATTAAAAAGAAAATATTCAAATCAAATTCTAAACGGAAGCAGCCTTTGGATCATGAGAATTTGCATTCTAATTAATTAGCAAATTTATCTGATTGATTCATAAATACCAAATAATTGAGCTATTGTAAGGTAACAATTTTAAAATTTTTCTTTGCTTTGAAAAACGCATAATTTGATCGATACAACAAGCAACATTGTCATTTTAATATTTCGGATAAAAACGAAGCTTTTTGTAGTTAAAACAGTAATAGTACTAAGAATTAAAATCCTATTTAATCAATTGATGTAATATAACAAGATGTATTAAAATCCACATACGCCATTAGTCAGAAATTCCTGAATACTAAACGACAGTACAATTCATCACAATTCATCTTTTCTTAACCGACTATAAGAAACACCCCGCTTTAAATTTTTTATAAACGAATTTTTAGTAGGTATCTACTATTTTTAAATGAGGTATTAAGGCACAAAATGTAAAATTCTTATAAACAATTACATAATAATATCTTAAAGAAAAATATGCGACACACCCAAGATTGACTGTCACCCACAGTTAACCACCTCTTTAAATAAATTAGGTCAACGTTTCCTGTGGGTTTCGTATTTATTCAAAAACAGAAAAAATTTTGAAGATATAAATATCATAACTTTTAATTACAAATTAAGTTTTAAAAAGATGGACAAGAGTTTATAGATGAGTTAACCGAAGACTACTTAACTTACCCTTTGTAAAAGTATGTTTAAGTTTTCAAAAGTAGAGTTGTTGTATAAATTCATACAATTGTGCAAAATCTATGGAACATAACACTACACGTACACATGGTTTTAATTCAATCTTAATCACTCCCTCTTTAACAATGTTGGAATTTCGTTTCTATTAATCCAGACCTATGGAAATAAATTGATAACGTTATTTATTTTAGTCGTCTTCTTTCAGTATTTGTTGTTATTAGTTTTCGTTATAGATCTAATTGCATTGAAATTTAGAATAATGAAGCAATTCATGTCAGTGACATCTTTTTGTAGTCTATTTTAACCCGATGGCTTCTCACTTTTCTTTCTGGTGATGGGATTAGTTTAACTTCAGCCAATTTAAAGGTTTTTACGTCAAGGAATAAAAATGAATGTAAATTAATTAATTTAATTACTTTGCAGACCACACAAAAAGTTCATTTTAATTATTTAAAGTTCACAGCCATCTAGATTACTTTGTCTACTTTTGTAATTAAAAATAAAAATTTACATACATACCTACTTATTACTTATGTGTGTGAATTTGGAATAGGTCAAATTTATGTTCTAGCTTGTAAGTTCTGAAGCGGCTCTTGAATATACATTTATAATTTATCCTTTACCAAAATGTAAAAGTCCATTAATTTTTACTACTTAATTACAAAACAGTTCAATCATTAGTCAGTGTATAAGAAGAACTTTAAATAGAATCAATGAAAGAATGGAATGGAACTTCATGTAAAAATGAAAATTTGTGCAGCAGAAAACGACTTCCGAAATTTCAGTAATTTGAACAGATTATTTGCGAAACGCCCATACTTGACGTAAATTGTCGTGGGAATCTGGAAACTTTGGCAATTGCAACTATCTTTAATACAATTAGGTAATTAGTAAACATCCGGGGGAAACGGTTTCCTAAGTTAAAACCCCAATTTTCAAATAATAGTGTCTCTGATCAAACGACCGAACAATCTCATTTTTACGGAAGTTTTGAAATTTATGTTGATTAAAGATTAGTCCAATTGGATTTGACATAAGTATTGTAATTAAGTAAACCGTACAGATTTTGTACGTATAGCAGATACTGAGGGATTAAGAGAAAGATACTTTAATTGTTTTCTAGTGTACTATTTAATTTTTGCTCTAACAAGTCATCTACAAATTACATATCAAACGTTTTTATCCGAGAGAGTCACTCTATCAAATATTTTTGACTCTCTCAAATCACAATTTCAAACTTTTACATTAATCCCCAATTTAAACGCATGGGATTCCTTCCCATTTTTATTTTTTTATTTTAATGAGTTGTTCTGATGTCTGTTTAAATCAAAATATGGGAAGTGGATGGCATTTTTCCCCCTTTTGAAAATTTCAGAAAGTTTTAACTAAGATTACATTTCTCCATGCAGACAGGGCACCCTCTAAATATTTGATGAAATTCACTGAAAAACTTATAGTAAAATTTAACTTGTAATCTAAATTTTAAATATTATTTTTTTCGGCATAGTTAAAATTTTATGTATCAAAGTTTATCTTCTTATCTTTCCAGCACCAACTCTTGGCATGAATACACTGCTGGTAATTTTTGAAAGTGTAGTATAGAGAAATAAGGGGAACTAAACTTTTAAATTTTTCAAACAAAAAGAATTATGAAATTATTGAATATATTAAATTAATTTGTGCACAATAAACGGTTTTTTTTTACGATGTGAACAAGATCAGATAGGTAAAAAAAAAATTAAAAAAATTTTCAACCTGAAATTTAATATGCCCTCGGAAAATTGTAGTAAATTAATAAATTTCAATATTGTGACAACAAAGGAGGTGTTCAACTAAAAATATGTCTATTTGTGACATTCGAAAGGGGTATTTAGTCCATAAAAACTGTAAAGTGCAATTTGTCAAAAACCCCTTATCTACAAAATAATAAAAGCTTCCGTAAAAAAAATACATAATTACGTCGGAAATTTAATTAAAAAAAAACATTTTTTAATATTCCCGCCCCGTATTTCCGCCGTGGTACTCCAACCACCTCTTTAAATTCAGCGCTCACGGAAAACCCATTTTTCAATTGCCACCCGCCCGAGAGGGGAAAAAACTGCGACTACCTGTAATTTTAAAAAGAAACACTCGTTGAATGAAAATAGCCTCCGAACGGAAGAGCAGGTACGACCGCCTCAGCCAATCTCACGTAATTCCGCTAAGTTATGTAATCATTAGTTTAGCGAAAGTCTTCTCCCGAGCCATTGAAATCCCGCCAAAAGGGAAGGGTAGAATGCCTTGCCAGGGAAAAAAAAACTGCGCCCTGTGTTGCCAAGTGTGGCGAAGGGAGGTCGTTGACCCCGGGCAACTGACAAGTCTTGTCAGTTCGACTTCCGCGTTGTACGTGTCACTAACGGGCCGTGGTCTTTCGCCAAGAGGAAATTCGCGCTCCCCCTCCCTTTGTAGTACGCAGGAGAAACAAATGCACAGGCGGAATTTCTGCGCGTTGTTTTCTCCGCAACCCTCAACTGGGGATGTTCCGGTTTCTTTTGTAGTGGGGTGGGGGGCTTAAGAAAATTTTACGAAGTACGTAGGGAGGCGAAAATAGTCGTGTTGTGTAGTTCCATGATTAGGGCAGTAAGAAATTGTGTCATTTTCTTGAGAAGTGTAATTTTCTGGGGTGGTGTAAGGTGTTTTTAACCTATTGTAATTTGAAAATCTACATGAATTTTTGTTATTGAATTTAATACAACTCTTAAAAGTAAAGTTAAATATAATGTTTTCTTATTTATACACTAGAAGGTGATAAAAGTGAACAGGTGTTTGCAATAGAAATTGAATCAGGAATTTTCATCTCTAGATAGATAATAATAATCTTTCCGATATGTGTCACTGCAACTGACATATTATTTAAGTATGGATAACAATAAACTATTTTTTATAGCTATTATTAGAATAATTTCTCTTTGTAATAGATGGAAGAAAAATACTGAATTTGTTTCACTGTTATAGTAATATTCTTACACATTTTTAGATAGAAAAACTTTCCAAAACTATGGAACATATAATCTCTGGCTGTGTAAACTCATACAACAACCTTTTGTAATTCTAACCAGCAGCTTGAAAAACAGGTAGAGAGAGATGTCGACATAAAACTCCCGCACCACAATGCTAGGCTTATCAGGTATATTTTTCTAAATAAATGTTCAAATTTAAGTGAATAAAAGCCTGTTATTCTAGAGTTGTAAATAATTGAAACGCCAATTTAAAAAAGGGAATAAGTCCAGAAAATGCCAAATCGGCTTTTTGTGCGAAAAAAAATCTCCAAGCTTCGTTCTACACATGAGTGTAAAGAGGAAAAAAATAACTACCCACTATTGGTAGATATAGCCCCTTGAAATTGGGAAATCAATATCAATTCATTGTATTTTTTGATTAAATTTAAAATTTAAGTTTATTTGTATTTCTTTTCTTATTCTTCGTACTGTAAACTTAGCCAAAATAAAAAATAAAATTTGATTTTAAATTTAAAAGTTTTTTCTCCCTGTTACTTATGAATGTTTGACTCCATTGATATTCACTTACTCCATTGATGGTGCCTTAATGACTCAGTTTCATAAAAGTTTTTAATTTTATTCATCTTAGTCTTTCTATTTTTCAATTTTGTGCTGTAAACTAAGCAGAAATGTATTTTGGTTGTCGATAAAAGTGATTTTTAAGATTTTTTTTATTTAAAATTTTATCAGGTTGAAAAAGGGAATAAATCTATCAACCTCTTTCAACTGTAAAATATTTTGAACATATTTATATTTTTTCGATGATTATTCTGCACTCTAAATAGAGTCATGGACGGCTATATAACAAAAATTCCATTACTTGTACAGTTACCCCCCCCCCGATATTCTCAAAACTTGGTTTTCGGACTTATTCCCTTTTTCAAACTGACGATTCAATTCTAATTTTAAAAGTAAATGTTTTAAAGAAAATTTGAGGTAGAACGGGAGGAAGTAGGTTAATACACAGAACCTAATTAAGGGGTGTTAAAAGTTAAAAAGGAGAGGAAAAGAGGACACTGTGCTGAAAAGAAATCCTACGTTCCAAAAAAATCTTTGGAGAATTATTTTTTTTGCTTCAAAAAGTTATACTTTAATGTCTAACCATACATTTCTTGATTTATTCATAAAATGATGAATATTATTAAGTACACCATTTTTTCAATCCGTCACAAATTACAAACAAATGTTTTTAAAAACTTCCGGTTCGTATGTTTGTATGCAATGTTTTTATCTGAAAGAGAGAAAATCAATGTAAAAAAATTCAAACCCGGAAATTCTTTAAAATCTTCTCATTTTGATTCTGTGCCAAGGATCCCGACTCTGCTCCGGAGGAAAGCACTTCACACAATTTATTTTGTCCTACGGTTGTAGTTAGACAGCAAGCAGTGAAAAATGCATGTTTTAATGAGCCGATTGTTAATGTTAGTAGACCTGGGATCGGAAATGGTTGTAGTAGATTTATTCATCGATTTTTTTCTTCACTTTGTACTTTTTTCTGACTAAATTTGATTTGTTCTTTTGGAGTTTTTAAGTGAATTTTCACTTCTCTAAACGGACGATCAGCAAACTGCTCCATTAAGACGGGTATTTTTTCAGATATTTTATTTGAACAGAACATTTGTTTGGATGCTTCAACATTACGTACACTCAGTACTAAGTATTATGAAAAACTCATAATAAGAAATGGTGATAATTAGATGGACAAAAAAAGTCGCAAATTAGAAAATATAAGCACCAAAAGAACAAATTACAAAATCAGGCTTGGAGTTGAGATTGCTTGGTAGAAATGTTTCCGTGTTTAAAGGGATATTTTATTTAAAAAAGGGAATTCTTTTAAATTTCTTAAGAAATTTCTTAAGGCCAGAATGTAATAAACTAGTTTGTCCTAAAACCTAGGTTCTTTAATTATGGTATTAATTTATTTTTTTACCAAATTCAATATGATACTAATTTCTTCAGAAGATAATAGTTTACCGTACATGAAGAAAATTAGTTTTGAAAAACTAAGTAAAATGTCTGACGATGAAAACAGTCCAAATCTAAGTCAAAACAAAATTTGAAACAAACTATTTTATCATAATAAATTTTACGCCTTTACACTGCATTTAACACTTTTAATTTATTTAAAAAATGCTTAAGAAATTTAGATTGAAATGATCCCTGTATCTTCAATTCCTATTGCTGAAACAAAAAAAAAAAATATTCCTTAAGAGAAACCACAATCTTTTCCCAAAATGTTATCAGTTAGGACTGTGCTTGATTTAGACCCTGAGAAAAATGTTTATTCCATACCTCATAAGCAGCTGACAGTTAATCTGGGGTAAATCAGACGCCTGTATGTTTCCATTGGCAACGGGGAGAGGATTAGGCTTACTTGAGCTTTGAAACTCAGATATAGATATTTAATCGTAATAGTACTTTCTAAATATTATTCATTTTTATTTCCATTCAGCCAAGTAATAAATATCTCTAAAGGCAAAAGGCAAAATTAAGAAATAAACATTCCAAACATCTTAGATTTGGGAGTTAGAATTAATGTATTCTTAAATTCACTTTAAATGTTTCACTAGTATGACTCTACATGTTTTCATTTTAGCAGAAACGAAAGAGTGTGCTTTGATAGTCTCACTTTTTTGGGGGGGAATTCAAATAAAAAAAGAAATTATTTTGCTAGTTTCTAAGACTTTTAAAGTTAACTTTTGTGTAATCTGCACAAAATATACGCTTTTGATAAAATTAAAGCATATTATCATATCAAGAATAGGTGTTTCTTATGATAAAGATCTCATAAAAACTGAATTGTCCAGCATTGATAGGTTGAAAGTCTAAAATTATAGAATTTGAGATGAGATGGATTTCGATTTCTTTTCGATTCTTTTAGTTCAACAATGATTGGCTTGTATGAAAAGTCCAAAAGTATCTTCTTTATAAAAAAAACAATACAAATGCCGTCTCATAAAAAAACCCTGATTATTTAGTTATTTATTAGTTATTAGTTATTTAGTTATTATTTAGTTATTTAGTTAGCCCGATATTAAGTTAAAAAGACTTACACCACTGTCTTTCTGAGCAGTGTGTAATTCTTCTTTTTCTCAACTCGTTTTCATGTCAGTAAATTTATAGCCTAACTGATAAAAAATAGATATAGTCGGTGCAAAAACCATTCAATACACATCAAATACTCCCAATAATTCAAAGACCACACTTTACACAAAACAGTTGCGCAAGTCGCCGTATGTCTTACTTAAATAGAAAGTGTTATGCCGGGCTCTGAGAAAGTTGGGGTTATAAGTTCAAAGAGCCGTCTGCAGCCCTACTCACCGCCTTTTCCTATCGTCTGGCAAGCGGAAAAACGACCTTGACATCAAAATACAAACACCAGGGAAAGCAAAACCGAAACCATGCGTTCTGATGATCACTTCACTTGACTGCATATCTTGGAGCATTTAATCGTTACGGGCTTGTTTTCCTCGCGTAGGAACTTTTTAGAGAGAACAGAATGAGGATTATAAGAGAAGACTTTTTTAGTGTGGAGGACATAAGTCATGATTTAAATTAAAAGTAATAGCTGATTTCAAGAGTATTCCTTGAATTGGGTTTGTGTACTAATTAATAAATGAAAACATGAAGAGAAGTCAACATACCAAACATTACCTGCACTTCCAATTTAACAATTCTGTGAAATATACCTACTTTAACATTTTTTTGTTAGAAATTCAGAAGCAAATTATTTTTACGTAAACAATTTAGTTGTGTTCATGTAAATTTTAGAGATAATTCGTCATCTAAATTGTTGAAATAGAATTATTATAGTAAATTAATTTTAAGGAAGATGTTGATAAGTTCAGAATACCCTACTTATAAACATCTGAAATAATAAACTTTATCTAATTTTCAAAAAGATTTAAATTATGAACCATCATTTAAGGAATAATAATATTTAACACGATGGTAAAGTCTAGTTGAGAGAAAGTTTAATTTGTTGTTTCTTATAAGTTAGTGAAGATGGCGCAGACGTTCATCACCGATAGTTTCTCTTGCCATTGGCTACTGGCTAGTGGAGAAGTTAATTTTTCTTCGGTCCTCAAATATTGCCGCTTTTAGTTGTGAAATAAAAGTTTTAAACTTGATAAGAGTTTAATTAAAACTGATAAAATATACATAAAAAATAAGAAATAAGAATCTAAGTTAGATATTGTGCATGATAAAAATCATTTATAGATATTTATTTAATCTGATTCTTCCTTTTTATGTGGTATATGTAGTTCTGTTTCACAACTAAATTTCTTAATAAACTTCGAATGATCAAATATTTTAAGTGATAATCTTCCATTTCGTATAAATAGATACATAAAAATAAATGATTAGCTAGCTTAATTTCAATCCTGAAAAACTTTCACTTAATAATTTTACTACATATTTATACCATTTTAAGTATTTTATGAACTTTATATTGGCTGAACTTAAAACGTGCGTTGGCTCTTGTTAGGAAAACTTTGTGACGCTGCTTAAATCAGGAGGTGTTTAACCATGGCCATAAGGCCAGAAAAGTTTGAAATTATGACGTGAGACTTTTGAGGCATTTTAAATTATGCGTGATTTTAGCAGGAATAATTTTTTAATTTTTGCCATCTAACCAATTGCTACCAAAATAGCAATTATTTATGTTTTCTTTAATTAAATAGAACCTTGCTAATATAGTTTGAAGTACCTCAAAATTTCATTGATATTAATTTTAATAATTTAATTTAATTCAGTGTGAAGTTGTATTGTTGGCAAAGAGCGATTGAAAGACGTCAGAATTTGTATAATACGTAACGATTTCGAACTTCTTTGACCTTATGAGTCTAATTGGCAATGGTTTTTAACTAACCCGTAGGCCACACGGCACTTATGTCGGGATTGCATGAACAGCTGAATTTTAATGATTCACTATCCAACAAGTTACCGCGCACTAAATCCAAACTCACCAGTCGAAAAACAAAAAGTATTGAAACGTATCGTATATTAATTAAATTCACGCTCACTCAATTTAGTTATACTTGTTTTCTCGGTTAAACAAGTACAAACCTAATCCTCTAGGGCTTGTGCGTATTCTTAAGAGAAGAACTATTGAAAATAAACATAGAATTATAAGCTATACTGTAGTCATTCCGCCAGGAGAAAAACTTACTCGGACAAAAATATCAAAACTCTGAAAAGAAGTATAAAGCCCCCCCCCAAAGGACAGCCACGCAGATTTTGCACAAAACGTTTGTTTATCTTTTATGAATTTATTACTTTCACCCCTAAAAATGAGTGGAAAAATCAGTTCTCATGACAATCGCAACAATATTGCAAGATATCAAAAGTTTTTCGCCTGGCGGTATGACTATACTAGACTGCAACGTTTCCTGACCCAAAAACGTCTAAACAAACAAAGTAGTTCCCAGCGCAGTGCCTGAATTTTGACTGAAATTAAGAACGTCAATTTAAAAATATGATTCGTTTGTTAAACCGATGTATATGTTACGGGCAAAGTGATTAATCGGGCATTATTAATAATGCCCGATTTATCACATTGCCCGTAACATATATATAGCGTCTTTTTATCAAGATTTGCGTACCGAAACTCCTTCTAGCAACCCAACAGGCTTTCTGTTTACGCAGTTTTTCCTTCCGCGTAGTGACGTCATAGGGTCAGGAAGCGTTGCAGTCTAGTTTATATGTTACGGGCAAAGGGATTAATCGGACATTATTAATAATGCCCAAAGTGGAGGCGGGCAAAATGATAAATTTCATTGATAAATTCCATTGAATTTATCACATTGCCCGGGTATTATTAATAATGTACGATTTATCACATTGCCCTTAACATATAGACTCCAACGTTTCTTGGCAATGGAAAAATAAGCTGACAGCGAACAAAGGCAGTAGTTCGCAACGCATTGTCCAAATACTCCAAATGCCAATTGAAACTAATCATTTTACTTTAAAAAAAAATTAGTTTGTTCAATCCACGCATATATTGCGTTTTTGGTCATAATTTTCGTAAAATGTTAAGTATTCGATTTTGTGGCGTAGAACGGGCCAGCCAATGATAGCTCAAAGACGATCTGTTAACTCAGTTTTTCTTCCGCTCGTTGTCAAGAAAAGTTGTAATCTAATACATATACATATAAACCTTTATAACTTCTTGCAAACAAAGTTTATCGTACTGATAATGAATGATATGAAAATTTTTCTCTGGAGCTCCCTCCTGCATCTTATTTTTTTATTACCTATCTTTTGTATTTGTGACCCGTTTTCAATTTAACGAGGAAAATTTATTTTATACATTTTAGTCAGTTTTTTCTCGCATTAAACATATTTTAAGAAAGGGAAGACAAATCAAAACGAGATTTATTGTTCATTTAGTTTACTAGTTTCATCCTAATTAAAAAATAAGAATATGGACGGCCGTAATATGTACTCTTTGAAAACAGGTGGAGACGAAGGAAAGCAGTTCGGTTCGAGGGCTTTTCTGACCCCTGGATATCTGACTGCAAGGATATTGGCATCTCCCTCGAACCCTCAAGCGGAAGTGACAGGGTCGTCCCCTAACCATGCCCTGGAAACCCTAAGGGGACAATCATAAATAATGTCACGTCCTTCTGAATAAGAAATGGAGACTTGAGTAATAGGTTTATGCTGGGGTGCAGAAAATGTTTCAGGCCCTAAATATTTCCCCTGAACACAATTTGTTTTGTCTAAAATTTCCCCAAAAATGTCCCCGTATTTTCATTTTAGTTTAATCGACTTTAGACAACAATGTTGGCGATTAAGAACCCTCCTACAGTATATTTTACTTACAAATAAAAAGGGGGAACCGCGAAATTATCCTCTTTCACAAAACTTTATAAGTCATAAACTTCCAAGTCGCAATTGTTTCAATTGTTTTTTGGGACAAAAATACGTAACACAGAAGAAAGTATTTTTTGCCGTAATATGCTTTAAAGTATCAAAACGTATTTAATCGAACTAGAAAGACAAAAACAAAATAATTGTTTTTAAGATTAAAAATCATGTATTGAAATGAGGTTTTTTTTTGCATTTGGGATGTTTATATTTTTGACTAGATTCAATTTTTTTTTTTTTTGGATTTACAATTAGGTCATTCACATTTTATTCCTCCATGACAAAATATTTGATAAATTCTTCCTTAGATTTTACATAGAGCCCTTTTCTAGTGTTTTGAGCTTTTGTCCCACGACGTGGAGGAAAAGATCGCAAAACTTTATCTCACCAGAAATATTACGATTTCTCTTAGGATAGTATTCCAAGCACAATTTCTATTGGAGAAAATTTAGACATCTATTCAAGCTATAAACGCGACGCATAAACTTATTTAATTATAAATTTCCATCTTTCCGAAATTTGAAAAACCTTGAAAGTGCAACCTGTTACCCCCACCTACCCTATGGGTAATTATTTCCGAATCTGAATCTCATAATTTGTCCACCCACCGTACTTTTTAAAGCTGTTCTCAGTATTTTATAATTAGTAATTTTAAAAAGTTATTCAATTTTAATTCTGTGTTTGAGATGCTAAATATCGGGTACAATCAGTCAAAATCCTTCAACTTGGAAACAAAATATGCTGCCAAAAACACAGATCTGACCTTACTTGATGATACGACGCAATCTGGCTAAAATATAATAATTTTCCTTTTTATTTATTTATTTACATATTGTCATACAGATATAAACTATCCATTTCCATTTACATGACAAGATAAAAACACCAAAAGGTAAAGAAAAATACAAATACACACACAAAACAGATAATAAAAAGCAAGTATTATAGCACTTTCTGAATTTTTTTTAAAAGAGTCCAAAAAAATATCATAATTATTGGGAGGATTATTTACTATTTTTATGAATTGTATGAATGTTTGGTTCTGAAGATATTGATTAGTGTAAATAGGTTCATGGAGTACTGTTTTATTGCGAGTGATATGTTTAGGGACATGGAGTTTAAATTGTTGCAAGATATAGGACAATCAAATTTGTTTTTTAATATGTTGTAAAAAAATTTAAATACAGATATTCTTCTACGGAGTTCAAGGGTGAGATTGTTTGGGACAAGCATGTAAGAGGGATCCTTAGATTTAAAATAAATGTAACGAAAAAATTTGCCTTGGATTTTTTCTATAGTTATGATGAGAGATTTTTGACATGGATTCTCCAAACTGCACAATTGTATTCAAGAAGGGGTCGAACTAAAGTATTGAACAGCAGAAAAAAGGACTTTTACATCATTAAAATTTGAGGTAGTACGTTTTAAAAGACCGAGTTTCCTTGTAGCATTGAGAGTTATTTCTTGTATGTGTAGTTTAAAACTGAAAATGGATTCATAAGTCACACCAAGATCTTTTATGGCAGATTTTCTCGAGATTGATTTACCATTTATAGTATAATTGTAAAGGACAGGATTTAACTTACGTGTAAAGGTTAATACGAAACATTTATCAATATTAAGAAAAAGCTTATTTTTCAGACACCAAGTGTACAAATTATTTAGTTCTAATTGTAAAGTCTCGGGATCATGCAGGGAAGAAATATGCCTATAGATTTTAAGGTCATCCTCATATAGTAAACAAGATTGAAAATTCGAAACAATATCATTAATAAAAAGATTGAAGAGCAAAGGCCCCAAAATTGATCCTTGGGGTACTCCAGAAGTACTAATAAAGGAATTTGAAAAAACAGAATTATACTTAACGTAAAGTAGCCTGTTAGAAAGGTATAAACTTAACGGTTTAAACTTAAAGGTTTTAACATAGATCTAATATTTTGCTAAGAGTTTAACGTTCTTGAAAATATAAATAAATGCTTTTGACTAAAAAATCCGTAATTAATTATCCTATTATTTGCAACTCCATACACGCCTCTACTCTTGCCAACTGAATAGTTTTTCCTCTGTCTGCACTTGGTCGGTTTCAACTCATTACCTCACGAACGTTCAAAGGATTGCTGGTGAACATCGGTTTCTTTGATTCAATCGTTTCTTTCTGCCCGATTGAAACGAAGGCAGCCATAGAAGTTTCTGGGAAACAGTGGTTTTGTGGCTGACAAATTTCATCACTATTATGGGGAGGGAGCAGCAACGGTATCATTCTCTACTATTAATGCCTTTGAATAAATACAAATACTATTAGAAGTAAAATGTTAATTGCGTGTAAAAGCTAAAAATATAGTTATCAAAAGTGGTCTTTTTTATAGTTTTCTTTAGATGTAAAAGTTTAAACATTGTAAATCTTAGCGATGATAAAGTAGTCAACGTGGGTTACCCTACAACTTTACGTCTAAAATTTAGAATATGGGTTCATACTTTTAAAATTCCCATTTGATAGCAATTAAATGATAAAAATGATAAATAAAAAAAAAGCTTTTAAAACTTTACTTAGTTAGTATTTTTTTTTCAATGGAAATCATTTTCTAACTATAGAGAAACTAAAATTTGAGATGGCATTTATTGGGTTATAAGAATGGGCCGAGGCAGTGGAAGCTTTAGGATCATATTTATTATGACAACGAACACGGTAACAGCAAGCAACAAGAGAATCGGAACATATTAGAAGAAGAAGGAACAGTAAAACGCAGACAACACTCTTATATACACAAAACCCATTACGTGTACTGACGTCACTGATTCGTCACATTGACATTGACTTCACTTTGGCTCAACACTCCCCCTCAATGGCAATGCTATACACTATAAAACATCAAATACAATATCAAATTACAAGTTTAAAATGTCTTTTACGTTCATCAACATTAAACATCTGTAATGCTTAGGTGCAGGGAGAGGTTTAGTCAGTACATCAGCAATCATATCATCAGTTGGAACATGTACCACAGAAACGTCCTCATTATTCATCAAAACATCACGTACAAAATGGTGCCTAATGTCTATATGTTTGGTACGATTGTGATACACAGAAGATTCTGCTAATTTAATTGCACCTCGATTGTCTACATACAATTTTACTTTAGACATATCCAACATTTTCAATTCACCAAGCAATTTCTGCAAATACAAAACCTCTTTGAAACCGTCAGACACACTCATATACTCGGCCTCAGTACTACTAAGAGCAACAGTTCGTTGTCTTTTTGATTCCCAAGATATAGTACCTCCCAGCATGAAACAATATCCACTATAGGACCTTCTGTCATCTTCATCATTACCCCAATCAGAGTCAGTATATCCAATAGTATGAGTAATCTTACCGTCAAAAACTAACCCATAGTTAATAGTTTTCTTTAAATACCTTAAAACACGTTTAGCAGCATTCCAATGACTTCTATCACAGCAATTCAGATATTGACTCAATCTACTTACAGAATATGAAATATCTGGCCTAGTACAGACTGCCAGGTAATTTAAACTTCCAACTAGTTCCCGATACGGCAACGAATCGTCAGGTATATCAGCCTTAGTAAGCTTGATACCTACTTCCATGGGAGTGTTCGCAGTATTGCATTCAGACATATTGAATCTATCTAATAATTTACTTATATAACTTTGTTGTGACATAGTAATTACACTTTCAACATTATTAAACTCTATTCCAAGACAGGTTTTTGCCTTACCAATATATTTAACATCCAAAGATACACTAAGATGATTATGCAACTGTTGAACAATACCTGGGTCCTCACTTACAAGTAACAAATCGTCAACGTACACTGTTAAGATTGTTAACAAGTTATTTCTAGACATATGAAAAAGACAAGGATCACTTACAGTATTTACAAATCCAAAATCTAGAAGGATCTCTTTCAATTTCATATACCAACATCTACCACTCTGTTTTAGACCATACAAAGATTTTTTCAACAGACACACTTTATCACCCTTTTTGATTTCATTTAACATTTGAACAGCTTTATCACACAAATTAATATCTGATCCACTGCTAATTATGTACTCCAAACCAGCATCAAAATACTCGGGGATTTTCATGTACACAGTTTCATCCAAAATACCGTTCAGATATGCTGTAGTGATATCAAATTGATGTATGTCAACCCCAAATTTACAAGCTAATGCAGCTAGCAAGCGCACAGAGCTTATCCTAGCTACTGGCGAGTATGTTTGATTTTGAAAATAGTTTAACTCTGGTACCTGACTAAAACCCTGAGCTATCAGTCTAGCTTTTTTCTTTATACTTATACCATCACTATCATTTTTATCCCTAAGAATAAATCTACTTCCAATTATACCGCCAACCGACTCAACATCTTCTGGTTTAGGTACAAGGTCAAACGTATCATTTTTGATAACGCTTCCTATTTCAGAAGCAATCGCTTCAATCCAAAGCGAAGAATCACCAGAATTTAGAGCCTTCTCCAGAGATATCTCATCGGTTGTCAGCATAGAACATGCAAAAGATGTTTCAGCATCTTCACTATCACTCAAATTTTGAATAGGGACAGTATTGTACACTTTCTTTGGTCTACCAGGTTGACCACTTTTTACAATTTTAGGTCTACCAGGGGCTCGTTTCACCAAAACGTCACTAGGTTGATCGTCAGACACATTCTCATCACTTAACTGGTTTTCATCAGACACTGGGAAAGGGAACACAATAGTCTGCGTGTCCCTATCACACTTGGCCAAGTCATTCTCACAAGGGACTAAATTAACATGTTCACGGGCAGGCATTAAACACTTACTCTCCAAAAATTTTACACTTCTGGTTATCTCAACAGCACCTCTATCTTTTAAGAAAACTCTGTAACCCTTAGACTGATCATCATATCCTAAAAAAGTACCTTGCAGTCCCCGGGGTTCAAACTTTCCCTTGGTTTTAGAATTGTTCCAGATATATGCCTCGCACCCAAAAACTTTGAAATATCCAACGTTTGGTTCCCTACCAAACCAAAGATCAAAAGGGGTCTTCCCATTTAAGGATTTTGATGGGGTTCTATTTTTTACATGAGTGGCCGTGGAAATGGCTTCCGCCCAAAATCTGTCGGGCAACCCAGACTGAATCAGCAAGCACCTAGCAATGTCCAGTAAAGTACGATTTTTTCTCTCAGCCCTCCCGTTTTGTTCAGGTGTGTGTTTAACACTCAGTCTACGAGCGATTCCCAAATCTTTTAAGAAACTTTCAAAATTGTCCCCCAAATATTCAGTTCCTCGATCCGATTGAACGAACTTAATTTTCTGACCAGATTGTCTCTCCAACAGCATTTGAACTTCCCTAAACACAGCAAAAGTTTCACTCTTTTGTTTAAGAAACCTTACCTCAGTCCAGTCACTGTACTCATCTGTAAACGTGACAAAGTATGCAGCTCCTCCAATAGACTTTGTACGCATTGGGCCGCAAAGGTCGGTATGAATGATTTCTAGCTTAGACTCGCTTCTCACGTGTGTATTTGGAAAGGAAGCACGGCATAGCTTACCTTTTATACACACTTCACACGTAAAATCCGGTGGGACTGGTGGGAATGGTCCGATATCTTTCACTATCTTTATGCGTAGCGCTTCTGGTTTCGGCAGCTCATCCCTGGATTCGATGGCGACGCGGAAGTTCTCAAAATCATTTGAGAGACTGTAGAGCAGCATGATCGTAAGTAACTCGTCATCGATCTTTATTTCCAAATCTTGCAGTTGATCGACGACATCGAAAAATTCCCTCAGGTAGTTCTGGATGTCGCATTCGTTTTCTTTCATCCTCATCTGTAGAAGGGACTTCAGCAGCGTAGCCTTTCGAGCCGGTCCGGTTGACTTATAGATCTCGGTAAGCTTGTTCCAAATTTCCCTTGCCGTGTGGCAGTTTTTCACTTGCTTCAACTCCGTGGGATGGATGCACAATAGGATATCCGCCAGAGCCTTCTGATCACCAGCTGTCCATGCCTGCAATCCGGCGGCGTCAACGGGAGATTCATCGGTGATAAATTTGTAGTTTCCTCCTTTGACCAGCATCGCTTTCATATGAATTTTCCAGGTCTCAAAATTCCTCTTGTTCAATAGTTCCATACGAAATACAGCTCCACCCTCAGTGGCCATTTTTGCTTTTGGTTCCGACAGCAATCAATAGTCCAACGATCCTTTCCAAAATTTAGCCTAATTTAACTCAAATCCATTTCGCGTGTGCCTGGGCCCATAACCTATTGGGTTATAAGAATGGGCCGAGGCAGTGGAAGCTTTAGGATCATATTTATTATGACAACGAACACGGTAACAGCAAGCAACAAGAGAATCGGAACATATTAGAAGAAGAAGGAACAGTAAAACGCAGACAACACTCTTATATACACAAAACCCATTACGTGTACTGACGTCACTGATTCGTCACATTGACATTGACTTCACTTTGGCTCAACAGCATTTGCATTATAAGTAAAAACAAAATCTTATAAAACTTTAGTTTGTAATTTTTGGAAGTCATTTTCCTGGAATTAAACCAATAGAAAATGTATGTATTATTTCTCACTGAAATAATGATACTTCACTTATTATCTGACTAGATGTTTGGAATTTAAAGTGAACACATAAAGCCTCCCTTCTGTGCAATAAGTGATTTCTTGGCCTTGGAAAAAAAAGTTTGATTAAGGATTTTCTTAGGGATGAAAGACATCTGCAGGTTGATTGGAGGCTATGTGCATTGCTTTTTAAATTTTGTATATAATATAATTGCATGATTCATCATTATGAGGGATTGCTGAAATGTGCCGAATGCTCTTTAGCTATTAGGGGTTGCCTATACTTGTAGAATTTTATTAACCTTAAGTTTTATAAGAAATGTATCAAATTATGCTTTTTATAAAAATATTTATAAATGAGTATATTATTAATATATACATATTTCGTTTAACTAAGCAGGACTGCTATTTTTCTATCAAACAACTTTTCTTGTATCTCTTTTTGTGAAAAGATTTGAAACTTCTTAGGGGACATCCATAAGTTACGTGGGGTCAAAAGGGGAGAGGGGGGGGGGTTCCAGGAAAATCTCAACAGGGGGGAGGGGGGAGTCAATTAAAATCTCAAGTCAACTTTTAGTTTAGAAAATATACGTTTTTACTTTAATATTTTTTAGCACAAGTTTAGAAAAAATGCTCAGATTAATCAAGACAGCAAATCATTAGCCAGTCAGTCTGATAATTACAAGTTAGAATCATGTTTTTGATTTCAACGTGTTCTTGTATCAAAATTTTGCAATCTGGACGGTAATTTTTATGCCGATAAAACAAAACTAGTGGTTGAGAAAATCTCACGTGGGGGGGAGGGGGGTCCAGCAAAATCTCACCAAGGGGGAGGGAGGGGTTCAAAATTTGGAAAAAACACCTCACGTAATTTAATGACGTCACCTTACTTAATTTTGGAAATAGGACTCTCATATTTGAATTTTGCTTATTCTAGTAATAAGCAAAAAATTGATATATTATATTCTTACTAAGCAGGGTCACTTTTGTTTCTATCAAGCAAATTTTCAGGTATGATTCTTTCCTGCCCTAAGCCATTTAAAAATGCCTACATATTTGCAGAGAATTACCCATATGAACTTTGTCCATTTATTTAATTTTTTTTTAAATTCTTGCAATAGAGATTACAAAATACAAATTAAATTTAAAGAGGAAAATATTTCATTAAAAATGTAATAAATTATTTTATTTTCGTTGTTCATTTTTACTTGTAATATGTATATATCTTCTATCTTTTTGAAAATATTTAAATTATAATTTTAATATGAAAAGCAAACTTGAGTCAATTATAAGTCGAATATTAATTACTATATACTAACTACCTTATCTAATACATTTTTATATCACGCACATACTTACTTTTATTACCTATTAACTTCACATTTTTTTCAAAACTCTTAATTTTCAAATGAAATGGGTTTAAACGAATAAAAAAGGTTTTGATAAATGTTTAAAGCAACTTTATATGGAAAAATAATTAGTCATCCCCTTATTGACATACACGTTTTTTTTATCGACACTTAAGATACTTGACTTTTTAATAAAATCCAAAATTTAAACAGAAATTCAAAGTTGAAAATTCAAATAAGTTTATAAATATATGCTGCATATCTATCACTAGTAAACAATGTTGCAGACCACAAAATTTTTAAGAATTTTGTTTTAATTTTAAAAGATTTATAAAAGATTTGAAGTAAATAAAACAATATATTACCTAAAAGACACGTTCTTTTTAAAATTCCGCAAGTCTTTTTCTCAGAAGAAAAAAAAAATTACATTCTAGTTTATATGGTCTAATTTAATAATTCCATTTAGTTATTTTTTTATACTTTACGGGAGAAATTTTCTGACATTTTTTTAATGATGGTAATGAATTTGACACAATTAATTAGAATTTATTTAATTAAATCTCTGAGTTTCCTCATTCATAAAACAATAATGAAGCACCCAACCCGCTGCATACTTTCCCAACGAAATTTTCTCTAAATTCGGCTCTAAACCAGGCTTAAATTCCCAACCTGTTAAAGTCATAGAGTTTCTAAGAATAGAAAGAAAGAAATTACACAACCACCAAAAGAGAAACCTAAAACCACTGAGCCTCCTTTGAAGTCAGCATGTGCCCCGAAACATTTTTATCGCTCATAATGAAACACGGATCTGATCGTTACGAAATTAAAAACTTGCACCAAATCACAGGAATAAACCAAATCACTGAATCCCTCATGAGATCGCCATATCCCATAAATTAACTCCCTATGAAATCAACAGCTAGCGGGCAAACGCTTGCCCATTAGCTCTCCAATTTGCGTGAACTTTCACTGCATAGCTCACGCACCGGCTCCTATTAATAGGCTGATCGCAGCGCCATCTTCGCGGGCGAAACGAAACTTCCGCCTTCGCGTGACGTCAGAAGAAGCGCGCGGGGTCAAAAAACTCACCGCTTCCTGCCTTCTGCCGTTATGTAACGCCTTCGCGCTTTGTTTGTTTACAAAAACGGCGCGCACAGAGCGAATTAGCGGGATTTATGGCTCGAAGTTCTGGCGAAACGGTGCGAAAAATGGGCAGTTTGTAAGTGGGGAATACTGATTTCGGGGAACACCCACGAGTTCGAAAAAACCGCCAGGCTTTCGTCGAATGGGAGCTTAGAAAAAGTTTCCTGGGCCGTCAGTTTACTTTCATAGTCCCTTGATTTTGGTTCTTCAATTCAAAGTAAGCTTATTGAACCAAGCGAAATATTACTTTGAATATGATAATGGGAAATAAAGTCCCTGACACACTAACTTATTCTCCCATCCCAGTGGCACAGGTGGTAGCAATTGAGTGCACCCCTCTTTTGCAACAGGTTGTTGCCATTTTCTATGAACTCTCCTACTTTTGGGGACTAAGTTTATAAAGCAGCATATTAGATTAACAATAACAGGCATCAAAGGAATTTTATTCGTTCAATATTTTTTTTTTTGTATTCATTGGCATGTTGAAAGAAATAAACCTGTTTATGATTACTTAACAATCTTCTCACAGAAAGACTATCGTGAAATTTTGTGTTCTTTTTTACTCATTTTAATGCTTAGGGAAACTTAATAGTTTCGTGTAAATGTTTGTGTTTACTGAGAACAGAGATCTACGCATTCACTTTTCTTTCTTGTTATTAATATTCCTCAAACTATATCAGAGGGAATCCTTATGCCGGTTTTTCTTTATCCGATTTGTTGTTCTTACATCAATCTGGTGGACAAATAAAAGTGAGAGATTCCATAGTTATGACTCTAGCGTGTCTTTGATTCATTTCATTGATTTCACCGGATCTCCGGAACGAAACAAATGTAAAAAATGAAAACGCTGCTTAAGGATTGTAAAAACTTTTTAAGAATTTCTAAATTTAAAAAATGTGTAGAAAAAATGTAATATTGATGACAGTAAACAAATATCAAACATACTTTTAAGGATACGCCTCTCCTAAGTCATGGTCAACTAGACTCATAGCTCGAAATTGTGACTTGTGATAGTAGTCCTGACTTCCTATTTGATAGCTTTTTGAAGAAACTCAACTTCATTTTTAATTAAATTAAATTCTATTCCTCAGAACCAAAAGGTTCCATCTCTGTTTAGCTTATTTCGAATTTTCGAAGTGATTATCTAATTAATTATATTTAAATTAATTTATTTAAGTAATTTTAAAAATAAATTCGAAATTAAACCTTAAATTATAGTTTTTCTTCTCTTTTGGACCGTTTGGCTTTGAGTTTAAACTTGCGAGGCATTTCAAATAATATTAACAGATGGATTTTTAGTTAAAGAAAAGCGTAATAATTGCTGCTTCAATTGTAATTGGTTACTTGGTGACAATTTAATTAAAAATCACCCTGCTAATATTATTAGAAATGCCTCAGAAATTTCATTAGAATGAATTTTAATAATTATTTAATTTAAAAATCAGAGGGAAGTTGAGTTGTTGCTCAAGAGCTATCAAAAGTGACGTCAGGACTACTATAACACGTCACAATTCCGAGCTTCTCTGGCCTTATGAGTCTAGTTGACCAATTTATTATAAATTCCCTCTTGTATATCAATACGCAACAATGGGCGAATGCTTCCATTGAAATACAAAAGACTAAAGATACTTAAGAAAGCCTATGTGTATGGCTTGTAAAGCAATCTTCTGCCAGCCATTTTAAGGAGAGAAGTACCAATTACAGTTTTTCGCCAGGTATGCAGTCTAAAAACTGTTCTATATCGTATAACTTTTCTTGGAAAGAAATTGTTAGAAAGAGCAAGGTGTGTCATGGCATCTGCAATTATTCACTCGCGCTATTTAAAGAAATACACGGTTGTGTGTACTCTCTTATTGGAGCTGTCGGAGGAAGCCAGAAAAAAACGTACTTGGTAATTAACGAAAGATACTCGTCACCTTCGTAAGATTAACACCGTTTAATTTATGTTTTTGTTTCACTTATAAACATTGCATGATTCTTCCTAGAACGAAGGTGTTTGACATTACTTTTCGCCAATTGCGGATACATAGGTATATCATCCATTACTTTTTCTTGTACGTGTTTCTTTTTTACTATTTTTAAACGAGAATAGAATGGGTAATTCTTTGTCCGAAAATATTCTTTGAAATTAGGACAGTTTATTAAACTATTTATTTTTTTAAGCATATCAAATTAAAGATTTAGATAAAAAAATATTTATAAATGAAGATAATTTTAAAAGGTAATGAAATGAAGTGAATCGTACGGTAAGATTTGAAGTGTTTTTTATTAAACATAAGCTTCAATTTTTATATAGCTTAGGTATCTGTTATTTATGCAAATCTGTAACTGTTAATTTTTCAATTACAATTGAAATAATATAAGTCTAATTCTAAAATTTTGTAGAGTTGAGGAAAAATGATTTATTTACTTTCTCAAACTTACATTTTCAACAAAGGAATAATCGTAAAAAGCATGTAAACGGAAATTTACATTATATTTTCATTTAGCTAATGTGATAACTAAAAAGGCCTTTGACAAATTAAATTATAAGATAAAACGAGAATGAGTCATTTATTTTGGTTATAATGTCAATAGAATTAATAACACATACAAAAATATAAGGATATAAAATAAAATAAAATAAAATTATAGGTATTTTAAACTAGTTTATTGCACAAGTGTGTAAAATAGAAAGACTAACAGCCATATTCACAGCCAACAGCGTCGGTATTAAATCCCTAAAACTATATATCGTTTAACCCCAATTATAGGGAACGTAGGGAATGAAAAAATTTCACTTATAAGTAATTTTGAACGGATTATCTATTTCGTCCTACTGAATACTTCAATGGACATAAGATTCCTTCTCAGTCTTTTCTTTCTCTCTTCATCTTCAGGCTCTGAGGGATGAGAATCCCTGCTCCTCCGGATGTTCTCGCATTTGTAGTGGCGCCATCTAACGTAAGCGGCAAAAGTATAATATACATAGAATTAGAAGAATTAATCTAACAAAGTGTAATCTAATGGAATCCGCAGATCCATATAGATTACAAGTCCTCTTTATCATCAATGATATTTTCCTCGCCTTCATTAAATTTTTAGTAAAAAATTATAAGAATAAAGATTTTTTTTTCTGAATTTATTAAAATTAATCTTAAAACCACTAAATGTAAAAGGAAAGATAAAATCGTTAGCTTAATAAGAAGTTGCAAGCACTTATACTTATTTTCAGAATATTTGAGCACGTACCCTGTTTTATAACAACAAATATAATAATAATAATAATAATAATAATAATAATAATAATAATAATAATAATAATAATAATAATAATAATAATAATAAGGGTAATAAAAGTTTTTCAAAATGAAAAGTGAAGAAAAACTTTTGAGCATTTTAGTTATTCCAGTAATGATTATTTAAACATAGAAGAAAATAAATTAAAATTTGCAAAGAATATTTATGAATATTTTCAGTTTCAGTTTTCTTTTTAATGGGGATTTTATATTTACTTCGAAAGAGGGTTTAAACTCGAAGGAGTACCTACACCTAGTCCCTAAGGACTTCAAACTCCTGTCTTTACCTCTCTCCGCTGCGCGGAGCGCATAACTTGACGTGTGTGAGGCTGGCGGCCGAAGCCGTACGCTTCCTTTGAAGTGTACGCTTCCTTTATGAAAGTTTTTAAAAAATTAAATGTTGAAAAAATCTTCTGAGAACTCTATTTTAAATTCCTCAAACCTTTCGAATACAGTTTTGGTAATTGTAATGTAATATTTTTTTTTTCATTTTAGCTCAGATTGAAATTATTCCTTGCAAAGTTTGTGGAGACAAATCATCAGGTGTACATTATGGTGTTATTACTTGTGAAGGCTGTAAGGTAAGCAAATGGAGATCACGAGGTAAGGACAGTCATTTGTTCCATTTGTTTTATCCTTTTTTTAGTTGTTTTCATTTTCTTTCTGAAATCTGCATGAAAACATCAAAACTTTATTGTTTAATCTTTTATCCACAATAACAAATGATAATTTGCTGAATGCTATTTAAAATATTCTTTTGTTTATTTTATTTACTGACGTCCTCTACATTGTCTTCACAATATTATTATTTATATTGCATTAAACGCATGAATAAATTTGATTCTGATATGGTAGTGACATTTACTAAATGAGCTTTTTTTTAGATTAAGGGTTTACCTAAATTTTAAAAAAATTATGCATGAAATTATAACATTTTCTACGTTACGTAAAAATATATCTATCAATAACCATTTTAATAAATTAAAAATACAATTTAAGTTGGTAATAAAATTTTACTAGCTTATGGTAACATTTTGCAGTCAAAACGCTTTATAAATTAATTACAAAACGCAAAAATTTATTTCTATGTTCTCTTATTTATGTAATTATGAATTTTCAATAAATTAAAATAATTATATATTATTTTAGATATAGACAGGGAGTTTCAAAAGTCTGTTTCAATGCTTTCATTTGGAACCAACGTCTCCTAGGGTCATGGAAGTAAGGTATACCCCTAGGTTAAGTGACTATGCTGAAACCATTGGGGTTCACCTTACTTCCAAGACCCTAGGAGACGTTAGTTCCAAATAAAAGCCGTGAAACAGACTTTTGAAACACCCTGCATTTTGTTTTATGATTTACTGGTCGATTTATTTTAAACACATTCTGTAAATGTTTTTTTTAAAATACATAAATACTAAGTGTCCGTGATTAAAATAACGATTTTCCAAATCTATATTTAGGTGAAGTCATCCTTTTTTTACGTAGATTTTCTTAAATTACACCCATGGGGTAAAAATTTAAGAGACCCCTGACTTAAATAAAATTGCTTCATATAGCCTCTCGTGTATGAGTAATTTATTTTGTGCTTTTCTATTCTAATTAGATTTAATGGGTATATAAACCAATAAAAGTAAACAAAATCCCGAGAGGGTTATAATTTGTAGAAGAATTCTTTGAAATATGAGACATGATTCTAATTAGATTAATTAGATTAATTAATTAATTAGATTTAATGGGTATATAAACCAATAAAAGTAAACAAAATCCCGAGAGGGTTATAATTTGTAGAAGAATTCTTTGAAATATGAGACATGAAAGTTAATGGCGAATGAAATTATAATTTCCTCTTTCATTAAGTCCTCTACTTTCGTCTATGCCATAGACCATATTAGACTCTATAGAGTGATAATTTTTAATCACGGACACCTTGTAGTTTCCTTTTTTAAAACATCCGAATTCCGATTGTTTGATGAGCTATTGCTGCAGAAGCGCTCTTGTTGAAAAACCTTTGATCCTCCCTGCAGGGTTTTTTCAGGAGAAGTCAGTCCAGTGTTGTAAACTACCAGTGTCCCAGGCAAAAGAACTGCGTCGTTGATCGGGTCAATAGAAACAGGTGCCAATACTGCCGCTTGCAAAAATGCCTTGCATTAGGAATGTCCAGGGATGGTAAGAGACTTGAAATTAATAGCCATCTCGAAAGCATTAAATTCAAATTCAATAATTTAAGTAAAAAGTGAAAATAATTTTACAAATCTAGTATTGCGAATTGGAGAAAATGCAGGGAATTAGAATTTATAAGGTGCTAGTTTTAACCATTTTACTTTTTGTTTTTCCGATACGAATATTTAATTTTGCTTACTATAGTGCTGTTTTTCCTTGACCCTTAACTAGTATAAGATATCTTTTCTTCTTCCTTTTTGAATAGAACCGGATTACTTTAGAATGATCATGATCAAATATCCAAAAAAGGCAAGATTACTGGATAGTTTTATTTTTTATTTTTGTGAATTATTCTAGCTCGAAAAATGTTTAAGGAGATAAATTGATCTCTATTTCTTATTAAAATAAATTTGATAGAGCTTTGGCTAAACATTTGTTTGAAGTTAGGGAATTTTATGATTGCCTCTAAACACGAGATTCAACCCTATTAATAAAGTTGTCTGGAAAATAAGAAATTTACATTTGTTCCAAATTGCATTGAAAATAATAATTCAAGGTTCTCTAAAACTAGGTAATGAACTATAACCAACCGACGTAAAAGTTTGATCAAATTTGTGGTATTTAAATTATAATTTTAAAGGAATATTTTTACTCATGCGGTCTGTTGCAGTTAGGCAATCCGATAAGATCAATCGATAACAAATCATAAAGAAACACAGGTGACTAAACATCTTGAGGTGCCTCAAAATTGGATTTCCGTACTAAAGCAAACCGGAGTTGAAACTCCAGTTTTGTTAAACATTAAATATAATATTGGTCGTAGAATACAGTTACTGATTTTTGATGAAACCATGGACTATGACTTACATCAATGGACAGTTCCAACATCTCTCTCTTTCAGCGGTTAAGTTTGGTCGCATGTCCAAGAAGCAGCGCGAGAAAGTAGAAGACGAAGTTCGCTATCATCGAGCCCAACTAGTCCGTCCACAGCAAATGACCGAAACCTCTCCAGACAGCTCGGTCTTTGACCAGCAGCAGCCGTCCTCGTCCAATCAGCACGTACCGTACTTCAACAACGGGTGAGTAGCAACTGATAGTACAAAAATTTGGTACTTACGTATCATCTCGTCGACCTTCAGAGACCGTCAAATTCAAAAGCAAAGCGATAGAACAGTCCATGGACTTTGATAACGTTTTCGGATTCAGCGGCACTGTCGACGGGATAATACGTAAATGACCAAGAATTGTAAACTAGGTAGCTTGAATGTGAAAACTTCTTCCTTAGATATAGCTACAATGGTGAGATGAACGCATATACTCCAAATGGCTATGCCTACAGCAATCCAGCCCTGTCATTTGATCTCGCAAATACAGATTTTGTAGACAGTACGACGACGTTTGATCCTCGTCAGTTGTTGGATCCAGTCCCAGACACAAGTAGCCTTTTATCAACCATCATGCCGTCAGGACCTCCTACGACTGCCTCCACTTCACATATAGGTAAGACTGTCTTAAGAGTTTATTAATAGGTAGAATTGAGTATAAACGTTTAAAGATTATCCTTAAATAGTATCGAGTCTTAACGAAGTAGGAGTTAAAAGAAAATCGCTTGGAGAAAACTTGACTTTTATGGAGAGTAGCCCTTCTAAATAAATAGTGATCTTATATAAAGGCAAATATTTTAGAGATTTTTTTAAAGAGTTTTTTTTAATTAATTAGTAGTAAAATTTAATTTATTTTTTATTTTTGACAAAAGTGTTATAAATAGCTATTAATAAGTTTCTTTGGCTTTAAAGAGCTGTAGAAAGAAACAGGAAACCGATTGCCGAAAGCCAAGCCTAATTATGTGCTAATTATGTGGATCTATCTCCTGAAAATATTTAAAAACCAAAAAAATTCGGTTCTGTTTCAGGGCAATGATATGCACCTAATATAGCGGAGCATTTATTAAAAACATAAATCTACCTAAAAAGGTTTTTCAAAACAAGAATAGTCAAAGTGAAATGAAATGCCCGTCATCAGGTTTTGGGATTGGTTATATACAAAGAAGAGAATTCAATTTATTTCAATTGAATTAAAACGTTTTTACTGTCAGGTAGAGAATGGGAGTGAAATACCTGATTTATACGTTCAATTATTACAGACCTTTTAGCAAGAACTGTCTCAGAAGCCTACATGAGGACTTGCTTGTACACCACCGATCAGATTCATGAAATGATGAGGAGGCCACAAGATGTTACACGAGTTTTATTTTATAAAAATATGGTAAGAATATAGTTCAATAATTTTAAAAAGGCTCTTAATTTCGTTCCTATTAGTCAATATTAGAGTTAATTTCATTGTTAAATTTTGGTTTCTATGAGTTAATCGTTATCCAATCGGCCTACTACACCAATTGATATTTTGGTGAAGCAGCTTAGTACCCACAAGCTATGGAAATTACATGAAAATACAATCTTAGAATTAGAAAAACGATGGTATATTTTGTATTTTTACGTTAAAAATTAAAGTGTATTTTAAAATTAAAAATAATTTGTTTTATTTCCATGGGTTTATAGAAGTTCTCCTAGCCAACTTAAGTTTCCTGTTGAGACTTTGAAATTGAATTTAAATTATAGGCTCATGAGCACTTGTGGCTAGACTGTGCGGGAAGACTTACAAGCATTATACAACAAATCATCGAATTCGCGAAAATGGTTCCAGGGTTCATGAAACTGTCCCAAGACGACCAAATAGTTTTGTTAAAATCAGGCAAGTGAAAACTTTTCCATTCACTTTTTCTGCTTAATAGTTGCTTTTTAAACTGTACATCGATTTACTGTAAATCATTAAACATTTTCCAACGCTTTCAGTCTCAAACAATTTTACTGTTTTTAACCTATATTTTGAAGTTTTTCTACAATAATTTCACTTTTGTTTTGTCACTCAAGTTCTGTTTCATTTAGCCTGTTTTAGGGGTTGGACATTTTAGAATCTGACTACCTGATTATGAAGTATAAAGAATTCTTTTTCCTATTTTTACTTATATATAATTTTACTTCTTTAATAAAGACCAGCTTCTTTACGAACTTGTATGCTATTTAAAAAAGGTATTAAAGTCTTAAAAACGCTTAACAATTCTTAAGTTATAAACATAACCATTAGTCAGAACTTCAATGCTTTTAACTTACCACATAATTACAGCCGTACTTGGATGTTTCTATGATTTTGGTGTTTTATAAACTTTACTTTTTCAAAATGGACCATTATTGCATTAATTAACTGCTTGTATTTATTTTATGTAATTACTAAAAGTAAAATATCTTCATGCGTAGAAATTACGGAGAAAATTTTGGTAGAAATTTATTACACTGGGAAGTTTCTATGGAAATAAGTGTGAATTCAGGAATTAGATTAGACAGTTTTTCGTCATGCGCTTAAAATCTAGTATTTGTTTGAAATAATGCTTAGGTTTTCTTTCTCGAGTCATTAAAATTAAAGTATCCATAAATTGAAAGTTCATTACATTCTGGTGCATTATGAGTTTCACACAGTGTAAGCACTTTTTTTAGGTGGTTTTGAACTGAGCATAATACGAATGAGTAGGTATTATGATTTATCAACGAGGTGTGTATTATACGGAGAAAGTTTGCTACCTGAAGAAGCCTTTATCACATCAGGTACGTATCCAGTTTATTCGAGGTCTATTCTAGGTTCTTTATTTAAAACTGATATTACCATACTTGTTGAACAGAAACAACGGAAATGAAGCTGGTGAACACCGCTTTCGACTTTGCGAGAAACATAGCGGAAGCCAAAATGACGGACACTGAACTAGCTCTCTACTCTGCATATGTACTTCTATCGCCAGGTAATATACCAAGACATAAAGATATTTTAACAGTAAATTTTGAGTAAAAGGAAAAATATAAGTGTTTTTAAAATATAAGTGTAATTTTATCTCGATGTATGCTATTGTCGAAAAATACCTGCACTTTTAGTGCCCGCCAAGCTTAATAAAACGTTTCGATGGCCATAAAATGCCAAATGGTTGTCCATACGGATCGGAATAGAGGCGTAGTTAGACATCGACGGTGGTGTCAACCGACAGACTTGTACTACCTGATGGGCTTTGCAAAAACTTAGAAATAAAAAGAAAACTATTCTTAGATTTAGAAAAATTTAGTTCATATACCTAGTTAAAGTTTAACGAGCTAATTGTTATACAGGACTTATTAAGTTGCTCTGCTGACACCCCTATTCAGTCTAGTTAAGTCTTTATAACTCTCCTGCATCTTTTCAATGGACCGTTGGAAACATTTCATTTGAAGACTGCTCTTGTTTTTCTACATCCTTTCTAGCAGCGTTAGAAATTGGGGGAAAAACCACTGGTATTCGGACCAGTGCTTTGCCAATCTTACTGGTCTGCAACAAAAATCACTAGTCCGACGAATTAAAAAGGACCGATTTAAATATTATTTTAAATTAACTATTGCATTGAATGTGAGTATCAAAAATAGTAATGTTAAAAATTAATACCTATTCAATAATATTTTTTTCTCTTTCGCCGGGGGCTCCCCTATCCCATATCGCCACATTTCGGGTTCTGTCAAAAATATGTACTTGCTTCACCAAATGCAATCATCAAACGCACTTTTTTACCGCTAGAACTGGAGGGTGTGATATTTTTTCACCACACACACACTGGTCCGGTGGACCAGTGAATTTCTGATTCCAATGGTCCGAGCCGTTTCTTAGTTGTCCCGGACCAGCAAACCACCCCAATTTCGAACGCTGTTTTCTAGGCACCGAAGGAATCACTCCACCCAGGGATCTTTCTTCTCTTTTCTCTTCTGTATCCTCACTATGAGGAGCATAGGGGTAGTTTCAATCGGAAGACACTCTTGCTTTTCTGTATCCATCCCTTCTAATCAACATTGGGCGCTCCTCTTGCTCTTTTGCATTCTCTCATCCAAGACACCCTAAATAGCGCTACACATGGGTTTGTTCCTGTTCTTAAGCATCTCTAAGGGACGCATGGAGCGCTATTCTAAGGACTTACCATGCTCCTTGCTTAGGGGCCATAGGAAGTGCAATATCCGAGGGTTTCTCACTCTTATGAATAGGTACTCTCTAAGAACTATAGGTGATTAGTGGGTTGTATCACTGCCACATATACATTCCCTTCCTCGAACAACTGAATGAAGAGCTACCAGCCTATGGTTGGAGATAGTTATGGCATACTGGGGCATAGCATTAATTTCTCTAGTGTCTTTCTTCTAAATACACCTATGTATTTAAAATTTTCAAATATCTTTGGTTCTATTCTATAAAAGTTTCAAAATTAATCAAGTGAGGGGCCATTCAAATAATACGTAAGCACCTAAGGGGGTTTGCTCTTTGCTTATTTTTCCTGACAAGGGGGAGAGGGCATGATTGATGCTTATGTAAGATGTTACAAAAACTGTTATGAAATAATTATTAATAATGAAGGGGGTTGCGGTTTGCTTATCTTTGCTGACGAGGGGGGTAAAAAATGACCAAAAACATGCTTTCGTAATTGAGAACGGCCCCTGAACAGAATATGACGAAACTCATCAACAATCTTCATTTGAAGACAGTTGGCGAGACTTTGTCGTTCCATCTTATTAGGGCAGATTGGCATGAGCTGGTAAACGCAACGATGTTGCAACGTTTAGGGAAATCCGATCTTGTTATTGGTTCTTGTTGTTATCGTTAACCTGTGCCAAGAACCAATGGCAGGAACGGATTCCCCTCTATTCCCCAGCCATGTCCATCCTCCTTTACTCTTGATGGCGTGTACCAATGCATTTCAGATCGGCCGGGGCTGAAAGGACTGGCCGAAATCCAACGTCTGAGCCAAGCGACGCTGAAGGCTCTTCGGCAGGAGCTGGAGCACACCCACAAGCAGCCCTACAAGGGCGATATCTCGATCTGCGACGCCCTCCTCGCCCGAATCCCCGCCCTCCGCGAACTGAGCCTGCTGCACATGGAAGCCCTGGCAAAGCTACGGAGGACCGCCCCTCATCTGGAGTTCCCCGCCCTCCACAAGGAACTCTTCTCGGGGGACAGCCAGTAGTGTAGATGGACCGCTTTGTGATATGCGTAGGTTTCATTCATAGATCTTGGACGTAAGGTAGACGGCGCATGGCTAGGGTGAAGTCGATCTCTCTAACGTTGTTGAGTTGAGGGATAGACTGATTTCTCTACATGGACTATACTAGAATATAGACCTGTTGAAGTGGTAAGTCTGATTTTATTAGAAGGGCGTAAGAAGAAGTTGATGCTGAGTGAAGTGATGTGATTTACATATATAATGATGTTGAGTACATCGGAAGAATTTTTGTAATTGAATATGGACTTGTTATGGAGAATGAATTGGTGATTGTAATACCTACTGTATTTAATGGGTTTTTCTTTTTGTGAATGAAACAAAATGTAAATTTTAGAAGGCATGGAGGATCCAGCAGGATTAAGATTTTATCCGTAAATGGGTTTTGAATTTAAGATCCATAGCTGGTAAGTTTTTAAGTTGAAGAAGCAGGTGAGAGCCTTCAAAGGGCTTAAGTATGTTTGAGTTGCGATTAGAATAAGAGTGACAGATTACGGTCGACTTGAATGGGCATTTGTGACTATTTTTTGTGACATATTTTGTCTAGAAAAGTTTACTAAGCGAGTTAATCTTTTGTTACAGAATCGTTATTTTCCTAGGAAGTTATTTTTGCACGCGTGATCTCATCTAGATTTCGCAAGAGTGAATGTTCAAGCGATCTCATCGTCGATTTCGACACATGTACTACTTGAGAGTTCCTGCACGCGGATATTTGACTGTTTGTTTGATGCGCCTTCTATCTTATTAAAGGTCTATGATTTCATTGTATAAAGGGATTCATTTCGAAACAGAACAAACAGTGTACAAAAGTTATTAGTTGTCGTTGATGTTACATTGATTCGTCTCGAAGTTCCGGAAAGCCAATCCATCCTCTTGGGATTAATCCAGTTGAATCTGCCATTTGACACCTCTGATTAGTTTCCGGGGGAGTACCGCCATAAGGAGAGAACATGTAAACTATTTATGTATGAAGATCATCTTGTACAAGTAGCACACAAAATTTCAGATATGCTTCAGAGACAAATATTAAAGTTGATATCTTGTATTGGTTCCATTATACGTTGCATACTTTTGTCTAACGAAATAGTGAGAAAGTGTTAAATAGACGAGCCACATTAATGTTTTTAAAGCTATATATTGATATTTTTAAAGAGGAGTGCACAGGAGGATGTTCAAGTTTTAAAATCAAATGTTGCAAATTTCTAGTGCCTCTAGATAGTTTTCTAGCCTTTTGTAAATAGTTGCAGAATGTGAAAAGTTAACTGGGAAGATTAATAAATAAGAAAAGAAGATTTGTAATATTCTATATTTCAAAATGTATTGTTGATTTATAGAGATAATTCGAACGATGATGAGTTATGAGTATGTAATACAGTGGAAGCTCTTATAGCGACCTGCTCTTATAAAAATACTCTCTTATAAAGACCCAAAAATTAGTCTCTATAAGAGCACTTTTGTGCTCTTATAAAGACTAATCTTCGAATCGATTCAGCTTATCGAATACTTTTCTGGATCGGTTTGTGTGCGTCACACCAGAATTAGCCAATAAACAAATATCAGAGTATGACAAACAGCACCAAGTAACGATCGCATCTTCTTCTCGCTTGCTTTCGCCGGGGTATCCGGCTACAATCCCAAACGAAACCTTTCGCTACCTAATGTCCTTGTTGATTTTAGACTTAAAATTTATTAGCGTATTCATTTATCTTTCTTTATTTCCAATTTTTTGACTTATATTTAAGACATAAATTTTTCAAATTGCATGCAGATGCAGGTGAAATTAATGTAATAAATTTTATTAAGCATCAGACCTTTCTAAGGAAGCTAAGCTATGCAATAAATTAATATCAAAATCAAAATTTAAAAAGCAAATATTTATACTCTGTAAAATATTGATCTTAAACTTCATATAAATTAAAATAAAAGCAAAAAATAAGGTAATATAACATGAAATTGGAAGTATCAAGACTTCATAAAATAAGAAATAATTGTTTAAAGTGAGGAAAGATCAATTAGATGATTCGAACTGTGTTCTAAATCCCAATGATATCGTTTTCAGGTTGAGATTTCCTCCAGACTTTATAAAATTAGTCCACTAAAAATACATCATTGAGGGAATTGAGTCCACCTTCCTGAAAAGCATCAAAATTGATAGTTTACCTTAACGAGTTTATTGCTTTTAAACGAGTGATATTCTACACTCGAGTGTATCACTCGAAGTTTGTTCTTATAGCGACAAAAAACTCGGTACGGATTAATTACGCTATAAGAGCTTCCACTGTACAATGAAAATAAATTAATTTGTGTTTCGTTTGGTTAGGGCCGACCCGAAATCCCGGGCCGTGTGCAAAACTCTAGAACGAGTCCTCATATCTTTGCTGTTGTGAATAGTCATTCACAAGGGTTAAGAAAACTATTACAGTTTTATAATATTGCACCATGTGTTTATTTTGTATAGAAGATAAGTGCATTATGTACTTTCATGTTATTATGAAGATTTCCAAAACCGTACAAATAGTAACGTGTTTGTCGTATTATTTTTCATGCAACTTTTGTGGTCGGCCCTATCCGAAGGGAGATGTTCAATTTTAAATATTTATACAACTACCTAAATAAAAATGATGGTTACTATTACATTTTAGTCTCAGGTGTGAACGTACTTTTGTCGTTTAAGTTTTCAACAAATAAAATGACTATAGTTTGATTTGAAGTTATCTTCATAATTAATTTACTCATATTTTATACTCAACTACAGTTTACTCTCGATATCATAAACTTCGTTATCTCAAAACATTTTACAGTAGAAATGTCTAAGCATATTTTCTACTACAGACATTATATAATGTTGATTTCTCTTCCTAATGTCGACGCTTTTTTGATGAAACCCTAGGTTTGACGAAATATTATAATAAACATTTTAAAAAAAATCGTTATTTTGGGGATTTCGTTGTTCTGAAGACTTTGACTTTCTTTATTTGGCTTATGACCTTCAAGAAGGTCAGAGACGTATAAAAGTGTTGAATGATATTAACATCCCTCTGAAATTTGTCACAGTACCAATAGCAGCAGTTTTCCATACAGTTATTTGTTTTCCCGTATGTTAGTTGCTTAGTTAGCTATTGCATTAGTCTTTACACAATTTCATCAAACAGAATCGAAAGAATTATCTAAAAGTGTTCTTTTTTTTAATTTAATTTCGGGTGTTTCATGCTACCTCTAATACTCGCTATCTCGAAATTCCTCCCGTTCGATATATCGGGAGTTAACTGTATTTTAGGGTTATCAAAGTTTGCTTGAAATAAATATGCTTCATTAATTAAAATCACTCACGGGAGAGACTGGATATTTGACTTTAGTATTTACAACAGTATTGCATTTATTATCTAATTTCATTATTTTGTACAATTACATAAGGGTAACATAGAAGGAATAGAGCCAAAGCCTATTTTTGAAAGTAGCTATCGCAGTATTAAAATTACATGCCTTTCATTGGTGCTACTTTTCTGTAAACTTTGCTTATTGTTTAAAACTTGCATAGAGTAATTTAACCGTTTTCACCAGTAATCCCCTACCTGTTGCTGAAATTTCAAACATTTATTTGTATTGTTCCTATTTTATAGATTTGTTTGTATTGGCAAATTTTGTACTGATTGTTATTGAGACCACAATGTTGTTGAGTGAAAGGAAATCTCAATAGACTGAAAGCAGCCTTAAAATGGTGAACAGAGGAATGCGTTCGGAACCGTGGTTGTAATTTACTATGTATATAAATTACTTTGTCTACTTAAAACTGTGCTGTTACATTTTAATGTTGTGTTGTAATAACTCTTGTAGAAATTGTTCTTGTTTTCTATATTTCCTATTGAGTTGCTCTGAATTTCAGTTACGTTTTTGTCTTCAAGTGTGCTCCGGCCATCTTGATGTTATTGTTTCTGGTAACCTTTTGCTTTCATAAGCAAAAATGTATATAGCTGTAAGTTCTTATGGAATTAATAACAGTTAATGGAAAATGCTAAATAAGCTTCTAAATGAGTAGCACAAATTTATTAAATAAAAAGTATATTTGTTTTTATTTTAAAGACTGGATGAGTATTTTTCCATATTTTATAGGACAGAAATATATTGCTGAAAAAGTATTCTTGAATTACTTCCATGTGAATAGGATTTAAATTAGAAAGGGAAAATCATTAATTTTATTGATTTCTAGCTTATATCAAGTAGTAAAGGAATTTGAGAACCACCTGATTCTTTAGTATTGATGCTGTATTGATTATATACCCATCAATATTCTGCTATCCCAGGTCCTCCAAAAAATCTACTTAGGTGAAAGTGACCAAAAAAGCAGACTGTCATTTTTGGCGGGATGGTAAACAATAAGAGATTTGCTGCTTATGATATAAACAAAATTTTAACTATCCACAAGTAGTATTGAAAGTGGGAAACTGTTTGAAGCTGATCAAGCTCATATACAGCGGAATATCGAGTATGGAAGCAACAGTTTTCCGAAAAAAAAAATACAAAAGCTTTATGAAGTTTTTTCTAATATGATCCATACATCATAACATTCACATAATAACAATCAAGTTTCTTTATTTAAAAAGGTAAAAAATATTATTAGCAGATCTTGTGCATATACTACATCTCCTAACTCTAGTACTACCTATACTTGGAAATCCAAGTATTTTTCAGGGAAACCTACTGAAAATATTTGATGAGCAAGTTTGAGGGGACGGTAAGTCTCAGATGCAAGTAAGTACCTTAACAAAATATAGAAAACAATGGTTTCTTTTAAAGTTGGTGCTTCATTTTTAAAATCCGAGAAAAGTTAAAACCGTAACCATTAGTTAGAAAAACGCTACCTTTATTTCACAATTTTTAAAAATGACTGAATAAAGGAGCAGTGATTCTACTTTACTTATTATAACCGACTCTGATTTCCAGAGTTAAATTGAATCTAACCTTGTCCTTTATAGTCTGTCTAAAGAGGAGGAAGCATATGAAAATAATTAAAATTAATTGCTGGTTTAGATTGTTTGAAGCAAATGATAAAAGATACAAGAATTTAAGTTCAATCACGATTACTCGAAATTCTTAAAATGGTTGAAATTCGGATCATGTGTGTTATGTGTTTATATAGCACTTACTTTGTTTATAACTCACGCTTTCCCACTGATCAAAATAACACTAAAAAATTTCTAATTATTTAAATTTTTTATCAAAAACAATTAAATATATTTTAAAATTAAAATGTTACTTTTGAAAAAGAACTAAGTAAAAAAAATCTAAGTCGGAAATATAAATTCAATAATAGAACTTTTGATTTATAACCACCAAATTTTTACTGGTAATTTAGAATCCTTATTGATATCATAATAAATTCTATACTTGTGAAAAAATTGAATTCATTTCCCCATATCATACATATTAAGTTTCCATTAAGTAAAAATCGTTAATAACTTTCAAACTAAAATTTAATTTAAATTTTCACTTAGATTAATGCATTAATGATCAATGTGAGAAAAGGCTCGGACAAATTAAAATTTAATAGGTCTACAATTTAAAAGAGTTATTAAGTCAATTAAATAAATAACAAAGGCGTTAATCTAACGATTTTTATGAAATTATTAGTCATTTTTGTATTTTAATTTTGCTTTAAAAACTATTAATAAAAATATGAACTATTTTAAACATGTGAGAATAATAAAAAATATTTCTTGATTTTTTTTTTATTTAGAAATCAATAAAGCACACACTCTGTAACATTGTTTTTTTTTTAATTTATTAAATCTGCTTTAAAATTGGCAACACACATTTCAAACGATTATTTATATCCTTTGGAATGATAAGAATTGTGACGCGTTGTGGTGATACTGAAATTTTTTCTGAGTCAGAGGTCGACTCGAAGCATAATTTGTTCCTGTTACTTATTATTTGACGAATTCAAAGCGTGAATAATAGTTTGTCTTAGTGCAACGTGATTTTTTGGAGATTGTTCGGTCACACCAACAAACTGGAGGTAGAGGGCGACGAAAACGTGAGCACGCATGGGGAAAGAGGCGGAAAAGAACTCAAACGGTCTGCTGACCACTTTGAAGAAGACAACGATGTAGAGTTTAGCAAAGACAAAAGGGCCAAGGAAGACAGAATTTACACAAATAAGCTACCGATTGAAGAAAAAGTTAGAATTGCCTTTGAAAATGGCGCCACGTGTATAAAGCTGGGCTTGAAGAGTGCCAACTCCGAAGAGCTTCCTATTAAGAATGAGGACCTAAACAAAGAGTTTGCTGACTTATTAAACCCAGATGATGAAGTCTTTCTTACAAGAAATAAAACAATTATTGTAACTGCAAACAGCTTGAAATCGGCAATCAACGTACTAAACAAAAGAGAAATAGTGGGAAGAGACATTGCAAGCTTCGTATTCGAAAGCTCAATCACAGTACAGTATATCATAAACGGAATAGATCCGAAAGCTTCTGTAAGCCATATAAACGAAAGGCTCCAGGCACACGGAGTAAGAGTGAACAAAATAGTTCGTTTCACCAAAAAAGGTGACAATGCGGCTTCTCCCACGATCTTATTACAAGAACTTGGAAGAACACAAAGGGATCAAGTCAAGTATGAATACGTAATTTACAACGCCCAAAAATTTATAGAGAAACCTAAAATCTGCCACAAGTGTCTGCAATTCGGACACTTTAAAGGTAATTGCAAAGAGCGAAACATAAAGTGCTCAAGATGTGGAGAAAACCACGAAGCTTCCGACTGTGATAAAGCAAGCCAACGTTGCTTCAGATGTGGGAGTAGTGACCACGCAGCACTAGATATAAGATGTCCGATCGTAAAGAGAGAAGGTGAAATCATAAACAAAGCAAAATCCGAAAATATTTCCATTAGGGAAGCCAAGAAATCCTTGCCTCCAAGGAAAAGTTATTCCGAAATCGTGAAGTCAAACGAAAATTCAAACCAAAGGAAAGCACCTACGATCGCGGGAAGGGAGCAAGGACACATAGAAAGCCTAAATAGAAGAATCGATCGACTAGAAGAGGCGGTTGAAAACCTCACAAAAATCATATCTGAGCTGCTACCTGGAAAGGTGTCTGATCAGTCAAAAGTTCAAGCTGATCACGCAAAGCTATTCGAAGAACTAGAAATAAGACTAATTAAAACGATATCTACCAAAGTAGAAGAAATTTTAGATCGGGCATTAGCTCAAACTCTGATTAAAGCCTCAAATGTAGGAAATCCATCCGATCCGGAAGAACATAGGAAAGAAAACCATAAGGAAGGAAAAGGCAGTGCAGTAAGACTAGAACAATTGAATGAAAAAATTGCTAACGTAGTATACCTACATAAAATTAAGGACTCGACCAAAAGTGAATCTAGCTTGAAGAGCTCACTCAGAAGGGATGAAAATCCAGGGAATATAAGTCAAGATGAAGACGATCTACACAAAATCAAAGACTCAACCAAAAGTGAATCTAGTTTGAGTGGCCCATCCCGGGGGGATGAAGACCCAGAGTACATAAGCCAAGACGAAGATGAAGAGGAATTAGTCCCAGAATCATTGGAATCGAGATTGGAAAAGCTGGATAGGAACTGCCGGAACATAATCAATACCTATGGCCAAAAATTGGAAGACATCATGGAAAAAACTATCTCGGAAAAGCTTTACGGGAAACAATATTAAACCAAAGACAAAAAGCTTACACTTGTTGAGTTTTCACGCCTGAGAAAGAAGAAAACTATAATAAAATAAAAATCGGAAGAAAAAGACACGGACAAATCACAGAGTAGAGACAAACTTGCTCGGTAACAAAAACTAAAAACAACAAATTACAAAAAAAAGGATACCTGGTATAAGCGCATAGCAAAAACCAGAGCAACTAAACCAACCAACCAATCCTTTGGAATGTATTGTATTTATAACCATTTTTTATTCTTCTGCACGAACAATATTGCGTTTTTAACAGAATAACCTGTCGTTTAGGTATGGTATTTTTATTCAACTTAAGCCCCGTTTACCGTAATTTTTTATATTAAATATAAACAGTTTTTAAAAAATATAGCCCGGGAATACTGTTAAGTAGTAATATTAATAAGATATCTGTAGCTTTATTTGAGTTTCTAACAATGCAAGAATGTTTTACTTGAATATTTCATTAAAATGTCAAGTTCCATTACGTAATCCATACTATTTTAATGGTAAGAGATTCGACCATTTATTAGCCGTTTATTTTGAAAGTAGTATATTAATTATCTTTTATATCAATATTCCTATTCAATTTTTTTTACCTGATTTCGTTTGCCTACATTTAAATTGATAAATGAAGGAGAAGTAAATGTATTTTCTTTAAAAATGCATCGGATTATTTTAGTTTGTTATCTTTTTAGATTTTCATGGACGTGACATTTTTTAATAAAGTAGCATTTTACACTTAATTATATGAAAAAGAGTGTAACCAATTGCTTTTAAACAAATTCAAAAACACATATGATCATTTCATATAAAAAATTTAAAACCGGAAATAAAAACAGAATTCTGAAAGGTAAGCATATGATGGTAAAAATAGCCCAAGAATAAAAAGACAAAGAATAATGAATTAAAATAACGTTAAAAAGTCCGTTTAATGAAATTCAATAAAGTCTATTATTAATAGATTAAAAATTATCTATAATTTTATCTTAATTTACAAATGTGAAAAATGAGAGGATAAAAATAAGTGAAGTTGAAAATTTAAATGAAACTGATTATGTCAGTGTTAATTGGGTCAAAAATTTACCGGATATAAATTAAATTATATTTTTGCTCAGTTTATTGTGTAAAATGTGAAATGTGAAATATAAAAAGCTTAAAAGCTATAAACACTGACTGAGACAAATTATGTTAGCTTTTTTTTTATCCAATATGTGAATGTGTTAGAAATGTGTGAATCAAGTCATTATTTTATTAATTAATAGTGTTATACACTGAAAATAAAAAATCAATTTAATACAAGTTGGAGGAAATAATATTTAATACAATAATTCGTTTAAAACTAATCATAATAATAAGGAATGAATGTCATTTTGATATTAATTTAACAACATTATTTACTATAAAAATTGAAGTTTATAGTAGAGGCTTATGATACAAGGTTTAGAATATTTTTTAGTGGCGATGCTAATAAGTATCAGGAATATTTGATAATGGATATTTAAAAAACATATATTCTGAATCGAATTAATGAAGATAAAGAAAGTTTTGAACCTCAAAAGTAATATTAATTTTTAGACATTGTAATTATAAAGTTCAAGTATAAATAATTACAGATAAAAACATTTAAAGGGCACAATTAGTTGCTTACATAGATTTGTGAATTAAGTTTAAAGCGTTAATGCGTTTTTCCACTTAGTCATAAATACTTACATAAGCACCTAAGGTGATTGAAGGATGCTATGAGGAGAAACTTAATTAACATTACACCTAGTGTTATTATTACGAGCAAACACAAATATATAGTATCACTCATTATATTTTTATACTTTGTTTTATTAAAGAAATGAATTGGTGATAATGATATGATTGTTTTAATATTGTGAGGAAATATTAAAATATATCATGTTTCCGCCCGGGTTCGAACCGGGGACCTTGCGCGTGTGAAGCGCACGTGATAACCACTACACTACGGAAACCTTATGAGTTGAGTGTACAGTTTATACTATATAAATGTAAATAAAAAATTTAAATTAAAATAGCTGTTTTATTAAGAAAAAATTATTGGTAAAATTTTCCATTTTTTTTTTTTTTTTTTTTTGTATCTAAAGTACTCTCACTAATATAACGTCTATATCCTGGATTAAAATTAAACTTGGTTTGTGTTTTTCAAATTTATTATGACTTTTTATATGATGGCCCTTCTCTATAAAATTTTAAATTAGAAAAATAATTTGGAAAAACGCTTTTTTTTCGACTTTTCTTTTATCGTTAGTTTTTACCTGTCTGGAAATTAGGGGAACACAAAAGTAATGGTTTAATATAACAAATAAACATTGTTCATTGTACTCAATAACGAGTAACAGAAAAAGTGGTTATTGATTGTATTTAGAGTTCTGAAATGGAATAATAATTAAAAGAAAAGATATTTTAATAAATATTTTTCCAGTTCTTATATTTTCTGAATCTTCTCATATTTTTAGGTCGTGCTGCCATCTGTGTTTTGAGATGCCTGTTATAATTACATCGCTGATTTTATTACGCCATCTTGAAAATATTTTATCTTTAGTAAAAGGGTACCTACAGTAATTTTAAGATTTTCAATTGAGTTGTTAAGGGGACTTGATTTTTTGAATATAGTATCCTATAAACACAGCAAAAGAGAGAGGGGGGAATTAAGTAAAGTGAGAAGAAAGAGAGACAAGAAAGACAAAAAGAAAGGAAAAAGAAGGAAAAATAGAGGGCGAGGGGTAATAGAAATTAGGAGAGAGAGAAAGAAAGAAAGAAACGAATAAGAAAATTAGAGTAAGTAACTCAGTTAATAAAAATCATTAATTTTACAACTATTAAGTCATTCATCACACATTAAAAGAACAGAAGGAGAAACGAGGTAGGGGAAAGAGAGAAAAAGAAAGACCCTGTCTTATTCTTTATTTTATAAAACTAATATTTTCTTTCTAATTCTTTTTTATATCTTTCTCATTACTTATTCTGATTTATTATTTTTCTTTTCTCGTTTCCTATCTCATTCTCTTTCTGTAAATTTCATAGCTCATTCTCCTCTTGCTTAAAAAAAAAGCAGAATTGTAATACTTTGTATTCGTTGTTATAAAATAATTAACAGGTACTAATTAGTTTGTTAGAAAATTGATAAAACAATATTTTTAAAAGTTACACAAATTATTTTCCTTAAATAGGAAAAAAAAAACACAGGAGAAAAGATAGGCCGTATTTAGTAAAAATAAACATCATATACGTACATCATATATTTGTACCTCTTTTATTGAGCCTAAATAATTGTATTCAGATTATGAATTTTAGTAAGTAAAATTGACTTACCTTCAATTTGTCTTTCACCTCTTCCCGTATAAATGTAAACATTGTATTAGAAACCTTAATATTATATTGTATAACATATTTTTTGAAAAAATGATGTGTGGAAAATCTATCAATATTTGTGGTTTTAAACGGTAAAAAACAAACCCGGTTTAAAAATAGTATATTTTTAATTTAATGTTTTGTATAATATTTCTCTTAATTTTGTTAAAAATCAGAAAAAAAATTATGTTTATATACCATTATGAGACCCATTAATAAATATAAAATATTTTTTAATGAACTCAATATTAGTTTCTTTAAAAAAACTGGTTGAACTGAAGTAAAAGAAGAAAATAATAGGTAATTTAAAGGATAGAAAGTGAAATATTTTCTAAGAATAAATTATGCAATTTTTGTTCTGTATAAACGAATACAGCAGGAGGTTCTTTTGATACTTGGATAGTTCTCTCTTTTTAACAAAAACTGCTCACTGTTCTCACTGCCCTCCTTTCTATTACTACTATATTTACCATTAGAAACTATAAATCATAACACTAAACATTTTCCCTTCTCTTAATGAGTAAGGTCATGAATCGGCTATTTCTATAATTACCCTGTGTTTTTCACATTTTGGCCGTCAGAAGAACCATTCACTATTGACAAGTTAATCTAATAAACTGGGTGAATGAAAAAGGTGTATCGCCCTAGAGCAAAGATACATCCCCCCTTCAAACCAGTTCCTAATTTATGAGATGGCGGATCCCAATAGTGAATGAATTATGTCCCTACACATATTTCATTCTTCATCGAATCTCGAAATCACAGAGCACAGTTCCTCCTAACTCTTAGGTGTTCTAATTTAGGCATCAATAACTCCGGCTAAAGTGTTGGCAATATTTCCTCAGCTAACAGATTTTTGTGCAAGTCTCTATTATGGAGGCTGATTGGTTCATCAAACTTATTGCCCCTTAGATTAAGAAGTGATCTAACAGAAGGCATTATTTGTAGAGGAAGCTTTTTCGTCTCAATCATACGCTCGCTATAAGGGATACTAGAAGATAAGGGGCTATCCATTAGATAAAAATCGTTAGCTTTGAACAATATCTGTACTTTATAATTTTTATTTCAATATTATACCAAGATATTAAACTAATTAAAAATTTTAATACCTATTTTATAAATAGCTTCTAACTCAAGATTAGGAATTTTGCACTTTTTGTGTGGTCTTTCCATTAATAAAAGGACAATTCAGAGTATTTAAAAGCGGAAAACCACTCGAAAAAGCGACTCATTTTCAATGTTGAGCAATGTATTATCATCATCATCGATTTTTGTGGTACACAGCGCCGAAGGCGCTTTTACCACGCTGGAGTTGCAAACATCAATTAAAATAAAACATGAATAAGAACAGCATCAAAATAAAGGCAGCAGGAGATGGAGGGAAGCGGCCGTGAGAGCCGGGGAGAGAGCGGGCTGAGCCAAGCGAGGAACAGAGAGGTTGGCGAAGCTAGAAGCGGCTGGAGATGACTGTGGTGGAGAAGGGGTATTTTTTGTCGATTTGCGGGTCGTTAAATATAGCTTGAGAGTTTATCATAGGATTTGGGTGCGTGGTAAGGGAGTTGAAAAACTTGGTGGCAGAAGCTTGAATGAATTGAGGAAGGGCTGGAGTTTTAAATTCCTGTTGAATCTCCTTCGTGGAGACGTACCAAGGAGCGTCAGTGGCCCCTCTGAGGACCTTGTTCTGGATCAACATCAGTTTCTTGAGATTGGTTTTCGCGGTGGTGGCCCAAATGGGGGATGCGTAGGTCAGCAGGGGTCTCAGAATCATTTTGTAGAGGAGGACTTTATTCTTGAGGTTGAGTTTGGATTTTTTGTTGAGTAGGGGATATAGGAACCTGAACTTGCATCTGTATTTTAGGATAGTCTTGTCTATGTGAAGCTTGTAATTAAGTTGGTCATCGAGGTGGACGCCGAGGTATTTTGCTGAGGAAATCCAGTTGAGCTTGGTATTATTGAGAGATAGTTGGTTTGGGAACTGCTTGCGTCGTTTTTTCCTGAAGAGAATTGCCTGTGTTTTGGAGGAGTTTACTGCAATCTTCCACCTACGGCACCAGGTTTCAAAGTTGTTTAGGGCTTTCTGAAGACGAATTTGGATGGATTTGGAGGAGGGGCTTTGAGCTACGATGGCCGTGTCGTCGGCGAAGAGATGGAGAAAGGTGTTTGGGGTCTTGGGGATGTCGGCTGTGAATATGTTGTAAAGTAATAGACTGAGGATAGCGCCTTGGGGGGTACTAGCTTTGATGGAAAAGGAGGTGGATGAATCTTTGGAGACTTTTACCTTGAAGGATCTGTTTTGAAGAAAAGAATGGATGATACGTATAAGGTACGGTGGGAATTTGAAAGCGATGAGTTTGTTAACAAGTCCATCGTGCCAGACGCGGTCGAAGGCCTTGGCTACATTAAGGAAGACCGCACCCGTTCTACGGTTGTGGTTGAAGCCGGCAGTGATACAATTAGTTAGACGGAGGAGTTGGTGTACAGTAGAGTGACGTTCGCGGAAACCAAATTGTTCCGTGGGAAGGATGTTGTTTTCGTTGCAGTGGAGGGACATCTTTTGTAGTATGATTTTTTCAAATAATTTGGAGATGGTGTTGAGGAGGGAGATAGGCCTTTAACTATTAGCATCGTTGGATGGTTGACCGGGCTTTGGAATCATAATCACTGTTGCCTTCTTCCAGGCATCCGGAAAATAGTTGTGGTGAAGACAGGCGTTGAGAATTTTGCATATATTGGTGGTTACATTTAGGGGGATCTTCTTGAGTGCCAGGTTCTCTATCTCATCAGGGCCAGGGGCTTTCTTATTCTTCAGTTTTTGAATTTCGGTGGCAACTTCAGCAGGAGAAACGAAAAAAGGTGCAGGAGTGGGAGAGGTACAGTTGAGGAAAGCTTGGGTGGTATTCTTTACGTTGATGTCATAGATGGGGACGGAAAGATGTGAGTTTGGAGTGAAGGTCATAGCCAAGGCTTTACCGAAAACTTCAGCTTTGAGCAATGTATTAGGAATAGCGAAGGTTTTAAGCCTCATGCTGATGATATCAGCCACTCAGATCATGTGATTTTGTCGCCAATATACATAATGGGCCATGGAGACTATTTAAAAAAGTGCAGGTTTTATCCATAGTAATGTGTTTTCTATGAGTTGTTACTTCCTGTATAAATTTCAGTTGTCAATAAAAATAGCAGAGAAAGAATTAATAAAATACTTATAGGTAATGACAATGAATTTGAATGTCTCCTTTTAAAACAACTGAGATAACCACCCCACAGGGGACAGGGTGGCTTAGTTGGATTTCGTGGTGCACGTTTAGCAGTCTGCGCACTGTACATGTCGTCGATTCGATTCCGGCCCTTGCCCTGGATATACTTTCTCTCTTCTGAGTCAGTAAAAATTCGGTTGTATCTGTCTTACTTGACAAAGGTTTATAAACGGATCCTTGAGATCAAGCACACAGACCGGAAAATATATGTAACCAAATACCAATACCAACCACCCCCACAACTCAGTTGCACTTTGGAGTACTGAATCAAGCAACGCAACTCAGCCATCGTCCTTTCTCCGAGTGGACGTACGGGGGATTTCCCCGAGCGCGTTTTATTTCAGTAGAAAGAAGATGCATTTTCACTTTCGAATATATAAGCTGATATTGTTTTCAACCCCAGTTCGCAGAGAGAAAGAGGTAGCTGTTCATTAAGGACACGTTAATTTTTATATTAACTCGTCTGATTGTCCAGTTCTGGGTCCTGTGAGTACTTTTTAGAACTCTCGATTAAGTTGGATGTGAGTGAGGATTACTTCTTCCTCGTCTGGATTATCATCGGGTAATGTAAAGATTCTTCATTATACCAGTTATATTGCCTTAAACGAAGTGCACTCTGTTGTTGTCCTTGAAACAACCATTTTTTTGAATTTATGGATGACGTTTTCAATAATGACTTTTAACCTCCTTTTATGAATTATTTTTATTGCCTCATCAAGTGTGGTACATAATGGCCTGAAGTGGCCCTCGTGCCATAAAACTCCAATTAACCAACCAATTAAGCGTTAACATCTCCTTAGCATTATAGAGATTTAGCTTTATTAATTTTTATGAATTCAAATCTGAGTGTTAACCAATGTATTACAAAGTATTAATCTATAAACTTACCTCAGTATTTGCAATATTTCTCATGGCCTTCCAAAATGTATTAAATTAAGAACTGAACACCATCCCTGTATAATGTTTAAACTTTTCAAACATCAGTGCGATGATCTACAATAGATTTGCATTACTTGGAGGAATAAATCTCCAAACAAAATTTCAGACTTTTAATCTAAATTGTGGAAACAGCGAAAATTTAGTATAAAATTATAGAAGTTTTCACTTTTCCCCCCTTCAGGGAATTTTTTGTACACTATTTCAAAGTTGTTTTCTTCTATTAACCAAGCCTGAGCTATCGTATTATTTAACCTACATTATTCTGCTGAAACCAAGCTTTATTTTTTAATGAGGTATGTAGAGAGGTCTCATATGAAACACGGCCCCCATTACGAAAATTAATGGTTAAATAACCAGTTTAACATTCTCGGGAATAGTTCAAAAAGCAAACAGGCCAGAACAAATAAGAGTAATCGATATCGAAATAACGTTTACTTTTCCTCTTAGCTCAACTATCACGATATAGCAATTTAGAGTCGTTATTCAATCACTCTCTTTCATACTTCGAAATGGATTACATGATTATCGTGTGTGTTAAAGGTTTTCTTTCCATCATTTTGAATCGCCTTCTCGTTACTTCACTATAGCACGCTTTCAACCACATATCTCGTGAAATGCTACAGAATGAAGTGAAGATCTAACACTCATCAGTAACACTCAGTTGTGGCTTTTAAAGGGTCTTTCCGAGAATTATTTTGTAGCGGAATTGGATTTTGAAAGAGATTTTCATTGTTTGATGAGTAATTGGTCTCTTAATGTTTTTAAAAAGGAAGTGTGGCTTCTTCATTCTTTTTGTTAGTTTTTCAAACAGCTCTCTACTGATAGGAAATATTTTTAACCCTTGGATTATGGATTCTCCAAATAACTTCCGTAAAGGCAGAGGCTAATGATGTAATTAAAAATAGCTAGTTAGTGAAGAGTAACTATTTTGAAACTTGGTTACAGAATATTTAATGGGATAAAAAGTAAATGTAGAGCTTTAAAAAGAGTCCTTCATTTGGAGCTATTTCGTGACTGATCGGCCGTGAAATCGTTGGTCGCTCGTGCTGGCCGCCATGTGTAGTCACGGTCGAACTTGCTGAACTGATATCATTACTTAAGTGCGTTTTGTTAAAATAATTTAAAAAATATTTTTTATTTAGAAACAAATACAAACCTCCTCGTGTACCACACAGTATACCACGAGGCGTACATACGTATAAGTAAAGATACAGATACAGAAAATATACAGAATTACAATCTAAAAATCTATACTATGTACAGATTTAGAAAACAGAGTAAAAGTTTCTAATCTTCCAACCAGATTCGAGAAAGCAGGAGGCCAGCGTATGAAAAGGCTATCTAAGCCTCTCCTGAAGTCAGATTTATAGTTTGCATGCAAACTACAGTGTAGACTGTAGAATTACATGTTCGACATTCTCTTCAGCATCACCACTGGCACAATTGCTATTTGACGAAATACCAAATCTGTATAGGTTACCCTTAAATTTTCCGTGACCAGTTAAGATTTTAGTTAAAGCCTGTTGAAAAATATTTACATGTTAGACGATGAATTGCACTCGGAAAGAACCTTCTTGTCCACTGAGCATTTGACGAGGCAAGATATTCTCTGTTACAGTCTTTGATAGTTTTCTCTTTAGAGATAAACTTCCAGTGGGAAGCCGGAATACTCATCTCCAAATCGATATCAAGTCTTGTAGCTTGTTTAGCGAGTAGATCTGCTCTCTCATTACCAAAGTTACCACTATGCCCCCGAATATAAGTAAAACGAATTTCGGCAACGTTTTCAAGCGCACAAATAATGGAATGGATCTCCACCATAAAATTTTCCGTGGTAACTGGATTACTCAAGAGATAAAGGGAAGAAAGAGAGTCTGTGCTAATGAGGTATTTTACAATCCTAGTTTTATAATGAAAATTTTGAATCCATTTTATAGTAAGATTCAGACACAAAAGTTCGGCCTGGAAAACAGAACATTTATCAGGTATACGATGTTTGATGGTTTCTTTCTCAGTTCGATTTTCATACACAACAAAAAAAAGACCAACTTTACCGTCCATCTTGCTCCCATCCATAAACAAGTTATATTATACTCAAAATTAATACTGTCATAATTTACAACATTAACGGGTTTTCTACTAGAAAGATGTGGGAAACTTGCAATAAGAAGCCTACCATCTAAATTATTGCAATGATGAGAACTTGATATGACGCTTGGCTTCAATTCAATGTCATTTAGAATGACAAGGTCGATAGGCGGAAGTCCCGAAATAACAAACAGTGCATCGTAGCTAACAGTTCTGTAGACCCGAATATTTCGAACCAAAAATCTTCTTTGAGTCCTTCTTAGGAGTTTACTATTTGTTTTCTTTCTCAAGGAGTTTCCCCTAGCTCTTGAAGCATAGGAAACAATCCGAAGAATTCCCTGTTTATAAATAAGTTTAAGAACGTCGGTCTTTACTCCATACATATTCTTAGAAACCCTCAGAAAGCGAAGAAGAACCCTTTCACACTTTTTTGAAACAGAGGAAATATGTTGTTTCCACTGTAATATTATCTACGATAATACCCAGATACTTCATCTGGTTGCATTTCTTCAATAGGTTCACTCCCAAGTGTGAAGTCAATCGTTTCAACAGTCTTTGATTTTTTTATGTTAATATAGTTGAAATTATTTAATAAAAATAATTTTAAATACAAGAATTATGAAACAAAATGCAAGAAGAACAAATGACATAATTTTTAAAATAAAAGTAGCTTGTTATTTTACAAGTAATTTAAAATACTTAAAAAAGTATTCATAAACTTATATATTCTTCAAATTCATAAACTTTTATATTATATACTTATAAATATGTACAAAAATTATAAAATTAAATTAAAGTTCAACTGGCCGCTCACTCCAGTTAATACCTCGAATCATTTCAATAAACTAATTGAAAGTGTTCACATTGGCCTCCTTGCTGGATTTTTTTAACATATAGATTGCTAAATAAAATTCAAAATCCAGTTGTAGGTTTGGAGGGTGGCCTTTATATGGCGCCATGTTGACTCGATGGTGTGGGTGGCATCCTTAAGGGGGTCCACAAAATTAATCTTGTGATTCACTTTGAGATGGTGATATCCCTCCTCTCCCGAAGTGTCATATACGGCATCCAAGAATCACTATGGATTGTGGTTCCCTCTTCAACCAACGTTTTAACTGAACTTAGGGTGGCTCTGGTTCTGTCTACTACAGCTGCCAGAAGCAACTTCCCGGATCCCCTTTCAACTCCTCCAAAGACCTACTGGCCCTCCACATGGTGGCCTATATGGTATTTCCTTTTCCCGAATAAGTATTCGTCGATCTCTACGACTTTTCCTTCCCTTCCAATTTTCTCGAACGGATTTTCAATGAACTCGAGGATTACAGTTTTCTTCTGTAACTATTGTTTCCAATCTCGTGGCCAGATTTTTGGTGCATAGCCACAATTTCCCATATGCTAAAGTGCGAAGGAAAGTTATTTTTGATTATTTGATCGTAAGTCACTTTCCGTCGCAGATGGTCCTTCGTATTAACTAGCGGCCCATCTGAATGGTGACTAGTCCACCTGTTACAAATATTTCTTTGCAACCTTTAACACAGCAACGGTTGACCATTTTCAAGAAGATCCAAATAACACGGCAACACTTCCCGACAATGAAGTTCGACAGTGAAAACAATTTCCAGAAAGACCGCCTTCTAAACTCATCAGGGTTACCATTGCTCACTTTTCCACCATAATCTCTCCTCTAAAGAGAGAAGCTAGAACTTCACCATAAAGAGAAAATCTTCTATTGGTGCATAATGTTCTAATATGGACTTTGTACCATAAAACACCAACCAACTAATCCCCTATCTTGATTTTTTGTCGATGGATTTTGGTAACGTTCTCGAATGTTTTCCGTTGAAAATCACAAAATTTTGAATTCAGTGGTATTCAATGATTTCAATAGAATTACACTTCATGGGTTGCTTCATCCATTTTTAAAGAGTAGTCTTCACCATTGCAAACAAAAGTGTAGATCGTAATAACACTTTTCCATGAATCAAATCTGGCTTTTTTTTGCGCATTTCTTTTAGAAGACTAAGTAAAGATTCGTCCATTTGCAATTGTAGGTCATCTACTACTTGATCAGAAACCTCCTCCCTCGGTAGGCGATTTATGTAAGACAAGTTTTCTATCCAACCGAATAGGTCCTCACTTTCTTCTGAACCCGGATTTTACATTGTCGGCTTATCCTAACTTACAATATGTGATGATGGTACACCACTGAAAACTTTGGTCACCTTTTCAAAATATTCGTTGATAATCGCATGGGAAACACAGGTCATTGCTAATTTTATGTCTTGAAACATTCTCAGTGAAAGTTCATCTTTTTGACTCCTAAGAAGTATTGGAGAATTGGAGAAGAATTGGAGTAAGCCTTGAAAAGAACAATTATTATAGGATCATTTGGCAGCTATGTCCGCCTGCGGTTCAAGAAAAGGTTCATGAAAAGGTTCATGAAATACCGAAAAGTAAAATTTTATATAATTTGTCTTGTCTGATGCTTTATGCCCTGATATGGGCACTGAGCCATAAGATTAGGATTCCTAATCCTCCATATTGTCCTCTGGTTCTTCTATGCCTAACCTATCCATGATAATATTAAATCTATCTAGTAACAAACGGTTAAAAGAAGAGTTCTGCTACCCCCTTGATTAAATCCTTTTGCTGCTCTATGATACTAATTTTATTTAAGATCTTCTTTTCTGTCTTTCCTCCTTCTCTAATTCTTTTATTATTTTGAGTTAAATTTAAGGCTTTCCGTTATATATCTCTCCAAGAATTGTGTTAGATGTCCGGACGCTTCCGTTGCAGTATTTAAGGGTAGTTCGACTGGTAGAAATTAATCAAGTCAAGTCAATAGTCAATTTATTACATTTATAATTACAATTTTACATTTACAATTTACTAAAACAACGGCACACACAGAGAGAAAAGAAACCGACAACAACAAAAAAATAAGAAAAACAAACGAATAAATACCAATTAATAAATAAATAAAAGAAAAATATTTTTTAAATATTATTGTGAGATATCATAAGAGCAATAGCTCGTACATGATATCAAAAATGTATATTCCTGGGATACTGACAACGCTATTGAGATTTACTTAGATATTGCAAAAATATTTTTAATTGTGTCTTGCGCTTCTATGAGTTTGGTGATATTTGTTTTAAAATCTGCATAGTTTCATTCAATAATCAATTTCCGGGAGCATACGATTGCCAAAACAAATTTCATCCTCGCTCTAACAAGGAGCTTCATCCCTTGCCTAGAAGTCCTTTGGCAGTATTTCGCAAGCATCCTGTATTTTCGAAACGCCCCATATCGTTTGTTTTATATAACTTGAGGGCTAATAAAGGTTAAAGTATGATGATGGGTCAGTGTACAGTTTTGCTGAAAGAAGGTTTGGAGAAGAAGTCGCTAAATATGTGTTTAATCCTCTATGCAGAGGTATTTCAGCAGGGGATGCTAGAGCTCAGTATACGGTCCATGTTTCCTCCATTGTATGATTATGAAATGAAGCATGGATCGATTATTATTAACGGCTTAACTAGCCAAAATTGCATTACCACCGCTCAAGAGTTCATGACTATATGAGGAGCGAACAATCAAACCGTGCTTTCTCCTTCGGACACAAATTTTCAGGAAACACAAAAAACATAACTTAAAATATAACTAATTTTGAAATATAATGATCGTTTGTTTACCTATATTTCTAGTTTCTAGGAAGATTTGTAGTCATAATTTACCTGAAAACAGAAAATTAATTATTAAAAATGCATTTGAAATTTGGAGAAAGCACGTTTTGACTGAACACAGTGGAGGAAACATGGTTTGATTGTTTCCAACATGGATAAAACACTTTTTGAATGAAAATAAGTTTACACACATTTTATTAGAAATGTTATTTAATGATTTTGTAATTGATTAGAGCAATATTAACTTAACAATGCCATGTTAACAATATTAACACAAAAATATAATAGAAAAATAATAGCGATAATAACATGAAAATGATATTTGATATAATTTTTTACTGGAATATTATCAATATTAATATGTGAATTATAAAATGAAGTTAACAAAATAAGGACATGGAAACTATATCTGAAAATTGTAGAGACCCTCTAAATTTTTAATCAAATATCTTCATCCAAATAATCACATATACTTCCTGCGTTTCCTCATTGTGCCTGCTATTAAATTATTGTTTGTAATAATTTCTTTATACCAAATGAAATTGTGTTGATTTTGCCACTCTTCGCCATACATTAATTTCAAAAGCTTATCAACATCTTTTTTCTTTTCAAGTGATATTGCATGACTAAGAGGAAGAGGTTGTAAGACTAATCGTTTCACGACAGCAGCATTAATCCCCTTCTTAAGAAGACTTGCACCCTGCTGTTCACTTTTTCTTCAAATTTGTAGTTTTTGAAGCCTTTGACTTTGACACTTCCTCTACTTTTTTCTAAAACTATTTTTTTTTCAATTCTGATATAAACTGTAAATTTTTAAAATAAACATTAAGTGATTTTGTATCAAAAAGTTCCCAATACTTTTACATCACCAACTTTTTTGTACAGTTCATAGTATTGTTCCTTCGAAGTTATTATTACATTTTTTTAAGGATTTTCTCAACACGACCGAAAACACGATCTGCTGGGAGGAAACTATATCCTCTAACTGGGAAGTACAGTAATATATTTTCAATACTACTTGAGGTTGTGTACATAAAGTGCATAAGCATATGAATATTGATGTTATTTTTGTTTTGGGCAATACACCCATCACTGAAGAGGCGCAAAGTTTTTTTACCTTCAAGGTCCATTGTCTTTAGGTGGAAATGTAAGGCTGATGATATTTCAGTGCTGCCTTTACCTTCTAACTCTTCAGACCATGTATAGAATGTTGGATTTAGACCATCCAAAGTGGTTATGCATAAGCTATAAAAGTTCAACTGCCTTAAGTAATAGGCATCTTGAATATTAGTTTTGGGCAGCTGTTGAATTTGTTGTAAGTCAAAACAAAAACTAACAACTGAATTATCTGTGTCTTCTTTCATTATAGAAAAAATTGCATTGGCTCTTAGCCTATGAATTCTTTTTTCAGTCATATTATTCACTTTTTCTGCAGACCCTGCAGGACAGGATTTTATTTTTTGGTCAAGTATAGTGTACATGTGCTGCAAACGTCACTAGCAGGCGACTTAAACCCTATATTAAATTCATTTACAAATATTCTATAGAACATAGCGAAATGAACTTTGTCCAGATTGTCGCTGCAGTTTTGGTTGTAAACTTCATGCAACTTCCTTATACTTAAATTACAGTGCAAGTACAATGGCTTCGATTTTTTTCTTCCATAATGGCTTTCTGAAGCCTTTAAGTTTGATATGAATTCTCTTACCTTCTTTTTTTTATTAAAACTTAAGTGACTTTTTCTATCTCCTCCTCTCCTTTCCTCAATAGGTTCCCCGGCATATACTTTAGTAGCAATATTGGCCAACCTGGTACGACCAATTTTTGTTATTGCTAGGAAATTGTTCTTGCACACAGGAATTCTCATACCGCTACTACTAGGAATGAAATAAGAAGCAGAAAATGCATGCTGTGATCCTGTTGATTGCGATTTGTTTTGGTTTGGGTAGTTAGGTCTGCGCCGAATTACATTTTTTGTAACAACTAACGAAGCCATAATAGAATCTTGTCGCTGTTTGTTTTTAATTTTATAAAGTCTGTCCCTAAGTTTCATAACGTCATTAGATTTAACATTTGTACAAGACAGTGATTTAGAATTATGTTTGCAGGGATAATAAACATTGATCCCTGAGGATGCAGAATGTCGCATCTGCTTTGCTGTAATCATTTTCCCACCAGTTCTTTGTCTTTTTCTAGTTCCGCAATTTGTATTACTGACTAAAACCCCATCTATTACTTCTTCCATTCTCAAAACCCACCCTTCTCTCTTAAAACAACAAATCGAGGCGCGATCAAAAGACGTGAGTGGGTCACGTGACGAGTAAGAAAAGCTGTGATTGGCTGACTGGAGGAATCACTGTTTGAATGAAATCCGGCTCTGGAGGAAACACGTTTTGATTGAAACATCAATTTTCTAAGTAGGTTTAAAATAGGATAAAACTTGTTTTCGTTAAAGATAATAGCATATTTTTGTGCTATTTAATGTGGAGATCAAGAAAATATCAGTAACACATTTTTTTTTTATTTTGGGAGAAAACACGGTTTGATTGTTTGCTCCTCATATAGCTCCTTAGTCCGAAAAGCATTTGACAAGTTTTGGAAAATGTGGGCAGAGTTTGGCCGAAAAGGAAGAAAAAAGAATTAAAGAAGCGTATCTGAGCAGGTGAGGGTGCTGAAGAGGATGGCACAGGCAACAGCTGGGGCGTCATAGGGCGTCCTCTCTGATGAAACAATTTTCCCTCTATACTTTAGCCTTATCTAAAACAATACACTATAACATATAAAATTCACAGTAAAAAAGAATCTATCTTTTAAACAATAACTTAGAAACCAAACTTAGAAAATTTACTTTTGATGGGTGAAATCAGTTTTTAACCTATAATATCTCAAATTGTTCACGTTTATGAAAAACAATTAGCTAGACTGTGAGCTCTGGTTGTAAGGATGCTAACTACATGTGTAGCGTTGCCATACTACAGTAAGTTTAGCTAATAAAACAGTGTAGGAGCGAGGTACAGTTAGGTCCGAGATACAATACTTTCCCCTATGAGTGAGTTTCTACGAGTTTTACGAATAAAATTCCTGAGTTTTACGAATAAAAAACATTTGGAGAAATTTCAAATTGAAAATCTTCTCGGGTAGTTTATAGAGAACTACATTGCATTATTTACTATTCCTAATCACCATCGAAATTAATAATAATGTAACAAAAATCAATCGGAGCCGGTTTTAATTACAAAAATTACCTACTTATCCCTTCAGAGTTTCAATATTGATGATGTTGTGGGGAGGGACAAACTTTTAGAGAGCTTTTCAATGGCATCGCTTACCGCCTTCACTTGAGCCCTGGTGAAAACTCAATTTGTTAATGAACCATTGATAAGAGAAAAATCTCCTCTTCAACGGTGACTAAATCAGTGGCTATAAACCAAACGTTTTATGGATTTTCAAAACAAGCCTAATCCAGCAATTCCGATGCGAGCAATTCCTTTGCACCATTATCAACGGCTACCAAACTGAAAATAAATCTCCCCCATGATAAATTGGTCCCCAACTAAGTAAATAAATATCTCTCCCAGGAGTCCTCAAAGATGTACCGAAGTGAAGAATTGGAGAAGGGTCATTAGGAGAAACACTTTTACGATTTTATAATCTCTGCCGGCGGAGCCACTGCCTGACAGGGAGCCGTAAATCTCTACGGCCGCTGGTAAACATGTGGTATCGGTCCGGCTTCCTCTTATTTACATCTCGCCACCGACTTTTTGCGATTCATCAGGAGGACTTGGGGACAGCCTGGAGGACTTAATTAGGAGGGAATCGATAAACATGTAGGGTGATAAGATGCAGCTAAGACGCACCTTGTTTTGGCTGAAAGCTGGGTTTACCCATTTCCAGCTTTTGCGACAGTAGAAACAAGACTGCAAATATAAAGTGGTAGTGAGTTCCTTAAAACATCGAGTTGGGGAAAGAGAAGATAGAATACATAGCTGACGAGAGAGTTTTCTTTAAAATTAAGAATAACATAAATCGGTCTTTAAAAGTACGTGTGATTTTAGATTATTGGAAGTTTGAAGACTTTTCTGAAAAAGATATTTCACTGCCCTTTTTTAGTCAAAACAATAAAGTAACAAATATTACACTTAAAATTAAACTACTTCTTCTAAGCAGTTCATAACATTACCAAATATTGTTGTTTAAAAATGTGCCAGTTGACCGTATTTTATATCTATTAAGATCTAAAGTATCTGAGAAATAGTGTAATTAATTTAAATTGTCCAATTCAAGATTTCTTTATAATAAAGACATTTATAAGATTAAGATGAAATCATACTGAAGGGATATTAGGTACTCTATTCCTCCTATACTACAATGAAATAAAAATTAAATTATTACTCTTAAAAATTAAAATGTATTCAAAAGAATTATTTTAAAATGTACTTTCAATAAACATTTTAATACTTTGGATAACCTTGGATTCATATTTTAAAACAAAAATATACGGAAATGTGAAACATGTGAAGCGTAAACCACTGAAGCCGGGTTATCATTGAAGCGTTGGACCTGATCTCCACGTAAAAACCAGAATAAAAACACTAAGATCTTTCTTTTTTTTTTCTATAAACGAAACTCTTTTATTTTACTCAGTGCAGTGCTTACTCTTTTATAACAACAAGGAAATATTCAAGATAGCAAATTCTGAAGACAAAAAACCCCTCTATCCAGTGCAAGCGCTCCACTCACCTACAGAATTGCCACACATGCAACTAGAAATGAAAATTGATGTAATGTTTTTTTTATTTGGCACTTATATGAAACTTTCTTCTTCATACCATGCTGTTATTTAATGGCAATTATTAATGTTTGTCGGCAATAGATATATATTTATTCTTAGGGGAATATTTTTCCATTCTTAAAAAGCTGTTAAAAGCCCATAGAAAAAACGTAAGAGGTGCATCGTAATCGTAGTTTGATCAGAGCTCTTTTTCTCCTTCAATGCATTTAATCCTCCTCAAACACCCACACCAGGCGAAAACAATTACTACCTGGACGAGGAAGAACACCCGAAAATCTCTTAAAATCTTCGCGAGCGTAGACAAGTCGTCTCCTTCTCACACAGGGCGGTCAAAGGTCGAGTTGAGGAATGTTGTGAATCACTTAAAATATCCAAAGTACTTTCCTAATCGCAGAAGCGCATCGTCTTTACAACCCTTAGCCCAGACCGCCTACCTATCAGATTCTGAAACACCGGCTCTGGTGGTAATTGTCGATTGACACGGCAAAAAAAACGTCACATGACCTGTCAATCAGATAAGTGAGTGTCTCCGTGACCTGCAAAGAAACGACCCCTCTAATGGGCCACAGTCGCTTTTTACGGCTCTAATGAAGTCCATTGATAAACGATTGCAGCGAACGAGTTATGGCGATGCTGAAAGAAATGGCTGAAGATGCGAGTAGTTAGTTAGCGACGAAAGAGTAACTACGTGCTGAGTGCTTCCTGTTAGAGACATTGATTCGATAAGCCCATTTGTCAGCTAACGGTCCCTTGGTAACCGGACGTATCAACTTGCTGGTATACATATGAGTATTATACCCTACCCTTACGGTCGTATTCTCTCTTACCTGTCCAGTGGTTAACCAGCACATCTAAAGGGATACGCCAATCTCCAATCAGAATCGGTAACTCCTTCTTTGGGTGTTGGTTAACTGCTGGTCAGGTAGCGGATAATACGGCCTATAATGTTGCCTTGGTTCATAGATACTCTTTTTAGTATGATTCACTCATTAAAAGTTACTTGTCCTTCAATATTAAGAAGACGAAAAAAGCTTGCTTTGGGGAGGAGTATGGAATATAATTAGCTATGATATACTAATTCATTGGAAGGGTTTTTGTCCTGAGTCTTGTAAGTTCACTTCATTTTTCCTTTTATTTAATAGACTATTATATTATTGTCCAATTCTGAGATCTCTGAGAGATATCACAGCCAAAAAAAAAATCTGCAGAATTACTTAAAAAATGGTTAAAGTGCAGCCAATCTTTAGAATTTACAATGGTCATAAAAAAAACTGCAGAATTTCTAAAGCAAGGAATTAAAACCTTTAATTTGGCTTCTCCCGGGTACAATATAACTGCAGACTTTCTAAAGCAATGAAAAAAACTGAATTTCCTTCTCTTGTGAACATTATCTGCACTTTCTAAGCATAGGGTTCTAAGGTATCACAAATCAGAATATTTTTACAAAGAACACTCACGTCATTATCAGATTTCTTAAAATTTTTAGTTATTATTTTTTCTTCTATTAAGAATACTTCATCATTACATGTGATTATGTGTTTTATAACTAAACATATATTTGGTTTCACATATATGGCATAATCTCCTCTTACAAATTTTTTACAGTAATTAACAGTACAATAATTTTTTTTCAAAACAATCTTTTATAAAAAGTAACATTATTTAAACATTGATCATTGGGAATTAATCTTAAAATTTCTTTTTCTTGTAATCTTTCCAGCTTAGAACTTACATCTTCACCAAACATCTTGCATTTCCCAACTATAACACATTTTTCAGTCACATGCCGCTTATGCTGCATTGCTTCAATGAATGCAAAAAATTGAGGATTATTAACATTCTTTTCATTAATTAAAAGTTGACACATATATTTCATCAAGTAGGAGTTTATTATCTGTATAGGTACTACTTTTGTTCCATGGTGAAACTGTTTAAGCTTTTCTAAACTATCCTCGAAAGGAAAGCAGGAGTGGGCCCCCAATGGCCCCCATGCCTGAACCGTTTGGGGAAGATGTAACAAGAGATGAATGTTGTAAGTTTGCTCGGAAACACCATAAATATCCTTCACATTCTCGACAAACTTTCTTAGGGACACTTCAGCCAAATCTGAAACTGCGAAATTTCTTGGCCTATCAAAAGTGTCACACCATTGACAAACAACAGCCAATGTTTGTATACTCTTTTTTTGAGTAAATTCATCAATAAAATAGGGGATGATAGCAAAAAAAATCTGAATTCAGAGGCTTTCCAAAATCCCAGATCGCTGAGGGTTCTTAGCTTCCTCACGGCTTCATTGGGTAACGTAATTGCTTTTATTCACTCGTTGAGAGCAGACTTTACTAAGGGAACTTAACTAAGGGAACTTTACTAAGGACTTTACTAAGGGAATAGTCACACCCTGTAGACTATACCCAAATGTTGAGAATTTGTCTGGTGACCCCAAGTAACACTGAGTGCATTAGATCAGGGACGAATCCAGACACCATATTAAAATGAGGGTACAACCTCATCAAATCAGATGGGCCTTTGACCCCCAAGACAGGTTCATTGTTATCAGATGCCTGCTTAGCAAACTCTAAAGTGCTTTGAAATGTGCGCAAAAGAGCTGGGTTTGAAGGGTAGACTCGGCAATAGCCCTTACCCTTAGGCACTCGTTCTCCAGCAATCTCACAAAATCCACATCCGTGTTTACCGTTATACTGAAGAAAATTTTGTAGCATGGCTCTAGCAGGAGCGTCACTTGTGCAAATCAGTGGGATGACTTTAGTATTTGATTTACCTCTTACAGGATCTATCCAATCAATTCCGATGTCAGCAAGAAATGTGAGCTCCGTGACAAAAGTTTTTAAGAAAGTGTTCATCACACCTTTTGGGGACCAAACCATAAGCCACACAAAAGGATGTGATTTTTCCTTTCTGAGGGTGGTAGCTCATTGATGATGCACTGGATGGTCCAAATCGAATATTTGGACTTCCTGTAAACAGGAATGCCATCCACATTAAATTGAAGGGACATATTTTCTTCTTTTAAATTTAGCACCCTTTTGTAACCTTCGCTACTCATGATATCTACATAGGCATTTGGGACTGATTGAAGCTGTTGTTTATACTGTTTGATGATTACCATCACATCTTCATTTTGTAATTTTAATTTTAGCTGGATTTTTTACGGCATATACAAATAAAAAAATCCTTCTTTCATGTTAGATGTGGAATCAAACTCTTCAGAGCAGCTGGGGCATTGTTGTGGTTTGGGGTTTTCAGAAAGTATGCATTGCATATGTAGCCATGGCAGTATTCACAGTAAAAGTGGACTTCACAAGAGCTGTCAAACATCGATGTTAATTTTGAGAAAAAGGAATGTTTGGAGCTTGGAAGATTATTGGAGGGTAAAATAAGTACTAAAAGTTTAAGCAAATCCTGAGGACAAGCTTGAGTGAGATTATGCCTCAAAGAAAAGGCAAGTAAGCTTATGTAGGCCTCTAGAGTACTTACTTCCGAAGTTGGAAAGAGAGTTTGATGAGCATTTTTAATGTTAATATCTGCATCAAAATATTGCTGCAGAATATTTATATCATTTTCAAGGAACTCTTCAGACGAAGATTTGCTTGTTCCATCTTCCATTTCAACGTCTTTAACCAGGTGATTCCTACATCACTGTCCTTTTTTTAAATTGTGTGCAAGCTAACTTTTCTTCCACAGATAACACTCCATCTTCAAAAACAATAATTCTATGTATTTCAATGTTTAACATTTTATTGTTGATACAAACAATATAATCGGCCGTTTTGAAAGGTATACAGTACACTTTTTTAGTACTCTAAACTTCGACAATGTCATCGACAAATACACAAACTTTGGGATTTCGCACACTATTCCCATTAATTATCATCTTTAAGTTTACTCTAGGAAGGTATGATAATATTTGAGAAGGAACAGAATTTGTAACATGGTGAAAAGTTTTCAATTTTCCAAGAGAATCCTCATAAACGAAGCATGAGTGAGTCCATAGTGGTCCCCATGACCTCACAGCATGAAGCACATGTAAAAGCAAGTGGACGTTGTAGGATTGTTCTGAAGGACCGTAAATACTGCTAACTTCAGAAACAAACTTTGTAAATGCCAATTCAGCTATTAATAAGTCCTGTGTTGAAACGTTTTCACTTGACAAAAGTGTAATACCATTTACAAATAATAACCAATGTTTGTACATTTTTTTTATCTTGTATAATTTTTAGTATAACAGGAGATACAAGTAAAAAAACGCGCCACTCAGAGGCTTTCCAAAACATTGTCTCTTGAAAGACGTAACTTACGAGTCGTTTCATGCGTGAATTTAATAGTTTCAATAATGTTATCTAAGATTAAAATCGAGTTTTGTTTAAAGGATAAAGAAATCCTGATGTGTCAATCCAAAGACAAGCAAACTGTCTGGTTACACCGAGTAACACAGCATGCACACTGTAAGAAAAAACTGTTGTTTTAATGGATATTCTGAAGTACTTTTAACAGAATATCTCAATTTCACGTTAAATACAAATTTTTACTGTAATATAAAAAAAAATCCGTTATTTTTACAGACATTCTTTGAAAAAAACAACAGTCCTGAAATAGCAAATCAGTTGGTAAACACGTAAACAGAAAATCTGTATTTTATTTAAAATACATGCAATACTTCGGGCGCCATGTTTTTTTTTTATTTCACCTGATCGCTAAATCATCGCTGATCACATTATTGCTTTTATTCGTTTTTTATTATTATATCCTCCTTCTTACCTTGGGTGTACAGAAAAAATGCAAGAAAAACACCAAGAACTCCCTAATAGGACAAGAAAATCACACCCAAAATTTGCGTATTGAACAGCTTCTCAAATTATCGTTTTATATCATAAAAGCTTTTGTTTAAAATCTCATAAATTATTTTTTATGAATTAATTGTTGCCAGCGGCTTATATCTAACTGATTAAGCTACATTTAATTCGATTAAATTAATTTATCCGAGAGATTTTCTTTCGTTAATTATTGTATTCTGTTATTTAATACAGAGAAGGTTTGTATATGCAATAACACGATTACCTATTACAGGATTTCCCTGCGAAAATTACAGGGACTTTCTGGCAGCAAATTAACAGGAATTCTGTTAAAAAACAACAGGTTTTTTTACAATGCATGTAGTCAGGTATAAAACCTTTTATCATGTCAAAATGCGGATAAAGCCTCATCAATGCTGATGGACCTTTAACTCCAAAATAAGCTTCATTTCTCTCATGAGCAATTTCAGCATACTGGATTGTTGACACGAATGATCCTATTTCCTTTGTAAATTATCACTCATTTACAAAGAAAATAGGAGTGAAAAGACAATTTACACTTTTCGCTTTAGATGATTCTTCCAAGATGAACACCGGAAGAGAAAGTCTGAATGAGCCTTAACCATTGGGTCTTTCATTATACATACAACTCTTCCTTGCTATCTAAAACCATATAAACAAATTATTTTCACAAATTCTATTAGTTATATGGAAGAATAAAGGTGGAATTTTTTACTTTAGTAATTTAACTAGAAGAGGCAGCGATAAATTTGATCACTTGCATTTTATCAAACAATTCTAGTCAACCGCAATGGATTTTTAGACACCAAGACCGCCAGGTGTTGGAATACTTATCGCGGTTATCTTTCTCACGTAGTTTGCAGTAGTGGCTGGCGAGATTCCGCGAGCGCATGCTATTTAAGCAACCGCCAAAAGCGGAGGCTTTGGACAAGGAATTTATTACCTTCACTCGTGCTTCAATTATTCCGCTCTTCTTGTGAAACTCTGAGTGTAACGTACATTCAAAACATTTTTGTCTAAACTACAGAAATTCATATAACTTATAACTTCATATTTTTCTCCAAAAACAATTTAAGTATCAAGCAAAAGAAGCATGAAGACAATACTAAATGAGCCGTATTATCATGGGGATTTTATTGTTATAATCACCTTTTGGATAATGCATTACTCAAATCATTATTTAGTCTATACATCTGAAAGTTACTTGACTACTTAACAACTTGATACTAATTTTTCGAAGAAAGACTTGATTAATAAGATTAATTAAGGAGGCTTTTGTGATGTCAGTGCCTTGTATATGATTTCGTTAAAGAATAAAACGTTTTGATCCAAAATTATAAATTTAAGCATTAAGATAATATCAGTAATCGTGCTAGCAATGATCTCCCTTAACTAAACAATTGAACAAAAGAAATGCATTTCATTACATACAATAAACTTAACAATTATCTAAATCAAACATATTAATATGAAGACATGAAACAAAACAAATTGAACTATCCGACTACAAGTCTGGTAGGTAGAAATAGAAGCTTATAGCTGGGCGTAGTTTGTGTGTGGAGGCCTCTCACTTTTGTAAACATAGCATCTACAAAAACTAGTCTGAAACTCCCGGAATATACATTCTTACCGTCTTTTATTTTTGGTTAAAAATTTCAACACCTGCTTATTAGCTTCAAAATCTCAGGTCTTAAAAAAATGACCCTCCCCGCGGAATGTATCTCAAAGGTTCTAAAACGTCCAAGACCACCCAAACCCAAGTTGCTTCCAGACTTGAGGTCAAAGAGTCTGCTGGGGAACAAGAAAAGTTGTGTTGTAAAGGCGTGTAGTAGGTGTGAAAAGCCGAAAGAAATCAAATTACCTCTTTATGTCTGCTAATGGTATGAAGATTGGGTTCCCTGCTCTTTTTATCACTCATGAAATATTCATTGTTGCGCAAATGAGAAGAGCTTTTACTGTGCGAAAGGTTACCCCTTCACATTTCCTCAAAAATAACTTCCTCAAACTTTTAAGGAATCACCTTAAAAAAGGAAAGGCTTCCCTCCGCTGTAATTTAGCCTCGCGGAACCACTATTTTACTATCAGCGTCTCCACTTTGCACCCATCTTTGACCTTCTGTCAATAAAAAATTTTGCACTTCTATGCAGGAACAATGAGTGCATCTTAAATCGCAGTAACGCAATGAATCGTAATGCAATGAATCGTAATGGGGTGTATTATATCGCTTCTTTTCTCCCCCGAAGAAGAGTCGCCATTAAGTATCATTATGTCAATTATGCCACCCACCTGTTCCAACCACTTGTTTAATAGTATTTGACTGCGGCTTGTCTAAGAAGGGTGTGTCTTTTGACACGGAATCCCATAGACTAGTATTTCTAGACTAGTCTTGGTTAGATGAGGGAGAAATTTTCTGCACAAAATTTGTGTCTGTCAACATCGGTAGATATTTAACTAATGAGACTCGTCTTTCTGATAATGTTAGGAATTTTGATAAAATTGTTTTCACTTATTGTTTTTTTATTTTTTAGAGAAAATTGAAAATGAGATGCTTAAATTTAGATAACGTCATACTTACGATAGTACAAACAGACTTGCAATTTACGTTTAAATAAATATAATATAGTTTTTAATATCCGAAAATAGAAATGCCTCGAGTTATACTTGTACAAAATTAAATAAAAAGGCCAAAAACGTTTAAAAATCAGAAGGAAAGGTTCATTAACGTCAAAAATACTCAACTTTTATTTTCAAGCTGAAATTATTAAATAGTTGGTTTTCGTAAAATAACAAATAGAGTAGTTAAAAACTAAATCAATTTCTAGCTATTTAATCATGACCATCCAGTGTATTCATACAACTCTGGGGGAATAATGTTATAGAAAGATGCTTAAAAAGTGGCATTTAAAACCAGATGAAGGATTACATTAGTAAAACATTGAATTTTATAAGTCGCTCTATATAAATAGTACCTGGGAAGAATCTTCCCAAGGAAAAGAATGCGGAATACCCTGAGCTCCAACCTACATCCTCGCCATTATCTCTTTGATATCTCTAACATGTAATCCAAGCATTATATCCAAGGAAAGTCTGAGTGTTTCTCCGACTGAAATTTCCAATTTGAGGAAGAGGTCTAATTACTCTGAGCCGCTGATCGGTCTGACAAGTGACAGGCGGTAATTGGAGGGGACGAGAAGTTAATGTCAACAAAGGAGCCGTCTGTCCCGAAGCCTTTGGACGAGAATTTTCTTGTCGGAAAGCTTGAAAACGTCCATGTTACACATTTTCCAGGTGACAACGATGGTTGCATACCGATAATCGGACGGCTTCATTTACTCAATTTTCTCGCGTCACTTCCAAACAGGAGTTGAGTAACTTTTGTAACGTTGTTTTTTTTTGTTAGTGAATTGCCGTGTTTTAAAACGTGGAAAATAGTTTTGTCGTTTGTATGACAAGTTGGAAACAAGCTACGTTCGGTAAGAAGTCTTAAGAGAGCGAAGGGGGATATCAATTAAGTGGAAGAAAAGTTCAAAGGTTGATTAAGTTATCTGGTTTGAATAGAAAAGATTCATCGAGCTCTAGAATAAACGAAGAAAAAAGGAAGAAGATACTTGTGATAACTGTAAGAATTTGAGTTGTGAATTTTGGTTACGAAAATAATGTTTGTATTACTAAAAGGCATAATTGATACTTTAGTAACCAATCTGAACTTACAAAATCTTAAGGATAGAATAAGAACTTATCAAAACACAAATTAAAACATTTTTTACATTTCATATTTGAATTGGAATAACTATAAGAATAATGGTCTCCCTTATTCTTATTATTACTTTACGCATGAATAGTTATGTAGCTTTCATTGCGCCGCTTAACGTAATAAAGAATTGGGAATTTTACTCTTAAAAAGGTATTAATTAATTTAACAACTTTATCATGATGAGTAAAAAATCTTTTAGAAAAGAACTATATTAGTTTCAAAGGACTTGACACTGTTTTCGATAGCGTATGAGAAACCATTTGTTTACTCTATTTTATTAATATAAGTTGGTTGGTTGGTATTTTGTGGCTTTATGGCGCAAGGCCCCTATTAGGACATTCTGTGCCAAACCAGCCAAAAAAAAAAAATAACCACGGAGAAAGAAAATTCGGGCAAAAGGCTATCGTCGAACGCAATTTATGCGCAGTGTTAAAAACGAATAAGACATTTAGTGACAAGTAATAAAAATGATAATTTATTTCATAAAAACGTTGATTATATTATAAAAAGGTGAAAAACCTGTACAAGATAAAAGAATTAAGATTTAAAATCTTTTTTTTAAATGGTTGTATTAGAAATATATTTAATCATGTTGTTAAAGGCATTTTAAAAATAAAAATTTAGAAGGATTTGAACTGTTTATACTATTAATATTAATACTTCATATGGTATCCTTAACTGGAAATAATTTATTTATACGTTTTTGCACTCTGTAATCTGTTATTTGCAGATGGTTTTTTATCCCTTTCTACTTGTGCCAAATCTGTTTTTACGACACATTTTTAATTTTGCACCAAAAGCGAAAACACATTTTTAAAAACTCATTCTATAATCACTCATCGATACTATGATCGATACTTCAATAAATAAATTAACATGAATAAGTTGCTTAAAATGAACCATGAAATAATGGAGCAGCTGAAAAACTTAGCAAAACGCAAATACATTTTCTTCAAATTCAGATAAATAAGTTTTTACTGACCCTCATATATCATGTTTTAAATAGTTTGTTATCTGATATTGAAGTAAAAAGTTTAAAAATCAACCTTGAGTCAAACTATTTGCACACCTCTATAAGTCCAAATTCTGCAATTGAGCGCTTTTGGGCAAAAATCTCCAAGTCTGGCAAAAACAAAAACCTTGGACATCATTGCACCTTTCATAATGACTTAACTGAGTGACAACAATATTGTGCTAATAGAACTTAAAGTTGAGGTTATTAAATAAGTAGCTATATTTTTCAAAAAATCTAAGGAGGTTGATATTATCGGTTCTGACCCCACCTTTGTGAAAGGGAATAAGACCAAAAAGAAAATCGAAAAAAAAAAATGTATATGTAATGGAATTTTCATTGTATAACCACAAAATTTGTACTGGAAATTCAGGATCCTACAGGTACAGTATAAAAAAAGCGCAAAATTTAAAAATAGAAAGAATAAGATGAATAAAATAAAAAATTAATATGAAACTGAGTCATTAAGGCATTATCAATGGAGTAGGTGAATATCAATGGAATCAAACATATTAATTGGATAAAAAAGGGGGGAAAACACTTCTAAATTAAAATCAAATTTTATTTTGGCTAACTAAGTTTACACTGCGAAGAATAAGAAAAGAAAGATAAATCAACTTAAATTTTAAATTTAATAAAAAAAATACAATGAATGGACATTGATTTCGTCAAATTCAATGGGCTATATCTACCGATAGGGGGTAGTTATTTTTTTCCTTTTTACACTCATGAGTAGAGCGAAGCTTGGTGATTTTTTTCCTACACAAAAAGTCACTTTGCCATTTTAAGGACTTTTACTTTGGCACTGTCTATTTGAACGGTAAATATACAACCAAACTCTACTCTTATTTACACGGCAACGGTTCTGATTGGAGCGCCGAGACTACTACATAACCACGAGACCTAAGGCGCATGGGCGAACTGCCGTTTTTGCCGTCCAAATAGACACTTCCTTTTACCTTTTTCAAACTGGCGATTCATTCGAGAGGCCTCCAGAAAAAATCTAAATTAAATTTGAATGAAAAGTGGATATGTAACTGGTTCTTGGTCCGAAGTCCTCAATTGCCTTCCGAGTACATAAGCACGAAGGGTCAAACTCAACCGCGAGGTGACAAACCGCTATTATTTGAAACCCATTAGCACTTTTCAACAGACGGATGGATCACCCCTCCCCCGATGGCTTTCATCACCCCCGACTCATAAAGATCGCGCTTCGATGGCCGTGATGGAACTCTTCGCAGCCGGATCCTGACGGCCATTAATGGCCCAGCCGTCGATATGTAATTAATAAGGTCTATAAAAGCTTCCCAGCGCGCATTCATAAATTAAGTGCGCGGGACAGATCGCGATTAGTCTTATGTGCCACACGGGCGAGGGATTTCATTTCATCATGAGGGAGACAGTTTGATTTATTGGGCTCATTTGATTTATCGCCCTGGGCCCTGGGGCAGAGGGGAGCTCCGCTTCCAGCGTCATTTTCGCATCAATCAGACACAAAACGTTTCAACATTCGCACTTTCGTCTCATTCAATCAGGGCAGCCGATGGCTAATCCTCTGCAACAAAACACGCTAAAAAGGAATATTTGGAGGGATTAGCTTATTTGGAGAAAAGAAGGGTAACAAAGTATCAATATTTTAATATTGGTGCTTTTTTATCGATAGTAGTTCATTTTACATTAATATTAAATTAAATTATTGGTATTTTAGGGATCGTCTTTTTATTCATTTATTGTGAAGCACAAATATATGCCAATTTTATTCTAAACATGCTCATATATGTCCATTCCATGCCTTCTCATCGAAAATATGATACTTTTGCATTCAAGAACAAAATTTTGTTGTTGCATGGATCAGGACCTGTATCATAATATATCCGCATCATTATATACATATAATGTTGGTGGTAGTCTTTTCCAACAACGCTGCCTCGACCTACTTATTGGCCTTTGTATTTCTAAAGTCGGTATTTTTGGTCCTGCCCTTACGCTACTTTTTATGTAGGTACTGTTGACTTAAGAAACTACCACACTTAACAAAAGGACTAAAGTTAATCCAAATCCAATGTTTACCTCAAATTTAAATTTTTGAATTAGTTAAAATTTATCAAAAATGACCATATAATGATCATAAGTTAAGTTGTTAAGTTCCTTTAAAAAATCCTTACTTATCTACCTGAATTTCCACTGCAGGCATTTTCCAAATGAGTATAAAAACAAATTAAAAATAATTTTTATTGACAGCTAAAGGTTTTCAAATTCCATTTTTTCAATAGTCACTAGTTAAATACTGTTGTGAACAATATTTTACATTAAAAGCTTCTGGTAAAACGTCGTGGTTTATTATGTAATACAGGCTACCACCGTGGTGGCAAAGATGTTCCGATGCATTTTTCTGCAGCAAAATAACAGGAACCATTGAAGTTAGGTGAAATAACTTGAACCAGTGAAGAGAATCAATTTGGAAGAAATAATTTAACACCTGATACCAAAGTTTAGAAAATCATAAAAGTGATTGGCGTCATGAACCCAATTTATACTATGTCAGTTCAATGAATAGTTAGAAACATTGATATTCTACATAAGGGATTTTAACTCTCATATTGAATATGGGATTTTATTTCCCATTACATTTAAGAAAATTTGGTGTAAAAAGTAAAAAAACAGAGGTCTTTAATATTTAAGCAATTTTAATGAAAATTATGTGCTTTTTTGAATGTCATGGAAACAGTTTTTCGAACTGTGTGCTTTTTTCTACAGCTAAAAATTATCAAAATTGAAAAAATATTTAATTTTATTTCTATATACCATAGTACAGTGGTTCCCAAACTATCAAAATACGAGACCCACTTTTTTAAATTCCAAATCTGCACACCCACTTTATCCCCGATGCTCTGTGAAATTTATTCAGAGACCAACACCACAGTAAATACAAAGAGGTTTGACGGAATAAATCTAGATTTTCTTTCAGTAAAGTTGTAGTACTGATAAAATAATAATTTAGTTAAGTTTAATTTACATATAAAAAAGAACATAAAAGTTTTAGTATAAGGTTGAATTAATTATTTTCACACAAGTTGTTCGAAGACTCTACAACCTGTTTTGATTTTTAGTTTATGTAAATTCCAATCATGTCTAAAAACTTTACTTGGGCCTAAAATACTAATAAAAGGAACATCTTTTAAATATTTTTTTTAGTTAAATTTTGGAATAATACTTAACATTCTTTCAAGATCTTGTTGTGACCTACCAAGAATAGACGAAGACTTACAAGAGGCTTTAGAAATAGACCAACCCCAGTCTCCTAGGTGTTTTAATAATGTAAAAATAATGTTTTTAAAGATAAAACTTTTAATCTTTCAGAAATTTTAAACAATCCCTCATATTTTAAACATGCTTAAATTCATTTATACAATTGGTTTTATGCATATGTAAAATTTTATCGTGTTCTATATCACCTTTTAACCTACAATTTTGAATATTTTATCTTGGGTGTATAGACTACACCAGACAGACTTGCGTCTCAATAATTTTATCATTAATTTAGCTTGGTTGGCGCTCTATGCCCAAATATGGGCTTTGTGCCATAAAAACACAACCAAGCAACCGACCCAGTCTCGGAATTAACTACAATTATTGAAGCTTAATTTTAAATTTTTTAAAGTCATTTTTCAAAATTGGTACAATGAGGAATTTGCGTGTGCGATGTTTTTATATAAATTGTGAACTTTCTAATAGATTTTCGAGCGTTGAATTCGAAAATACGGTCGAAATTTTCCAATAGTTAGCTCGTGACTTGAAACGCGATATTACATCACAGGTCATAAAGTTGAGTCTGTTTCGATTTTCACTCCTCAAATTGGTGCTTTAATTACCTGTAAAGTTGTGTCTTTAGCTAGAAGTACTTTTAATTAACTTTTTTACCTTTCTCCATGACCCAAAGAGTAGGAAAATAGCGAAATAATAAGCTTTCCAAACGAAGAGCATGATCTGTAACGTCACAACGCGTTTTCGTGCCATTATAAAAAGACAATTGTTAATAATTTTTTTCTAATTGTAAAAACTGTCATATTAGCCTGAAATTTCACACATAGCCCTATTTTTGCACGGAGTGTCGATTAAAAAATAAAATTAAAAAAACGCGCAAATTCCTCATTATGTATTTTTCTTGAAGAGAGCACTTAAATGCTGCTGAAATATATTTTTTAATTTCACTAAAAATTCCAAAAAATTCCAGTGTTTTGAGTTGCTTCTTAAGAGAAGCAACCAATGATACTTTCAACCAATGAAACAAAATTGTTTCTTAAGAGAAAACAGAAGTTGATTATTTTTGCAAGAGCAGAGTTCCATTTAGTAAGGGCAAACAAACTAAAATCGATTAATTAAAGAAACAATCGAAGCTTGTTTACCTCTCCAAATAAAATTGCCTAACGCTGAAAACTTAATCGTTTTATTATACAGTTGATTACAATATCCTGGGCTCCAACTTTCAAGGTCAGATTTCTTAATTGTATCACCATAATAATATGCTCGTTTTCTAAGTTTCATGTTTAGGATGCAGATTAAAATCTGACTATCTACAGCAAGCATGTATTTCATCATGTAATCTATGAAGTTTATAGTTGGAAAATTGTCGGGCATTATGGATTTTAATAATGTTCTACTAATGTTAATCAGAAGATAAGTTTATTAGGAATGGTATTTCAGTGTAAAACCGAATGTCTTCTCTTACAGATTACTGTTTAGTACGTACCAGGATAACTTCCCAAGTATTCTCTGTTCTTTTCGGTGTTACGATGTTTATCCATAGTCATTGTCTTTTTTAGTATTAGTACGAAGTAGAACATATCAAATTGATCATTTCTGTAGTTCATTTCGTGGCTGTTCCGAATTGAAAAGATGCTACTGAATTAATTAAACGAAAAAAAACAAACAATTTTCTTATCATCCTTGTCCAAAATAAGTAGATTTCTGATCGTAGCCTCTAATTTTTATATGGACTCCAAATCAATGAAGTTTCCTCCTTCCATCAAAGTAGCAGCAGTGCTCCTAGACGGCTATTTCAACATCTCCAGCAAAGGTGTCTCTGGACAAGACGGCAAGCTTCTCACTTACCTCTCAGAGATGTTTCACTTCCAATACCGTGTCTTGACTCCTACAGATGGAGCATGGGGATCTCTGTCACCTTCCGGACACTGGACTGGGATGGTGGGCATGCTGACCCGTGACGAAGCTGATCTGGCTCTTACCTATATGGCCGTCACGGAAGAGAGGTACAAAGTGGTGGACTTTAGCACTTCTTATGCAGTACTGGATAGAACATTCGCGACGAACGTCCCCGGGTTTGTAAACCGATTCGGAGCATTCACGTACCCCTTCAGCACCGGGGTGTGGCTAGCGTGCATGGGAAGCATAGCCGCAGGGGCGTTCCTCTTCCAAAAGATTGTCTTCAGGAGGAGATCTTTTTTGGGAATGTTCTTGATGATGCTGGGAAGCCTTCTGGGCCAACCCCTGAAGAGATGCGGGGATTCGATCCGGCAGAAGATGGTATATGCATCGTGGGTGGTGTTCGCCACCATCATCCCCTTCGCCTACAGTGTTCTCCTGCTGTCCTTCCTCACTATGCCAACGAGGCAGAAGGGTGTTCAAACCTTTCGGGAGTTGTCAGAAGCTGTACGTCAAGGCGAAATGCGATGTCTGGTGCCGTCTGCAACGGTGGACTTGGAACTTATGTTGGAATCGAACATGGACTACATGACTTCCCTCGGGAGGAAGATCCAGAAGATGGGGTGGAGGTACGATCACACCAACAAATTTGAACACCTAGTGGGGGACGACACAGCGATCGTGTGCTCCAGGCAGGTGTTGGAACTGAATCTTGGGGTGGGCAGCTCCCTCTCTAAGTTTGTGTCCAGAGACAGTTTTGGAGCGTGGAACGTTGCCATTGCGGTGAGGAAAGGGTTCTGTTGTAAGGAGCTGCTGGACGAAGCTGTCTTTAGGGCGCAGGGGTGGGGTCTGTTCCATAAGTGGCATGAGGACGAGCAGTTCCGAATCAATCTCGGAAAGAGGAAAAGTTCAGGAGAAAAGGTGGAGAAAATCGCGCCGCTCGCCTTGGAAGATATAAAAGGCATCATCGCTGTGGTCATTTTGGGGTACGTAGGCGCGTTTTTGGTGCTAATGTTTGAAATTTATCTGTATGGCAGAGTTTTAAAGAGACATCCAAAATCCAAAGTTGCACTATGGGTTGAGTCAATATTGATATCGAACAGATCTAAAAAAAATTGAATAGAACTAATTGCCAAACTATTCCTATCCTAGGAAGGTTGGATGAGATAGCTGGAATTCATTTTATTATATAACCATATTGCATAAAAAATAAGTAACTGTTTATAAATTTTATTTATCCAATAATTTCAAATTCTAATGGATTCTATATTCCTCTCATATTCAAATTATTGCTTAACTGTTCTCATTACATGGCAGCATAACCCCAAAACTTTATCAGTCTTAGATCCATTGATGGGAACTTTTGTTATTCATATATAATTCCCCTAAATTTTACTCCTTATGTTTGAATAAGCTTTGGTAAAGCTATTCCCTTAACTTGATTTCAACAAACCTTGCACATAAATTTCATTCTTAAAGTATCAATTTGATGTGACAAGTTGATTTAAAAATGTATTGAACAACTAAAGAAAGTAAGTAAAGTAAAAGTTAAATATCAAAACGATAACAACCCAAGCAATTTTGTGTGTGAACTAGCGTCAAAAGAAGGTTTTTTTTATAATCTGAAAGTAAATAGTAGGTATGTCTCTCTATTACAGAAACCCTAGTTATAGGAAATCTTCATCTTTAGTATGATAAACCTATTCTTCAATTAAATCAAAAGTAACAACCACTGATTATTTATTTATAATTTTTAGAATTTTGGAATAAAAGCGTATTTTAATCAAAGGTATTTTACTTACTTATTGCTTACTTTATGTTTGATGATTGAAAAACACGAAAAGGAAAAGAAAAATTACTTTATACTAATGGGGGTAATAATACAAATAATAGAACGCAAAGATACATTGTATTCATTAATAGCGGTTTTTAAGTTCAATTATTTATGGTTTTGCAATTTTGTTCAATCTATATCACTATTTTTTCATTAAATAAATGATTAGACCCGTGCTCAAGATTCAAACTGCGTTAATAATTAATAATAAAGAATTTTTTTTTTCAAAAAGAGAACGAATGTATTAAATTGATCTACATATTAAAGACATTTCATAAATAAAGTCATGCAGAAAAAAATTCGTGAGGATTCCTGAACGTTACTTCCGTCTTCTCATATTCATTCCTTATAGCTTATCTTAAAACGATCTAGATCTGATGAAAAAAAAACCCCGGCCAATTTGATAGTCAAAATTGAATTGGGAACATTGCACAATCGGTGTCATTGCCAATCATCTGCTAGCGATCCGCGTATAGAGAATAATTGAAGGGGAAGAACATCCCTCACACAACTCCTAAATGATAAATGTAGTGCCAAGCTAAAACAAGAGGGGCTTCGTGACCCTTTTAACCTTGCGGGCAAGAATAATGGATCTCTGACTTAAGCGCCGTTCAAAGTGATGCCGATCCATTCCAAATGGTAGCATACGGAAAGACATAATGACCGGCGTATAGACATGTAATACTCCCAACCGCACCCACGGATTCAATCGAATAATAAAGACGGATCTTTGGCACCCACCGCTCCAGCACACCCCTACTTTGTTTACCATGTGATCCGTGTACCCCCTAAACGGCCGATCAACAGTCGATTAGTCACGTGACGAAGGGTATCATTGGCCACACCCGGACGGCATTCTTGTGGTGACACATCAAGGAACTTTCTCGTGTTGTTCTATTCTGAAAATATATTTACAGTGTAATCCATCATGGGGACCCATTCTGAGTCGCAATAAGTTACTGGACGTTTACTAAAAGGGTGTAAATGATATTTTGGTGTTACCTTAGTGTTGAGGGTGGTGGTTTTTGATTCAGTGGGGGATACAAACTTAAGCAATGAAATTAATTGTAAATATAAAGAAATAGTAATAAGAGCCATACTAGTTACGATGTCTAGGAATATTATCGTTCCAAGTTAAGTATAGAAAATATAATACCTCAATATCAGAAAATAATATCAAATATCAGAAAATAATATCAAATATCAGAAAATAATATCAAATATCAGAAATTATTACATAAATTTGAGTCAAAACAAATGCTACATTTTTATAAAATAAGTAGAAATTTTAGGATTTTCTATATCAAATAAATTTCAAATCAGGGTAATCTCTTATATCTGGTCTTGTTGGCGCAGTATGCCCTAATGGGGTTTTGTGCTATTAAACTCTTACCAAAACAAACCAGACTAATCCCTTTTAAACACATTCTACCTCTTATTTATGTAATTATATTAGATATTGCAGATATTAGTTCTGCCTTATTTATAATATTATAAGTAGTGCTATGAACGTTACAGCCATTTGGTCTTCAAGTGTTCTTCGAGTTTTATTAACTTTACAAAAGTGTGATTTGGTATCTAAGTTGTTTGGTTACAGTTTTCAACAAAAAAATGTCATAATTTTACTTAAAGAAACTCCATTTTTGTAATACCCATTTGCAGAAATACTTACAGCACTACATGGTGCTAATATCCCGAATTAACAAGCTACATACATGGTCTCTTAAGGTTATTGACTACATCCTGTAAAGAGAGTCTTGTTTCTTTCTTCTACACGACACATGAGATAACTCTCTTAGTAATAAATGAATACCCTCGAGCTATGGAGATCTAATTATTTCTCTTAGACACTTGGAGGAATTGGTAGATTCTAAAGCTGTGTGAGACAAGTCTCGCTTTTTTGCAGGTTGGTTTAGCTAATAGGGGTTTTCTGTGTAACTGATTGTGGAGGATATGTTTTATGTTTTTGACTGTATTCGTAGTATTTCATAAAAAGAACAAAAATTCGTTTAATAGGATCATATGTTTCTCCTTTTTAGAATTCTGATTCATCATTGTCTAAAAAATAATGTAAATTTTAAATTACAAGTTTTTTGAATAAAAAGTGTTAATAATTATTCTTAATACTTAAAAATTTTGCTTATAACTTATTACCTTACTGCTGTATCAAAAGTTTGGAAAATCAGATAGTGGAAGGATAGAAAACGAAAATGTTTATAAAACTGAATACACACTGATTATTTCACATTTAAAATATTAGCTCGGTATGAGATTTTTGTAGCTGTAAAAATATCACTCAGCACTTGGCTTTTTAAAATTAATACTTGTAATGCTTCAAAGACTAAGCTGAAGGCCTGTCTAGTTTCACCTTTTATAATTGTTTAAAACTTGCATATTATTGATCTTTAATCAATAAAATTTTAATTTAGTTCTTTTATCAAACGTAGAAAAAATGTAATAAAGGTAATTTAAGAAATAATTTCACTTATACTATACATAGAAATATTCTCAGCAAAAAAAAAGGTTTAGACATTTTAGCCTGCAAACAAATGAATTTTTTTTACAAGAGACATTAAATCCATCTGAGATTCAATTATTATAAACATAAGACAAACATCTTAACGATTACGTTATTACCAGACCAACAGATTTTTACTTTCTCTGTTGTCAGATCTCCCACATAGTAATGAAGATTTATTCCTTGAGAAAACTGGTATGGCACACGATTAAAATCTTCAGAAACATTAAGTAAAATGAGAGAAGATAAAAGGTTCAAGAGCAACTATTAAATTTTAATTGAACGTGACTTGTTCAAAATGATTGATAACGTAAAGCTTCTGAAAGACTATAAGGTATGTTTACAGGAACTTGAAGGTCGAAATGCTGTGCTAGGAAGCAGACCTTTGCCTGTTTTTCTTACAGCTTGTTCATAAATATTCAAGCTTGGCCAACACGCACTTCCTTGAACTTCGGTTTAAATCTTTCATTGTTTTTCTTTTGTTTGAAAACGTTCAAGTAAAAATCCAATCAAAAGGAGATAATTTATTACCTGAAACACAGTTAATGAGCTGTATTTTAAAACTCGGTATGTAAAACTTGGATTAACGTGTGTTAAAATTTCACCTTTAATCTATCTTAAAAGGAGACAGAAAATTTTGTGTGTAATTTTTTTTTTGCTTTAAATACTTTTTGAGTATAGTAGTTTAGAATTCCATAATAACACGTTAGGGAGTAGTATACTCCAAGCTTTAAACATGTCGACACACTTTAAGAGAACTGATTCTACTGTTATTCTCTTCAACAGAAGGCCTCGAAACTTTTCCAGTCACAAACACCACACTTTCAACAAAATTTGCTATTGAACTAGAGTTAAGAGTAGGTATCGTGTTTACAACACTGCTGTTGAAAATGACTTTTTTCTGACGGAACGAAAGTAATTATGAATAATCTCAAATCGAAATGTTGTTAAGTAACTATTGTTTAATTATTATTTTAACGAACATTTTACACAAGTATGGTATCACAATACACAGGAAACGTGCAAAAAAGTTTACATATAATAAAGCCAAGAATATTAAAGCTCCCATAGGAGCCATCCACAAATTACCCAACGCATTTAGGGAGGGGGTCATGTAAGTGTGACAGTTTGTGATAAGGAAGAAATGGAAGTTTAAACTTGGTGTCATAACTTTAAATTAAGATTTTTCCTTTTTTCATCAGTTTTTCTTTATTTTCAATATTGTAACTTACATCTGGGGAGGTTGTCACTAAAACATTACAGTTTGTGTCAAAGGGGAAAGGAGAGGTCTAAAACCCTTGAAAACTGTGTTATGTAATTTTTGAAGGACCCTTTATTCCTTTATTATATCTTCGTTATATATATTAATCTATCTTAGGAACACATGAAGAAATCCAGGGAACTGGTATACTTTTAACAATTGAAGCTTAGAAGAATAATGTAAAATTTTCGAATGTTTACATTAGTGAGTGAATTCTAATTAAATGTGGTCATAGAAAAACTATGCTTTTAAGGGAGGTGTAATGATGTATTAGTGTACACATAAATTTTAATGAAGTTCAAAACCCCAAATTTGTTACTTAAAGCGTTGTTAACAAATCACTAATGTATCTTAAGTAAACCAAGTAATCCAAGTATTGTTGTTGTAAATAAGTATAAACTTCATATGTTAATTAGGAACAAAAATTGTCGGTAAAAATTCGTACAAATTATTACATTAGTTCAATAAACATAGTGTATTGTTCTAAATTCGACATCCAATTTTTGTTAAAGTTCATCTAAAAGGTAAACAGTTCCAGGTAAGTTAAACAATAAATTCAACTTTATACAGTTTAGTTAGGATTGATTATTTTCATGGAATATATCAAACGAAGCAATGAATTCTGAATGATAATGATACAGTAAAAAGCTTTTCCATTAATTTTTGTTTCACATCTTCAAGACCTTAAATTTGTATTTAAAAACAAACAAGTCTTTTATAGAAAAAAGCATTTCTTTATTCCATCTTCAAACCTTTGTTTATAGTCTGTGAAACGTTACAGTATGCATGCAAAAATGAAAACCCCATCTAGATATATTTGAATGTATTTCATTTGTAAGGCATTAGTTTTATAAAAATAAGATGTACCAAACCCAAGCTTTAAAAATTGTTTACTTCCTATGAGAAAGGCGGACAGAAGGCGAACCACTTCCCATCTCCAAGCTCTACTTAATGGTCTTAAATTTTTGGAGAACAATGGGCACCCTCTGGAATAAATTGTTATACCATTCTTATCTTATATCCTTCCGAGAATATTCTGACAAAAAAAAAGTATATTTTCACCGAAAGAATAATACTACGCTTCTTCTACATATTTTGGCAGATCCGACGCTTAATTATTGATAAACACATCCTAGAAGCTCCAAATTCCTTAAACTGTTTGATCTCCCGGCTGAAATGGGACTAAATGAATCCCGACTGATTGGAAAGTTGTGAAGAAGCGGCCCAGGCAATTGTCAGTTAAGGGAAAGATTGACGATTGGTAGGTCTCGCGAGCAGGCGTGCAAAATCAAATAATAACACGTTGTCTGTTGCACCAGTCACGACGACGCTGACCGCAGCTCTTGCCCACGGCGACTCGCCAAATGCAACCACCTAGTCACCTTTGGAGCAAATGGATTCATCTGGCATCGGACACTCGAAGAAACACTTCTATTTCGACACCGAGTCTCATACTTAATTTGGGCTTATAAGAATTGTTGATGGTCAAATAATTCTGATGTGAAGAAGTTGAATGGGTTGAAGAAGGAGGGGCTTGGAGATGCGTGCTTCAAAGTGTATTCGGGGAAAAGTGTTAATGATTTACAATTACAGTATACCCTCGTTATCTCAAGTTTTGATACCTCGAAAACCTTTATATATTTTTCCCTCCTGAAATAAAGTACTAATTAATTTTATATTTTGAGTAACCTTGTTATCTCGAATTTATATTCGGGTCCCTTCGATTTTGAGATACCGAGGTTTTAATGTACATATTATTTTTCTCTTTGAAATAATCATAGCTACCACGAAGTAGCTCTAAATCAAATGGACGAGGTTTCGTGAAAAATATCCTGCTTTCCTTTTTAAGAAAGATGGCAATCTGTTATAATAAACCAATAAAGTTATTTTATTATCAATGAATGAAAGATGGATGCAGTACATGAAACACTTCAGTTAAAATTAGTTTTTCTAAGGAGCTAATTAGGATATTGTTTCTCAAAAGAAATTTTTATAAACACTTAAAATTTCTAAGAGGAAAGATAAAATATTAAATTTTAAAACGGTCACTTTTCAAGCAGATTTAGTTACCCTTATTAAATGTATTAAAGGTTCATACAATTATTGAATACAGTTTAAGTACTATAATAATTTTTATACCTACAGTGTTGTGTTTATAAAAGAGAATGGTTCAACATTTTAATAAAATGCAAAAAGCAAGAGTTATGAATAGTATTTACAATTAAAGTATATCTCAATTGAATCGTTTATTTCAGAAACAAGTTAGATCCCATTGGATTAACACAGCGTTTAACTTGTTTCTGAAATAAACGATTCAATTATACCATGTTGCTTTTAAGATAAGACAATTTTCTCAAATTTTTAACTTCAAACAAACTGCCCATGAACTACGTTTTAGTAAGAATATGTCGTACTACACTTTTTCAAATTGAACAACCAATGATACGAAACATTTTCATTCTTTACAATTTTAGGTATTATGTCGACTCCGCTTAATGTGATCCCATTTGTTCAATATCAGAATGATAAAAATATCCGATTGACAATAATAAGTAATTATAGCAAACAGTGTAACTCAAGTGTCTGCATTAAAATCACTATTTTGTAGTCAAAATTGAATTATGAAAAACTATTTTCTGTTGTGTCGTTTGCAACATAATTATTCTCAAAGAAAATATAGAGGGGATCATATAACACTTAATTTATTTATGACTCATTTTGTATGCTCATGTATTAAAATTGGCCTTCAAACAGGAAAAAAGGATATTTTTAAGGGATTCCGCCAAATTTTGATAATATTAAACGATTTATGATTTATAGATAACATAAAACGGTACATTTTGCATTAAATTAAGTAGGAGTGATCGGGACCAGTCTATTTCGATAACATTATCCAATTCACATTAACCATGATCATATAAAACGGAGTCGACTTTATTAAAAAAATTATCAATAATAACAAAAGTTGTTCAAAATAAAATATTTCTGCTACCCCAAGTACACATTAGATTTCTTTAATAGTTACTTCGGTTTGTTAGAGAAGCCACTGAATGAGATAAATAATAAAGGAAAACCTTGTTAAATACACATTTATCGTTTAATTAGTACAAATGCCGTTTAAACGGTACAACAAAAGGCGCATTGTTAAAAACAGGAAGTGTTGAAAATTAACAATATGACAATGTATTCATTGAAAATTTTCTTCCTTTCTTGTGTTTAGATCATTAATTTATGTCAAAAGAAAATACTACCTAAAAATTGTGTTTTTCTTATGAGAAAACGGTGAACAATGAGTTAATGCATGATGTAGTAGGTTATTTTTTGGATTGATAAGCTATTACTACAGCAGGCTATTTTCCTTCGCACCACTTGCTTAAGTATGTTTTCATTGACATCATTTGAACATTCCATCATTTTAAAGATGCAAACACCAGATGGTTCCTTGTGTGATGTAATAAGCTTATTGCGTGCCTGACTATAAATGAAAAATAGGCTGCATTACTGTAGTACGTGGACATGTCAATATGTCAAGTAATTGATAAATATGTCAGGTATTTTCTGACAAATGATGACTACTAATTGTTTAAAAAAGCTAAACCTAGATTTTAAGTCTTTAAAAAGGGAAGTTTAACAGAGGAATATAATTCCAATTTTCGAAATTGTCTTGTATGTACATTTTTTCTATTCATATTATTTACTTCTTGATTATATTTATTTAAATCTATATAATTTTGATTTCTCAAAATACCTGTTAAATTTTGAATTAAAACATGGGTAAAAATGTTTTATTTTCGTTTTGCTACCTATAGAGAATTATACAGTTTCTTTTATAGATTTATTTCTATTTATTTTACTTTAAATTTTCTCTTGATTCTATATTTTCCTAGATCAAAATAATAAGTGAGTGTACTAGTAAAAATAACTGTATGTTATTTATTATATTTCGTTTTATCGGGATATCCCCTTAATCACTACAAAATGCCCAAGTCCCATCGTGTCCTAGAAAAATCTACTGTACCTCATTAGAAATGTTCTTTATGCAGGATGTTAAAACATTTGCTAGACAAGCTTAGTATGTTCTTTATCCTTTGGTCTAAAAGATGAATAATTAAGTCTGTTTATCTAGACAAACGGTCACATCACCATAAAGATAAAAGAGGGCAGTGTCAAGCATTGTGGATGAAGCAAGATACTTCAGCATGCAAATCTAACTCACTTGACTTCATTCCTTAAGTCTCGTTTCAAAAAAGTTAAAACTTGTAAAATTTCATCACCTATGTTCAAGACATAAAAAGTTTTCTTCTTGTAAAATTACTTATTAGTCCCATTTACGTATTTAAGTTCATTTGAAAATAAACCTATCAAATATTTTTCAAGTTGTCCACAATTAGTGTCATACTCTAAGATTTTCTAAAGTGTGAATGATATTTCAAGATGAGATTCAATCATTTAACAAGAATTTTTTATGTGTAGGTTCTGAGGGCATCTGAGTTACTTCCTTCAGTTTTTTTTTTATGGTCAAATATGGCCCTTGCGCCTTAAAACATAACATAAGCTTTTAAAGTTAATCAAACATTAAACAACAGGAAAAAAAATTCATCTTTTAAAAAGGATTTTCTAATACATGAAAATATCTTTGAAATATGCTTTAAAATAATTCTTTTAAGGAGATATAACAATAAAAATTTCCCCCAATATCGAGATCCATAGATTTACACCATAACCGAGTAGTTTAACAAGGTTAACAAACAAACCTTTTTTTTAATTGAGAGAAAATATAGGAAGTAACCCAAAGTATTTTGTACTCTTTTCATTGGTACAACCAGAACGAATTGTGTTCAGTTAGAAACAACATTTTGTTCAGTTTAGAAACAAATGAGTAAGGTGTTCTGCTCTTCGTTCAGGTATGCGACAATTGTGAGTAGATAAGCCAAGGAATTTTCTATCCCTTTCCTTCTGTGCTTCCAAACAATTATAGGTCTTTATGATTTTCTAAATTTCGTTTAGCATATAGATAATAGAGTGGGAAGGTGTTCTTTCATCTTTAAAACATTTAAGTAAGTTAGCCAACATAGTTCCGTGGCTACCGAACGAAAAGTTTAGGATGGTGTTCAACACTCCCTTCGGCATAGACATCGAGTGAGAAGGTGTTCTACACTTTGTTCAGCAGCTACCTGACCGAATAGTTTGAGAAGGTGTTGTATTCCATAAAAACAACCTAGAGCCTGTCAATAGGCTCAAAATTACCCCTCACTCCCCCAGAAGAGGGCTCTCTCTTTAGCCGGTCTTGACGCGCGGTGCCACTGCGGTCGTGTCCGCCCACCTTCGGAAATCGTGTTGCGGCCGCGGCAAGAGGTGAGGACAAACGCCTTAATTAGCCGCGCCGTTATTAATGGAGGCAGCCCATAAATATTTCGGGCCCGATCGGAACCCGATAAGGAAGGATCGTGCATCCGTGAAGGCCCCGCGTCGCATGCAGTCGCGGTCCTGCTGGAATTCGGATGGAACAATTAAGAGATGCGCTGAGGACCATGTGAAACGGACCCTGGTGGTTGGTTGAAACAGGTGAAAACTGTGATGTAACAATTAAAAGATTCGCTGAGAACCAGGTTAAACGGATCATGGGGATGGGTAAAACAGGGGGAAATTATGATATAACAATTAAAAGATGCTTAAGGACCTAGGTTAAACGGACCCTGGTGGTTGGTTGAAACAGGTGAAAACTGTGATGTAACAATTAAAAGATTCGCTGAGAACCAGGTTAAACGGATCATGGGGATGGGTAAAACAGGGGGAAATTATGATATAACAATTAAAAGATGCTTAAGGACCTAGGTTAAACGGACCCTGGTGGTCGGTTGTAACAGAGGAAAACTATGATATAACTTTTAAAAGATGCGCTGAAGACCATGTGAAACGGACCCTAGCGGTTAGTTGTAGGGGAGACTGGGGTCAATTGTAACAAAATTTACAATTTAATCTCAAACTAAGCCATTTTTTTATTTTAGAGTTATGAAATTTACTCTGAAATTAGGTTGATATACATCTTAACACGCAATAAAGTATAGTAAATAAAAAATAAGCCAGTTCACAATGTCGCAATTGGCCCCACTTAAAGTGTCAATTGTAACGTAACACATATTCATAAAAACAGATAGAAGATAATACAAATTTATTAACAAAACATTTCTTCTTGTTAAATAATAATTAAATACATTTACTAGAATGGTTATAAGGAACTTTCGTTTCAAATAATAATTAATTAAATTAATGAGAAAAGCAGTTAGGGCATTCATATCTAAATTTTCCTTTAGTGTAGCGACCGTGGGCCCATTTTTTGCCCGAAACACACTGAACCCATTTTTCATTGGGGAGACTGTCTTTGAAATTGTCCATACAAACAGCACACAAGTATTCATCATTTGAGAAGTTTTCGCAGTCTGGTGTTTAAGGTTCCTTTTTTGGTGCGCACTTCTTTTCTTTTGCTCATGGTTTAGGAGTAGATGGGGTCGTCAGTCGTTTTTCTGCTAACTTATTCAATTCCAATTTGTGAGGAGAGCTGGGGTGAGAATTGAACTCTTTCTCTTTCTCCTTAAGTTTCCTTTTTTTAGTTTCATTTTTATTTTGTACAGTTTTTGGTGCCTGCGGGGAGAATTTTGATGTTTGTGTAGATGGCAATGTCTAATCCCGTCCTGAGATGCTCCAAGTCGAATAGGCCTCGTCGCCGCTCTATCCTCAGTTCAAAAGAAAAAAGGTATAAGGAACGGCTATTACAGATTCCGACTTAGAGGCGTTCAGTCGTAATCCCGCGTAGACTAATAGATGATAGTGAAGATGATACCGGCTCTGTTGGAGTTTCACTTACAGAGGGTGTGTTTTCTGGTCTCTCTGTCACCTCACAAGGAGCAAAGGCAGCATCATCGAATATATGTCTATAAAAGGGCCAAATCCCTGTAGCCCGAAAGCAAGCCATAATGTTTTTTTTACAGGAATATTTTTATAAACTTATATGTAAGGTCGTTTTAACTTCATAAAAATTATAATAATACTGCATTCATGCTTTATAGTAGCATTTATTTAAAAAATGCCCCATTAGCCCCTACTTTACCATAATTATAAATGAATGTATCGAAAATATTTATAAAACTTCTTATTTTCTACACTGTGGTCAGTTGTAACATGTTACAATCGTCCCATCTGACTGTTATATTTGACCCCTCGTCACCATTTTTAATTCAACCCTCGTTTTCAGCAAAACTAACAACAATATTATCTTAAAAGTAAATAGGATAAAACTATGATGAATATAGATGCATTATGTAAAAAATGTTATTTTGTGCTACATACCTGAAGAGCAGGAAAAAGAAAGTCAACGAAATGAGAAATTTACTACGATGGTCAAAATCCACTCTTCTCTCACGTACACAGCCACATCTCAACTGCCAGTCTTGGCGCTTACTTCACTTCTTCTTTCACAAGCCTTGCACATGCTGCAAAATTTATATCGCCCTGGAAATTACACATTTCGAGGAATGCTAAGTGTTACAATTGACCCGTGTTACTTTTGACCCCAGTCTCCCCTAACAGGTGAAAATTGTGATAAAACAATTAAAAGATACATTTAAGACGAGGTGAAGCGGATCATGTTGGTTTATAATAACAGGTGACAATTATGATATAAAAACTAAAAGATACATTAGGTGAAACGAATCCTGGTGGATAGTTCAAATTGTTGAGAGAGAGGTATTAATAATACAATTAAAAGATGTATTGAGCATTATGTGAAATGGATTCTGGTGGAGAGTTGTAAAAGGTGATCAGATCACAACGTATTACGACTAACAAAATATTTTGAATTTGAGCAATGCAAGGCAGGCCCAGGTGAATGATTAAAAAAGATATATACAACTTATTATAAATGAAGGGTCGTGGAGTTCAAAAAATTGTTCATTTTAAACGGAGGTTCCTAATTTTTTGTTGAACCTCCACTCGGGAACAATTAAAAGATCACTCAATTTAAACCGATAGTAAATTTGAAATTTTCTCCTCGGAGAAGGGGATGCGGGTGGAACGGGTTCTTCATGTGTTTAGTGATCTTCAGATTATATGGAAAATCAAACCACATTTATGAATTTTAATGCAAAATTCTTAGTAAAATTTTACATTTGTTGAAATTCTTTTCCAAACTATCAAATTCTTCACACATGTAATACTTAAATTATTATTTTTAAGGCAAACAACCTCATGGATCTGATCTGATTCAGATCAGAGATATAAGTAAGAAGAAGAAGAAGATACTTAAATTAATTAAGACTTTTTTTGAATTAAAGCAATACAATAATTAACAAAGGTGGTTAGTTATTATAAATTTTCTTCGAAATGGATGAATAGAAGTTAAGAATGAAACTCTAAAACTTTTAGTTAGGTGGATCAAACCTGAGTACTGAAGTTTAAAGACCCAAAATGTTCGGAAAAAATATTTCGCTCTTCTCCAAATTCTTCTAAGGGGCCTCATACAATAATTTTTATTTGATGTGCTACAGATTAAATTTTCAAAGAGAAATATTATGTTTATTATTGCAACTTTCAAGGGAGATGGTCTTCCCTTCCAAACCACAAACACTGCCGAAGAATCCCAGAAAAACATTTGACCCCAGGATCCAGCAATTGAGATGAATACCATTTGTCAGCATTACACCACCCCATAAACAAAAGTCATTCTCTTCCCCATTGTCTGATCTCACCCATTTCCCCCCAAACTGTAATTGAATATCGAAGCCCTGTGACGTGTTGGCCGAGGTGGCCAATCAGGGACCGTCTAAACCCCGCCCTCTCCCACCTGATGGTGAGGTGCCAAAATCGCGGCGGAACGGCTGCACTTGCTTCTCCGTCCAGCCATGCACACCCCATGTGCGCAAAGTGAGTCCTCATTTTTTCCCATATTTTAGGGGCCACTTGCCCCATTTTTCAAATTGAACGAATTGGTTGTATGGAGGTGTAATACGTCCTTGGGGAATTAATTTGCAGGATCTCCTTGAAATTTAACTTTTTCAATTGGATATGATATTTTTTTTTACTTTTCAAAACGTTGTTGATATTTTCTTTATGAAAAAAATTCATCGAAAGACTAAAGATGCATAGAATTTATTTAGTATTGCAATTTTTCGTCTCATTGTTTTGTGGATATTGGGCACTTGGAAAATTGAAGTTCTTCAATTGGATACCTACTTTGGATTAATGATGCAAGAAATTGTTTGTAAAGTGCGCTTTTCTTTTATGAGGACTTTTTCCCCTATACAATGTTGACTGTTTTTTTTTTTTTGACAATCATGTTTCATAAGGATCATTTTACCTTATTTTTTTTTTAAATCTTCTTATTTCAAATGTTTGATACTGATTGAATTTTTAAAATAATGTATCATTGATATTATTATTTCCCTTTATTTATAGTTTATTTATTTAAGATATATAGCTGATATTTTCAAGTTTTATTAGTCCTTACTAAAGACAGTTTAATATTTTTGGATGAATTTCTATAAATACATTTTGAGAAATATTTATAAATGGTAACTTACCAACATATTTTTCGTTACAATTTTCTCTTGCGGATATTTTTCTAATGATTGATATTTTTTGTTAAATATTTATTGAAACTTTTTATCATTCATTTTTATTAATTTCAATATTAAGATTCACTTTTATGTAAGAAAGAACTGTTTCGATAAAATCTATTGACTGAGTTATAAATATAACATATTTTTAAAACATTTTAAATTTTTAGTGTGTTAGGAATTTTTAACCTTATAATTTTGACAAATTTTTATTTTCACAGAATTGAATGATACATCTCAAAAATATTTAAGACGTTAAAAGTATTCTCTTAGTAAAAACTTTTCGAAGTTTTAGTTTTAAGGAAATTCTCTTCATATTCGCTATTTTAATAAGTCATACATCAACTGAAATAGTCCTGAACAAGGTTTCAAAAATAAATAAATACACTATATTGTTTCAATTAATAATTTATTTAGGAATTATCATGCTGTTAAATTATCGTATTCCATTCTTCCAAATACTAATTACATTTTGCAATCAATGTTATGAGAATATCTGGTGAAAACAATTATCTATAAGCTTTAAGATATTTTATACAGGACCATTATTCTTAAAATCGAACGTTTTCTCAAACTAACAAACGATGTGTCTTTGAAAAGAAGATAACAAGTTGTTTGAGGAAAAATGTATTCAAGAGCAATACTAAACATATTATCATTCAATGGAGTTTATTGGTGCTTTTTGTCCCTTTTTTTGGACCTCGCACCGTTAAACCTTAATAAATCAACAATCAATGGAGTTAATCGAAATGAGTCAAATATTATTTCATATAATTAAATTACATCAAACTTTGTAGTTTATCTCTTGTATTAGAAAGTAAGTGAATAAAAAATAACCTTTGTGACGCAATGAAAAAGTTTATTACTGTTTGTAAAATTCAAATTAAGTTCAAATCTTTCTCCTCAATATTTTCGCTCATCTTAGAGAACTCCTCCAATTCAGGTGAAGAAAATCAAGAAGGGAACTAAAATTCATAGTCAGTTTATTTAACATAAGAGGGTCATACAGCATCTCGCATAATAAGAATCACACTAGGTAGATAGAGTTACACTGTATATACTATACATTTCCGCCCCAGCGGCATTTAAATGAAATATAATATGAAAAAAAAAATGTATCGGATAAGTCCCTCTTGCGTGACCATTTACTACTATAATTTTATTTTACTTATTATCGTTCTCTGGTTTTTTACTTACGTCAAATAGCTGCGTACAAATATATTTTATACATATTTTAAATACAAAGATATAAAAACTAAAAACAAGCAAAAATCTAAACTTTCACTTAATTTAAAAAGTATAAGCAGTAGTACGTTCATAAAAATGAATTCTCAAAAGAAATTTTCGTTTTAAACACATTGTTATGGTGAAGAATTTCTATTATAAAAAGTCAATTCCCGGTTTGTTCTGAACATTGTCTCTTATCGTGCTAATTTTAAAGGCCATAAAACATTTTCAAAATGTGTACGCAATCATATTTTCTGCCATTAAACGAATTTTAATGCATTTCCCCTTTACTTCTGAAAAGCTACTATACATATTGAGATGGGAGGTTCAAAGTTTACTTCATTACTACTTGTTTACGCCCACGTTTTACTTTCAAAATTGTGTTTTTAATGCGGTGTTATCTTTCCGCATTCATTCACTAGTGGAAGAATTTGCCACGTAATGCATCTGAATAACTCGAGCTTTCACTAGGTCAATAGTCAATATGCGTTAATGGGGAAAATTAACAAAATTTAAGTTCAGGGGCCTTCTCGAGTTACTACTTCTATTTATTTCCAAATTAAATACTAGCCTGTATGGTAATTTCTGTTCTTTGATAGAAAAGGAAATATGCGAAATACACAACCTTCTCTGTAAACCATTTAATCATGCACTTTCGCAATTACGCTACTTTTTTTACCCGTATTTAAATTGACGACTTCCGATAGTGGTTAATAGTATTAAAAATATATTTTAACCTAGTTATTCAAAGAACGGAAGTAAAAGAACATTAATTAAATTTTCATATTAGTGTAAAAAAGATCCTAAATCCAAAGCCAATAATTTTGAAAGAAAAAATATTGTTAATTTTTTCTTTCTTTAAAGGTGATTCAATCAATAGGAAAAGAGATCTCTTTGATAATGATTTAATTTTGATAAGGAACTCGGCCTCTTAAGAATATCATTAACTTTTAGTTTCAAACTAAATGAAGAAAACTGGTTAACTCCCTATCACATTCTAACAATCAGTCAGAAACATTAGATGATTTATCACCTGAAGACTAGATCCGCTACTTTTTGGCAACATGCATCTTATTATTTTCTAACTTCAAACCAGTCTCAGACAATAGATTTAATATCTTTTAAAGTCCTTGAAGATTAAAGTGTCTATTAAGGTTTTCCATTCTCTACAGTGTTTATTTGATATTTTCTTGGATTTCTCAAACCAGCTTTTGATGTTAAATCAATGTTTGTTTAGTTCCCTTTAATAAATAAAATCAAATAGGTAGTAGACCAATCTTAATTCTGAGGTCATTCAATAGTTTCGAAAAGCATATATTAGCTTGCAATTTCGAAAGACGCATATTTTATTCCTAAAAATCGTTTACATGTAAATTTAAAATGTTCATCACTTCTTGCATAGCACAGCTTTATATATCCATAGCATTCCCACTAACGAAAAGCTAACTTTTGATTGGACATTGGTAAAATGTCCATTTGCTAAAAAATAATATAAATTACTGGAAATAATATTGTGTACGATTAATTTTAAGAAAAACTTTCAATTTTAACCTAGTATTAAAAACTATATTACTTTTTCACTTCCAATCTTTTGTTTTGAATTTCAAAAATCCCAGCATGGGGTCCGGAGCGCTTAGACCTATCGGTCTTTAATCTCCTTCCTAATAAAAAAGAACTAAAACTTGACTCACTATAGTAAAAAATCCTCTTTCTTTTCCTAAAGAATGTTAAATTAAAATACATAAATATTTATATATTTATTGATAGTTGTCAATTGCTAGTTTAATTCATTTGGTCCTTTAGTAGTTAATTGTTTAATTGATCTCGCATCCATGCGTTACGCTCCAGAACCCAAGTGGAAACTGAGTATTGCATTCATTTTAAAAGAGCAATATTGTATAAACACTTCAGCACATGCTGGGGCAAATTTAAGAACATTCATTACATATATAAAAATAATTCAGGCAATAAAAAGAACATTGAACACGAATTAGAAATTGAATAAACCCAGGCCTTCTGGCTAATGCTGCCCTGGCCCAGGGATCCGTACCTGCGGAGCGCCCGAACCAGAACGCATATCCATGCCATTAGGCCACTTATGGATTCGCTGAGCAGGTCGGCTATTACTCTGTGGTGTCGTAGAGTATCTCGTTCATAATATCTCTGGGTCTGGTTCTTGGTGATATTCTATCCGCCCGGTATGGAACCATGCTTCTAATGCAGCTATTGCTTGAATTATCTACTTTTCCAAAAAATTGTATAGCTAATTTAATGAAGTAATCCAACCTTTTATGGTAGATTATTTTTGACTTATTAATAAAATAGAGGAAATCTGTAATAAATGGGAAAATATCTATGTCTTTTACACCAAATGCTAATAGAAAATTGATAAAATTAGCAAAGTTTTGTTACGAAAAGGTGATACAAAAGCGCGAGTTATCAAAAAGTTCACATATTTAAAATTTTTTTCAGAGTTTTCAAAATTAATGATGAACTAAGAACAGGGAGGCATTTTTCACCTGTTCTCTAAATATGGTGACAGAAGGGGAATTTAAGGAATCGCATATTGTTTATTTTACGACTTATAGATATATAAAATATATTTTAAAAGTTGCACCTGTTAGAGTTAGAATAAACAATTTTGTCAGTGAATATACATCACTGAAATAATTAGGTGTTTTACTGCATTTTTATTGAATATCATCTCTTATACTACTTTGGAACAAAAGTAAAAATGAAAGCGACTATTTTTGATTGTGAGTTAGTTTAATGTTAAGGCTTCAAACTGACTTGACTACTTTTTCACTCATTTCCCCTTAGTTTGCGATTTATTTCGTGGATAACCCTCAATTATTGAATGCGGAACGGTTAGCTATCGTCTTGATACTTTGGTTCATTTACTTTCAGAAAGGTTAAATTTTCTAATGGCCTGCATATTACAGTGATACTTAAAATTGAAGGAGGCGAAGTTTTCCTCGTGCGTCTTTAAACCGCACATACTCCTGCTTTAAGTGAATAAAAACTTCAAGGATTCAAAATGAATTCACAAGCGAAATAACTTACGTCTTGGGTTAAATAATAAAATTAAACTGCTCAATTTAATTCAAACAAAACTCAAGATTTACGAATACTTAAAGTAATTTGCTTAAAACAAGGATCCGTTCTTAGGTAACCAGTTTAAAACTCATTACCAACCATCTTAGTGATAAAACGTTTGCAGAATATTTCGACTGAACTTCTCAAACACTCATGTCACTTTTACCTTTTTGAACATATCCCTCTAATCACGATTTAACTATTCTTTATAATTTTTAAGTAATATTGAGGTTGTTATGTGATTATTTTTATGAATAGACTTATTAGTTTCCGAATTAATAAATAACAAATAATAATAATAATAATCAGAATAATAAAGTTATACTGATTTGAAAACATTTACATATATAATTGAATTTTAAGGAATCTGCAAATTATGTAAATTTAAAAATATTCAATCACAGTGTTATGTGATACATACGACTTATACTTATTGGTCCCTTTTAAAGTGTTTCAGATGTAAGTTTTTCTTTATTGAGGGTGTCATTCCCTCCTGTAAAGTATGTAAAACAAAATAGCAATTGACTTTTGTTTTTATCCATGTTAAAAACCCAATTTGTTTATCATGTAATGCATCTTATATGTTCAAAAATTTAAGGTTTCCTTAAAATTTATGCAAACATTTCCCCCCCCCCAGAACTATTATTGCTAACTACTACACGGAAATCATAGATTATCACGGTAGTCTGACTAGTTGCTTCCTTTACCATAACCTTATAACTTCAGTTAAAAATATTGGTTGCATAAATCGTGTAACACATTTACACGAATCGGTAGCCAACGTAAAGATCAAGATCTTAACTTGAGGTAAACGAAACCCGAGGGAAAACTCTTTGAACCTACCTCATGTCGTGATGCCTCATTATCAAAGTGTGCATCTTTTCTCCTAACCGAAGATACAAATTAATATTATCTCCTCTTGTTATGCTACCATAAATCTGTCAAAAAGATCGTCAAGATATCTGTCAGTAGTGGGATTCCGTAGTGATAGATTAAAGGGAGGTAGAAAGGCTGATGAACTTGAGGTGTATCATCAAGATAAACACCAAAAGTAAATGATCCGACAGGGGCATTTAACTCCGTGATTAATAGTGTGACGAGTTGCTAACAATCCGAGTATAATGTGTGATCTTTGTATTTAACAGCATCTTGAAAGTATAGGGTGTAGGATTTGGTGAGACAAAGTAATCAGAGCAGACTAACTGTTTTTTGATAGTTATTCTTGTCAAATTTAAATACCTACATGAACTTCGAGAGCAATTATTGTATAAGTATTTAGATTTGGGACACGGAAGAGAAATTGAATTCATTTTGTTGTTTTTGATGGAACCATGCAGTATAAATAGTGAGTGAGCCTATACTGTTATTTTTATCTTTAATTCTATCATTTATCATGTTTTATTAATCAAACAAATTAAATGGGAGGTGAGAAACTTAAATAAGACATGAAAAGATGTTCCAGTAATTGTCCAAGTCTTTATATTGAATCTTTATTTACAGAAGTGCATAATATAAATTTAGCGATTCATTATTATTCGCTTACTATAAATGTTGCATGAAATTAATACAAAAACAAATTTTTACCAAAATTAATTAATACTTTCTCGCTCAATTTATTTCCTCTCATAACATTAAAGTCAAAACACAAAGTCATTAGTTAATATAATATCAAAACGCCCGCTGAATCAATATTTAATTATCATTGAAAAAAGTTATGAATGTTTAAGCAATTATATTTTTGTTATTTCTCGTATGTATAATTTTTTTCTACAAACTTTTTCATGATTACTTTAAAATGATCAGTACGTAATGGTTGAAAAATCTGTCGGGTAAAAACAGTGTCGTTAGTTTCAAAAAGAAATAAAGTCACAAAATAATGAATGAACTATTGGACCCAAAAGTTTCTCCCAACTTTACTTAACACGTGAGTGGTATAAAATAAAAGAAAAACTCCCTCTTTAATTAAGCACTAGACAATCATTTTTCACTTTGCTTATGAATATGAAGTGGAAACCTAAACTCAGTTTGTCTTTTATATTATGTCTTAATCATTTATCTTTTTACATTTGTGGCGCAATATGATCATACCTACTTGATTCTTGCTCCATAAAATAATAACCAAACATTTTTACATTTGTGGTGAATTAAGTAAATTTATTTAAGATTTATTTCCTGCGAATGATTGACTGGATTGTTATTATTTAAACTGACTGAACGGATAAACTTCAATTTATTTTTTATTTCAATTTCTTTCTTCCTAGTTTTCTCATTTGTTCTGGGTATGCAAACATCAATTAATTCAAAACATAATAATTTTCTTTTATAAAAAACCGGGTTTTATACATCACATGGATTCAAACTTTCAAAATATTTTGAAATAGAATGACTCTTTTAAAATGAAATAATCTCACCAAATGAAAGGATTAAAGGTAAAGACCTGCACCTTAGCTCGACATATTCATTAAACAACTTTCCCACCGTGTAAGCCAATTTATCAACGGCGAATCTGCGCGTGCCAAATCGAGTTTTTTCTCCGCAAAATCTCCCGAAGCGAAACCTCAAACAGATAATGATAAGTTGCGGATAAAGGCATCAACTTGTTGGCGGGCAGTCAGAGCCTCAACTCTTCTGCCGAGGGAAGGTCAGCTCTGAGGATGATCTAGTAGGTTTAACACTCGGTGACACCTTCCCGGCAGGTCTGTTTTCTCAATCTTGACGGATAGGAGGGATTAAGATTGCTCAACATTGTATCGTAACACTTACCTACTACAAATTGTACGTTGGTTTTGAAGAGAGTTTGCTTTGAACTTAGTTTCTCCACCTTTGGTGGGGATATCACTCTTTTCGTGTTTGAAGTGACACATTTTTCATAGTCTTTTTTATTCAATTCGAAACACTGTGTTTAGATGTAAAGTGGTGAAGGGATGTTTAATCTGTGGGTTTCAATTTATATAAAAAAACAGGGAAAATATTAATGTAGTAGAGTAGATTACACCATTGGCATCGTCAGAAATAAAATATTGGAGTATATTGTTCTGAAACACACCAGGGTTTTTCGACGAAACAATAAGCCGATTTGTAATGGTAAAACGTTGATGAACAAATTTAGACTTAAAACATTAAGGAAGGGAAAACCCCCGTTTCTCATGGGATCGATGATCATGTATCAAGATAGTTGTGCTTGCTATAAGCATGTTAAATGAACAGTCATCTCAAATGCAACATTATCTAGAGAAGTTTACACGGGAGATTATCTGAAAATTCGTTTGTGATCAAAAACACTTAATGAAAGCTCTAAATTGGGCTTGCGCCATAAAACTTCAAACAATACAAACCAAAAAACATAAGTTGGCTTCTTACGTTATCGATGTAATATTTCTTCTTGTTTTACAGTGGTTTACATTGCTTAATGCTTGATTTAGGGAAAAATTTGTGTATTTAAAACATTTGTATTTTTTCTGGCAATCCTCAAACAGAAACCACCGGACCAATTTGGTCAAATATGATCCTTTATGAAAGCTTATTATGGGTCGGCAAAAGTCATACGCCTTCAAAGCTTTTTCATGTGATACAATTATACAGCTAACTACCCTATTATTTATTTATACACATTGATACTCATTCAAACAATCCATTTACATGATGGAAAAGAAAAAAAAAACCACATAAACATCTAATAGTTCAAAAAAGAATACAAAACATGAAAAAGAAACACAACGAGTGAGAATCAATATAAAAATTTAAAAATATCATCCTTCTGTTTTGTAAGTTTGTCAAAAACATACTTATATTACTTATCCCTATTCTTAGGTAAAATTAACATTTTTTATGAATTGGATTATTATTTTATTTTGAAGGTAAAGGTCATGCTTGTTACACACTAAAATCTTCGAAAGGAAAAATGAGGAATAATTATGTTCACAGATAAAACAACCTTTTGATATAGCCACTTTAATAATATCTTTACATATTTTCACTTAAAAATAAAAATTTATTTTTTAAATTTATCATGGATGTAATTTAATATAGTTCACGGAACCAAGATGAATTCAAGTTTATTATGATAGTGAGTAGTTCTTAATTACTTAACTATAAGAGGTCTAATCTGGAACCTAATCATTAGTGACAGTAAGTATACAATTTGGTAGTTACTTGAATATTTTTATTCTTTATAGAAATGTCCTTCAGATGAAAATTGAAAATGCTACTTTTTCTCTGGTGGATGAAAAAAGGATTGAGATGTAAAATAAAGACGGATAGATGTTGGTGGTCTCATATTTCCAAGGTTTGAAAAGGTGACGTGCGGAATTTCATTTACCTAACTGATAATGAAACAGCCGAAGCATCCCCATCAATAGAAGATATAGTTTCCAAAGTTGTTTTTCAAAAAGTCTTGATGTCCAAGTGCACAGAAAAATTTAAATTTAATATCAGGTAAGTTTATCTTTACAAATATTAGAATTACCTACTAAACAGACCGTTGAGGTTACGGCTAATGCAATCCATTCAAATGAAAAAAATTGCGTTGAAAGGTAATATTAGTTTTATATTTTATAGCATTTGAAAATTTTGTTGTTAAAAAAGCACTTTAAATGTAACAGTAGTATTCATTTTTTTTCAACCTTCATCATTGAAATACCGCTTTGTGGTTCAACGCTTTTTCTTCATAATATTTTACTCTAACAACTTCTTACCTGTAAAAGTGAGTAATTACACGGGCTACAAATTCGTGAAGAAACTAATTGGTACTGTCGAAAACTTGGTTCATCAGTAAAAGAAAATCAAAGAAGTTTGAAAACTAATTGACTTTCAAAACTGAAATGACTTGATTGTTTCTCTTCTTGTTTAGTTTGTATTCTTTGAGTAATCTTTTCCACAATATGGGTCATAATGGGGAAGGTTATGGAAATTTCAAATCGAGTTTCAGTGAGATAATAAGACATACAAAAAGCAATTGATTTTTTTCAGATTTTATTGCTTTATTTGCTTTACAGTGCGTTATTTGTTATTTTTATTGATATTTTTATGCATACCGACTTCAGAGCAAATTGCACTGAGAAAAATGACGATTTCATACATCGATAGTTTCATTTTGATATAAGACTTTTTGTTTCAAATATGAAAACACAATTCTTTCAATTTTGAAATACCAGAAATAGTAAGTTTCAAACAATTTAATAGTCACCACTCAAATTATATGTATTTTTGTTTAATATTTGCAGTTTATCAAAATAACTTAAAGCGTGTCTGAATGTTAAAAAAATTTAAAAACGTGATAGCCCACCTTGCTCAGATGCGGCATCACACTTTAATTATAAGTATGTACTAGAACTAGACTATAGTAATCACATTATGATCAAATACTGTACCATCGAAGGGGGTAATTTTGACAAAGGACATGAAGTATCATTTTTGAGTACCTGCATATTTTCAGAAATGAGTTTATACATGCTTCAAACTTGAGTAATTTTGATTCGGACCCAGTTTGAGTTTGTGAAATACTCAGATTTGAGAACTTTTTACTCAGTTTTGAAAATGCCGTTTTAAGAGTGTGGTATTCATAAAAATATCTTTCACTGGAGAAAAACGTTTTAGTTATACACTTAGAAACAAACAAAAATTTTATATTGGAAAAATGTGTATCCCTTGAAACATGGGAAAATATAATGATGAAATTTTTTTATACACTCTTAAGAATAATAAAAACTGACATTATTTAACCAACCATGGAACATATTTAATATTTACTTTCAAAAAATTAGGATGGGTAATACATACCCACACGATGATTTGATGACATTATTGAGAGAAGGCATGCTTTCTAAATGTATAATTTGAAAGTAAAACGTTTCACGAAATTAAAAATTAATACCATGAAGAAAAAATATTTTCTTTTGAATTCAATGTACTGTAGAAAGGTCTGACTATTAAGATTACTAATAGTTCCTTTCCTACATTAGAATATCTTATCCTTTTTATCAAAACTGTTACTATTAATGCATAAAAACATTCGAGGTAAATTATCTACCACCTATAAAACGTTTCTCCACCATTCTATTTGGTGTACACATCGAGCTAAATAAAGAATAGACAGAGAAGCATTACTTTCATATAATCCGATAAAAAAAACGGAAACAGTATAATAAGCAGTCAATAACATATGATCATGACTAACAACCCGATTTGATATCGTCGTTCAAACGTCTCTAGAAGGCCAAAATTTTAAAAGAGAAATTTTTGATGTGCTCCACTGCATGAAAAATGTCATCAGCTCTTGATTCGAGTGGAAGCATTCCAACTTTCCCCCACCCACAGACCACCGGTGAGTCCACCATCCGAAGAAGAAAAGACGGAAAAAGCTAATTGTGTTTGTGAAGAGCACCAGCGGGCGGTTCTTCCATTCTTTTGCCCCATTGTCATCTGCGGAGCCCCCGGCGAGGCTTCACTTGCATTGGATTGGACTCGGAGGCTTCGATTGAATTCTTTCTTGGCCAGTTGGCTGGTTTTTTTTTTTTTGCATTTCGACGCCTTTTCCATCATTGTTGGCGCGGCGTATTAGTGCGCTCGGCGTATTTTGTTTTTTCGGCGCGTGGGTATTGCTAATGTTTGTTGTGGTGAAAAGGAATTGGTTTGTGTATATCGGTGAGTGAAATGAAACATTTTCGAGTTTGTTGTTGACTCTGTTGCTGGATTGGTTTTCTGTTCATCGTTTTTTTTTTTAGTCTCATCTTCTTTTCCATCATTCTTAGTTAAACATTTTAGTATGTACTGCTGGATTTGATATTTCTAGTTTCTTCTGTGATAAAAAAAATATTAAAATTGTAAAATGTTAATGTGGAACTATAAAGTGGTTGAATATTTTGGTTTCCATTAATTTTATATTCTGATCTCTAAGTTTTCCTATTTTCTTCTTCATCTAAGTTCATTAGTTCTATCAATTAAAACTGAAGATTCTAAAGTTAAAATTTTTATTTTTCATTTATAAAAAGATTCATAAAATGTTAAGAATACAGATAAAAATTATTTTAGAGGGAGAATCTATATGTATATATATATTTTTTCATTCAGTATTTCTTAAATTCGGATAAAAGTTTTGGAGTTTGGAAAAAGTATCTAATAACTTATTAGGTTATTTTTAGTAATTCAAATTGAAAAATATTATTTATATTTTCTTGAAACAAGTGAGTTTACTAAAGTTTTTAGAAAAACAAATTAAATATAAATATGGAACTTCAAAAAACTCAAACAAAACCGTGAACATATGAAGAGAAACTAAATCAACACTTGTCACTGCACTGGCGCAATATGATCTGACTTGATTCTTGGGCTGTAAAACCCCAACCAACCAAACCAAACAACACTTGTCACAATAATATGCGAAGAATAAGAATTGAGAAAGATCTCTCATTTACAACAACAATTTTGAACTTTTAACATTAGTTGGTACTAGTAATCAATATCTTTATCAACTCTTTCAAAATCTACTTCTACCTCAAAATATCGCAATAATCTATTAAGCTATCATCTCCATCCCCCCCACATAAATCGGCCTTCTAATCCGTTGTCAAACAGTTGGTCCAAAAAGAGGCCTCCGAGCTCGATCGACAAATTTTCGGCCTCCGCCTCATAAAGACCCCTGGCCGGAATATTATGACATATCAGCCACGAGAAACGAGGGTTCAGTCAAAAGCTTTTTGATTCCCCCGCCTTTGGCATCTGAGATGGATCTTCGCCAGGGGAATGCGGAAAGGGATTTTTTTGATAGCCACCCAGAATATGGATCCGTTTGAAATGAAATTTTTTTACTAGGCTTTTGACCTCAGAAGTTCGATGGAGTGGTTCCTAAATAGGTTCCAATATCCGATAAAAAGGAAGGATTTGTTGAAGTAAAATCATTAGAAACGTGATAATTTAATATCTTATTGCCCGGGGAATGTGATAAGGGATATTTTTATAACCACCCAGAATATGGATACACTTGAAATGAAATTTTTACGAACTTTTTACCTTGCATTATGTTTGATGTTGAGGTTTGTAAACATGTTCCTAAAATTTCAACAATAGCCGATAGTGAATTTGTTAGGATAGAAAAAATACTTAGAGAAATGGATGGGTATTCTAATTTTTTTTTTACCTGTGTTGGTTTCCTAAAGGTTTGACGGTCATTTCGTATATTTTACTTTAGGTATCAAAATAATTCACTCTGAACAAAGATAATAAAATTTCGTTTTTAAATTTTGAACAGAGAAATATCCTATTTTTTAAATAGAAACATAATTTTACATAGCACAATAAACTGGGCATTTAAGTTATGCCTCTTGCACGTTTGCAAATTCAAAAAATAACTAGAATGACACTTGATGCTAAAAACTAATTTTCCCTTTCATAAATATATATCACTGTAAAAAGAGAAATTTAAAGGATAAATAATAGTGTATTTCTGTTTTCCATTTATAGAGCTCTTTCCTTTGTGTAACTTTTGGTATCTTGCTATAATTCTTTATATTTTATTTCTGTTTTATTTCAAATGAATTTAAGTTAAAAATTTTATTTAATATATTAACGGAATTTTCTCTGCTCATTCACCCCTATTTTTATTAATTTGCTAGATGTTCTCTTTGTTATGTCATAAAAATATTTGTCCTTCTAGAAATATAATCTTTGTTTAATATTATCCAGGGTAGATGCTAAGGATGTGTGCAGTATGTAGCTCTCCTTAAAAATTGACTAATATACTGATTGTAATGGACTATTGTATTATGTTAACGTAAGAGTAAAATACTGTAAAGTTAAAATTATTTTTAAAATCACAAGTATGCACTTATCTTTTGATACCAAAATATGAATATTATATTTACGCTTTTTGTTTTTATTGACTAAAACTTAAAACTTGAAACCTTATAAACTGGTTCTATGTAATAATACAATAAATATCTGAATTATTTCATCACGCGAAGGAACTTCGGTTTTCGAGCAAACCTGGAAACGTGTTTCTTTACAAAATCTTTCTCAGGTTAGTTTCCTTTACCGATAATTATTCACTCTCTATATTTATCTAAAACATTTTTCTTCTCTTTGAGAACCCAGAAAATTCCCCTAAATCATCTTCAAACGATTAAGATTAATGACTTTGGAGAAAATTGTTGGGTAAAGTGTTTTGTTTCGGGCAACCCCACTATCCGCTAAAGCGAGTAATACCCCTCCTATCTTAGTTATCTTTCTAGAATCGGAAGTAAAGTTTTAATTCTTTATTATTATAATACGTCCTTTAAACATTTACTTCATGCAGATATGTATTTGAAAGAGACTTAAGAATATAGGGTAAGATCCGTTATTATGAGGCATCAGGTTGCACTCGAGATTCAAGTAATGACATAAGTTTTCGAGATAAGTTATTTCATTCAAATACATACCAAAGTGTGTTTATTTTTACTCCTTAGAATAAGTCTACCTCTATGAATTTTAAAAATAATCGTTTACTTCACTTTTCTACTTTTTCGGTAATTATTCCTTAATTTTCACTGAACCCCCAATATTTGGTTCTAAATGTTATTTCTCTAAGTAGAATAATGAGTTTCAATACTGGAGAAAAATAATTGAAAACAATTTGGGGTTACGAGGAGTCATAGAAAAATGAAAAAACCCTTAAACAGCACTAAAAAAGCTTCAAAAATTAAGAGCGACATAATTACTTATTTTACCATTTTAAATTGAGGGATACTCTATTAGAACATCCATTGAAATTTTCCTCAAAGCACCATAAATTAGCCGCTAGAAGAAACTGCTTTAAGGTTACGAAGAAGCAACTTCAAGGGTGGCCGGTGTGGGGTCGACAAGGCAAAACGTGACCGATTTTTCCCTTAAAAAATCAAGCCATAATCAGGCGACCTCATATCTTCATACCTCCCATACACTTCTGGCTAAAAGTTTTTTATAGGAACATAAGAAAGGGGACTAGTGCTTAATGTAAAGATTCAATAAATGAATCGGGCGTACTGCAAAAACCACATATGTCTGTGGTAATCATGCCATATATTTTCTTCCTTTATTTATAACCAATACTTTTATTACCTTTCAATGTGCACATAAAACAGAATTTCATTAAACCTTACATTACACCTAGTACAAAATGGATTTTGGAATATTTTAGATACCATATACTTGCACCAACTTTAACCCTCAATTAGAAATGGTTCCTTAAATATGTCATACGTTTATAAAAAATGTTTATGATATTATAATTCTCTAAACCTAACTAGTATTAGAATAGAACAAACAACAGTTAGTACTTTAACGTTCCTTTCTTAAGGAATTTCAACAATGTTCGAGAACTTGCATAAGCAAATAAAAATATGACGAGTGTGCAAGTGCATGTATTCCATATGTATTACTATTGTCATTACATCGGTTTCCGTCCAGTTCCCATGGAAAATCCATATTATTATGCTCCTCAGCATTGTGAGACTTGCTACTTCCCCTCCGGGTAAAGCAGTAGGAGGCAAGACGGCAAGGCTTTGTGTGGGGCCAACATCGCTATGAGAAAGAAAAACTATTTACCGCAGTCGATACACAAAGTTTTCTTTCATTTTTTGCCTGGGGCTCCACTTTGAAAGTTTAAATATGTTTATATTATCGTGGAATAATTCCATTAGAGATATTTCTATTTTTTTTAAACCTATGAAATTTCCTTTTTGACTTTAACACTTTAAACATTATTATTGTAAATGAAATTTAATGTTTAATAACGAATTCCTCTTGGTATACAGTATACCACAAATATTATAGTGATTGGCGTAATTAATTCAAATGTTTTGACACTAGGCACATTAACTTAAAAAGTAACGCAAATGCTTAAAGTTTAGTTTTTAAAGTTTTACTGAATTTTTTGGTATTAAAATAAGTCTTAGGACTAGATAATTTTGGAAATTAACTTGAATTTTGAAACGTGGAAAAATATAGGGAGCATGAGTATTCAAAGGTTTCCCCCATTTAACAATATCTATCAACTTTTTTCAGTAACCTGAAAAATATTAGAACTTTGAAGCGTAGTCTACAAAATAAAAAGAGAAAAAAAAAGATGATAATTATTGTATTGGATGAATCACTATAAAACTTACTAACATAGAATGTATGATATTACTATATTTTCTTCAATATTAAGTAGTGTGTAGCAAAAGATAATTTTTAATTATACGTGTTTAACCTACCTTAATGCATGCGGGTAATTTTAAAAAATTCTGAAATAATTTTAAAAGTATTAGAATCATTATCATCACTCATATGTTACTTTAAAAAATTCAATTTCAGACTAGAGGAAACCAATTTTTTATAACTATGTATAACTTAATGAACTTAAATTTTTGAGCTCCAATTCAATTTTCAATCAATTTTTACGTGCTAAACCAGTCCTAGGGTATCTTCTTTTACGATTTAATTGAGTTGGTTTGATGATTCTGTTACCTACCATCACCCACCTAGACACAGAAACACTCCAGAGGATCGGCCACACAACTTGTTCCTCCAGTAATCATCGCAAACATAGGGTTGTCAATTCATTAAAAGAGATTTCACAACCACTGAACTAATTAGAGAGAATGCGTACTTATTCGGAAGATTTAATTGGCCGTAAATTGCGATCTTATTTTTTTCATCCGTCTCAAAAATCTTAGTTGACAAGTATGATAAAAATGGTTAAAATTGTTACTCACATGTATGCTCTACTGACATTACTTTTGCATGCTCCATAGAGGGTTTTATGTGTAAAGTTTTTGTCCCAAAGCTAGTTTTTCTGTGATATAAAATATTTTAACGTTTTATTGCGAATCGGAACAATATTACAACAATATTTTCGGTTAAGTTTTTTTTAACTCTTGGAACTTGATTGGAAAGGGTGCAAAATGTTTGTGTTCCCTTTGCTTTTTAGATTTTGAAAAGGGGTGAACAAATTACAAGTAAATTTCTTATTATCTGTTTTTTAATATCTCTCTTCTTCTTGGAAATATTATCTTCATTATATTTGTAAAGTTAAAAGTATAAAAATTATAAATTGCTTAAGGCAATTATTATTAAAGTCTACCAATTGATTGAATTTTAGAGAGTTCATTGTTTATATTTATTTGAAGAAAACGCACAAGTTAAACATAACGGTATAATTAAAAAGTATATTAAGTTTTTATGTATAATGTGTCAAAGCCATAATGCTCACTTTTTTATGTATTTTTAATGAGCATTTTAAATTCAAAACAATATGAATTTCTCTAACTCATTCAAATTCCTTTTTAGGCCTTTCTATGTCACGACAACCTTGAGTATTTTGGTTATGGTAAGTATGCAAAACCGTAAAACTTTTCTTTCCCTCAATGTATTAATGATTAACGAATTAAAATTATAAAAATAATTTTTGTTTCGTTCTTGTAGATATTCAGCTGCACATATGCCTTTCTGGACAAGACTGGAAAAGACGCTTTGAATGAAAACAATATTAAAAAGTTTTTTCATAAGCGTATTTATAATTTTTATAATCACTGCAGTGAACGGCAGATAGAAATGGTGGGAGGCTCCATAACAGCTTTGGGAAGTCCAGACAGCTTAAACTGTAGGTATATCTATTGGGGTTTTTTTTTCTAATTTCCCTTCTTAATGTTGTTCCAATATGTTTTCTAAATTCAAATATCATAAGTCTTTGAAAGAAAAATTGAAATTATTTTTCCTGGGTTGAATTCCCAATGCCCATCAAAGATTCTCTTAAATAGATATATATGTCTCTAATGGGTTTATTAGGCTTGGAAGTTTTGAATTTTGAACAAATACTAATAATGAAATAAATTACTGCACTGTGAAAAAAAATTCTGGAGTCCTCCTTAGAAAACCTGGACAGATACTGGTCCATTTTTTCCTAATAGTGATCCTGGAAAATAACAGGCACCTTAAGGGGAAATTTTAAAAATGTTCCTCAGAAAACCTGGAATGTTCCTTGGAAAAACTATTCAGCTGCCTATTACTGGTAATACTGGCAGACTTGGATAATTTAGACGCACACGCGCAAGTCGAAAGTTTGCAGAAAATCTTCTGAAATAAATTGAAAAATTTTCTACTTATATTTTGCTTAAGAAACAGTATCACAGTATTATGACACAGTATTTAGGTGAATAACTTTACTCTTGACTCTCATGATGTTTAAATTCAAAATTTTGAAACACCTGGGGGCACTCAATTAAATTGCAGAAAATATGCAAAGAAAATTTTGTGCGAGGAAGGTTTTTCATTTTATCCAAGTCTAAATACTAGTATTTCAAAAGAACGTTTTAAAATTTTACCGTACCGTTCCTGTTATTTTCCAGGAAGTTGGTAAAAATGGGTAACTATCTGCTCAGTTTTCCACGGAACGTTCCTGGACTTTTATCACAGTGTGTCTTCGTGACATTTTATATTTTACTGTCATTTTCCGGTATTAGACATTACAAAACCATGCATATCATACAACACTACCTTTTTATCAATCCTTACCTAGGTCCCAAACAAAGCACGGGCTTTATTCAATATCCTTTGTTCGGCATTTCCCCCAAAAAGCAAAGCCTCGCACCCCGAGCTGTCATCGGATCTAAGAAAAGCGCCTTTTAATTGGCGCAGGAACAATTACCCTCTATCAGAATAGCAATTTCGTTCCAGACCTGGCTTATCAGGCAGAAATCGCGCGACGCTCACCTTTCACCTGGGGTGTAATGTGCCTCCCCCAGAAATAATTGCTCCGCAAAGCCTGTCAGGTTGACAGCGTGAGTTTCGCCACCGCTCCGAGCTGCGGTCGCACATCGCCTCGCGATATTTGCTTAGTGAGAAAATTGCTTTCGCCGTGTCCTAGAACCTAGATATGCCGTTTTTGGGACAGGCATTTTCGCACGGTGAAAAGAGACTTGAAGGATAGTTTTGAGAGTTTCTGATAACTTTTGGGGGGCTTTCGTAGAATCGTGCGGGTTTTGTCACCGCTCAGGGCAGGCCTACACAACATACGACCCGCGAACTCCTTTCTTTTGCGGCCCGACAAGTTTTGAATGGTTCTAGAATTTTAAAAGAATTAGGAAACATTTAGTTAATATATCATTGTTGTAAAATTTTTTAAAAATTTTCCAAATAAAAATATTGTGAGAAAACTACTTTTTCCGTGTCATTGAACCTGGAGAAGGGATTAGGTGTAGGCCGTTTGAACATCGATTTCATTGAGTAAAAGAGTTAGGAAAATTTTTTAATAGTCAGCATTTTGGGTTTCACCCTTTCAAAGATATGTTAACTATTCACAGCCCCCATAAAATAATTAAATTTTGTTTCATCAAATGATGCAATATTAAATTAAAATTTTTTGTGAAATTTTTAAAAAGGTTACTATATTTTAAAAAGCATGTAAAAAGAACTGTTTCTTTGATTTGTACTACTCAACGTTCATTAGATAAGTTTAAAGTGTTATTATAGTGTTACCATAAGCAAAATGACTTTGTACATGATTTGAATAAGAATGGCTAAAAATAACTAGTCCTGTCATTCAACCTACTCATGGTAATTTGTACATCTGTACCAAAGATATACAAATTTGTTTAAAAGTTTGGTATGTATTGATGGTTACTTTTAAATGATGAAATAGTTATTGCATACCTCTAAATTGAAACATCAATTTGAAAAATGGAATAAATCCAAAAAATGGCAAATATACTTTTTGTGCACAAAAAAAAATCTCCAAGCTTCGATTTACACATGAGTTAGAGTAGGGAAAAAATAACTTCCCCTTATAGACAGATATAGCCCCTTGAATTTGGTAAATCTTATCTTATTTTTTGTGCTGTAAACTACGCCAAAATATGGTTTTTTTTTTAATTTAAAACTGTTTTTAGCTGCATTAATGACTGAGTTTCATAATGCGTTTGAATTAGCCTTTCTATTTCTCACTTTTCTGCTGTGAACTAAGCAGAAATATGATTTAATTGTCAATTTAAGGGAGTTTTAAATTTTTTTTCAGCTGAAATTTCATAAGTTTAAAAAAGGGAATAAGTCCATTAATTTTTTTTCAACCGTAGAATATTTTTGAATATACTTATTGTTTAGACGATTGTTCTGCATTCTAAATCGGGTCCTGAATTTCCAGTAAAATTTTTGTGGCTATACAATAACAGTTCTATTACTTATGCAGGTTTTTCTCGATTTTCTCAAAACTTGGTTTTTGGACTTATTTTCTTTTTCAAACTGACCATTCAATTAAAAGGTGTACTATACACATTTTAGTAAAATTTTATACAAACTTTGTTGTTACAGCTGACCTTATACTGCAAAGCGTCCATTTTACAAATAGCCATTTTGGTGTGAATATCATTGGACTCAAAAGTGGACGCTTCTTGTGTTTCAATCGTAAAAGCAAGCTGATCATTAGGGTGAGTGTGCCTAAGATGAATATTTTACATACTGCCCAGTAACGACTGGAAAATTTTGTAAATTTTACAGATTCATTTAAGTTAAGAGTTATTTAACCCTTTGTTGCTTTGATTTAAATTCCTAAATGAGTCCTTTATCAAAAGACTACTTTCAGTTGTAAATTATGCATTCTATTTTAATTCATTCCCTAAAAACAATTTCTAGCTTCATTTCAGATAATTATATATTGAAATACTGCATTGACTGATCTTTTTTGGCCTTACACCTTTTTTATCCTTATTTATTCTCTCTGTCTCTTATTTTCTTTATTACTATCTGGTTTTTCTCTTCTGTTTAAAACTTTTTAATTTTTCAAACGAAACCAAACTAAAGTATATTTGATTTATATGCTGTGATGAATCTATTTTATTTTTAAGAGGTCTCAGCCCTTATCAGGTTTTGTAATCATTCTAAACTTATCCCTAACCGTGTTTTCCTATTAACTTGGTCTCTTTCGTCTTACTTTGGAATAAACAAGAGAGGAAGGAGAAAATGAAAGGAAGAAAATTTGTAAAAGAATAGAATAGAATAGGAAGAAAATTAGTAAAGAACAAGAAAGTAATTGCTAGAGAATTTGAAAGAGAAGGTTTGAGAAAATGAGAGCGGAGGTTCAGAGAAAAAAATTGAGGGAAGCTAAGAAAAAAGAAATGATATGCAAGAGAAAGTATGAAAATAAAACAAAAACTATGAATGAATCCCAAAATATTTTTTTGAACACCGGGTGACATGGGTCTAAATAAATCAAATTTGCTGTTGCTTGGTCAACATTAGCTTTACACATGTTACGTTTAATTTTCTTGAAATTGCTTCAAATAACATGTAACTTATTGTATCACCCTAAATCTAACATCAAAAAACAGTTGATTTGATGAGCTCCGAGCCTTTTACAAAGGTAAAAATAAACAATTTTGTTAGGACAGTGTTACAGGTACGGAAAAAATGTTTATTACAAGCAAAACCGGAATATAACAAAATTAAATTTTTGGACTTCTTGCATTTTTACTTCTTTACACTCATCATGCTATGCAGAGAAAAAAAACTTTTTTTTACGTAACCAAAGGGAAAATAAAAATTGCTTTCATATTATTGTACATTTAAATTTATCTCAAAATGCTAATTATTTAAAAACTTATGTAAAACAGTAGAACTCGGGTTTAGGGGAGCAAAAGGCGATGGTCCATCATGCTCGTTTTAAGCATGTTTGCTTCATACAGAAAATGAATTCAAACTTTTTACAAAGGACAATACAATATACGAACAATAATGCTAAATCTAGCTTAAGCTGTATAGCAAAGCGCCCCATCTCCTCTTTCGGAGGCTAATAATTTCCACCTGTCCGCATCGTTCTGAAGGCGGGACGACGGTAGTATAATTTTCAGCTCCTGATACCTTCTCCTGATACCTTCCTCGATAACTCCTCGATAAGGATTACTATCAGGGAAATTCGACAGGCTGTGAAGGTATAATTGATGTCTGCTTCGGCGCATACCAGCACCGGATGCAACCGATTTGTGAGACAAACGGTGGTACGTGTCAGTTCGGACTGATTTTGCTTTCAGTTTCGCATCGGGGGTTGACGGAGGGAGCAATTAACCGTTCGATGCAGTGTCTTCTTCGATGCATAGGAATTGAGGGATCTGTGGGAAAAGTCATTCAAATTGAAGTGTCCCTCCGGACCCGTTAGAAATGTCTGCGGGGTTAGAGGATCCGGTTCCAGTCTTGAAGGGGAATTATAACGGCAAATTAAAAATTGAGGGTAAACTTCACACTACTTACCAACTCCCTCTTTGGTCAAAAAGGTGAAATGATAATTGATTTGTAAGGAATTCTTTTGCTCAAATTGAAATCTTAAGTTTAATATAACAAAACAATAAAAGTGACTGTAAAGAACTTTTTGTCGAGTAGGTAACTTTAAGCTATAATTTACTAAAATTACTAAAAGTCTTACTTTAAAGTTTATATGTACTTTTTAAATGTTTCATCTCTTTGAAAAGAAAAAAAAATGACCACAAATGCTTTTAAAAACAAGTCAACTTAAAAAATACCAATATTTTCGAAGCGATTTTAAAAAGTACCTGTTGCATTAACATTTTTATATAGTGCTTCACCAATTAACCATGGATGAAATAGAGCCTGAAAGGAAAGAATAAAAAGATGGAAAACTTTGGATTTTTCTTAAATTAAATTAGTTGCACAGTGCATAAAATCTGAAGATGCGGATTTTTATAAAGATATTAGATTTTCAATAAATTAAATACTAAGTGGAGAAGTTGCAACTAGACCATTGCCTCTACCAATGTTATTTCACAAATCCTATAAAAATGCAATGAGATATTTTATTATTATGGATATTTGTCACACTCTTTTTGCAAAGGGAATCACAGGTGAACGGAGGCTAAGTCATGTCAATAAAAACCTTCCAAAATACGGTAACAGAACATTTCAAATGGTGAGCACGATAAGGCGGTGAAGGAATAAAACAAAAGAACATCAAACCGAAAGGCCCCGCGATTGAAAAGTTTATATTCCATATATTTCCGTTTTTAGAGCTAATTAACTGGGTCGACTTTTAAAAAGCAGGCGGACAAAATAAGATGGCCTCCCGCCGGCAATCATACCTTTCTTGCAAAAGCTCGAAGCAAGATTCCCCCAAGACTCCCGAGGAGGGGTCAAGGGTGAACATTATTTTGGACCGTGCCATATTTCACTGCAACTCGGAGCCGATGTTCAGAGCTTTTTTTTTACAGCGACCATTTCAAACCGACAAAATGTGTAAACTTGTCTAATAGAGTCCCATTTGGCGTTGTTCCGCAATGTTATTTATGTCTCCTCGGCTTTGTACGATGACATAAAAGTCAGCGAGCGTTGGGAGAGCAGGGTCTCTTGCTGGCTCTATGAAAGGAAGTGGGACTCCTATGGGAGCATAGATTTCCAACGCAGCTTTTGAAATAAGCAGCGCAAAATAAAGTGCTCAAGAAATATTCAGGAGTTCTGCTCTTCCATCAAATGCTTACGGATGCCGCAAAGTTATGAAAAAAATATGTTCTTTATTCAAATGGAAATTTTGGTTATATCTAATTGCTACAATATATCTGAACACCACTCCTGTAATCACTCAATCAGTTTTTAGTTATGGTATATATATTTTGATACTTTTTCTTTAAGGTATTGAGGATGTTTTTGAGATTGCTAGGTTGAATTAGTATTGATATATAGTAGATGACCACGAAGTATCTCACGTAGAAATTTTAACATTCCAACTATGGTTTTCCTATGAATAAGTGGGAATTTTGAAGTGTTGATGCTTTTCTTTTAAATATATTGTAGCTGAAAATTAATGGTAAACGGAGATGCCGGTGTAATCTAAAAACCCGGAAGCCTGTACTTCGATAAAATTATTTTTGAATACTAAAGATGGGAGAGTTATAATGTAGCTATGAAGTAGTTTTTAAAATTTTAGTTATTTAACTAGCATTAAGATTAATAAAAAGACTAAAATATTAGTCAAGCAATTTTAAGTAAGCATATTAACATTTAATGTGTTTAATGCAAATTATTATTTTTTTGCACTGTTCCATACATTTAAAGTATAATAACCTTTTATTATTTTCATTTCTGACTACTTTTAGGTTAACAGCTTAAATCAATCACTATACTTTCCTCTCGTATATTAGAGATTAAGAGGTCATCCCAAATTGAGAAAATTAGTAACGTCCCTCGGTAGATAAGCGTTTGATAGATTAGTGTAATAAAAAAATGTACTCAAATAAGGTTCATATCGAATCTCTGAAGAATTTCACTCCTGACATCACGTATGAAGCACGAAGGGACGCTGACAAAGTGAATTCATGAAAAATCGCCCGATCCATAGCGGGTGTGATGCGGAAAGGGCCATTTTTTAAGAGGGCGCGAATGTGAACCCGATGACAGAATTCGATAGATCACACCACCAACTAGCCTGGGCTGCGCTTCCTTTGAAGGCGGCGCTCAACGAGGGTCAAACGGTCACGGAAAGATCCCCCAATAGGGTGCTGCTGATGCTTGAAAATGTTTTGAGATGCGGGAAAATGCGGCACTTGCATGGAAATTATGAGGTTTTGATCTCAAAGCTCTCGATAGCTATTAGTTAATGTCACTTGAAAATTTTCTCCATTCATGGTGTTGCTCGTATGTGTGTTTATTGGAAAATGCCGTGTAATTTCAAGGCCATGGCGCGTGGTTATTTTCAATAAAACTGTCGCTAGTCGCAAAGGCTTTAAGAGAGTTTAAGATGATTTTAGTTACCAACATCTGGTATTTCCTACGTAAAACTCTCATTTAACAATCATTGAGGAATTTTTCAGTGATTTATAATATCAATGATTTAGTTAAGCCGGAATGCAGTGGAGAGAGATTGACGATTGGAGAAAAAATTTGGGTTTCTTTCTTCTATAATTTCTTATTTTTCTTCTTACTCTCTTTCTTTTTTACAGAATCCTTCATTCTTTTCTCTTTAAAAGATATCTCCCTCTCTATCTATTATTCCAAAGTAGAGAGAAAGATTGTTTAGAGAAGGATGTGGCTATGTATGCTACTGAAAATCTACTTTGATTATATACGTCATTCCTTTTAAAATTAAGTTCAGAAAGTACAACCTTAACACCGCATTCCCTTTACCTTCCTTATAAAAATGATAATAGTGTATATTTCTGGGGTGAATGGAGGTATGAGATAATATTTAACATTTTAATTAAATATATATTTTCTTTCAGTTTTCTGGCACAAGCCCCCGATGTATTTTTGAAGAACACTTCTCATCTGATCGGATGTTTTCGATACTAAGATCTGTATACAATCCAAGCTGGTTCGTAGGGTTCAACAGCAAAGGAAAACCTATGCTGGGATCAGACTACAACAAGAAAAGCAAATGTTTTCTGTTCACAAAAAGGAATCACAATTATTTAAGACAACTAGATCATAAATCACCAAGGATGATATCCCACCCGAATAAGCTGTTGCACTTGCTCAAGGACAAAAAGGCTCGGAAAAGAAAAACTCATAGATGAAATCTGGACGTACTCTGAACGTTGATTCGAAAGCTGGCACCGTCAAAATGCACTATCGATGCCAGGACAATTGTCTTTTTCTTCGCAAAAAAAAGTTCGATGATTGAGTGTGGCTAATGTGTTGACGTGCAGAAAATGTGTTTTAAGTGCCTCGTGAGAATATTATTTTAAGAATTTCTTTCTTGAAATGCCAGTACTAACATTTTACAATCCCAATATAGGGCGTCCTTTTAACAAAGCCTGCAATTGATGGGCATTATTGTCATCAATTCCCTTATACTGTTCATCTATTAGCATTGAAATGATGCACTGAAGAGATACGATTGTTACCACATTCCACACATTAATTATTTGTTCATTGCTTCGGTTTCAAGCTGTGTATAAAGACAAATATGCCTATATTCATCATCTTTTGCTTCGATGAATATTTATATAAATGTCAAAGTGTCCTTGAAATCAATGTTCTTATAACTCCTTTAAAGCAAGATACCAGAACTTTTGACAACTATTTTTGGTGATTGGTCTGATTTTCAAGTAATCCAATCAAAGTGTTTTAAACTTATAACAATGTAATGGAATTTATTTTTTACTTTTTCATCGATGAGTTGGGAGTTCTTGAAACTTTTAAAATTACTAACTTTTATATAACTTTTACTACATCCTTTCTTCAAGTTCTTTCAGTAATTTTTAGTAAGAGATTTTATCATAAGAAAAATATTTTGGATGGTAAATTTTAGCTCAGTTGTTACATGAGTGTAAAGTATTGAAACCATTTGATAGGAATATACAATGTTTTTTAAGAAATGAATTAAACCCGCGGTTTGAGATACTAGTTTTACACTGATAGATTTTTGATCCGATAAATGCCATTTATAAAACCAGTTTTAAAAAATCCTCAGGACGAAAATTTCGTTTGAAAGTCTAACTGTATTTATTAAACTAGTAGTTTTTATAACTATCCGTTTTCAAAACATTCCTTTATATTTTTATAGAGCTTTTTTAACATTCCAGAAATATTTTAAGGGGTGAACCTGAGTTGCACTTCCCAAGCCAAAAGAAAATATGTTTGTGTAAGCAAAATCTATCTTAACTGACAAGAAAATACAAAAATAACGATGGGAAGTGCAACTGCGCAACTCCAGTTGTAAGCATCTTTAATGTTAGGTAAATGCACTTTTGCTGTTGATTATATTTTCGCTTTATCTTTGTCTTAAAGGGTATAGCGAACATTATATTTTATTTTGTTTTGTTTGTTAAATTATACTTTGATGTTTTGATATCTGTAGTCCATTCCATTTTCATTTGAAATGCAAGATCATTTTCTGCAATTTATAAAAAAATTAACTTTTAAAAAAAGTTTCAGAAATAAATTAGTTTTCTCAAGTCATTGTAATATTGTTTATTGTTATTGTTACGAGCAAATTGTCAGGGCTGTCATCTTCGAGATGAAAGATTCGTCAAAGAGACATTATCATCAAAATACTGTAACTAATTCTTGAAAAAGTTTAAAAATATATTAGCATAAAAAGCTATAAGTTTTAGTAAGATAACAATATTTTTACCATGGATTTTTCTATACTATAATATAGAAAACAACAAACTACTACTACTACTACTACTACTACTACTACTACTACATAATGCATAAAACCAATACCACCTTTATTGCTTTATTTTAAAATCTCAGCGGGTTCTTTTCTTGTTTTATTCAATAGTATAACTATCCATACAACAACACATTTAAATATTTCTCTTAAAGATCTATTCGTCTGCATGTAAATCTCTGGAACTGGCCATTCCTTCCAGACTCAAAGCAAGTTTATGATGTTTAAATGTTGCATTATTGGTTATTTCTGTATACTACGATTAGCATAACATTTGACCCAAAACTCTGCTGTTGTCTTGAAACAGTTCTTCACTTGATCCGCGTTATGAATTAATGATCTAGTGTCCTCAATTCAGTATTTTTCTGATTTACGAAGAATCTTTTTTTTTCAATCGCTGCACTGGCCACGTGACTGGATGCATGTTTAAATATAAAATATTAATTGAAATAAAAATTCCTCAAACTTTTTATTCATTTTGTCGGATTAACCTGAGTTTAAGAGAACATGAGAGGAAATGATTAAGGTGTTCTTAGCAAAAAAATGGAACTATTTCGTTCTACACTGACCATCAAAAATCATCAAACTATTCTTTCTTTTATCAATACAAAATACTATTTAAAAGAGAGTGTTTTTATAATAAGTTAACCAAAGTTGATTCTTATTAGGGCTGTAAAAAGAGGCAGTAAATTTAATGGATATAAAATCCTTTTATGGGGGTGTAAGAATTGGCAAGTAATTTGATGGATTTTTCTTGACTTTCTTTTGTTTCGTAATGAAAACTTTTTATGCAAAAAAAATAATTTTTTATAAATCTATGTAAAAGAACAATCGTACTCCCTCCCCTGTAAACAAAAAATTCAAAGAAAAACTTCCAAAATATATGCTTCTAGCGATTTAACTTACCTTTAATTCCGTATTTAATTTATGCATTTTTGTCACAATTTTTTTATAAAAATTTTAATACCCGAAAGTTGAGATTTTGCCTTGGTTTTTAGGAGTCATTTATTTTCTCTATTTGTGTTTCCAAAGATTCCATATCTCCCTTCACCATTGGGTCACCAGTAAGACCTACCACCTTCCCAAGACCTTTCAAGCGACTTTTCTTCAAGTTTTACTTTAATTAAACCAATTAAATTAATTTCAAATTTTTTTTTCTAAATAATTAAAGACTTGTTATCTGGTAACGATTCTAATCAATAAAGGATTATCATTTGCCGATCACAAACGAAAAGTCTCATTTTAATCATCACAGTTATCATAATTTTTTCATACAGGCTCTGATCATTATTTTCTAAGAAATATTTTTCATTCAAAAACTATTAATTATTTTGGTCTCATGAAAGATCGCCAATTCACCAGAAGAGAAATATCTAGTTTATTCTAAAAACTAGTTAAGAAAACTCTTATACTCGAAAAATTAGATTGGTTGTTTTGGTGTGATGTGAAGGATATGCTTTGGAGCTCTTTAATTTTTATTTTTTAGATCGAAATATTTGTAATCATAAATTAATCATTATTATATGATTTAAACCGTATCACTCAAAAGTTATCCTTGAATTTTAATTGAAATCAGTGGAACGCAAGATCGGATTAGATTTTTATACCACGAACCAGACCCTATTTTTAAAATAATCAAAATTTAATAATTAAACTTTGTTTTGGTGATAAAACGTATTCCGTAAATTCAAACCCTAAATTATGTAAATTAGTTGCATGCTTATAAATCATCAAACAAGCTTAAGGGTTTTACAAACTTGCCATCTGTTTAAAAGTCAAGTGTAATGTTTTCAAGCTCACCACTTTTAAAATTTTCTTATAACATTTATATACTTTATTATAATAAATCTTGTAGCCCAAGATTTTACAGCTATCTATTTCTAGCAATTACGTTAGAATGAAAATTCTGCGTAAAACGCACTGGCGAACAATAGGTCTCGTCCGTTGGAGGGCACTGAAACTCCAGTTGGTTTTCGTCGGTCCCAGTGGGGAATTTCTAGTTGCTTTCTTATAACTCCACCAAAGATGGAGATTTCAAATTCCATAGAATAAAAATTTAGAAGAGCGTTGTTTAAATTTTGTTTATTAACGGGTGTCCTTAAAAATTTATGAATGGGGTTAAAACTGCTTATATTTCTTAAAAATACTGAATTAAAGTTTAAAGGAGCATAAACCTTTTACCTCGAGACAGACTAGTTAGTGCATCTAGCCAAGCACGGTTTTTACAACTCCCTAGCATCCTAAAAGTTGATTTAAAATTAGTAAGTAGTATGTGTTTTCAACCTCACCACTTTTACAATGTTTTCATTTTAATATATTTTTAGATAAATTGCTTCTATTTTAATCATACATAGATGACGTAGGAGAGTGGTGTCAGCGTGTCATAGCCAATGAGGGCCTACCGAGGCTTGACCGCTGCCGGGGCAGGAGCAGCTTACTCTGCTGGTACCTCGTTACCGACGTATACTCTCTCTCTAATTTAATCATAATACTATTTGAAAAGAACTTCAAGAAAGTACACTGTAATTTAATTAATCACCTTGATTTGGCTCTCCTTCTTATTGAAAGGGCCGTGTCTGTAGTTCAGTTTTGGTGAGCCTTGTAGAATTTTTGAATCCCTTTCATACCATTTTGCTAAGCAGAATTGAAATTGATATTCAATCGTGCATAGTATGGAATCTGGCTTTATGGTTTATCATATGGTATGTCTTCTACTCTATCACATCGGCAGAGGGATTGCCCATTGAATGAACACTTAGCATTTGGATTTGAGATTTTCCCACTTTAAATATCATTTTCAGGGCTTTTCTTGGTTAATTCTTAAAAAAAGTAAGGTATGCTTCCATACAGGCTTTTTCTCGGCAATAATTCAATCGCAGAATTGAATTTAGAAGGTATTTTGATTTCAGTGAAAACACAGCGGTATACCTACCCAGTAAATAAACACCGTTTTCCCAATGAATGAACACTGAAAGTAGTCCCTAGTTTTAGTAAATTAGAAAAGTCTAAAAGATTTTTTGGTTTATCCATGGTTGAGTAAACCAAACAAGTCTTATAAACTTTTCCAAAATACTAAAACTGATGACTAATATCAGTAAAAAAATTTTCTAAAGAAGTTTTTGTAATATCTTCTTTAATTTTTTAATTGTATCACATATCACTATAGATCGAATAAGCTTAAAACCACGAAGATTCACGTGGTAGGCCTTTTTCCCAGTGAATGAACATCCCCTTTACACCCCCAGTTTCCAAAATATAGTGTTCTACATTATTATTTAACAAAAATACACTTGAATAATGGATTAAAACAAGAAAAAGAATAAGCAGCACAATTAAAACTCAGAAAATTCGTCAATTTTTAACCTAACTGGTATCTTTTTCGATCACACGCAGCTGGGTTTAATTTGAAAATTTTTTCAGTTACAATTCAAAGATTTTACTTTAATAAACGATTGTTCCACAGATTATGAGATCTTTCTGCAATTACTGAATTTTATTGGGAGTCTCTAGAGCAATTAATTTTCATATCATTTGAGGTGTTCACTGTTTATTCACTGGGAATGTTAATTTACTGGGCAATTCACCCTACGATACCACAAATCTATGGTGTAAAAAATAGCTTGGGAGGTTTTATATGGTGCGGATATCGTAAAGGCGCCCAAAACTATCCGGTGCACCACCGCCCAGTGGTATGAAATTGTTTATTTTTTCCTGAAATGTTTTTCTTTTCATGTTGAACAGACATTAAAATTTTTGTATGGGCAGAATTCTATTTTTGCACTGAATCGAATGGTGAATATCGTTAAGTAATTGGAAAATGTATTACCATTAAATACCCATTTGGGTGTAATTTTGTTTCACAACGGCATCAAACGTCACCGTCTATAAGTCGAGCTTTGACCCTGATTGTACCATGTTCAAACATGACTTGTGGACAAAATGAGTTTCAACAAATAACTAGGCTAAACATCTGTGAAACCCCGTTTATGAAAGATCTTGAAGCTTTTTTTGTACGATTTAATTTTCTAAATAATTTTATCAACAACCATAGTAGTATTATTTTTTTTAAAAAGAAAAAAACTTATTTTTGACTACTATAATGTTTCAGTTTTTATATTTTAACTCATATATGCACTCATATACTGTGGAATAAAAGTATATAAAAATAGGACTGATAACGTAGTTAGATTTAATTTGATACAGTTGCGATAAACGCGACTGTTAATCATGATTTTTTCCCGAAACTGTAGATTTTTTGCGTCGTTTTTCAGTCAATGATTTCGAAGTAAAGCAGGAAGAACTTGGTGTTTGATACCAATTCTTTTAAAAATTCCCTAGAGTCTTATACAGGGTTTTTGAAGAAGTCCACCAAAACTCTGCACATAGATTCGTGGCGTGGAGTCAAGAAAAAATGCCCCAAGAGCTATCACCTATTATTTTACGAAAAATTCTACGTCATATCCGATAAAAACTTTAATATCAATCCACGGTACGTGCATGCATGTGCAAGGGATATTTTCAACATCTTAGTATTAAACATATCCAAACAACCATTATCCAACCCATAGCTTTAGCTATACTTCTTCCTTTTCAGCGGCACGGTCGACGGGAATAATACGGAACTACTTAAACTTCAAATTTCGACCCATGTCGCAGTTTTAACATGAGTTTGCTCCTTGGCTGGTCCCTCTTTATTGAGTCCTCCTCAATCGGAGATCGGTTCAGCACCTTTCCAGTCCAACCTTGATGTCTCCATCCAAGTGCTCTTAATTACTGCGCTCGATTAAGAACCGTGGCACGTCCCGCCTCCAGCACCGGGATCCGCTAATTAAGTAGTTTTGGGGAAGTCAGTGGAGTTTGGGAGGTGGCCCACCCAGGGTGGCAGCTATCTATGACGAAATTCGCCATCCGATTTGTCATGAACCCACCGATGGGATTTCTTAATCATCGTCGCATCATTCCCGGGTAGTATGGGTTATATCGGCAAGTTTCAATTCCTTACACAAAGGAGAGTCCGTCATTAATCCAGGACTGATTCTATACGGATGATGGGTCATTATGGGGTCTTAAAAGAAAGGCAGCCTGTGGTTCCGATGAAGAAAGGATTTGGTTTTCGCAATCCGTATAATTTGTCACATTAGGCATTGATCTCCAAGTATCTGAAAAGAGGGTTATTTAGTTTTAATTGCCAAAGTGTGCGAGGTGATTAAAAATGTTGGATCATCCATCAACCAGTGAACTTTACTAAAATTTAAAGACTGTATTGTATTAATTGATAAAAATGGTCTTGGATATATAAAAGGCCACCCTGTTATTAATCTTGCTAGCCTAAAAATAACTCCTCGTTAATCTTAAGGAGGATTTCATGACGTTTACCGGAGGAGTTACCGGAGGAACCTTTTGGAACCTCATTGACACATAAAAAAGCCTTTCCCATTTTTCATACAAAAAGTGATCAACAACGGTTGAGATTTCAAAATCATGAGTATTTTTTATTTATTTAATACTTTCATAAACATTAGATAAAAGCTTATTAATACACTTTATCTCAATGTGATGTTATGTAGATATCATAAGATGTTTTAATATATTTGGCAAATTAAAATCGTGCAGTGAAAATTTAACGCAATTGTGAAAATTCAATAGCTCTAATATATTATAGATAGAATTTAATTTATTATCTACAATGTAAAACATAACTTCTTATTATAACTGCCCCACATTAAATTTTTAAGGCAAATCTGTTCCTACTCCTTTTACTCCTCGTATCTCTTTCCACTTGTCAATGTACTGAAAATTTAAATTACGTGACAAAAAAATCAGTAGTTCCTATTTTCCATTTATCTCTTTAAGAGTCCCCAGAATCCCTGTAACAACAGTAGCTTATTAAATTAGAGGCCAGTTCCGTTCTGGGTAGAATATTGACACCTCCCGTAGAGTCAGGTTACAAAGGGGCGTGCCGAGAGCCATCTTAAGTAGCACTCTTAGTGTGCTAATAACCACTTACTTCTTCCTTGTAATGAGGGTGAAATTAGACGCTTAGCAATGCCTAATTGATTTCAGATGCAATTTGGGAGTTAAGCGACCGATTATTTCCTATTGGTGGAGTTGGTCTTGTAAAAAAATAAAAATAAGACTGTTTTTTAATTTACCATAATTTTATTTTTGATTGTGGAAAAAAAGGAAGTTATCAATAAATAACAGGATGTAGTAGTTTGTGTGCGTTTATACCTGTTTTATTTAATTTTTTTACTCACTCTCATTGTAAAAACCCGGAAGCCCATACTTGAACTAAATTAGGTGAACGCAGAGTCCACAGTTAAGTATTCACTTATAAACTAGCTAGGATCCGTAATGGATTAAGGCTTTATTGCTTGTTTATTGCAATTTTTAATGTTAACGTGATCATTTCAAAAGATATTTAACGCTACAAAAATTCAAGAAAAAATTGTAGTAAAATTGTAAATAATAGTATGGAAAATTGATTCATCAATGATATTCCTTTTTTAAGTTATCTGGGTGACTTGTCGAAATAAAATATCAAATACGATTACATAATTCTTTTTAAATAATTTGATTTATTTTAATTTGTTTTTTAAACAAATTCAATGTTGAATTTTTGCTTTATATTAGCATTGATATGATAATTGTCGATCTTGAATGACTAGCACTTAAATGGGTAATTTATAAATCGTTATTTCTAAATTGCTTCACCCTTAAATATATTCTAAAGAAGAAGGATTCTAGGAAAGAAAGAACCAAGAGCGGGCTTAGGGGTATTATACGCGCAAAAGGGGTACATAAAAACAGAAATATAACAAAAAATTCACTGCCTTTGCCTATAAAGAAATATTTAAGAATGTTGAAGGAAATTAGCTGAAAAAATGGTTAGTAAGCAAAATAAGAGGAATTTCTAAAACACTTGTAAAAGCTTTAGATAACTCCCAATAATCAGCACCAATATTTATATAGACGCCCCTAAAACTCCATCGACCCCATTGAAACCCTAATCTCCCCCAGCAAAGAGCCCTACGGATAAAAAAGGAATAAAAAGGTGATAATCTCCCTCACAGGTAAGCAATATTATTTCAAAGAGCTCGGAAGATGTGAGAACAACCATTATCAGTGGTCTAGTTCCCCTCGATCGTAAATACCAGTTCGTGGCTGGATCTTTATTTTACGGAACATGCGCTACAATGGACTAACTTTATCCCCCCCTTGGATTGTCGCATAAAATACCTGCCGTCCGAAGCGGCGGTCTTCGATCGCAAATCGCTTTTTCTTTCTTCTTCGGAGGGTCTTTCGGGGTTTCAATTTGGGTTTCGGTTTTTATGGCCCAAGAGGGAGAAATACAGAAAAATGGGACGCTTACTTCCAGGGAAGTGTTTTCGTCCAGGGAAAATGATTGTCGGTTATTTCGTTTCTCATTATTTTCTTTATTGTATGCTTTTTAAGAATTTATTAACAACAACAACCAATACGCAAAAGAAAATAGAGAAGGAAAAAAAAATATAACATACACAGATTGTCCCATTGAGCATATTAACTGCATTCACGCAAAAACCAAAAGAAAAAAATAATAGTAAATACAATAAAACACAAATTATACACTAAATTAGAAATCAAACTACATAAAAAATACATAAATATACATTTTCAAGGTAAATAATAAAGTTAATTGGCAAAAGACAGAGCATAAATATAAATTAACACTTTTTTTTTGCTCTGTTTAACTTAATAGACCAATGTTGTTTTCTTCATTGTCATTACTTAACACCTTTAACCCTTATTTAGAAATCCAAAACTTTTAAATTTTGTTGCCTAAAGCCATTTTTTATACTAAGCTGAATTGAGACTATAAGCACTTGAAAAGGAAAAATTGACAATGAGACTTAAAAAGAAGGGTTTTGATATCGTTTAAATTGGGTATAGGTATTTAATTAATAATAGTATTTATTGTGTTAGGTAATTTACAAATATAATAAAAACATATAATTATTACCAACAGGGGGAAAATCGTCCAAAAAACAAAGAAATTTGAAACTAAAATATAAGTACATAATACAATACTAAAATAGAAATAGTAAAACAAAAATGCATAAAATATGAAGGAAAGGAAGCACATGATGAAAAATAAAGATTTAGTTTTTGGGTTAAAAAAGCTGGCCTAGCAAAAACAAACATTTCAAAGCTTCGTTTAAATTGAAAAAAAATCCTAATTCGAATCATTAAATACATAATAAAATAATACGATGAAGGATATTTTTAAAGAATGATAGCATGTTATATTTTTCTATTCAAAGGGAAAATACTGAATAGGTTTAAGTCTCATAATTTACTTTAATTAGAGATCTATTTTCCTTAAAATAAACGTAATCAATTATAACTTTTTGGAATGTTTTGGAGTGATGTGACATGAATGTGTTGGTTTCTAAACTATGTGGAATATGCAAGTTGGATCACTCCAGTAGCAGCGTGAAGAAATATTCGTTGGATTTATAAATTCTTTCTCGTTATATTATTTTAGACTTGTAAAATTCCTTATGAGCTTGTTTTAAGAAAATTTTAAAATAGTATCTGAAATTTTATACTTTTCTTTATTCACGTTTTATTAATTCCATATGTACTATCAAGTTTTTCTTTATTTAGTCTACTTTTTTTATGTATCTTAAGTGAAAACACTGCATAATTACATGAGTTAGAATTCAATTTAAACAAAAGTGCACAAGTAAAGTACAAATAACAATCATGTGCATTGTGCATATTATGTACCTTCAATAACTATAATACTTAAATCATCACATAATAATTTAAGTATGTGAACTTACTTTTATTTCATAAGTTACTTGATAAAAAATGAATAAATTATTTTCCCTTCCTTTAATTTGTTGGACAGAATTATTGGAATTTGATCCTTTAAAATTGCTTTGAAAATTATAACTAGACATATTCTATCAATTATCCTATATAATGATACTTTAACCCCCTATAAATCTCCGTAGTAAGTAAACATACTTTATCACATACATTATTTTCCTTTTCTTATTTCTAATTGACTTTAAACTATTAAGTATTTAGACTTCGCATACCTCAGTTATTGGTTTACAAATTATATTTTAGGACATTATTTTAGCAAAGGATTTTACAAAAACAAACTACTCTCAAACATCTACTAGAGATTCAAAAAATAGTTATTTTTATTCATAAATAAATTTACGTTAAAGGAATTTCGTTAAGACCAAGAGAATCACTTCTCTAAAAGATTGGATCACGCAAAAAACTATCGCTATACACAAGTTTCACTTTCCTTGAAGCTTTTGTGATCCTCCCCTATGTTTTAATGCAAATAAATCTCCAACTGCACCTGATCAAATAGAGTTCGATACGAAGTGAATTTTTCACATCATCCCGAATCGTTAGAGACCACCCTCGGCGGAGTAAAAAAATACTTGGGGGTGCCAGAAAAGAAAGGAACCACCGAAAAACTTCCACAAACCTCGACAATGGAGCTCACCTAATCGCGTTGTTTACTAACCGTGTAATTCTTGATCTGAGGCACAGAGAATCGAGTTCGTTGAAAAGAGGGTCTTTGAATGGGATTCATAATTCTGTTTGTCTCGAAACTCTGAACTATGAAGAGTTTTCGGGGAATCGCTTTCTTCAAAAGCGCTAGAGGTGTAATTTTGAATAGAGAGTATCTGCTACATTGTATCTTAAAATACTATTTATGAGGCTGGGAGTAAGTTGTAAGAGGAAAATAGGTGAAAGGTGTTTTTTTAATGATATGGTTTTCGAAAAAGAGTTGTCTGTCAAGAGAAGATACTCTATTAACACCTAACGTCTCTTACCGAGTTTAGATTATTTCATTCCAAAATAGCCTTTCTGGGATTCTGGGAATTACTTATTTCACCATTCATTATTATTACGTATTTACCAAATGGATATGAAACATATATTCAAAGAATTGAATTAAAGTTTTCCCAATAAAACGGTTTTTAACTATCAATGTTTAACCTAATTTCAATCGTGAAACCTGTGTTCCAACTATTTTGTGGAAAACAAAAGTAGATATATACAATATACACCTTTATTGAAATTTTGACTTTTAATGCTATATCTTAAGGTTTTTTGAATCTTAAAGATACTTTATTTAATGATTGAATTTGATGAATACTATGATAATGATAAAATGGATACCTCTTGTTTATAATAGTCATCATGACCCGCTTTGGGAAAGAAAGGTTTAGAAAATATAAAGTTCAAAATAAAGAAAATTTATGTAAAAGTTTTATTTAGTGATGACATTTCCCTTCTACTCACTAATGGCGCCTCTTCACACATTACACATGGCCGCCTGCTAGGAACAACCTTGACTCAATTTTTATTATGCGACTAAGCATTCGTCGCTCTTTACCTGAATCTTTCATTAGTTGTTAGATAACTACGGCTATGTAAGAATTTATTAAATATCACTCTACTCTGATGTATAGAATTGTACTCAAAACGAGACTTCCTGATACATCTAAACGCTACCTATTTTCCTAGCAACCAATAAATACTATTATAGTTTGAGTAAATTTTCAACTTAAAATGTTCCTAATACTCATTTTGTATTTTTAACAAGATTGAGATTGATTTTTAATGGCAGTTGTGCTCACCGAAAATTTATTCTTTTTATAATGTGATGAATCATTATTGGGGATTTATATGCACTTTTTTCAATTATTGAGAATCAGAAAGAAGGAATAAAATAGTATAAGGGAGATTGAAGGAGAGTGAAAGAGTATAAAAATAGACGGACGTGAAGAAGAAGATAGTAAAAAAAGATAAAGACAGAGAAAATATAGAGAATGACAGAAAAATAGGGAATATAAACGAGAAACTGAATGAAAGACCGGGAGATGGAGAAAGATTGAATTTATATATAATGAACGCCCATGCGTAGAGTTTCGGCTCAGTTAAACACTGAATATGATCACAATTCCTTTAATTGTTTTAACTGCTTCCAACATATCTATTGAATTTTAACATTCGACAATTCAAAATCATTTATTGTCCCTCATGGTCCTTTCCGAAGAAACTCTATGCCTGATATGGGCCTTGTGCCATTAAAAATAAAGTCAACCAACCTTTCCGAAGAAAAACCTGAAACTTCCCGATTTAATTGGAAGTGTCAGATTTCATTTTGTCCCAAGGCACCCGCTCTAATGAGGGACGATCCCCCCGCAAACTCTAGTCCTACTTTTTTAAATAGCATTTATTTGAGCGCGTGTCAAAGCCGTCCGTTTCTTCAAGTGGATATCCGTAGGGGGCGGCAGAAAAAACGATGTGTTTCTCGTGGCAGCGCAGCATTCTTGGGCTGACCTGTCGGACATAAGTCATTTGTTGCAGACGTGCCTCTTGCCCACCCCCTATGCACCTGTTTAACCCCGGGTGACGATCTTTGAACGTGGCTAACTAGATGCACGAGAAACCCGCTTTTCTGCTCAAACACTTGAAATAGACATCAGTGCGTGAAAAACAATACCAGCCCCTCTTCCCCCATGTACTTGTGTGGGGATTTACATCGGCACAAATCTTATGCTAGAATTTCAGTAATATTATACTGCGTATCAGTTTAACTGTTTTAAAAATACACTGCTTTTCGACCCATTATGATTCTATGAAAATGCCAGGAACCCTCAATACAAGGAGTTAAATTAACCCTTTAGTTTCGAAACTAACTATTGAGTTACTTATTTAAACATTAAGTTTCGAGATTGGGAATAGTTAGTGTTCCTAAAAAAGTATTAATGCAAAATAAAAAGGAAAACAATTGGAGAACATTTTCCTATATCTTTCTTCACGATCTAATTTTCTAAATATGAATAATCTTTATGCCCAAACCGCTTTAGAAAATGAGCAATTTTTTACATTAGTCGATCCAAGTTCGCCGCAAATTTCCCACAATGGGAGTCGACAAAAACCAACTGCAGTTTCAGCGCCCTCAAAGTGATGAGCTACATATTATTTATCATTTTACGCAGAAATTTAATTCTAGCGTAATTGTTTAATGCTAAAAGCAAGCGTCAAAGACACAGAACAGTAAGACTTATAATAAAGTATGTAAATGTTAAAAGAAAAGTTTAAAAGTGGTGAGCTTAAAAACCTTATACTTCACTTTTACAATATAAGCTGAGAATACGGTTTTCGAAAAATTGACCAAAACCTGCTTATAAGCGGAGTTAAAATGTTTTTAACAGGAACCTAGATCCCGAAAAATTTTTCACCAGGATCCTCAACTGGCTGAAAAAATTTTATGTAATTTCACTGACTTTTCTTTACCTTGCTTAGTGTTGGTGAACTTGCAGTGGATAGAAAAAAATTGTTGATGTTACTAATGTAGTAAGACATTCTTCTGTAGTTCTTACAGCACACATAAAGTTTTTTTTAATATTCTCGTGATTCATGATGAAAACTTTGTTCCTCTCTTGATTCCTTAAGTCATGAAAAGGTTGAACGCGGAAACATATTAATATTCCTCACGTTTCTACACAATATTCACAAAACTCAGAGCATACCTACTTCATACGTTGTATTCATTTTCATAATTCAATATAATTTCTTGAAGTTGTTAGTTGAGAACGGCTGAATTTCTTTACATTCATATTTTTCTCGTACTTATATACATTATACATGCCCATTTCAATGAAAACTTTTTAAGTTTCAAAATAGAAGTAAAAATTTTATACTATTCATTATTAAGTCGTTAAATTGTAAAAATATTGAATAAAGAAAGAGTAATGGTTGCCTTGAGAAAATCTCCTAAACATGGTTAAAATATCATTAATTGATTGTGGTAAAAGAGATTTTAAATATTTAACATCGTAAAATTAACATGGCGGTTATTTTTTTTTACCTATGCCGCTGTTTTAGTGTGCTCTAACCCAACATATTCCAATTGTCTTAAGTGTTATGAGAGCAGAATCTTTCCTTTATGTTATTAAATAAGCATGCTACTTAGCTTCTCCCCAACTAAATTTCCAACTCGTCATTTTTGAACAGTCAATATAAACTTTCCATCAAATTCGGGCAGCAATTCCTCAGCATTGTTGTTCTTACTGCTTTTCCTGGGGCATCCGAGAGAAGGAATATCCAGACGCCGGCGATTCTTCCAAATTCTGATGATCTGTAGTGCCCTGCAGAGAGACTATAATAGGCAGAGACCCGATGTCAGTAGAGGGCACCGTTCTTCATAAGGAGCCATATTCTCTTCATAAATTCAGCACGTTTGGAAACTTACCATGGAATGACAGGTTTATGGGGTAACCCAAACTGGTGCATTAGCGTAGGAATGTTATATATCATTGTTTGAAACTGAATGTTACGGGATGGCATATTGCAAATTGACGGTGGTGATATTTTTGATGTTAATGAATTGTTCAAACAAGTCTCGTAGAAGAGAATTCGTATCACTATAATAGTCCAGATTCTATTCTTAGAGGATTATTTGTATGTTTATGAATATATTTTTACAAACTTCATTAAGTCGCTTATTTCAGATACACACTCACCACTTTTTACACTGGCTTTAAGTATAGAATATACACTGCAAAAAGTTCTCCTAAGGGATCTACAGTTGCTGACTTCTAATCTCCCATGTTCTAAGTATGCATGACACTCCGAATTGGCAGTGTTTGTGTAAGTTAAGATGTTGTTCTTTGGCGAACTCACAAGTCTGCACTGAAAAAGGTGTCTGTAGGTAAGTAAGTGGTGTTTGTGTATTTTTTGGATACTGATATTTATATAGATGAAAATTTCATTTTGTATTTTCTTCACAAATCGCAATCTGTTTTGATAAAATCAGTATAGAACAATACTATATTACTTAATCCAGAATATTCTTCTGAATTTGTAAATTGCCTTATTGAACACATATATTCAAAGAAATACACTCGATTGATTCAAAGATGTTACTTCCGCCACTACACATAAAATTAGGTCTTGTGAAACAATTTGAAAAGGTGTTATACCTTTTTTAACACTTTTATAGTAACAATGAAAGGTGAAATACCTTTGCAAACATTTCTTGGGTTTATGCGTTGCAAAACGGAAGGAAGATGTGCTTGCATGACCAAATTGTTAAAATGATTAATTTAATAGTTATCTGGTAATTTTGTAGAAATCATTAAAACTAATTATGATCAGCTTTTTAAAAAAAAACTAAAAGACCCAAACTAAAAAATCTATTGTAGAAAACAAAAATTTTCAAAACTTAGGGCAAAGAAAGAACGCTACAATAAGGTCTTGTGGCTTCCTAAAGATTCTTAACAATAGCTTGAACTAGGATATAACTCTAATAAATATAGACTTTTACTTATGAATATATGAAGTTTAAATGAAGTGTCCAAATATTGCGATTTCAACTCTTTCCTTTAGAAATTTGCGATCACTTGTAAAAAAACGTATTTATTAGAAAAAAATATATTTATCATTTTTAGAATCAGCACTTAGCATTACATGTAAATCAGTTATCACAATTAAAACAATTTTCAAAAAAGTATTTTTTTTCAAGCCTGTGTTACTTCCCGTACCTTAACTTTAAAAAATTCAACAGTTTACAAAATATTTTCCTAAAGAACTATATTGATTCTTGCGTATTTAAAACTGTATTTTAATTAAATATGAAGATAGCAAACAACATGTATTTCAGGGGACTTAAATGGCCTTTTAGTGGTCAAAGTATTTAAAGTTCAATTGAAAAGTTGAATATTTTTTTTTTCCAAGAATATGCTCCCAAAAGTAACACAAACAATACCTACTGATAAAACAAGAAAGTTTAATGGCTTTCTTGGTTTTTAACCACAGAATCATTGGATACTGAACCGGGTTTTTTTCAGAAACCAGTCCAAAAGTGAGATAAAACTATTAGTTTCTTTTCTATGGTTTCTGCATTTAACCCAAAATTTAGCGTGTTGTTTTACTAATTTAAATATCTTATAACACCAATAACTTTTTGGGGGAAAATGGAGTCTGTCCAATTTCAAATGAACGGTTCAATTGAATAATGGTTATATTCACTATTGAATCGTCACTTAAAGCTTCAGAATTTGAGAGTTAGTGTTTCACCTCTCCTGATAAGTTGAAATAATTAAGTTCGTTGGTTCTACCTAAAAGCAACTAACGTCTCAACAGACGAAATAAAAAACTTGTTCTTCTTAAAGTAGTACGTTTCCATGATGGAAAGCACACCTAACTGGCGATAGCAGCGGTCGGAGTCAAATTTTGAATAAAGATGAATTGATACATGACTTAAATTCTATGAATTGACGATATGAATTCGACGATATGCCTAAATATGGTCATGGGCCATGCCGCATACGAATTCATGATTCGCGCACTCCCCAATTGGACTGGGAGGGAATCAGTTCGAAAAGAGGGTTTCTAGTCATCAAGTCTGTTGTTCAAGCTGTAACATTATTCCACCCCCGCAAATTGTATTGCTCGAACCCCCTTGTGTGCCCCGCCGCATCACTAATCCTCTATTGGCACATAATTGCATTTGCTGGTGACCCCATGCTGAGACCTACCCTTTGGTTCTGCTTTTGTAATGCTAGTTTTGAATAGTCGATAGGGTCGGAAAGAGCGATCGATTAAGCTGTAATAAGAATGAATATACTAGAACTTTCTTTAATGAATCATAGAATAGGAATGTCGATTTTACTGATATCTATAAATAATAAAGATAATATCAACGCAACAAACATAAAATAAATTTTAAATAATTATAAGGAAAACTTTTGTTAGTGTTGGTAGATTGATTTTATTATCCGATTCATATAACGCTTCATTGACCTCCAAACATCCCCTAAAACCGCATCGACCTCTTTCGAAAATCCTTAAGTTAATCTCTTTGAAACAAATAAAGTGGAAGAGCAGAAGGATACATGCGACTTTAGTAGGTTGAAGTAGTTTAAAAAAGTCCTGAAAATTGTGGAGGTGAAGGAAGTTCTGTCAAGGAGGTAACTTCAAAGACAGTAACCATACTTTTAAGAGTTTAACCTCTTAACGAAAGATCTACAAGTGGCATTCTTTCTTTTCGTATGGTAATAATGTGATCTACAGATCATTTTCTAGGAACTTAAGTATTTCCAATTTAAACTGCCTCGTAACTCATCTCAATTCAATGAATATTCAATTTTTGTCTAAGAACTTCTTTTTGGAATGAAAGACGCTACTATGAAATGATCCTGTTAATAAAAAAAGAAAGGGTATCGCTTACAATTATTATAAAATCTAGGAAACCATCCAGTAAGTAATCTTTTTGCGTATTTCAGAATGTTAATCCTTTAAACGTTTCTTTTTTGACGGAAGATTTAGTGGTTGTGCAATGTGAAAACCGTTTGACTGATTTAAACTTCTTTCTAAGAAAGTTACAGTATTTTTCACTTGTAAAGTTTACAAGAGTTCTTGTTTCTTTACTGAAAAAAGTGAACAAAAAACATAAAAATAAAAAATTCAGTTTTGCAAAAAAAAAAGATATCAGATGTTTTATACTTATTTTGCTGCCAAAAACGTTTTAGTTAAAAATCTTTTTTGAAATAAAATAACATAGCATTACTATTTTTATTTTTAAAAAAGAATCAAATACCATGTTTTAAACATATTACAGCATTAAAATAACTTTTTATAACCCATAAAAGCTACCGAGAATTTAAAAAAGCTTCTTTCTCGTACAAAATTGTTAGTTATAAAAAGAAAGATGAAATTATTAGGGTAACACCTGGAGAGTTTAAAAACATACCAAGTGTTGTTAATGATTTTTTTATTTGAATTTTATATGTGTAAAAAATCATAAGAGTATTTTTAAACCAACTTGTATCATTATTACTTCATTACAAATGCTTAAAGATTTAACTACTCTCTGGGGAACCTGCCTACAGGAGAAGCAAAATGATATAGCTCAAAAACTGAGCTTAACATTTATAATGTGTCCAACTGACTCCCCTGCGGTTAAAACGCCTCTTCACGAGTTTGAAATTCTGTATAATTGATAAAAATTGGCTTCGTGGTCGTATACTTGGATAATTTAAACATTTTACCACCTACACATCCCCATATTAAGGTTTAAGTAAACTGAACTGATTGGTAAAGTATCGAAAAATATTGCTTCTTAACGTTTTAGACTGTTTTGGCTTTTTTAAAGAAATTAACTACTTTTACAATTTATAAATAATGCATTAATATAATATGGTATTCATAATTATTTATTAGTAATTTTTTATTAATTAATTTAAACTACCTAAAGTTTATTTAAACTTATAATTCCTTAATAAAAATATTTTTGAGATCAATGTATAATAAGTATTCAAATATAATTCTTCTACTTACGACACTCTGTAATAACTGTAACTTTCTTTACCGGACTCTTAATTAAATGATTAAGTTAAACGAAACCGTTCTTTTAATATGTTTACTTTTTTTTTTATTAAATGTCTTTTAGTTCTACGTATACTTTGTGTGACTTACATTGTGCAATATGAATTTTAACCTGTTTTTATGTAATAAAGACTTCCCGGTCCCCCAGTATTACCCCATAAACTGAAAGGTTAGGGGAATGGATTGGGACCGGTGCTGAAGTTGGAACAAAATATCTGGGGGCTCACATTTTCTTTCCCAATTTTTTTTTTACCAGAAACCCTTTTTTGGGGGGGGGGTAGAACGATCCAAATATTTCGGGGGAGGGTAAAAATAATTTGGGGGACTTCGCCCCCCCCCCTCCAGTCCCAGCACTGATTGGGACTATTAAATAACACTTAACAATCGTAACATCATTTAAAGTTTTCAGTTGATTTTAAATTTAATGGTAACATCTACTTTTCTTAATTTGTAGTTTCCCCGGTCTTCTCTTATTCGAGGTAAATAGGAGCAGATTCTGGTGAAAAGATGCGCAGTCCCTCTGGGTTTATAAAATAATATAGTATTTAAAAATTCTTATAACACATAAAAAGATCTTGGTTAGACAAAGAGGATAAACAAATTATCTATCTCATTCAGAAATTTTTAAAGAAGCTTACTTATAATAGAAATTATTAGGTAAAAGAAATTACACGGTCCTAATACTTTTACTCTCTTTTATAGAACTAAGCAATCGCTAGATAGCGCCACAACTGGGAATAAGAGTTCTTGTGAGCTTCCGCATCATCTGAAACTCACATAACATCTCATTTTAAGCCCTTAAAACGCATCTATAAAGCCTAAATTAAGGTTGATGCTCCTCTGAATATTTTCAATATGACTAATAAGGATATTCGGAAGATTATGAATTAAATTATTAATCATTTTATAGATTTTTTTAAATTAGACGTTATTAAGTTATTTCCTGAAGGATTAACCTTGATAGTTACGATTCAAGTTTATTCCCACTTCTTGGAAAAACCCAGCTGTATTAGTACTTTTTTTACTGCAATAATACTTAACCATCACATTTACAAAACACAAGTTAGTTGAGTTGCTTACTTAAACTTATTCATCTTGAATCAAAAATCCTCTGCAAGTAAAACAAAACTTAACTATCCGTGCTGCCCTCTAGAAATGTGATAAATAAAAGACGAAGTAAGAGAAATAATAAATTGGAGGAGGAAGAAACAGCTTTAGTTTGATTTTCTTTTTAAAATGAAGAGAAACAAAATATTTTAAAAGAACAAAATGAGACGGAGAGATAGTATTGTTTTATAAATTTGTAATTAAAAGGTCGAATTAGTTCAATTAAACCACCGTTCTAATTTTTTTTAAATAGAATAAATACAAAAAAAAAGTTAGTATTCTGTACTTTTCGTTTGGAAGCAAAATTTAAAGTATTTTCAAAGACTCCATTAGGAGAATAGATTGATCAAAATGATCATAAAATAACATGGGCTTATTTTACCAAAATCCCGGATAGAGTTCTCATACGGAAAAAAGAGAGGATGCAGAAGAGAGCAAGAGAAGTCTATGGATGCATAGTTCTTACAGTACTTATTTAGAAAGAATGAAGAGGAACTAGAGTAGACCTCGGCTCGGGTAACTTCTCCTCAAAGGAATTATAGAAAATGATAATCACATACTAATAGTCAATTCTTTCTAGTTATCTTTTCAAAATTGCCCTGTAAAACAAGTTTTTTCCTTCACTGTAAGCAGTATGCAAAAAAGATAACCTAACAACATGTTCAGTGAGTGAACTGGTTCTTTTTATTTTCGGTATAATTTGGGAGGATTATTCGAATATGGACTTCTGAGATTTATCTTAAGCCAAAATAAAATCTACCCATGAACAGGATTTTTATCAGTTCAAAATTAGAATTCCTATTTTGGATAGCAATAGCGCCTAGCTACACATTAGTATATTTTTTCTTATTAATGTAATCTTATTACTGTTTAATAAGCTTATTAATGTTAAATTAGATTTTTTAAATAGGCTGAGTACTGAGTATACATGGAGTCTCAAGATAAACCCTTAATTTTTGAACCCCTACAGATATAGTAAAAGAAATTATGTCTAAGTATAGTAAAATGGCCCTGCGCTATCCGATGCGACAACTTTCAATGCTTCCTAGCGACAATTTTAGGAGTTATAACATTTATTTTAAAAACTTTTAGAGATTTGCTAAATTAATCAATTAAAAAGTTTTAAAGCAGCATCGATTTAGTACAAAAAGACACCTTGTGCAGAGAAATGCTTTGAATATAGAACCCCTAAAACGCACACTCAATTAGGTAGAATTTACCAAGTTTTTACTTCCTAAAACGTTCCTCATAACCCGAAAATGAGAAATTTTCCTTTTTTATGATCTAACATAACTTTTAGTCATTTACCTAAGTCATGAAAATGAAAATTTCTCATTTTGGCGGTATTTTATTTTCGCGCGCGTTTCGCCAATATACGGGCTTAATTTGGGGGTAGCCTTCCTCACTGATTTTCCCTCATAAGTACACTGAATTTCATTGCTCTTGGAAAATACGTAAGCTTTAGTTTGAGTGCAATGGACAGTGGGTTTGCTCTGCGGTTATTTTGGGAAAGCAGAGAAAGGGAAACAAAACGGGTTTAAAAATAACTAACGCTGGGTCTCGTGAAAACCTAGGGAATATTACGATTTCTTTGGTTTTACCTTTAACTAAACATTTGAAAAGCTTTGAAAAAAAAATATCATCGTTTTTCTAAACAGGTTCTCTGAAAAATAAATTACGTTTGAAGTGTTTAAAATTTGCAGCACAATATAAAAAAACGCTATTCTAGAATAGATTGAAGCAAACTACTATATCTTATGGGAATAAAATCTTTCTTCTGTTCGGATGCAAGAACTATTCGGCTTCAATCGTAGTTTTCATGTAGCACAAAAGAGCATTATTTTATGATGAAAATAAACTACAACTTTTTAACTTTATGCATAATTAATTTTTTCCTTGCATTCATTTTTCCTAGCAATCAACTCGAAATATTAGCTCCAATATGAATTTCTTTTCACCTCAAAACCTTGCACTTTAAACGTGGAATTTATTGAATGATATTTTTTCCAATTCTATGGATGTTCTTTTTTAAACTTCAGAGTATTTCATTTTTTGGTTAAGAAATGAAATTGACTTCGAATTCAATAGATATCTGCTTTTAGAGAAAGTACAAGAAATATTTTTAAAATAATGTTTTAATAAATGGTTTGCCAGAAAAAGGTATTCGTTGTGAAATTTTTAAAAGATATCTAATTTTGTTTTTATTAGAGAAAAGTATATGTGGTATTTTAGCAATTTTTCCTATGACTAAGATAGAAGTAAAAACAAAAAAAATGCATGCTTAAAAGTGCATAATTTTATTTCGTGATGAATGTTTAGATTTCCCTATTTAAAATTAATTTAAAAGTGAAATTAAATTGAATTGGTATCAATCCGTCAGAAAAAATTCAAAAGCTTCCTGGACTTCCAACTCATCTCAACAAACTAAGACTCTTAATTCACTTAATTTGTCTTACTTTTTTTAATCGTATTCAAAGCTGTAAGATTAGAAAAAGATGAGTTTTCAGATTAGGAAAAAAATTGAGGATGGAAACATGAATATAATATTTTCAAACAGTAGGTATATTCAAGATAACAAACGTTTATAAACATATCAGCTGTCCTTTTCCTTTGGATTCGGTGTTTATTTTAATTGAATTCAAACTCAAACATAAAACTGTGGCTAAATTCTTAATTTTTTTCTAAAATGACCAAGTTTCCTTGATTAAACTAAACCAAACAAACATTGAGTTTGCATTACAGCATCTTGCTATGCATCAGAAATTTAACTATGTTTTTTTTTTCATTCATTCAGTATACATTTCTGAGCATTCAATTAAAAGAGAAGCAAAAACGCTCGGCTGCTGAATCTGGCGAACCATTCATTCTTTCTGTGATTGATGGCTGATTGCATCACGGCTTGAATTCACCTCTTCATAAAAAGAATGACAGGGCTGTTCATAGAATTGACATTCTAACGACTTTAAAGAATAGAAGACGTTCTCTCTATACAAATCAGCAGAAAACTTATTTACGTGACTTTAAAGTTTGACATTTGCTAAGGTCGCGATATCGCTTTGATTGTAGATTTGTGATTTAAGATAGAAAGTCTACGTTTACTCAGCATAGGAAATTAAATTTGGTATTTATTGCAGTATGAAAAATAATCAAAATTTACTTTAAATTTTATAACTTAATATTATTTAATTAGAATTCATGAAACCGTTCTAAACCTAAACTTTATGCAATTTTTTAATTAATATCCTCTATTATAAAATAGTTGCATTTAAAAATAAATATAAAATATTTTACATTCGAAAGAACACTATTTCTGCAAGATTTTAATCCTGAAAAAACTTATTTAAAAGGTCCTACGTCTTTAACACCTCTTACATTCTACATTAACTGTTAATAAATGAATAACACTGGGCTGGGAAAAAGCTTAGAGCATTTTTGTACGATTTTTAAAAAATTTGGTCACGAATTTAATTTTCTTTGGTTTCGAAAAGTACTACTCGGATAAGGTTTATAATGAAAACATTTCAGTATAAGAATTGAAGTTAACATAGGAATAATACGGAAAATATATTTTATAACGTTTCCATACCACTAGAGTAGTCATGCAAATGTCATTGCATCATGTTTCCATCAAATTGATGGATGTTTAAAAAATAGAAGTTTGTATAAATGAATAACAATCAAAATCCATATCGTTCATTAAATAGTTTGAGAAAATTGAGTTAAAGGCTCCTCGGAATTTTCAGTATTTTCAGAAGCCTCCCTCAGGAGGTCAGCTTCCTTCGTTTCTACTTTATTGGCAAACATTAAATAATACATGATTCTCGGGTGTAAGCTACTATTCAATACTACTAAATAACATCCCTTACAAAAACAGCAATCCTCTTGATTTCCTAAGGGTTTGGTTTATTTGTATGCAATAGACGTTGTTTTGTACATTAACTTGACGGAGCTTGGTCAAAAGCACGGCTAATCTCGGATTGTCATTAGTAAAAAAACCATTTAGTAGACTTTCTACTGAAGCTCGTTCTTGTTGTTTCTCTTTTATTCCAGACAAATGTCTTTGAACTAGCTTTTAAGCTAAAGAAAATATTACATGAAATAGACTTTCGTTCTGTCCTAGGCGTTTTGAATCGACCTATGTTTATATTTAAAGAAAAATTAAAGAATAAATTAATGTTATGCTATTTGTATCTTTTTAGAATTTATTTGCATTATTTCATAGGAAAATTAAAATGCAATTTAATCTAAATTAACATTTACATATGAAAGAAATCAAATATTTTTCATACGATATTTTTGTATAAATCCTTCTTAAATTTCGAGTTGGAAACTTTTCAATATTCTGTAAAAACAATTTCTTAAAATTTACGGTTTTAAACTCAGCTTTTTTGTATGTGCAAAACCGTGAAAAATATACAGAGTAAATCCGTAACCACAACGGTTTTTTACCATTTATCCATGATTTTGTTTTATATGGTTTTTATACGGATTGACTTCATAATATTTACGGTATCATATTCAGTATCCGATATCATTTAAAGATATTTTCAGTCGTAAATTATACTAATTATCAATAGGTATAGTTTATTGTAGTAGAATATAATCTACTTTTGTAATTTTTGTATTTATCAATTTTAATTATTTATTGTTGTTAAAATAACTGTTACAGAGACCTATTTAATAACTTCTCTTTGTTTGAATAGTCAATTTGAAAAAGAAAATAAATCCAGAATCCAAGTTTTGAGAAAATAAAAAAAAAACTGTATAAGTTATGGAATTTTCATTGTATAACCACCAAATTTGTACTGGAAGTTCAGGACCCTATTTAGAGAACAAAATAATCATCTCAAAAAATGTAAATGTATTTAAAAATATTTTATGGTTGAAAAAAGTTGATGGACTTATTCCCTCTTTCAACCTCATAAAGTTTCAGGTAAATAACAAATCTTAAAAAAACACTTTAATCGACAACTAAATTATATATTTACCTATGCTTAGTTCACAGCCCAAAAATGAAAAATTAAAAAGATTAATAAAATTAAAAATAATTATGAAACTGATTCATTAAGGCAGTATTAATGCAGTCAAATATTATGATAAAAAAAGGTATATACACTTTTAAATTAAAATCAAGTTTTGTTTTGTTTAAGTTTCCTATAGTTCAAAGAATAAGAAAAGACTAAGAAATTAACTTAAGTTATAAATTTAATCAAAGAATACAATGAATGGTCTGGTCATTGTATTCGCTAAATTCAATGAGTATATCATCTTCTTATAGGGGTAGTTATTTTTCCCGTCTTTACACTCGTGTGTAGAGTGAAGCTAGGAGATTTTTTTTGCACACAAAAAGTCAACTTGCCATTTTTTGGATTTATTCCCTTTTTCAAACTGGCGATGCAATTATTGCCTCATACTCTTGCGTTTCGTTACTAATATTCTTTTGAATTATTTAAAAAGAAAGTTTAAAAGATTTTTTTACCGAAGTATTGTGCAAACTTGATACTAAACAACGGATCTTTTTACACGGGTTAAACTATTTTAAATAGTTTGAGCTTACTATTAACTATCAATAAACAACTAATGAAAAAAATACATTTTAACAATAAAAAAATAAATTTTATGTAATAATTTCATTTAAAAAAGTTGTGAAACTGTGCCTTATTAGTGAAAGCTTACCTTAATTATCAATGATCCCGTATATCACAGAACCCCATTTCCCCTTAGATTACCTTTTAGTTCCCAAAAATATAAATTTTTTATATCATATTTTTATGAAAATCGACTTTAATACCAAGCAAATATAAATCTAAAATCTAAATATTTCTTCCAAACAAAATTCCTCGAAGCGTATTTTTTTTTCTTGAAATTGTTTAAGTGTGGATAAAGTTTCTGCATTTCTCGCGTGTTCGCCAGATGGGAGTTAAGAAAGTCTTGTGAACTTCGCAAGAAAAAAAATCGATGTTTCCAAAGAAAATTTTTGAATTGCTAATACGTAAGAAGGAGGAAAACATTTTGGAAAGCTGGTGTAAACTTATCTTGTTTGAGTTTCAGTTTACCGTATTAAAATAGTTATTTAAATGTTTAAAATGGGATTAAAATGGAAGTATTTAAAGAAATTCAAGTGCTATTTACGAAATAAAAATCAATTTGAGAAGTAAGTAATAAGATCCTGTGAATTGAAATTGCTGATATAAGATGAGTAATGTAGGGTTGCACTCTACCGTAAAAGTACCCCACAGTTGGAAACAAACATACTGAAAAATCTACGTTTACTGTTAGTGTTTGTTTAGAAAAATTTTAAGAGTAAATTTCTTACTTCTTTTTTATCAAATTCCGACTTCTTATATTGATTTTCTTGCTATTGTGTGGCCTCTAGTATTATAATTGAACTCGAATTTTGTGTTCTAATTAATATAATCCTTTCAAAGCAATCATTTCGTTGGTTGGAGTGACCCAATTATTTTCTAGCGATTTTTCCCATGATACTCCCCCTTTAGTTTTATATGGTGTTAATGTTTTCATCCAATCTAATTAAGTGTATGCAAAGTTCAACACTACAATGTTTTTTTAAAGAAATATTCAGCCACATATTATGTTGTCTCAGCCACCACAACGTAAAAATTTACAATTCTAGAAATAGTTCTTCTGCAATTTAATACTTTTTCAGTAATATTTTCTAATTCTCCAGTATTTTTAGAATCTGAAACTGTCTTTAAATAAGATTAAAAATATATCTTAAAAATCAATTACAAAATTTAATACTTGCTACAGCTTGTTGAAAACAAACTTGGTTTTTATTCTGCTCAGCAAAAACCTGTCATGACAGATATTCTATGCTGCAAATGTTTGCTAGACCTGTTACCAATCAGTAGTGTATAAATCTTTACTAAAATATTTATAATATGGAAAAAAGATCCATTTGTCCCATTAGCCCTGTATTCCATTAGCCCCCTCTTTCCCTTACTTTTTAAATGCCATTTTATATAGAGATAGCTGTTTAGATGCTTAATTTAAATTAGTTCTTTCATTACTTTTTCCTATATATTTCAACTTATGCTTTAATGGACTAAGTAATATAGCATCTTAAAACTTGTTTCACTGAAATATCACCCTTCACCATGTTTCGTTTTGAAACTGCAAGTAAATGTTTTGTGAAAAACGTTACCATAAAATGGGGTATCTTTGGTCCTTAAGGGAAACTTTGAAGAGATTTTACGTGCTGTATTTGTTTAAAGAATGTTATTATCACTAATGTAATGCTATGGGGAACAGGTGGCATTGTTTTCATGACATGTTTTAATTACTTTGGGGTAACTTTGGCCCAATGGTATCTGCTGATATAAGTGAAATACTCTTTGAGTTAAAAAAAAAGGAGTAATCCGGAGAAGAAATCAGTTGTTAACACGAAAATGTTTAAATTATAATTTATAAACTCCAAAGACTAAAGGGTCTAGATTGTTCTATTATTGTGAATTACAAGGGTGTTCAAAAAAATATCAGGGTTTTTTTACTAAAAGTGGATTTTTCTCCACAATTTTGACAGTCAATTCATCAAAATACATACATATGTACTAAAGGTGTTAAAATACCGTTTTCTGTTTATCTATGTCTTTTCATTGAAAATTTCACTATCTACTTACAAACTAAACTTGAAATGAACTTAGAATAAGTTATTAGTATTAATAGATAATTTAGCAACACATTGGCTAAAGCTATCCAACACCTTTAAGTTTTGGTTTTTGAGGTCTAGGTCAAAATTACCCCAATTCAAGAAAACTTTAGTCCAAAATTTCAAAAAAGAAAGAAATAAAAGAAATATTTAAAATTTATATTCACGCTTTAAAAACTGTTTATATATTAAAGTTGAACAGACTCAAAATAATATAAACCACTGACTTTGTCAAATTTGTTTTGGTTAAAATTTTTTGTTTCCTTTTGATGTGAAAAAAATAATTTGGGCCAAAGCTACCCCATTTTACAGTAGTATTAAAACGATGATATCCTTTCAATCGAAAAGGGAGTCCATTTCTAAAATAAAAATCACAAGAAGCAAAAGAAAACCAACTTAGGTTGAAGAAAAAGATTTTTCCCAAAGATTTCAAAAGCATCAGTTTTTTCTTTTGACACTTCAGTCGAATACGCTTTTTGATGTTTCCTTGACAGAGAATTCTCAATCACCACATATAAAATGTATGGATGGATTGAGATGAGGGCCTTTATGATCTTGGTTGATAAAATTAATAAATAAGAGACGGTTTTTAGTATTTTATAGTTTACCTAATTCTAAAGTTTGTTTATTTACTATTGGGGAAAGCAAATGCATTTCATATACGAAAAACGGATGACATAAATTGTTAATAAGTTTAAACTTAACTTTTTCAACAAAACTTATATCTGTTTCATGACATTTACGTTAATTCTTTTCTCCTTAATTTATATCAACAATTTGATATAAAAAATTATATAATGATATCATCCAATGTGTTCTAACTTTTTACATGCAGTTTTAAGGAAAGTAAGACTTAGGATTTTTAAGACGCAATCAGGCTGCAACATATAAGTTGCAATATAACTAACTGACCGAAGGTGCATAGCCTTGGCATCTGTAACATAAATTGGGATTTTTCCTTCTCAGTTTGTTTTCCTTGAACGATAACAGGTGTGCAGAAAATGTTGTAACGAAAGATTTAGATGACTTTTCATATCCTAGTAACACAATTTCTCCATGCACTTATTAAGAGTTTTTCTATTGCCTCAAGCTATGGCATTTTTTAATATTTTAAACAGTTAAATCTACGTTAAAATTTTATTGTTATTCTCTGTGGAAAAACAACCGTATTCTTATAAACGCACAACCATCGATAGAATACACACAATACGCAATCTAAGTCTCTAAAACTTCCATGTATACATGGAAGTATTAGAGATTATTGTATATAGTAGAGAGAGTATACTCCAAACCAGCGTTTCTCAACCGGGGTTCCGCGAGGCCTCCTCAAGGGTTCCGCGAGAAATTCGAAAAAGGTGTTAAAAAAAATAAAAGGTACAAGATCCCCCCAAAATTCGGATTAAGGGTACCAGAATGAGTAAAAACCCTGTTTTTTAGGGTCAAATTTCAAAAAATTTTCTGGGGGAGGACCCCCAGACCCCCCTTTTTGTACTTTAAACTCGGTTAGTTAAATTTATTTTCATATTAAGTTCAGCAAAATGAGAATCCTACATCAAAATATATTAAAAAGGTACATTAAACTTATTAAGTATGCAAAAGATGGCCTTAGAGATAATTTTAGGCTTCTTCCCCGATGCAAAAATCTAGCTTCGGGCATGATAATTACTTAATTTCCTTAGAGGATATTTGGGCCCCTCCCGAAAGAAATTTTTCTTGAAAATACCTCGAGTATGTAGTTGGCCCCCTGCTGTTTGATAGTTAATGCGGCCCTCGGGTTGAAAAGTTTGGAGACCCCTGTTTTAAGATACAGTGTGGGGGGCAGGGGTAAGGGGCCTTCCAATGGTTAAAATGTCCAATGGCCGTTAAAAAGAATTATCCAAATATTCAAAGAAAAGCAATTAATATACTATTGCAGTTTTCCACATCATATATGTGTGAACCAACCTTTTCTTGTTTAAAAAACATAAAAAGTAAAGAAAGAAATAGTCTTCTTTCTATTGAAGACGAGATTCGGGTATACATGCCTTTCGAAAATAAGACCCAGAATTGAAAATATATGTGCCAAAAACAAACTCAAATTATCACATTAATTAATATTTAATAACTGTTTTATTTTCTTTTTAAACTTGCTAAAATTCTTTAAATACTTAAAATTGTATTTTCAAAACCTTACAGCTGTATTCTAATGATTCTAATAAATATATAGTAAATAAACGATTTCTTCGTTACTTATTTTTCGATTTATGTAATAATTTAAAAAATAGTAAGAAAAATATTGTTACATGGACGCTAGGGTTCCGCGGAACTTGGGCATTGTCGAAAGGGTTCCGTGGGAGTAAAAAGGTTGGGAAACGCTGCTCCAAACGTTGGCATGTCATTATGAGCAGGATATTCCAATCATTCTAAAAAAGTTTTGAGTTCCCGTGTGATCCTAATCAGAAAACATTAGAAACTATACACAACAATCTTTATTAACCAGTTAAGTAAAATATAATTTAAAATAGCGTTTCTCAACCAAACTAAGCAAAACATTACTGAAACGCTAAAATTTAAGATTTTTTCTAAAATCTTATCATTATTATACCTTTTTGTTAAAAAAATTTTCAAATGAGAATCATATCCTATGATGGCGGTCAAATGATCTAAATTATCAATGTAACTCAAACAAATCATCCATAAAACTTCTTTACAGTTTTGAATGAAAGTTGCGAATAATTTCGCTACTTAGTGTGGAAACGTTTTCTGTAACAATCTTGCCTTATTCGGAGCAAGTTTTCAAACAATTCAAAAGTAACTATTGCATGCAAAATGAAAGCAACTTATCCCGCAATGTCAATGTATTTCCTTTTGAAAATTTATTATTAGAGTTTCGGCAACTCTGCTCTTTGAGAGGACAAAATATGAACCTGACCTAATTGACCTAAGATGTTAATGGCCTTGACGTTTGTAGCAATCGTCTGATGGTTCGACATTGCACCCATGTCAATTGAAGCGAACTTTATCTTCTGAAAGGAAGATAGACGAAAGTGCAAGTGAATTATTTTTTAATATGTATCGTAATTATCAATTTCTTGATACAAACGGATAACCCTCGACTTTCCTCTTCATTTCTCTTTATAAAGGCACACTACAAATCCAAATATCTGGGGATTAATATTACAGTTAAAGGTCCACTGTCCACGCGAGCAGAAGAATTAGCTTCCTCGAACTTTGAAAATTGAAAGCGTAAAAGAAATGAATAAGACTATACTTAATGATAATAAAAATGTAAAAAATGATATTCTATGTTCCATAAATCTAATCTATTATCACCTTGTGCTGAAAAATGCTGGAAGACAAAACTTTCAAGTAATAAAAGTCCTTAGAAATAAAATAAAATTCTTTTTCCCGCAATTCGCGTATCACGGACCATGGAAATTGCCATTTCAAATTCAAACTGTAAACAAAACGTTTATTCCAATGTTCGCCAATAGTGACGATATAAATCACCTCAACATGGCACTAAATCTCCACTAAATAACCGTAAAGCTGTGTGAATTGTCAATTGCCGTTCTAAAGTGGAGAAATCCATTTTTTAAATCTACTTCCCGATCCTTGGGAACTCTTAATGAATTGAATAGGCTTATTTAGGGAGGGTGCTAGAATTGCTTGCATAAGCGAGATACTTGTTATCGACTCAAAAACATACACCTTCAGAATAAACACGCTTTTATCGTGAAACGAAAGATTTAATTCTTCAAAATAAATTACTTTACTTCACTCGTCAGGGATAAATGATTAGGGTAAAAAGTAAAGCCAAGAAGAGAAGAGTTTTTGTTTTAAAAATGCTAGTGATAAATGACTATGTCGCTTATTTTGTCCTCCTCTAGCGAAGTAAAAATATTATACTTATTTTTTCCAATGCCTGATCATATATACCAGAAAACCTAATATTTTGAAGTAAGTCTTGTGTTTTAATGAATTAAACGAAGTCTCATTTGTGTGTTTAGTAATATCTATCAAATGAGTTCTTTTAATTTTAGATATTATATTAATTTTAAGGTAGATAAATGTTTTCTTTAAAAGATAATTTTGCAATTGAGTAAGATTTGAAGGGAAAGAGCAACCAAATAGTATTAATCTTTTAAGAAAAAATTGTTTCACGCTACAAAATACTTGTTTGTTTTTTGGGTGATGCATTACTATATTTATAAACTAAGATATTTTACTAATCCTTTGTATGTTATTAATTTAATAAAACTGATTAGTTTCTCGAATCTTCAAATTAAATTTTTATGAGTATGTAAAATTTTTACTGTGCAAAATATAGTTGGAGAGAAAATGTTTTCCCCATAATAATTTAAACCTAAAAACTCCAATTAAATACTTGGGGACCGCGTCCTTTCTAAGAAATAATTTAAATGAAAATGAATTATTCATGACTTTCTTTATTAGCTTAAAATGAAGTAGGGAAAAATAAGAACCTCATAAACTTGTAAAATATTAAAATTGCTCTATTCTTTTGAGACTAAAACCTTTGGTGAAGATATATTTTTATCCTTAAAACACCTGCAAAATTGAAAATGAAATGTGAAAAAAAAATTACAAAAGAAATGCAGTTGTTCAGGTAGAAAAACTATAACAATATACGACTAATTTTGAAATCTTTGGTATCTCATGTCTACTAATAAACATTTAGATGAACCCAGAACAATTCGGTATTGTATTCTAAGGGGGGTTTATTCTCCTAAAAGCTCTTAACAACTTTTTTCGTCATTTCTCACATTATACAAGAACGTATTCCAATCGGAAATTTATTCTGAACCATTCAAAATTATTCTCATTTGTAAGCTTAGAAGGAATTAATTTAATTGGATATCTTTACCAACCACATATGTTCATTGATAAGATTGTTAATTTTATGTGAATGAGGTTAGTTCATGGATAGTTATTTATATCGTAAAAACTAGAAAGCTACAAAGCAGGGTTTATAGAACAATACACGGGGGACTTTGATTTCAACCTTTTCAAACTTTAAAGTTTGAAAACAATTTTACCATAATAATTTTAACACATTTCTTACTGGGCATGAATGTATTATTAATCATATGTGATTAATAAATACCAAGAGAAAGAAAATAAATTAATTTATCAGTGTACCGTTCTGTAATTATACTTTAGTACCACTTAAACGAAAAGAAATGATGCGTTCTAAGTTAACTTTGAATTTACCTCTACAATTCAATTTTTTGAACTAGAATAAATGCAAACCTTATTTTTAAGGAGGCAATGACTTAAACTTATCTATTTCTTCTCAAAAGTCAAAAATTTTCCTCTGTTTTCATTCTTATGATAAAAATCCAAAAAAAGCAAACTTTCGCCTTTATTATTTTTCAAAATTTATTTCCAACTTGCAAATCCCATTCCTCGCAAAAGTTAAGGTTGAAAAATAATTTCTTCATACCGGGTAGAATTTTCTACTTTATTTTTTCCGATTGTTTCTATTGAGAAGAAAGGAAACAGCGAATAGTCGTCTTTGTATTTATATGGGGTGTTTCATAACTCATAGAACAAGGGATGATTGAACAAACCTAGACGAGCACAAAATCTTCATACAATATGTTTCGATGTAAAGTGAAGGACTTGAAAGCGAACGTAAAGGGGAGCTAAATTGCTATCGTGTCTATGTTTTTTATAGGAACACATGAAAAGTCTCATCTTTTATGGATGACTAGTAAATTTAAAGGCAGGCTTTTCTTGAGCGAAATTAAGCACCATTCGAAATGTGTGGTGTTTTTGTCAAAGTATGAAGATTTTCCACAATAACGATAGATGTTATAGTTTTGAAACTAAGAATCAACTCATTTCTATCAACTTTATATTTTGATTTCATAATGTTAGAACAACAAATAATGATACAGCTCATATCAATTCAGAAAATGTATTTATATATTGTAACTTGCATTTCATTGTGATTTCAAAAGTATGGAATTTAGAACGGTTCAAAGAGATTTTCGCAACCTAGAGCTAAACCGAAAAGTTCTGCATTTTTATTTCAAATATTTCTTTGTTGCTTGACAGGCCAAAGAATTTACCCGCTTTTACTGTCATTCCACTTTTACATGCAGCGCTGACTGTATCGAAAACTTTTTGATAAGGTGTTTCATAAAGTGTTCGGTAAAATTTAGAGGCATGTGACATTTCTATTTTTCATAACTTCAGTCACACGAACCAAAATATTTTATTTGACACGAAGTTTCCTATGATTCCTAGCTCGTTTGAAATATAGAAGTTATGACAATTTACTTCTGTAACTAATAAGTTTCAAAATGCCACACATCCCTTGGATGAATCAGTAAATTAAATTTTTATTCCACTTTTTCAAATTAATCACATTTTTCTTAGGATAATTTTGAACTGCACTTAGAGTATTTGATGAATTTTATCGATTATACTTAAAAAATTCATTGTAATGAAGTAAATCTAAATGAAAATTAATTTCTCCTTTGTATACTTAATACTTAGATGTAACCTTTTTATATTTACATAGCGACTTGACCTATTTATAATATCAAATTACTGCTATTTGCTATGGGTTTCTATAGTTTGGTGGATTATTAATGGTTATAGACTTTTGTATCAGCCAATAAAAAGTAATATTTTATACATTTTTATATACTGCCTATAATCTACATAAATTGAATAGTACAAAATTATTAACGTATGATGTAGATATATTTTTTAAATTTAGATTAATTTATATACTTCTACAAAAAGCTTCAGATTTCTTTAAAGTTTTTCCTTCGTAAATATAAGCACACATAAAAATTTACTTTACAACAATATGCCAAAACAATTTTTTTTTCAGAAAAAAATTCAAGCCATTTCTAAAAATTAAAAATAACTACTATATTTTCAAGAAAGGAAACTCTTTTGTGAATAATGATTTCGCTCGTTATTTTGCCGTTCCAAAGAAGACAAAAGTTAGGATGATACTGAATTTGTAAATATGAGTAGGAATGCAAAAAAGTACCACCAAGTTCAAAAACAACAACAGAAGATAATGTTTATGCTCCTCCTCTTACAAAAAAAATCCCTGTTTATCTTAATTTAGCTCAGCATTCGTCAATACATTTTCGTAAACACCACATGCTTTTCTTTTGAATCAGTAGCAAGCAATAAAATGAGGCAATGTGCATAAATGAAAAGGACAGGAAATCATTTTATCTTTCAGGAACACTGAATCCTTAAAAAAAAGGCGAGTCACTAGTTACTTAATTGTTTATAAAACCGCACTCAATGTTGCTTCGATGTAAAAATATAAGCTTTAACTACCTTTTAAGAACTTTAGTCTTCAGAACTTGCACCTACCTGAAGTAGGTATCAAAAACAGAGAGGTTAAAATTTCCTCTTTTTTCCCAAAGTTTTTCAAATGTTTATTTACTTGGATTCTTGATAATTTCTTTAAATGTATTTATTAATCCTATACTATATACACATTTTGACTTGAAGAATTTTGTTTCACGGGAAGTTTGATTAAATTAAATATCTTAGAATATTAATCAAAAACATGTTTTCAAACAAAATTAATTGATTGGTGAGTCATTAATTTAGAAATTTTCCAAAAGTTAATTTTTTCCTGTGTTCTCTTTTTTTAATTTCCCATAAAAAATATTCTAACTACATCATAATTTGACAGTGACATTTTCAAAGATGGAGTAATAAAATTCCAACGAAGAATAATGCATTAGACATTTAGATTCCAATTACCTTTATTGTATTTTTAGTAAATGGGAAGGTTTTAATATGCTTAATATTTACAACAAAATATTTCATTGAAGATGTTTAATCAATGAGTAATTATCTCTTTTTTCTATAAGATATTAGTAATTCTGTTAACTCTATAATTTAACTTTGTATTTTTTAGTATGGATGTCAATTACACCAACCACAAATCGAACCACCTTCAATTCACTTCAAATTAAATTTTTAGAAAACCTAGAACACAGCTAAAACTTTAATATTTCTATTAAAGTAAACCTATTTAAATAGAAAATGATTGATGTGAGAAGACTAAACATGTGGAAAGTTAAAAAAATTCTACGTAATCAACTGATGCATTTACCGTAAATTTAAAACCTCCACCAAGGATATTTGAAAATTCTAAAAATAGCTCCTTGAAAACCGAGTGTGTATGAAAAATGAGTTCTTGAGAGCGATATTTATTTTCTTGTATTCCATTCATCTTTAGTATTAGTTAACTTTTAGTAAATTTAAAAGTCGCTTCATGAGTGTAGTAGAAAATTATGCACAACAAAAATATTCAAACTCAGTGAAATTGTTTATTTAAATGGACAATGTAAAAGCAATTCATGAATCGATTTAATATTTTTTGCGTGAAAAAAAAATTGCACCTAATTAAAATGTTGAGGAATAACTTTTAAAGTTGATTTAGGAATTAATTATATATTAATTAATTTTATTTTACTGTCATTTATGTTCTATTATTTTACTATAAATACCAAATCACAGAAACTTAAATAAAACAAAGTTACACACACCTAAAACTTTATGAATGACTCATTGAAACCTATACTGAGTCCCAAGGGGTTTGCATAGTCTTTTCATCTTGAAATGAATTTATAGCTAACCCCTTTTTATTTAAATGCTCTAAAATTCTGCGACAGAGTACCTCAAACTGTCAAAAATTTCAATCCCCTTATCTTTTAAAATAAACCATTGGAGACGTTAAATGATAAGAACGGAAATTTTTGACAGTTTACTAGCCTTTGACACCCATTCCTTTCTTCCGTTGAACTTTAGAAAACAAATGCCCCACAATCTCAAGAGCTAATGGCTTTATCAGAAGTGGAAACCTCCACTATATTAAATAATCTCATTGATCGTAGACCGAACCCACTCGGGTTCATTTGATAAAGAAAGTCCATTACAAATAGTGCTTTTAATCTACTTCTGTCAAATGAAAGACTATGTTTAGATTAAAAGATCCAAGAAGATTAAGAGCCAGTCCCTATAAATAGTAAGGGAGATAAGGGATTTCGCATCAATGTGACAAGTGAATGATCAGCTAACAATTGGGAGGTTGGTCATCACGACAAATTTATTCTTTCGAATGTGAAGATGGTGGTTGAAAGCTCTGGTTTTCCCCACAAAGTTCTGATCCAAATTAGATCACGAAGAGTTTGGTGGGTTAGTTTATTTATTGGAATCCAAGTTTCAAAATCTATTTTCCAAATTAGAGCCACTAGACGATTAAATTAAGATCTAATGAGATCTTAAACATTTTTATTCTGTTTCCCTTATCAATAAAATACTATAGTCACACTCAAGCAAAATAAATTTTACCAAACAAATTTAAACACTAATTCTCAAGACTTACATAACATTAAGATAATTTAATCAATTAAAAACCAATAGCCTAAAAGTTTCAAATTTAGAGAAACCCGAATTTAAATTGTCACCTAAGGATTTCGGGATGAAAACTTCAACAAATTAATGTGTTTTAGATAAAATTTTAATAGAAGAAAGAAGAAAAGGTTGTAAAAGTTAGAAATTTTTTCATAGGACTGTTCTCTGTAATCGTTTTTAAAACATAATATAACATGTGTAAATTATAATAAAAAACAATACCCAAATTAAGTTCAAAATAGATTGTTTAACTTTTTCAGATATTATTAAATAATATTATGAATAACTTATCAAGATTCTCTATCATTTCTGATATAGTTTTAACAAAAAAAATTTACGATATGTAATGTGGGTCAACAAATTTGCATTGCAAAAATGCATTTTCGACTTTAGATTATTCAAAAATGTTGATATTATTACCTTTGAAACAAATACATTTTTATGGATTTATGAACTTCAATATTCCGTAGATTCAATAATTTTCAAAATGCATTTCAAAATTAAATAAAATATTATTTGTTAAATTAATGGAATGTTCAGTATAAAATGAGAAGTTAATAATAAACTTAATTATCTGCACGCTATATAACCATAAAACTAAATAAGATAGTTCATGGAATGTTAATGAATGTTGAAAATGCAGCAGAAATATCCAGAGGGAAAATATACTTCCTTGTGTTTTGTAAGATATTTTATTCATACAACTTTTCATGTGGGACAGCTTACTGGAAAAATGATGGTAAAACGGTCATCTGAACTCTATTTCAAGAACTTCATTAATTGATATTTGTTGAAGCTTCTACAGCTCTGTACAGGGGCGAAACTCCCTTAGTTTAGGACATGAAAGGAAATTAAGAAAGGAAATGAGGGGATTGAGTTGCTATGCAATGAAAAATTACTTAGATAATTACTTTTCCGATCCTTTTATGTAAAGTCGTTTATTCTCACAAGCAATTACAAATAGTGTCGAAAAGTTATTTCTAGTAAATTAAATAAGCCGTATGTTCTTAATTAAGGAATAGTTTAGGTGACTATCCATTTTAAAAACATAAAATATAGTTATGAAGAAAGTCAACTTTTTCTTAAGAATTAAATAGAAATAAAGAATATGGTTCGCTATATGGCACGCATAAGGTATTGATTTTAGTAATATTTTTATTTTATTAATGTTTTCTTTTTTGAAAACTATAAATATTTTTGAAAACATTGTTGGAATTACAATTCTTAATCAAGGGCTGTTTAAATATTACATAAGCACCTAATGTGGGAAAGGATTTGCTCTTTGCTTATTTTTCCTGACAAGGGGGGAAGGGGCAAGATTGATGCTTACTTAAGATGTTAAAAACACTGCATTTTCGAAAAATCTCTTGTTTTTTTGCATAAATAATTTCAAAATTCAACCAAAAATAAATTTTATTTTAAAATTAGCTCTAAGCGTAAGATTAAATTTATTAAAACCAAGAAATTAAAATGTATTCTTTCACCTTATTTGAAGTGCTAATCGAGTCTCATTCTAATGGAAAGTAGTCGATAAACCTAGGAAAATTGAGGTCAAGTAATCACTAGTTTCAGTTTCAGTCAAAGAGTGATTCAAAGATATGAAATACTTTCTTGATTATCATAGTGATTATGCTGATGTGTGAAGCCTATGATTTCAATAAAATCAAAAAATCAATATCAGTAACTAGTTTTTAGCTAATTTTTCTTCAATATTTTATCTTTAGATTAATTTGGTTACATGCCCTACATAAAAAAGATGTGTATGTTTTAAATTATCTTAAAGAGAACATTACGTCATCAAATAAAATAATGTATTATTTAATTTTTAAAGAACATGTGAAATTCCTTAACAATTTTTACATTGTTTTTGATATGAGGAAACATTCACCAATCCTTTAATTATTTAATTTGAAACTTTTGAAGTAAAAAATAATATAGAAAAGGAATAAGAGCAAAACACAACAAAAAATCGGCTTTCAAATTTATTTATTAATTAAAAATAGCGACCTACTTGGTAATTTCAAATATATCTAAACAATTTTACTTGATTTTTTATCGTACATAAATTTTTGCATTAAAAATTTTAAAATTATAGGTCTTTACCTTGGTAGCTAAGTGTTAACGTAAATTAAAAATCTACATTAATTTCTGATTTTAAATTTCATTGAGCCTTGAATACAAAATTTTTACGGAGGAAATCTCATCCACCAATCCGAAATATAAAAAGATCAACCATTTGTGTGATTAGTGTCTTCAGAGCCAGAGCACGGAAATAAGACAACTATCTTTGATTGGAAGAATTAAAGAAAACAAAATAAAAGAAGGTTGTTTCAGTTTTCACAAAGAATTTCCTCTGTATCTCTTTTTCTATTGGAACAAGACCATAAAGGTGTTCCAGATAACCGTTTTTGCTTTCAAGGGTTCCTCGTTACGCCCTCGGATTTCTACTCTTAAGATTAATCTATCACACATGTTCTTTAAGTTGTAAATATTTTAAAATCTGTTTAATTGAGTCCTCCTTTTTTTGTGGTTTTAAGTTTATATGACCTTAAATTTTAACTATGCCTCAGATAGTAGGTTCGAAATCAATTATAAATGCTCAAAAAAGCAAGACTTACGTTTATGAGAAGAACAAAGGTTCACATACTAAAAAGCAGGGCATAGGTACTTGGATTTTTTTTCTTCGGTTTGATTCAGAAAAAATCGTAGACCTATCTTTGTAAGAACAGATAATGCACATAAATATTTAAATAAAAAACGGTTTGACATAAAAGATAAAAGAGATAAACCAAGATTTCATTGAATTTCCTATTTCCTGTTTAAGTTTTTGCCGCATTTTCGTTTGAGGAAATAGCTTCTCTCATGAACTTTTTCAAATTTCATTTGGGGATAAAAACTAAGCCTCATAATATTGATATGTTATTTGCATATTACATTAAACAACATCATTTAAAATTTCCAAAAAAAAATGTCTGATAGCACTTTTGTTTTTAATGTGTAAAACGAAATCCTAAAAGCGTATTATATGAATAATTTATAAATGAAATAACGAAATGATAGCATCATAAATTTGAAAGAACCTAGATTAAATGAACCACTGAATGCATTTGAAAAAATAATTATTTAAATATAATTTTTAGAAATATGCCACACTAAAACATGCTCCGTATCTGTTACTTGTTTTGCGTTGTAATTGTTAATGATATAAAAAATCATAATCCGTATTCAAAGATTTAAATGTGACTTGTATTGATGATCACTTTTAGACTGATATCACAAATGTAAAAAAGAAGAGTGAATTTTTCTAAACTCGAATGAAAATCATCTCCACCTAAAATTACCAGAACGAGTACCTAAATAAAATGAAACAAGAAAGTAAAAGCCGTTCCCACAGCTTTCACCGAATTTAATTGAAAATGAACTTTTAATTTTGTAACCCATTTTCATCAAACTCATTTTTCTGCGAGCCTTATCGCGAGAGTTCAGCTGGTAGTGTTGATCGAACTTGTTGCTCCTTATCTGAAGCGTTGACGCTGTCCCAAGGGTACTAGAGAGCAGTGCCGGAGTACCTAGAAGAGGGGTTAGTTAACCTTTGGAAGGGTTGCTTTACCTGAGGAAATTATGACTTCGAAATTGAAGTCTTTCAAAAGGAAGGTAAGTCGAAATTTGCATCGGGAAATATGCCCAGAGAGTGGGAAGATGTTTTTAGTGTTTAAGGATATTTATAGGTTTGGTCACACTGGATTCTAGGTTTTACTTTGACAATTCCGGTTTCTGTATTTTGGTTGAATTCTTTTAAATTTCCCTAGGAGGGAAATTAATAATAATTTTAAATGTAGTTAGATTGGTACTGTTTTTTTTTATGAAATAATTTTTCTAAATCCTGTTTTTTATATCATGGAAACATAATGATATTCTACTTCTGTTTAAAAACAATCAATGTTAAAATTACTTTTTTAAATATTTAAAGAAGGCATTTTGCTTTTCTTTTCTGAAATATTAGTTTTTCCAGTTCTTACACTGTTACATTTATTTGTTGTATACAACATAAAAACAACAGTAAATGCAACGATTGCATACATATTTTGATTCACTGTTAGACGACACTTAAATAGAATATAAAACTGGTATAAAACAAAATATTTGTCTCCAAATATATTCTTTACAGTGATGTATTTGCACTCTGCAATTTGCAAAACGATATTCTATATAGCTATTGTTTCCCTGTAATTCTGCAACATCATTGAAGCAGAAAGTTTTTAATGAAACTCTAAACTCTTCCATATTATTTTCTAGATAGCTAGGCACAAAATTTTATCTAGACAGTTGATAGTTTATTTATACCAAGAGTATTATTTTAAATGTATATTATTACATGAGTTGAGTATTACAACATTTCTTTAAGCTTTTGACATTTATAAAGATTACACAATATGGTGCTAGATCAAAGTAACAGTTTAAATTTGAAATATTCATATGCTTGCCTGCCATTTATAGGGAATTCTTTTCAAAGTTTATTTGGAACAAGATGGTGTATGTTTAACTTTTTATTAAACTTTGAAGATGTAAAGAAAAATAATTATATCGTTGACATCTAATATCTTAAAATGCGTCAACAAATTTAAGTATTTAATATAAAAGGGGTTTAAGAAATTCGAGGAACTTATATTTTGTTATTTTCGAGTCTTTGCGAGGGTATTTTCCCTAGTTCACCTCCTCACAATCTCTTTTAATTCACCAACAAATTTAATACTTTTAAAACAATCCATTGCTCAAGGAAACACACAAAATTAACTAATTTATAACCTTGCACCCAGCAAAGAAGTTCTGACCTTAAGAACATCGTAAGTCTTACTAACAAAATGTCTTCAGCATAGTAGTCGTTTCGTCGTTTATAATGTTTATCTTACTAGGAAGAATCCCGCCTTAGTTTAATCATTTCGGCAAGTTCGAATTCCATGGGGCCCATTTAGAGCCCGTTTATGCCGGTCATTTTATTAAACGTGCGTTTAGTGGTGATAATAACACTCTAGTTTGAGATCGATTTGAGAAATTGGATCGAACATATTAGTCTTCTGAAGAGCCTCCGTTGGATTTTATAGCATCCTAAAACTTCCTTCTCTCGTTTCAGGGTTAATATACTTCTGTTATGAATTCTAAAATAATGTTTAACTGGTAGATACAATGAATAAATATCAACAAAAATTCTAAAACGTTATTAACCAATAAACAAAATGAACGTTATAGGAACGTCATTTGAAATTAGTATACCCTAATCCTAAATTTTTAAGCTTTAGAAAGTATTTCTCCAATATTTATATATACATTTTAAAAAGAACACCCTATCTTCTGCTTAAACAAATATTATAGTTCGAAATTCGGTTCTAAATTGAGATATGAGAAACGTAAGTGATGAAAGTGAGTTATTTCCAAGGTCTGTTTATTTAAAATATTATCGCCTTACGTAGAATTGAATCTTTGTTTTTTCTTTTAAACACAGCATTATATTCAGAGATTATATAATTTGATTAATCTTACATAATTTGCTATCACGCTTATTTATCCTGCTCTCTTTACATAACGGGCTTTACATACTTCTTTATTATCAGATTTTATACGTAGGGGAAAGGAGGGTAAAAGTACGTACAAAAAACTATTTTGGGCTATAAAATCAAGAATTGAAAAGCTGGATCCTCAAAAATTTACTGAACGTAAGTTTATTGACTCACAAATGAACCATCAAAAAAGGAAAGTCTTGGCTTTAACGAAAATATGTTAAAAATTACACAGAAAATAAAAAATAGAATGCGTACTTTTACCCGATGTGGCTGGTAAAGTCCCTGAAAACTCGCCATAAATTGCATAAGAAATGCACCACTACCATCCTAATTGGAAGGTTTCTCCTCCATGTCAGCATGTCACATCTATTTACGTACCATCCAAATAGGATTCAATTCTTCTTCATAATATTTGATGTCTGCATTGCAAAACTGATGAGTAGAACTCTAAAGGGTACCACCTAAAACATATTTGTGTATTGTAGTAGTATTAGTTTAATTAAAGTGGTTTGAAAAAATACATAATTCAGATAATATCAAGTTTCATAAGTTGACCATTACTTACCTACTACTTAACGGATAAACATACTAAAATCGTATCCCTTAATATCACACATGCAACCTTTAGAAAGACCATCAGAGGAGAATACTTGAACAGAAACATTTTTAAGTTGGATGTAAATGATTAAGAATTTTTATTTTTACTTTACTAGTGACTTTTCAAAAAATTCATTTATGTTAGTAAACTGATAAGGATACCTGCAATGTTTAGAATTTCTATTTCAAACAGATTAGTTGCATAGTAAAAAATAAGTATCCCCTCTCTCCAAACTTTCTTTGAAGAAACAATCAAGATTCTCAAGCGTCAATCAAGCGTTTTTCCCAGAACGATAAGCAAAAGCACTTTCTTGGAGTTGACATTGTGGTTACAATACACAGCAATAAATTTTTATTATGATCGAAAAGCATTAGAGTGGAAAAATAACTTATGATTCTAACACTTAGAAATGTTTAGGTTATTAAATGTAGACTTTTACACCATATAAGGTTGAAGAAAAAGTTATAAAGTTTCGGAATTTGATACTTTATTTTAGAGGAATTTTAGGAAAATCTGATAAAAAAAATGGAAAAATTCTTTAACTGTATGTGGATTTATAATTAAATGATTGGAAAGAGGGAATAATTCCTTTAAATGGTAATTTTGAGAAATATTTATTGTAGTTTTTACATAATGACTAAAAATTTATTCACAAACTCTGTGTAATTGTCAAAAGGTGTATGTGTGACTCATTTGTAACACATGTATTTCTAATTGGACTCTCATCCGGGAAAGTCTTTCCTAAATACAAATGTTTTCCATGTTTTCTATTTTAATTAGAATAAAATAAATGAAGTAAAGATAACTAACTGGGAAATACTTACAAAAATTATCTGACTTAAAATTCTGCATGCATAACCAAAACTAATTTCAACACCCACTTATGCATAAAATACATTTTTTAGCCTAAGGGATATAAAGAGGATTTAAGTGGCAAAACTCTTGAAATGTGATGTCAAGAGAAAGTTTGCTACAGGAGTAGAGCTGAGCCTTTCAGTAGACTGCAACAAGAGCTCTTGAGACAGTAAGGCTGCTTTAAAGGGTAAAAAAAAATTCCTTAAGAGACGCTGAATCAATGGCCACTCTATTTAGCTTCTAATGCTTAGTACTGAAAATTAAAAACACAAGCGAAAGGATCCTAAATTGGTGTACGATCGGATACTTTAATAATAATAAATTGCTCTCGATTAGTATTTAAGACTAATTTTTTTTTTATTCCGGGTCTCTCAGAATACAAATAGGTATTATTTTTAAGGGAAACGATGCGTTTAACTTCATGGGAATCTTTATAAACGATTTAAGAAATATTCTCTAGTTCTTTTTCTCATATCCTGCAAAATTAAAGAGGATTATGATGAAATAAGATTGAAATTTTAATACTATGTTTTTACAATCACATGTCCAATTAAAACTTTGAGAAGTAAACAAAAGTTGAATTAGTTTAACAAATAAAAATGTATTTACATACCGTTAGTAATATTTATGTGTAGGTAATTAAGTTTTTTCTTCAAACCTTTAAATAACAGATGTTATTTTGCTTAAATTGTTTACCTGATAACTGTAAAACATTTTTAGATGAAAATTTCGAAGCATTAGTATCATAAATTATTTATTAATTTCAATCATGCTCTATCCTTGTTAATTCAATTAAAAATACAACCGAACCCTCTTATAAAAGCACTGGGATCATGACACTGCTTTGATCTTTTAAATCAGTTCCTCGTTATAACCCAATTATACAAAATAGTTTGGTTATTTTTTTTTTAGTACAGAAAAAAATTGGTCCCTTTACCTTGTGCAGCATGAATGTAAAGCAATAAAAAAGAAAATGAGAGGTACGAGTTAGTTCAACAAAATACTGCTCATTATATTTGGGTTTCACTCGTAGAAAGTGGATTTTGTGCCTTATGGTTAACATTTACTGACTTGAAAATTTTTATCTACTCGCTCAAATAGGGTACTCGTTATATTCGAGCTCGCTTTAAGTGAGTTAAATTGTATATTTATACGCGCGCTTAGCTAACATACATATCAAATATATTTTATTTTCCTTCATCACTTATTATATAATTAAAAAAAGAAATTAATATGACAAATTAAAAATGCTCGTAGTTGTGCCCAAACAATGTTATATTACACCCTTTTGAAGTTTATACTTTGTGTCGTATCCTCTAATGGGAATGATTGATTTTAAACGTTCTACTAACCCTTGCTGGTGCCATTAATTTGCTGTTTTTGTCCTTTCCCCCGGTGACAAATCGGTATAAAAGTTTGTCACGACACACTAAATATCGTTCAATGTGGAATTAAAAATACATACAAACATTCTACAATCACTAACCCATACTTTAATAAATAGCTTGATAAACTTGCGTGTAAATAAATTGCTCATAACAAACTATTCAGTAAAAAACAGGTGGCAAACAAACAAAGAATCGAGCAAAATCCTTCGATATCAGCTGTTGGAGCAGTAGAAACAATGAAAAGAACTTGATAAAAGTAAACAAAAAGGATCTTTACATCTAGAAATAAGTTTATATAAGGTACTTGATGAACAAAATATACTTTCAATCGCTTGTAAATTCATATTTTGAAACGCCGAAGGCATGTCATTTAGAAAGGAATAATAAATATCCGCGCGTTGAGTCATAATTTATACACCTTCTTTATAAACATTATTAATGGATCTACATGCACATTTTTATAATCGTTCATGCTGTTTATTCAAAAACCATATACCCATTTTATTAAATTGTTTCTATTTTGATGAATATCGTCTCCCTTAGAATACATAGACACTCATAAAACAAAAACAATCTAAACTGAAAGAACACCCCTCCCCCCCCCCCCCAAAAAAAAAATAGATAGGTACCAATCCGAAACTGTTCCTAGGAAATCCTACCCAAAACCTTCAAAAAATTCAAAGCGTGCGAAAACTCCCCAAAGTCCCCTTCAAAGACCTGTGTTTAGCAAATAACTGGAATAAATAACCCGCCGAAAAACACCATAAATGGGGATGGCGGAAAAGAAAAGGGAACAAAGATATGCGGGTGGTGGAGGGGAGGTTTTTTTTCTTTCCCCTGAAGCTTCGAGATACGGGCAGTTTTTGTTTAGGGGGGCCCTCCCTAGTATCGAACGCTTCGAAGGGTGGGAACATGGGGGGAGTGACTTGCTAACTTTGTTCGATTCCAGGTGAGGGAGGCGTCTGACAAAATGAGAGGTTCTGATGGGTAGGAGAGAATTTTGCAGTACTCCGCTGTCAGTCTGTCATTCAGTACGTTATCAATTGCTTTTTAATGACTATTTTGATGGGAAAAAATGTTTGTTATCTAGAATGAATTGAAATTAAGACTTTCCTTAAGGATTTTGGCGCCTTGATTACGTAGCATGAATCCTAATTTGCTACCTTTTCCACTATTTTTAATTGTACCTTACTTTGAAACTTTGAAATGAGACAGGGGTGAAGAAAAGAGAATGGTAGAAAGAGAAGTTGAGAGCAGATTGCAGAGGGACGCGGGGGGAGACCGCCCCCGAAATATTTAAACCGTTTATAGAAATATTTGGGCCGTCCTCCACCCCCAAAAGATTCTTGCACCATAAAACAATAACAAAACTAATCCACCCACAAAATTTATTTGACAAGAAACAAATATGAACAAAAATTAAAAGAGAAGTCCAGCTAAATGTATTTTTCCAACAATTGTATTGAGAGAGTGAGTGAGAATATAAGAGAAAAATGAAAAGAGAGAATCTGAGAATGGGAGTGAGAGAGGAAAAAACTCTAATATTTTTTAGAAAACCGTTCTGGTATGCTCCGTCCCAATTAAGTCGTCGCGTCTTACGTACGGTATGAAAGGAAAGAGTAGTATATTAGAATTGCCAGAAAATAGTAGTTCATTTATCAATGGGAGAATATAATTTTTTTTAAATTGACTTGAGTGGAAACCATAATATTTCCATGGTAATACGTAGTATAAAAATATAGCACTTTGACGGCTTTTATACCTCACAAGAGATGGAGTGTACCCAGAAAAATCTCTCCTATGGTATAAATAAGTCATCGCGAAATCATAGGTGGATCAGGGGGAGAACTGTGGGGGGCAACGTCCCTCCATTATTGCTAATGGTAAATGATGTTTCCAAGGCATCACAGGGATTGTATGCTCCCCCCGAAGGTCTCTTAAGCCTGCCCCCCTCTAGAGTCCCCTTCCTATATCGGGCTAAAGTGCATGCAAGGATCGATTTATTTTTGAAAGGCAATATTTTTAGTATTAAATCTTTATTTTATTCCCTAAAACTTTAAAAAATTAAACATTTATTTAATACTTCAATTTCTAATATGAGTTAAAAGACTTTTTCCCGATCCTGTATGTTTTTGACCGCTTCTGTTACTATTGATTATATTTCAAACAAACACTTGGTTTTGAAAAATGCAGTCAGTGACTGACTAAATTAGTTTTTGAACACCCAACCAACTCATTCCGTGGTTCACATGTTACTGTGTTATTGTCTTGCAGCAAATTGATATTGTCACTGACCGCATTTGTTGCGTATCCAAAAAAGTATCTTTGAATTTTACCGCAAACTTTTATTAGTGTAAGGCGTGCCTCGCATCGTTCCCCGCCCGCAAACATTTTCAGATCATGATAATTCCAATTAAATTCGTTTTTTCCATAAATCTCCTATTGAAACTGGTTTGAACGCGTTAAAATAAACCGCCCGAATCACCTGATTGCCTCCGTCTGAGATCGAACCCAGGAGAAAACAGTTTCAGCCCCAAAGGTGAGCTATTCAGGCTGACGGAAAGCGAGTCGTGTAAAAAAGAACCTTTCTACTGGGTGAACACCGGTGCCTGGGGCCTTCTTCCCGCTTCATTCTTTCTTCCCTCTCATTGAACAATTCCTCCGCTTTACGAAATCATTTTTCGCAACTTCCCCAGAGCGCCAAGTGAGTCACGTGATGCCATGCGGAGCCTTTCATTGGCCGACCGCCGACGAGTTTGGTAAAGCAGCCAGCTTTGGCTGGCTTCTACTTCGAATCTTTTCGCCGTGGCTCGTGAAAGTGTGTGGTCTCATCGGAAAGCGTGCTCCGCTCAACAAGGAATGGAAACTTCTCAAAATACCTCTTTTCGAAAAGTTTAAAAGGTATTTTTGCAAAGAAGCCTTTGTTGTCATCTTGAAATTTGCGTATTAACTTAAGTGGTTTGGTTCGTGTGGCTTCACGGACTACTGACACGTTGTTTTTCATCTTATTTTCTAAAGTTTTCCTTGTAAGTAGCTACTTTTTATTTATATTTTTAGTTGACATTACAAGCAGTTTAATTGTTCTAATTATATGTTCTTGTGTTATGCAGTTGATGCAAACACGTGGTCATGCACCACTTCATTTTGATATTTAAAGGTTTTTACGCAAGGATTACTCTTCTTTGCGATTATTAACTTTTAAATTTTACTTTAAGTGTATTTTAAATTTAAAAATATCAGGATAAGTGATTGCCATTCGTCTTTAATTATTGTAAAAGTCAATCAGGGTACTAATTTTATTTAATCAAATATTAAGTCTCCAATTTTGCTATTGGGCATTTATATCTTAAAATCAAGAGATTATACATAGATTTTCTTTAAGTCCAAGATCATAGCATATTTTTAATTGTTCTTGTTTAAAATAAAATGTAAAGTCACTTGTAAGGACCGCATGCTAAATTTTATTGCCTGTACGAGTGTGTTAAAATCGAATTCTTTTTAAAGTTAATTTTGTTTAAGACATTTTTCTTTACTCATTAATAGATTCTGATCCAACCAAAAAAGTGCACAAGTTTAGCAAGAGTCAAATTTTAACTGAAAATGAACTTGCCCCTTAATACTCTAGTTATAGGGTACGGGATTCGTAACTTTTAATTGGAAGTTCTAAACCTGAAGTGTGAAAGTTTTATTCACGTTCGGTAAGCTGTTTAAAAAATACGAGAAACTTTTTTTAATTAAAATAGACTAATTTTATGCCTTATAAATTTGCTCAATGTCTGAAAATTTCAACACAGGAGCTCATCAATCATAATTAGCTGCTTAATAAGTATTAAATCTTCATAATTAAATCTATTGCCTCATTTTGAGTGATATTAGCATGTCTAGACTTCTAAATTATTAATCAGATGGCACACGGAGTTCACCTTTTTCTTTATTTGATTACCATAAATTGCGTGGGTGGTCGGACAAATTCATCAAAAACTTTGATTGCGCTAAAAAAATTCCTTTTAGTTAACAGCGACTTAGTGTACCAAAATCTCGTTATTTCCGATGTTTTATGATAACCTTATTAAAATTCCAAATCTAAGCTCCTTTTAATATAAGTGAATGACGAATAATCATGACAACGTGATTTATAGCTGATGGTCAAGATCCCATGATTGTGAGCTCTGTATGAATGACCCACTAAAGACGGTCAAACGAGATGACCGGACCCAGATCCCAATGCTAGTCAAAGGGGAGGTAGGAAAGAGCTCAAGCCGTCTCACGCTCTCCTGCCGAACTGATCACAATCATAAATTGTGGCAGTGGTTTAATGGCTTATCGATTCTGCTACTTGTTGAGCTCCCGGAATCAATCGCTGATCAGGAAGTCTCAGCTGATTGAGAAACGGATGAATCAAAGAAACTGAGCAGCAGCGTAGCTGATTGTACGGCGCAGCCAGTTTTCCCGATTTACTTAAACCCCTAATATTCCCCTCTTTGTTCAATTTATGTGATTGATAAAAAAAAAGTATCCCTCCCCTGAAATTAAGGAGCTGTCGTGCTAAAGAACAAAGAAAGTACAGTAGAAATTTAATTACCGAAAACTTGTAACTCTGTGATAACTTACGTCGGGTTTCTTAAGTTTTTTAACATTTTCCAATTAGAGTGACATCTGTTGAAAAAAATTTTTGTCTACATTTAACGCAATATAATTAAAAACAACTCATTTACTGGGTAAATATTTACATGCTTAAAATCCAGTAACATATATTAAACATTTTTCGGTCTCCTCATGTTCATTTTAAGAGTTCTCCCCATTATTGGAATTTTCCTATAGAAAAGAGAAGTCCGGTCCCTTTCAGACCTTCCGGTCAATGGTCTACTGTACTATCAATTGACACAAACTTTAGGTACCTAGAAATTTAAATAATTTATTAGCTATGGTAACGATTTCTTGGGTTTCTCGAAAAATATTTTGCTCGCAAATTCTTAAATTTTTAAAAAATATTTCAATTGGGGCGCTTGCAGCAACAATGAGCCAACTCCAATAGCTTTACGTTGGAAATAGCTTTTATGTTTCTGCAAGCGCCTCAGTTGTAGATTTTAAAGCTTTTATGACTGCAACGTTCCATGACTCTGTGATATCACTACGGGGAAGGAAAAACTGTGTGAACGTAAAGGCTGTTGGGTTGCTACGAGGAGTTTCGGTATAAGTGTTTATAAATAGGTATGTGTGGATTTCAGCCATAAAGCTATAGAGTCCCTTTAAATTTTCCGTAATCATAAAAAGTGGGCGGGGTTGGATGTATTTGCTTTATTTTATAACATAGTGAAGATTCTTGTAGTATGCGATCTACCAGTTTAGTTGGCTGGATTTAGGGTAAATGGCGACACCACAACTGATGTTTTTTAATCAAATATTCTTAACTATGTGAAGGCCAAAAACACGTGGATTCGAAAAACACCAGATTCTGTGTCACTCTCTACCCTAAATCCAGCTAACTGGTAGATCGTATACTGCAAGAATACCGATAACGGTATGTTTCAAAGGATTTACTTCTAGGAATCAAGAAATATTTTTAAGGAAACTTCAAAATGTGTATCAATGTTAAGCCGTGAATTTTAATGAAGTTAATGTTGCTTAATAACCTAAAACTCATCTTGAATTGATTAATGAATTATTACTAATTAAAATGAGATTGTGCAGCCATGAAACTAATTTGCAAGTTACAGATATGTAAGTTAGGTCCGTAGGGGGCGTTCCAATAGTATATTGCGTAAGCAACGAAGGGGGAGAGGTGTATGGGGCTTATTTTTGCTTACAAGGGATTGAGACTAAAGCGTGCCTTTAAAAACAGTCTTTGTAATCTTCAAAAATAATTTTATTCAGAATATCAATCAAAAATTAAACAAACGTTATTTTGTTTCAAGCCGAATTAGTGCCTCATTAGAATTGAGTTTTAAATATTTTAAATCGGATCATAACTGAAAGTTTTGAGAAAAAAATGTTGGGGGCTAGCAGTTGCATACCTAATTATGACATGGGAGTTAACGATTTGCTTATTTCTGCTGTCAAAGGTGAATTAATCAAAACGTAATATTTGTTTGAACACCCCTAGGTTGTATTAGTAAAGAAATCTCTCTTGTTTGTGGCCCTATTGGTAAAAGTTTCCTTTGGTTTGGACTCGGGGTCGGTAACCTATCAACCCTATTTTCGGATTTCCTCCTCGAAATATTTTGGAGGTTCCGAAAAGCTTTACAATCCTGTAGTGTGTTTGGCGCCGCGTCTTAATTAGTGAATTCAGAAGGCTGAATCACAGTTTCAGAACTGCTATGTCACTGTTTATTCCTCATTACCTTTAGTGACCTGCGCTTGTACAGAGAGTGAAGTGTTAATTCATCCGAGTTTCGTAACAAGGTGACACTCCACACAGCTGTGATCCAAGGACACTAATTAATTGCCCTGTTGTAATTTGATTTTTAACAGGACGAGCCGGGCTCGAGACGGGTTTTCAATTTATGCCAAGTTGTTAGTATTCGTGTGTAAAAAGCAAAGATGGTCATATTTCTTTGCTTTGAAATATTTCCTCCTGGCTAGTTGGCCCCTTTCTACAAATTCACAAATTAGATTTAAAATTTACTACCTATACTTTTCTCTTACGGCCTCATTTGCACAAATTGAGAACGACTTAACTTTGTTTTTGACTGCGTAACTCTTGTATTCTTATTTAGATGACATTCTGATTTCAAAGTCTTCGTATGAATTAAATTTACCCGTACAAGCAAAATTAATTCTTTCAAAAAATGTTAAACCTTTAAAAGTCGTTTTTGATGCCTAAACGTTTTGATACGCTACAATAAATTAGCATTCATCCATTATATTACATATATCAGTATGTTCTGTACCTCTGGTTTTACATGATGGACTTGAAAGGTCTGTGGCTCTATAAAAAATAAAAATAGTTGAATTTTTGCTTAAAAAAGTTTTCTCACATTTGATAGATTTTGAGAAACCATTATAAACGTTTTAAAGTAGAACTATTATCTCTATAAGCATAATATGTAAACTGTTTATTTGGTTGCAGCTACAAACAAAAAAGAATAATATTTCCTGAAATGAAACACAATTTATGAAAAACAATTTGATGTGTTTCTCCAAAATATACTAAATCTTTGGAAACGCTTGCTGCACGAAGCTCCACAATTTATGTGTCTAGAAGTCAGTGTACCGTAAAATCTATTCAGTGTACTGCCGATCCTTAAATACTATTAAATTTACATTGTGATGTTAAGTTTATCTGATGCATAAAGGTAAAAAAAATGTCACTTTAAGAACAGTTAAAAAATGCCGGATAGGGTTATAAATTAAGATTACATTAATCTTAATTGATTTAGTTGAGCTCTCGAACACACACTGGAAAATTTCTGCCTTTCACTATCATATCCTTTGTCTCGCCTATTTTTTTTCCACTTTCTCTCTCTTTAGAATGTTAGTTGGGTGTTGGAGGTTATGGGGTAAGCAATGGAATGGTAAATATAAATCTATGTATAAAAAGAAAATAGAACAGAAGGTATTCTTTGTTTCATCATTCCTTTAACACAATGTGAAATGAGAATAATTACAAACCTCAGAGAACAGAAATTCGTTGCGGAATTTTTCCGACAAACTTAATCTGGATACGAAATAACAAAAGGAATGTTTCTAAACTTTTACGCGGTTTAAAACCACATTCCAGACTCACATCGTTAACCTGGAAAGAGGCGATTTTTAGTATACAATGCCCGACACGTCCGTTCTTGGGCCTTTGCGCCACTAAACCCAAACCCCTACCCAACCTATCAGAGAATCCACACAAAACAAATCTTCCAGCCAAAATAAACTCAGTTTTGGAGCAGGCCTGTTCAAACAGCGGCGGCGGCCGATCTTTTCAAACAATCTGGAATCGCCGACGGCAGAAAAGGACAACAATCGGCCGATTCCCACTAGTGTGTACCGGAAGAAAAGCAGCTTTATTTATCCGGCGAGAGCCCGCCAAGGCCGGTGCTTGTTTGGCCTGCTGCTGTCTAACTTCCGGCGATGGAGGAAACTTGCCGCCCTTTGAAGCGCAAGACCAAACTGTCTGCAAGCCAGGTAGCTGCTGCTTGGGAAAGAAAGCAAGTCACTTTCGTGCCCATTTTTAGGTTCTCGAGTTTCGTTTTGGATGCGGGAATGCGTGCGTTTCCGTCGCTACTGCTAACCAGTTTGCGTCGATGTTAAATTTATGTCAACTATCGGAACACGTGGTGACTTAACCATGACCCCGAGAAGGTTGTGACGTCATCCGTTCTGCGTGGGGGGTGACGAGAGTGCGACTTTCTTTTGTGGCGAGGCCGTGAACGAGTGTGAGTGAATCTAACTTTGGAATGCTACTACTATCACGATGAATTAAATATAAAATTTGGTCAGAAATAGCTTTTTTTGAGGAAAGAAAATTCTGTCTTGGACTCGATCTTAAAAACAATTTTCATCGAAAACTCAATTAATCTTGAGTTGTTTTAATATCTTTCCAAATCTCTAAGTTCAACCCTCCCGCTGCTCTTTCTGAAAATGATTTATTTTCCTTCCCTTGTGGTAGCATATAAATCATTTAGTTTATCATTTTATTTGGTTTGAAAACTTTTCCTTATAATTGAATTTTAAAGCGTTGGATAACTCTAACCCAACACCTTTTAGAAACATTAAATGAAACTCAGTACTAAACTTTTACCATTTTACTTGTACTTTTTATCATGATTGAATCCAATAAAGTTATTAAACTGTAAAAGCTAAAAAACATCAAAATGCCAAATATTTAAACAGATAATTTAAAAAGCTGTAGAGTCAGTAAATAAAGGTTAGGTGCCTCTTTTTTCGATATTGAAAACTAGTTTTTACCGATACGGAAAAACATTGTTTTTGCTCATTGTTATGCTTAATTTCAACAATTCTTTTCGCATCTCAAACGGTTTCCTTTTCACTCTAAAAAGCACTTTTCTTGTTTTAAAATCATTCTTATGAAAAATAAAGTCAAAGTAAAAACCAACAAAGAAAAAGACCTGTATCTAAAAACGAAAGCAGCGATATTTTTAAGTATAGTTTTTTCTTTAAAAACTTGTTTAATTATACTGAGTAGCATTCTTTTTGTGTACCTATATATATTTCGTCGACAATTCGCTGAGCTCTTTCGTTCAACATTTGTCTTCCATATTTTTTTCGTTCACTACATTTTATTTCATGTTTGAAAACCTTAAAATGACTCTTGAACAGTTTGGGCGTTTGAGAATACTTTCTCACAGATTGGTAAATTTTTGAGAAATTTGAACACCGTATTTCTTATTGATTGCTATGAATTAGTTTCTCCAAAATACGTTGCGGTGTCGCACTAATGAAAAAAAATTACATTTCTCGTTAATCAAAAAAGATTTATTTGCAAAATTTTAATTTATCATTAAAGTCCTCAAAAAATATCTAAAATAGTATAATTTTGAATATGGAATGAAAAATTGCTCATTTTCTTAAATCCCTGTTCCTGATTTGCATTTTTAATTTTCTTACCACCAATTCTCTTTTTTTGCGAGTATCAGAATCGAAAAAAGAATTAAACTCGAACTGAATATTTGGCGAATTGAATCTGTTTTACAGATAAATTCTACTTATTCTTATCTACTAAGTTTTATTTTCCTCTCTTTAATTCCAATATCACATAAAATTAATTCCTTTTAGAACGGGAGTTTCAAGTGCCAGGAAATGTCAATTTTTTAGAGAGGAGAGATAATGAAGTTAACTAGCTAAATCAATGAACATTTGGCATTTAGTTTGCAAGTAGATACCAAAATGAAATAGTTCTATCCAAATTAAATGGCTGTAAAAAAAAAACGGGTTACGGGGTTCTATTTCGAAAGCTTTGTCACCATAAATAGTTTTTTAGAAATTAATAAAGAGATACTTTGTTCAGGATTAGTAGAGCGAATTTAAATTTTAATTCTTTGCGCCGTGCAGTTAGGAAACCACTGAGGAATATAACTAGATCAATTTGTATAAAGATGCCAAAATCTATTAATTTTTACTTTATAAACGCTCAGAAATTAAAAAAGATGAGAACTTTTTATACACATCTCATTTATATTTAATAAATAACAAGTGCAGATTTGTTTTCAATATAAAAGTTACTAATAAGTATGTAATTGATGGAGTGAAATATAAACCCTAACCCATTTTCAATGTACGAGGTAATAAAAAATATTGGTTGATTAAATCTCAAACTGCGACGATTTAAAAAAAGGGGATACGTGAATTTGGATCAAAGCCGTTTATATCAGCTGGAATTAAATAAATACGATTGCTACTGAACCAGTTTTATGTGATTTCTGAGAGCTTTTACCATCATCTTAATCTTATTTTGTTGCTTCAGCAGAAAATTCATTTTTCATTTGCGGGTAAGTAAAAAAACTTTTACAAGCCACCGAGAAACCACGGACTAGTTTCTAGACAACACTGGGTCAAAATTCTTTCTCTGCAGCAGCCGAGTATATATTTTCGTGGTTCTATCGTTTCTTTTTTCCTATTGATTTCCTTCCTTTCCTTCCCCCAACTCTCCGCAGGAATTTTTTGCGCTTGCTGAAAATATCCTTTTAAATGCTCTCTCAGGTTGCAATATTTCGGCTCCCGCTTTTGCGCACTAGGGGATGTGATACGAGGCTTTTTTTTTTCTTTTCGGAACGAATGCTCTGAGAAAGTAATTAACTCGTGTTAAGTGCAATCGGTGGATTGTCTTGATTCCTTTTTACTATGGATTTCTCTAGTCGAGAGGCTTGTGATTACCGTAATTTAAAGTAGATAAGCCGCGACTTATGCGTGTTAAAAAGTTGAAATTTGACGTGTGCGGAGTATCAAATAGAATTATTTTTCCTCTGTTTAAATAACGTACACTGTAAATACGTGTAACAGTTTTGCAACACTTTTGCAATGCTTAGCTTTGCAAAAGTGTTACATAAAGTGTTCATTATTTGGTTATTATATGATTAGAAGTGTTCAATAATGAACACTTCTAATCAAAAGCGCTTTGATTGCGTTGTGTAAGAAAAATCTAGTGTTGTTAAAGTATTCCTAAAAATTAAAGAGACAGAAAATGTGTTATATTTTCGATCCAAATTTAAAGCCATTTGAGATTCTTACCTATTTTACAACACATTTCTAAATTTTCAAACATATTCATCACAATAAGGTGTTAAGTGTTATAATATAATAAATAATACTTACCCCCCCAAGTAAATAATAACACAATAAGGTGTTAAGTGTTTTACCTAACCTAACACAAAACACAACTAAAGTGTTGATAATAATTTGAGGACAAAAAAATTTTCTTAAATGCGTTAAAAATGTGTTTATTTATGTGTGGAGCGTTTGCAGTTTAAATATTTAAGATAAAAAAAAATTATGCAACCTCGAAAATGTTCGAGAAGAATTTATTTCTTTCCTTATACCAGTGTTAAAAATGCATTAAGGCATCACTCATCATCTAAAAATACATCACGTTCGAATTTATGTATTTTTAGTTGTTATAACAACAACTTTATAGTAGTGTTATAAAATTTTATTAATGAAGATGTTATCAATATGAAAGGAAATTTTTGAATGTATAAATATTCTTTATAATTTATAATACCTGAATGTTTCAGAATTTTTATAAACCGCGGCTTATTACGATGGGTGGATGATTTTCATTCATTTTCAGGGTTTATGCCATAAAAATACAACCAACCATTTTCAGGCGTTTTTTAGTTAATTATTAGAAGTTCCGCATGATATGAAGCATTGTTGGATCTGCAGTTAGAAAATTTTCGAAAGGTGATAGTGTAATTTCGTGAAGGGGGAGACTTAATCGTTTTGGGCGGTAAAAGGAAAATTTATGAGATTCAGGGAGGATATATTCCTCCCGTGGCTACGCCCTTTATCGAGGGCTCAGTGGAAATTGAACTGATTTTTTTTAACAGACGGTTAATTCTAACACTTTTAAGGATGAGTCTCGGTGAAATACTATAATCAGTATTTACTCAATAATAAAACTACTTTGATTAAGAATTGTACCCTTTGTATGTCTGGGGCTTAGAAGGTTATATAAATACTATATGCACTGAATGAAAAAAGATAATAAATGCAATTTTCAAAGTTCTGAAAATGCTTCAATGTGCAGTTTAATGGTTGATGAAAAAGTTATCCTTCAGTATTTTGATTTGATTGCAAAAGTGGTTTTTAAAATTCTAGTGTCGTTCCCCCAGGAGTCAAACCTGTGTTCGTCCCTGGTTATATAGTTACCCTGCCACTTCTCAAGTTGTCATTTCTCTTGAAGTGGGTATTAAAGAAGTCAGAACTCTAAAATTCGACTTTGAACTGAAAGGAATTCCTTTGTAATCAAATCAGTGATCCTTAAATATTATTTAAACTAAAAAATAGTATTATTTATTACTAACATAACAAAATTACAAAAGTTTTGACAGTCACCTGGGATCTTGGGACCCTGCAGGTGATCTACGAGCAGTGTTATTCCTAGGATTTTTTTTGGAGGAGTAAAAATACTCCTTGACTTTTTTAGGAGGAGTGAAATTGAATAATAATGAGTGAAATACGGAAGTAGCAATCGAAATCCCTAAACATCAGAATAATAAATGAAAATAAAATTACTATGGCTGTATGAAAACACAATTAAAAAGTATGATTATTAGGGTGCCGTGGCTTTTGGCAATTGGCTTTGGCCAGAAGTCGGGCGAAAATGTCTCCGCTGAAATCAGTTGGTGTTTTGAGTAGAAAAATATTATTTGTTGATTTCGGTGGGGCACGCAGTGCATTTTTTAAACTAAACCTTTGTGAAAAATTCAAAGAGTGAAAATACTCCTGGCTAGTTTTTCAAAGAGTATTTCTGATTTTCAAGGAGTGAAATACTCTCTCAGAGGAGTTAAAAATATCTCTGTCTACGAGTATGTATAGGTAGGTTACTCGATAGTATATATGCCTCTGACAAAGCGACAAACCGGGCACCACCAACAATGCCCGAAGTTGAGGCGGGCCACGCGAAAAATGCAAATTCCCTTTAATTTTTCGAAATGAACCAATGAACATCCAGTGATAATAAATAATAATCCAGTGATAGTAAAATATACATCCAGTGATGTATATTTTTAATGCTTAGTAAATGAAATAACACTAGAGCGTGGTTAACAACCATCCCTCCTGGGATTTAATCTCTCTCAGTTTAATTAATAGCACAGGGTAGGGTTTCCCGACTTCCTCGCTTAAAATCGTGTGTTGACCCGAACCCAAACGCGATTGCCGGTTAGTTTACTCGCCCTGCCATTAACATTTTGCGTTCTCTGAATGCCAAGGGGCGAAGAAAAAAGTGGGTAATGATGGAGTTCCAGATGGTTTCCGCCAGCCCGGTAATTTTTTTGGGGTCGTTGCAAATGCCCATCTCTGCATCATTATACCTGTACACCGGAAAACAAGGGGATTTTCGGTGCGTGCCGTGATTTCTGGACAGGCCGGGGGCTGTGGGAGAATATGAAGACGCTGATGCTTTGTTTCCTGGTTTGAGGTACCGTTAAGAGTAGTTCACTGATTGGCTGTGGATGGATGCCACCAATGAAAGAATCGGGGGAAGTGATTTCGAAGGGTATGGGATAATGTTAATTGCGTTTTTATACCGGTTAAGTTTGGAATTTTGGAGAGAAATCCACCGCTTAGTGCCACAGTAAGCAGAATTGTTAATTCCTTAAAAGCTTTTACGTTCTTTAATTTTAGTTTTTAACCCAAACACGATTTTGCTGTTCTTCAAAAAGTTAGTGAAGAAATCTCTTAAGCATGCAAGAATTTCTTCCCTGTCATAAAGTAAAATTACTGAAGTGACACTCATCTCAAGGGGAATTTGAATTAGATACTTAGTAACACATATTATTCATTTTCCAAACCTTTTGTTTTGTGGGTTAAGTCTCGATATGAAAAATCGTGATATCGGATAATTTGGGGATTTATAGTATTCCAAATTTATTTGATAAGCACTCTCTGCATTTATTCCTTACTTTTATTAGTATTTGGAAGATTTTTTTTTTGGCGAGGTAACAAACAGGGGACAACTCTTTAAATTAGAATCGGTTCGTTAGCATACCTATTTCTGAATTCCATTCAAAGAAATTTTTAAAAATACATTTTATGTAAAAGATTTCCAAATATTTTCTTCACGCAACGGTATTATGTCGTAAATATCTTCTCCAAAATAATCTAAAGATACCTTTTCCTCGATATAAATATATAAAAAACCTCTAATCCCCTCCTTTAAAAATTTTCTCTTGTCAAGTAACCGCATACCGGAATAGTAGAAAACTGACTTGGCCCTCTAGAGCCTCAAACCACCCATTTGTTCTTCCTTAAAATTAGCTAAAGGCTTTGACGCTGACGCGCAAGGAACGTCTTTTCCCGTTCAAGTGTTTTGCTGCAATTTTCGAAGAGCCCGACAACACTCTTCAATGAATGAAAGTGTGTTCAAGTGGAATTAAAAGTTTATGAATCGTCCTTTTACGGAATTTGCTCTTGAAAAGAGTTTCTTTCATGAATAAAGGGTTTATTTGTATTCATTTTACGATTGGGAGGAATACTATATAAACTCAATATTTTTATTTAAAACTTGTTCCTTAACTCTGAAGGTAAATCTTAACGCTTATTTAAATGTATCCACGAATGTGTTGATTGCTAAAATATAATGTTTTGTTATTTTGATTTGATTGTTCAATTACATAAATATAACTTAAAAATCTGGAAAAAATTATAAATAAGTAGCTCCATTTGTACCATCTTTTTCCTGAATTTTCAGAACAGAGGGCCCATTAAAACCATTAATGTTTGAAAATTGCCTGCTTTGGAAAGTGCGAAGTAAAATTTCTCCTCCTTTTATTCGTGTGAAAATTTAATCAAGAAAGTTTTGAAATTATAAATTTTGCTTTGCATTCTATTGCGGCATCAATAAAGTCAATTCCAAAAAAAGTTTTGTTTCACAATTTAAATTATAAATAAAAAGATATTAATAAAAGTTATATCGAAAGTAGATTTTTCGATTTTAAAATTAATGATGACTTTAGAGCGACCTGTTTCACCATATTATACGTTGGAAAATTAGCAATTAGCGATGCTGGGTATAACAGCTCATCCACAAAAGTAATAAAAACAACTGACTAGGCATTTCCCAGTATACCAATAAAAATTCCATAGCAGCCTTAAGTGTACAGGTGAGTTTTGTTGGAAAACATCAAACAGGTGCCCAAATACTATTACTTTTATTTTATTAATATTTTATGTCAGATTCAAAAAGAAATTTCTGGAATTTAGCCTTGATTCCTTTTCAACTTTAAATAAAATATTTTGTAATAAAGGAAAAGTATTGTAGAAGCAAAAATATTCTTTATGAGTTTCTATCAACAAGGAAAAAACTCCTTACTTAGATTTCATCATTTACAGGTATGTTGTGATAAATATACTGGATAATTTTCATTGAAGTTTGAAACACATATAAAATTGTCTGAATTTGCCAGAAAACAATTTCTCTGAAGAAACGATTCCGTCTGGGAAACATTTTTTATGAACTAAAGAATTTAAATAAACCACTCAATTATTCATTACAAGGATTTTTAGTACGTTTTTTATATTGTATTAACTCCGTTTGCTTGTTTTATTTTTAAAATGTCAATCCTTAAAGCGATTGGGATAATTTTGCTTCAAAAAAAACTCCCTATAAACTTGTTTTTTTATTTAGCAATATATTCTGCTGCAAGATCAGACTTAAAAAGCATGGGGAAACCATCTGCTAAATCAAATTGATTTCAGAAATTCGTATATAAACTTAATAAAGGCAAAAAAATTTTTTTCGGAAGAATACTATCAAGTCCTTAAAATATAAATAAGAGTGCTAAAATATAAATATAAATGACTTAAAATATAAATAAGAGTGCTAAAAACTTTTTATTTTGTATCTTTTGAAAATCCGAGCAAATATCTTTGGTTTCCTTAAATTCTGCTTTAAATTACTGAAAAAATATCTAAATATTTATAAATTTCAAAATTCTGTATAATCCTACATTGAAAGTCTAAATTTCAATTCTGTAGCGAAAGACCTGATATCACTTTGGTATTTTTATTCTTAAAATCCAGATTACTCCCCCTTGGGTCATCTCTACTGCTTATGATGCTCCTGGTTTACTATATATACTTTCCTTTCCTTATTGGGGTTATTTCCTCATGGTTTTTTGTGACCTTACGCCGTTACGGAGATGGTTTTTCAAAGCACCGTCTCAATGGCTTCGTGAGTGATATTTCAATTGCTGTTTTCCGATGCTTTCTTAGAATTCTGAATTCGCTCTTCCAAGAAAATGCTTCCGGGGGGTGGCCTTTGGTGTTACGAGTACACGGGTATTTTGGTATCTAAATGATAACACAGATAAAGAAATTAAAATTGAACACTTATTGTAATTGAAAATGATAAATGGTTTTGGATTTTTTTTTGCACTGTTGACGTTATGGGGATTAATGGCGTAGTTTTTATACTAGTATAAAACAACTGATCCTGGTACTCACGAAAATGAATTGATAAAAGAAGAATCACAATTGAAATATTTTTACCAACGGTCTATTAATTTTTGAACGTCCAATTACGTTTTTATCATTTACTCTCAAAGATTATTTCTCAAAGACAAGTCAATTTTAAATTTTCGTGATTTCTTACATTACATTTGTTTTTTGTTTAGAAACTAATAAAAACAGGACAACATCAGTGATTAATATAAACTCCTTCACGCCCTTATACGCCATGTATGGCATAAGAATCATTCTTAATCAAGACAAGTACGAATCGTACCCAAAATCTGCTCAAAACGATTCCTGGAGAAGATAAAATTTTCTTTTAGAACGACTCCAACGATGACTTTTATTTTTTAAAAATATGACGTCTTGCCCACTAAAAACTTAATTATTTCATTCCACTGTGCGCGTATGCATGTGCAATGGATAATTTTAACATCTTAATGTGCAAACATATCCAAATAACCATATTCACGTTTTCCATAAAGCGTAAACCGAAAGTGACGTCTCACCCTTTTCTTTCGCGATTTTCTTGAAAATCATGGGTCGTAGAGGTATAGTTCTTTGGGCACTTTTTATGTATTTCACGCAAAAAATCTATTTGTGCAGAGTTTGGGTAGACTTGTTGAAAAACCCTGTGTAACAGCCAATTAAAAAAAATAGGGCTTTTCTTGAATGACGAAGCTTTTGTCATACTTTTCATGGTTGAGTGCTTTATGGATGCTTCAAACACTGACGCTTGCGTTTCTTTTCTTCCTGTGATCCAATTTCGCATAGGGAGTTAGTTGGTTGTTTTAAGTTGAGATGCTCTCGTATGTCTTCCAGAGTTAGGCCTACAGCTGTTGCTGAAGAAAGGTTGCTGGGGTCCCCCTCAAGTTAGTTATTTTTGTCGGGTGAGCCTATTTTGGTTGCATTAAATAGCTTTTCTCGTTATTTTTCAGGTGCATTTAGTTTCAATATTGTAGTGAAAATTCTCTGACTTTTCTAGTACTATCCTTGCTCTGTTGCATCATATCGTAAGCAAATTTTTGAAAAAAGAGGGAACTTGAAAAAAGCTGTTTTGTGGAAGAAACTTCTCTTTTGATACTATACAGTCGACTCCGCTTATTGTGATCACGGTTCATAATATCAATCGGATAATGTTATCAAAATTCACCGGTCCCGATCACTTCTATTTAACTTAACGCAAAATGTATCGTTTTATGTGATAATTATATCGCTTAATGTTATCAAAATCTAGTGAAATCCTCTAAAACTCTCCTTTTCCCCTGTTTTTTTATCACTTATCTATTCGGGATTCTTGTTTGATTCTTGTACGCAGAGTTGGCTTTGTTTAAACCACAACCAAATAGTAATTATAATGTCACAGAAATATTTTTTTCTGGAATTTGGAAGTTTTTCCAAAGCAAAAATTAAATTTTATTTTAGCTTATTTATTAAAGGAAATATTTCTACATTAAGTCTGCATTAATCACTAAGTATATATTTTTTAGGGATCAGTTGACATTTTCGATGCACTGATCACCAAATATTTTATACGACCTATAAACTTTTTGTGTATATAAAAACTCTTTTATTAAATAGGTATTCACTATAGATAGAATATTTTTCGATCATAAGTCATTTTTTTTTTACTTTTTAAATCATATAAACTACCTCTAAAACCTCTTAAAAGTATTTTTAAAACATCAAGAACTTACAAGCCTGAGGGTTTTAAATGTTTTATAAACAGTTGGTTATTTATGCTGTAAGAAAGCAGATGTATTGAATTCAATTATTTCTTAATTATATTTTAATGCCTCAAAAACCCTTTGTAAAAATTAAACGGCGCCAGGCTTGATTTCTTTCTTTGAATTCCTATAGTGGAAATAGAAAAAAAAATTCGCTGTATTGATATTGCTTTGATCAATTTTATCTTTTCAATATCGTTTTATTTTAATAAGTTAATTAAGACAATTGATTGATTAACTATTGATATTTTACGATTAGGTCTAAATCCTTTCAAAAATCCTTTAATCCTTTAATTGTTGGTGAAAAGAATAAAAATATTAAATAGTAAAAGTTTTTTTTTTCAAATGCAAAACATATTTAATCAAGCAAGCACCAGTCCCTAAACAATAAATTTAAAATAATGGTTGAAAAATTAGAAATTCTCAACTTCAGTTCAAGTTAAATATAGTTAATCAAACTAAAATTATTTAAATATACATACCTTTTCCTCAAGAAAAATAAAACAATGAAGTGCCTTGTGAATCTAAAGAAAAGTTTAAAAGGAAATGGTTTGCTTTTTAGACTGATTTGATGAAATATCCTATTGAAAGAAATTCTCACTGTTTTAAGTTAAAACTTACGGAATGAAGAGTAAAACATCGCATTTATTACGAAATAAATGTACATAACTGATGTATACTCGCCGCCTAGCATTTTCCATGCAGCATTTTAAAACTATTTGGCCCAGCCTTTTTCACCTGTTCAATGTTATTTCTTAGAGATGATGGCTCTTGCATGTAAGTTACACTCGATCCGTCATCAGCTACCAATAAGTACATAAGCTCCTTTGTTTAGCTTGTGTTAAGAGTTTATTTTTTCAGCTGCGTTTAGATTCATGTTCTTCTCTCATCATCTTTCCACAGTAACTCTCTTTCTAAACTCGGAGAAACTGCTAAATCATTAGGTCTTAACCTACCGATTCTTCCAATATTCAGCTCCTGTATTTTTCTGTTGGTGAAACTTTTGTTAGTGAATTACATTATTTCTCTTAGGAAAAGCTAGAGCAATTAGCTTTGTATCGCTTTTGAGTATTTTTTAGGGTAATTTATTTTCCGTTCCATGCAAAGTATCTCTTGCACAGAGCCATAAACCTCTTCACTTCAGTTTTAAAATAAAACCTCTGTCCCGTCAATTCATGGTTAAATAAAGGTACCAAGTTAATTGACTTAAAACTCGTATTTGTGATGCTCCACATTTAACAAATAAGTAACTAGCTACAAGGAATTTTGTGACACTGTATAGGGACTAGATTATTGGATTTCAAAGGGTAAATAGAAACATCTAACGGGCATTGATAAGTTTTGATATTGCATATATCAGCTTATCATGCGTCCCTCAAATTTAATTACATTTAATCTCTTGGCGGTTATTCCATTAACTATAAAACCTTATTAAAAATCATTTGCGTGGTATCTTAATAAATATCGGTTGTTCATCCTCTCTATTTTATTAAAAAATATAGTGTACCCCTAGACGTAGACCACGAAATATGTGTCTCCGAATAAGTGATTCAAATAGGTATTTAAATAAGGATACGACGTTCTCCCTCGATTTGATTCTTTGAAACATTCTGTGTTTTGAATTCAAATGTAGCAAGCACTACAAGGGATTAGGAGATGCTTTGTGTGTAATAATACATGTTAGCATCTTCACCTCAAAAATGAGGGCAGCTATATGGTCACAACCCTACCGTAAAGCTGTCGTTTAAGTCATTTAGAATTTTGACAGATCTTTATGTCTTTTTACTAAAGATGGATTGAACCCTAACCTGCACTTTTTTTTTCAGAAAGCGCCTTGCAAAATGCCTACTAGCAACTCTTCTCCTACGCATCTTCTCTGATCCAATAGAGAATGTCTTCAAGATCGCCATATTACTCTGATTACAATCCACCGAATGAGGATCAAAGCTACTGGATGTCTAACAGCATGAGAGGTCGAAATGGACACAACAGTGACACTGTGCCACTGCGGCACATATCATCCAACTCTGGCTCTGGGGATGTTTCCATCATTCCAGCAAAGAAAAGAATCGGAACTTTAGGTTAGTTTGCTTTTTGAACTTCTCAAATCAGAGGCCATTTGAAAATTTCGTAAAACTAGAGTGTGTGTGAAATTCCTGCTACACGGCCTTATCTCTTGTACAGCTACTTTACAACTTGGGATGCTTTTGTAAAATTTTTATGCTTTCAATTTTCCACTTGTTTAGAATAGGACGAAACGAAATTCGGGAAAAGCAGTAATGTCCTAAATAAAGGTTTCTCACTTTTGCTCAATGTGGGAGAGGAATCTTTAAAATAAAGACCTGCGTTCTCAAAACTCTAAAGCGTGACAAGTTAACCCTGCATTTAGAGAGAAAATAAAAAAAAATAATTGTTTTCAAAAGTTTAGAACATAATAAATGGGATTTTTAGTATTAAAAATTGTTCTCAATCAAATCAGATAAATAATTTTTTCTATTAAGTGCTTTCATTCCGTCTTCCATTAAAAAAATTAATTAGCAAATCATTGTGTTAAAATGCCGTTTTATAGGGTGCCGCGATAACACTCTAGGCAGCACGTTTATTTCACTTATTTTCAGGGAGAAGATCCCATTCCCCTTTGATTGTGATATAAAAAAACAACCCGTATAATAGTCCCCCCATCGTTTATACTTACTCCAGAGTTTGTTATAGATCAGGAATTCCTGAAGTAATCGATAAATTAATCCACGACTTAAGTCAGTGGCGGATTGGCCATTAAAGTTTAATGGCCAATTCGTCAACCCGGCCGTCCTTAGAGAAGATGCAAAATAAGATGAGTCTGGGGATTGAACGCTCCATAAAGTCTTCAGAGAGGATGCAGAATAGTTGGAAAATACCCCCAATTACGGTCCATAGAAAGAATACTAAAGAGAAACAGAAGTCTCTGGAAGAAACCCTCCTTGTGGTGCTTAAAAGGGATGCAGAAGAGCAAGAGAACTCCTAGAATTGAGCGTTTTTTATTGCTTTATGGGAGTATGCAGCAGAGGGACAGATGCCTCCGGAATAAACCTTCCCTTAGGTCCATAAAGGGGTGCAGAAGAGCAAGAGAAGTCTCAGGATTAAACATCTCCCTTCGAGAGGATGCATTAGTGTCCGGATGAAACCCTCTTCACAGTTAGAGAAAGGATGTAGAAGAGCAAGAGAGGATTGATGGAGCTCTAGAATCTTCTCAGAGAGGACGCCGAAGAGCAAGAGGATGAAGCTCTATATGGGATCACTCCCATAGAGAACCGCTTCCTATCGTTCCTTTGAGAGGATTCAGAAGAGCAAGAAAAGCCCCAGCCATAGAGAGGAGGCAGAAGTGTCCGAAGGAAACCATCTTCACGGTTCTCAATGAGGACGCAGAAGAGCAAGAGGATGCCCCCGAATAAACACGTTCCCTATCTTTTCCTAACGCCTGACTGACCTTCCGCCCACATATTTTTCATCTGCTTTCTGAGGATCAGATTTAATATTAAAACGGTGATAAGAACAAATGGAAATATCACTTTTTCGGCTTTAATGTATCTACACATGATACATAACAGAGAAAACATAACTACCCGTATGGTTTTTTTCATGTTTGCGCTATTGATTAAGTGACAATATCATTTAATTTATACGTAATGGATTATTTTTAATCCATTGGCATTGATATTAAATTAATTTCTTTTTTTAAAACATTTATATTTTACATCTGTGATGTAAATTAAGCGAAAATAAAATTTAATATTTGATTTTTATCCAATGGATAATAGACGTTATAAACATTTACATACATAAATTACTTTTTACATACATAATTTTCATACATTTACGTCATAAACAACTCAATGAATAAGATTCATTGTATTTTAGTCTTGGATGTTTCATTTTATATGCTTTAAACAAAACAAAAATACAATTTTGTTTGCCATTTTTACCCAATTAAGTGGGAATAAATCCAACATTTTTTTAAAAGTCACAAAATATTTGTAGATATATTTGTAGAATACAATACAAAATATTTCTTCGTATTATGTGTTGTATTCTACTGATAATCTGAATTTCCAGTAAAAATATGATAAATTAGAACTTGGGATTTGAATTTATTTTTTTTTTAATTGATTATTCAGATATAAATAAACATTTTAGATAAATAATAATAGTTCTCAATGCTTATACATTATTTTACTTTTACACCTTTTGGTCTAGTCTAGACACTTGACTAAACAAATATCCAGTTTCATTCTATTTTTCCATTAAAGTGAACTATTTTTAAAATAGCTGGACTCTCTTACCGAGGAATTTTATTTAAAACCTTGTTATTGGATGTTTACTTTTGATTCAATGTATAAAATTTGATAGTGTTGCGTCACAGAAAGTATCCCCCAGTAACCGTCCAATGCTATAGAATTTCAATCATTCATAATATTGAAAAAATATTAAATAAGCTAATATCTAAATTCATTATAATGGTACATCGTATTTCGTTAATTTAAGGAAAATTCTTAAATTTTATTATAAATAAAAATATCCTTTGAACGATAACGTATATGCAACATAAGTTCAGAACGTTCTTATAAAACTGATTCGGTTATCGATAGATCTTATTTCACAATATTTTCTCAGCGAAGTGAAATATTTCTAATTTTTAAAGTGTGAGAAAACGTTTTCATTTAAACTATGAATAAAATCTGAAATTTGATACTGACAAAAAAAATTATCATGGAATGGATGTCTAATGAAATTGGGGTTTTCGGCGGATATATTCTTATTTCCTTTAAAAATCTAGAATTTGTGTGAGGATGGAAAACTAAAAATTTGTTTTACTAGACTTTTTTATATGTGTATAAAATACTTAGGTAAATAGTTTAGTCGGGAATACAATGAAAATTTCATTATTAGTACAGATAAGTCGATAAGTTCGCTTCAACGGGGGGCCCTAACTAAACTTTTGTTATGCATTAAGTGTAAAGTTTTAAAACACTAATAGGTAGTATTTAATGTTAATAAATGTTGAGCATAATAGTGAGTCTCAAGCAAAAGTTATGAGTCCTGGGGTCCTGCCCCTAAATTTTTTTTTGAATTCGACTCATTAAATTAGCCGCCAGTTGGTAATCCGTGCTGTAGGTGTTTGAGAGATTCTTGGACTGTATTGGTATTTGTTTGAGAGGACCAATGCTTAAAAGTTTTTATTCATCCGACACATTTATACAGTGACAAGCATTAATATTAAAGGACACAAACAAAATTAAAAAAACAACAACATTTATAACAATATTTTTGTATTTAGTATTAGAAACGGAACAAATTGGAGCGAAAAGGTGTAAATAGTAATCAGAGGAGAATGGAAAGAGTAATTTTGAGACCTCAAAATGATGTAATAAATCGTAATTAATTAAAAATCAGTACATTTATAATAGGTGAAAGGAAAGCAGAGCATTTTAGTTAAGACACTGAAAATCCATTTTAAAAGTGTAATATATTTTGTTCAATGTCAGTGCGGTGTTTTACAGTTCGGCATGGAGCGCAGACGGATGGATGACTGGATACCCCGTGAATTCCGCTAATCAAAGGTCGGATTATCGAAATTCTAATCTATGCTTATCTGAATAGCTAACTTTTAAAAGCAATTCAATTTTATTTTTTTTAATTTCCTGTTTTTTATGCTTCTGTGTAGTAAAAGAAATCTGAAAACATTCTGTAAAATTTCAATTTAAATTAACTAAACATTTTTAAATTCATATATGCCTGATAAATGCTGAATACATCTCACCAGAGGGCGATGCGCAGCCTATCGTTTATAAATTTCGTGATAGTGTGTAAACAGCTACTGTCTGGAATTTGGAATTTTTCGCTGTAAGAAGGCTGTAGGGGTAGACATCGAATAGGCATTTCAGTTAAAAGTATTTTCGTAGTTGGTTTTGTAGACAGATTTTCTTAGAGAAAAAAACCCTGACACAAGAATGTTTGTGTTTATCACGATTCGTCGAAATGTTATTGAAAGGTAGGCTGTTTTTAGTTTTATTTTCGTTGTTACTGTTGATAGTATTACGTTATGTTACGTATGTCATAAGTTGCGATATTAACTGTTTCTTTTGGTTTTATAAAGAGACCATGTGCATAAAAAGATTTAATTTAAATGTATTCATCCCGGGTAAAAAAAATTTGGGCTCGTATTTGCGTGTCAAGTGTGAATACTGAACAGTAATAAAAATAATGGTACTACTTACGTTTTGTTCCGTTGATCGTTTAGATGCCGTCTAATTCAGCGGCAGAGCTATTAGGCGCGGTTGATGGGATAATACGTAAGAACCAAAATAACAATGATGTATCAAGTACTAGACTCATGTTTTCACCTAATCTCATGTTTAAACAGTTTAAGTACTTTTGATTGCCCAAGTAAAGAGCAAAACGTTTTGATTACTCCATCTCAATTGTAAATTTTGAACATCTTGCATTTGTAAAAAATATTTTTTCAATAGTGAACTTATATTACACTTAATTCTACCCCGGACTTTGAAAACAGGCAATAATTTTAATCACCGGGTATTAGAAATGACTGAATTAAATAGTAAACATTTTGGATATATGTTAAAATAAGTTGGTCATTTAATAGTGAATGTACTATCATTATTTAATTGACTTTGGTTTTGTTAGTAATAATATGTGTTTCAATTTAAGTTCCTCAAGTATAAGCAGGTGAAAAGCTTAATAAATTTTGCAAGATATTTTTCAATTGATAAATATCTAACTGTATCAATTCCATTTGTGACAGAATGGCATCGGACAACTTTTTTGCTTCAAATAAGTACTTAATATTAATTTATCTTAATTTTTCTGGTATGCTGGTGCATATACATGCGATGTTCCTAAATAGCGGAAAATGATAATTCTGAATAAAAAACACTTTGAATTTATAAGAGAAAAAATACGCCGTGACAGACAAGACACGAAAAGGACACGAGTTTGAGAGACCTCTAATTACTAAATTGCTCTGATTTGGAATGCATTTCATGGCCATGGTTGATGACCACCATTATATGAAGTTGGGTGTCTGTAAATAAAACTGAAATCGCCAAATTTTATGGGAGTTTTTTTTTCCAAAAAAAATTTTAATGATGTGACGGACATTACAAGGATTTCGTGACAGATACGACACGTGCGAAACCTTTTTGCTTTGCTTATTTTCTTTTAACAATTCTTATTTTTTAATTTTCTCATGACCGATTTAAAAGTAATCGAGTTTACATACTTCTTTTACAGTCGGAATTACATTTCGTTTGATAAAACTCCATTAAAAGTCTTAATTTTTAAAAATATTTTAATTTACTCCCTAATTAAATGGAATATTTGTGTCAGCAATGCAAAATAGCCTATAAACATGTATCATAAGTATCGATTACTATTATTTGATATTTGATTTTTTTTTTTTTTTTTTGGCCATGTCTTTAAAAAAGAAATTTAAAATCAATTTCCCGTGGACCGATTCTGTCCGATTTTTAGAAACATTTAGCTTTTGTGTTTAATGGTCACATAAAATTTAAAATAGTTTCTTCCAAAAAATTAGGTGTTTTTTAGAAGGCAAAGAGTCATTTTTTTAAGGAATAATAGATAAATTAAAATTCAGTTATAAAATTGAGCTAGTTTGAACTTGAACAGATATTTCGTTTTCAAAATTAGTAAAAAGTAATTTTAACTATTAAAACTATATCCTATATGTATTCAAAATATATCTTTTATTTTGTTACTTTTGTTAAATTTAGTCTAGTCTAGTCTAGTCTAGTCGAACCAAAGAAAATTAATTTAGCTTAAATTTTAAAAATATTCGGTTAACTTTCGCGTTGAATTGACCACTGCGCGTTTTAAATATTTTGATTTAAGTATGATGTAAGGCCACTCACTTTCCCAAGGTCTTGGCGCAATATGATCATACTTGATTCTTGCGCCAGAAAACAATAACCAAACCAATTTTCCAAGGTCTAAAGATTGCACATTTTCAAAATGTATAGCTCACTAATACGCTATCCATCTTTCTTTGCAGAAGTTACTAATCCTATGGAGCAAGAATCTCTGCTGGATCCCGGCCCGGTGAGACTGGCACCTTGTTGGGAATCTAGACATGCACCTAATGACGAGCTTAACTTCAAATCCAATACCCTAAAAGGCGAAATTGATTTGACACCACCAGTTGATAGGTAAGCAATTTTCATTATTTTAGCTCCAAGATTTATTACTCTCCAAGTCTGTTCTATCTTCGTAATTTTGAGTTTTCTTTTCATCTCGATAGAATGTCTTCCTATTTTTGAATTAAAGATTGGTCGGGTAATTTTTCTTCTTTAAATGATATCTTGATTGATTCACTTGTTAAATTCGTGTTGACTTTTCTGTTATAATTTTACAATAAAGAGAGGAAGTACAGTTGGGGAAATAAAAAACGACTCAGTTGAGATTTCTGACGAACCACTTGGGTTAGGAAGACAAACAAGGTGTCATTTTTCATGTCATGAAGTATTCTTTAAATGAGGAAAATTTCGAGTCCTTAGGGGGTCGTCTTCATATTAAACGGAACACTAACTTTTGTTTTTCCTATAGGGACCCCCAATTATTATGCGATTTTCTGAAAGAGCATCCTCATAAACCCCCAAATACCAAGTTTCATTCAAATCGTGCGGTAAATAAAGCTTTTAGATTTTGGGGGTCGTCTCCAGAGTGAGAAGGGTTAATTTTCTGTGAACACTATTTCTAAAAAACGGTGGGATAGCAAGACTTTCACTCACCACTTTAATGTTTATCAAAAAGTTTATAAGTAATTTAATGAAATTTTATATCAAATTTAAGTTTTAATTCAAGTTATGGTGATTAAAATAAGGCGACTGTTTCCAGAAAAAGCATTTGCCGGTATACATTTGGCAGCGGTATATGGTCCCTTAAAGAGTGGGAATTTAGTTTAATTCGGTTTTTTCCAAAACTATTAAATGAAATCAACTGAAATTTTGGTTTTCCACATAAAATTACTACCAGAATCGATTACCATAAAAATATTAAAAGATTTTAAAATTTAATTTTTGGGTCAAAATTAGATGTTAATTATCTATCTATTAACCATTAAATATCGCTATAAAAGCATAATTATTTTGTTTGGGGACACAAATTTGATCTAAATTCAAAGTTTCATATTTTTACACCGAAAACATTTTGATAAATTTCACATTGAATGGTTGACATTTCAAAAATTTATTATGCTTCTATTTGGATACTTACATGGATGAAACTTGGTATTTGGGGGTTTATGGGGATGCTCTTTCAGAAAAACGCATAATAATTGGGGGTCCCCATAGGAAAAACAAAAGTTAGTGTTTCGTTTAATATGAAGACGACCCCCTAAGGACTCGAAATTTCTTTCCATTTAAAGAATACTTCATGACATGAAAAATGACACCTTATTTGTCTTCCTAACCCAAGTGGTTCGTCAGAAAACTCAACTGAGTCGTTTTTTATTTCCCCAACTGTACCTATTAATTCTTTATTTTATCACTAGTTTTAGAAAATCCATTGAATTATAAAGATGCAGAATAATATAAAATCTATGTTATTGAAAATAAATTCCACATTACATATGAGACGTTTCATGCGACAAGAGTGAATCCGCCAAAACTGTATTTTCAAGGGAAAAACCTGAAAGAAAAAGAAAATAGTTTCAAAGCGACAAAAAAATGAAGGGACTGGCGGATTCGCCCTTGTCGCAAGGAAAACACCTCATATCCAAGCTTTCCCAAAAGAAAAAGTACACTTCACCTCTTTTCCTGGTATTTGTGTTTACGTTTATCGCTTCTGTAAGTTTCAAATTCCGGAGGAAAATATTTGAAACTTAATCGCATTTCTCTGCACAACTTTAAGGAATTTTGCTTAGACTCATATTTAGGTCTAGAAATAAAATTTTTAAATATTTTAAAAGAGTAAAATAATTTATTGCTATGTATTTTCAATTTCTTTTTTATATATTCTATGTATATTATATTTCTATATTTTATTGCAATATTTTCAATATTTCAATACATTACGGTTTTTTAATCTGTTTAGTTTCGGGTAAATGAAGAGTTCTATAAGACGTGATTTTGTTGCACAGTAAATGTAAAGATAATTTATAAATAATAAGGAAAAGTAGCTCTTAAAACTCAAGTATTGTATCATCTAGTTTTTTGTGAATTCGGGAGGTTTTTAATCCGAAAACGAAAATCTGCCGGCTTTTGAATGTTGCAAATGAAACGCTCACAGTGCAAAAAAAAAAGTTGAATTTTTTGAATGTTAAATGTTGAATGTTATCCTTTTTTTAATCAGATTGATGTTTAGAAGCTTCAACGCTAAGTCGGGAAACGAAGCCCGCGTTCCGATTGCTATGCAGAGAAAGTAACATGTTTGGCCGTCCGTCGGGGTGCAAATCGCGAGCTCCGTTATCTTGATAACTTTCTATTGAAATTTCAAAATAAAACTTGAACTTGATCAAATCATTGATACTCTTGGATTACATATTATTGTCGCACAGATTCGCGTTATCTCAGAGTCGTGCGTAAGGTTATTTATATTTTTTTTTTGCCTGAATAAATAATTAATAAGAGTAAAAAAGATGGTGAAAAGTATTGGAAATGAAATCAAATTTAGGTAGAGCCTTAAAAGAGCACTAAATTTATCAACTCATTTTAATAAAATCAACCTTGCGCTGGCGTTGAATTTTTAGTTTTGGCCTTTAGGGGTTTTCATAAAGGGACTTCCCTGCTCTAATAGTGATTAAATCATTAGAGCTTTCCGCTTATTTCAAAATAGATTACTGTTTAAATTTAAGAATTAATGTAATTTTTTTACTCAAATTACCTCACTGTCATTTCAAATATTTGAAATTGTTCCGTTTCTCCGTAATTTGTGTACTATTTGACTGGTATTTGGATTAAAATTGTAATAGACGACATTAGTCATTACGTCACTTGCTTGTTTGGAAACGTTGATTCCATCCGTGATTGGTTCCGTACGGATTTACTTCCAATCACGGAACCAATCACGGATAGAATCAACGTTTCCAAACAAGCAAGTGACGTCACACTAATGTCGTCTATTAAAATTTATAAAGATTGCGACATCCAACACTCTTTTAGATGAAAATTTGTTAATATTAATAAGTCTTTTAAATTAAAATGAAAAGGTGTGGTTTTTTTTTTTTTTTTTTTTTTTTTTTATTTGACGTGTATCGGCTTGTAGGTAGAAATTGAAGTATTGGGAGGCAGGTATAGTATGCATTAACTGCTCGGGTGTTAAGGGTATATATGTTATGGGCAAAGTAATTAATCGGGCATTATTAATAATGCCCGAAGTGGAGGCTTGCAAAGTGATAAATTTCATTGATAAATTCCATTCAATTTATCACATTGCCCGGGCATTATTAATCATGCCCGGATTTATCACATTTCCCATAACATATATATGTTACAGGTAATGTGAAAAATTCGGGTATTATTAATAATGCCCGAGCAATATGATAAATTCAGTGGAATTTATGAATGAAATTTATCACTTTGCCCGCCTCCACTTCGGGCATTATTAATAATGCCCGATTAATCACTTTGCCCATAACATATATATAATTAACGTAGGGGAGAGGGGGCACATTTGAACACTATATTTTTGACTTTTTCTCCATATATTTATAAGATATTGAAACAAAACCTATTGATAAATTTACTGGTTTCCTGAAATTTTGGTACCCTTTATAGACACATTTATCAACAACTACTTGAATCATCATCATTCTAAAACTTAAAAAAATCTGCTTAAATGTTCCCCAGTGCAGGGGCACATTTAAAGGCGTGTATAAATAATACAAAATCCATTTTTAGAAGCTATCAAATTACAGTACATTAAAGTTTACAGTTACAGCAATCAATTAAACTGGATACTTTTTCTTAAATTTCAGAGTTTTTTACATTTAGAAAAATTTCAACGAATTTTTTGTGCAGATTAAGTTTTTGATGAGGGAAAAGTACTCAGAGAGAAAAATCGTAATGAATACATTGTCCATTACATTAATGAAATCAATAAGAATAATTTTTGAAATATTTATTTTGGTTCAGTTTTTAAGGAAAGTGTGCTAGCTAGAAACTCCATACCCATCTCCTGAAATTGATAGTTTGGATATCTTTAGTAGGATATCATGGTAAATAGATAAAGGATGTTTTTTAATGATTTCCCTTTCAGTCGTTTCTGTTTCTATCATAGAAGTTAATACTGGGGAAATCCTAAAAGCTTTGAATTTTAAGTTTAATGCTAAAAATAATTGAACTAATTAAATTCAAAACAACTTAAATACTAGAAAGCACTTTTTAAAATTTCAAATGTCAAATGTGCCCCATCTACAAACTTAAACTTAAAGTGTAAAAAATGTATATTTATTATTAAAATTGGGGAACAAAATTTTTTTGGGCTTCACTTCATTAATGCCACAATAGAATGCAAGGCGAAATTTCTACTTTAAAACTTTTTTGATTGAATTTTCACTCGAATAAAGGGAGAAGAAATTATACTTCGCGTTTTCCATAGCAGGCAATTTTTAAATAATAAGGGTTCCAATGGGCACATTGCTCTGAAAATGCCGGATAACGTTGGTACTAATACTATTACATATTAATATTTTTTTCATATTTTTAAATAGAATTTAACAAAGAGAAATGTGAGTATTGTTCCCCATGTTCAAATGTGCGCCCTCCTCACCTACTATTTACAATATTATTTACCATTTAGATAAGCTAGATCTAGAATTCTAGATGTTACAGTACACATTCCGTAATTCTCAGATTTTTTTCTTTTGACCGGTTACAGTTACATAGTTAATCGATAATTCTCGACAAAATTGAAAAGGAATACGTCTTTATAATTTTTATATTTTGTCAATTTTTAACTTTTTAAGAATTTTTTTCCACTGGAATCGTTGGACGGAGTTGGTCTGAAGTTGAAAAACATCTTTCTCAAATTTAGTAAACTTTGAAAGGATTGATTTGAAAGGAAAAATATCCCAAATCAAGGTTATAAAGTCAAAAGTTACGCGGAACATTCATCCGTAACCAAATAACTTCGTTCTTAAAGATTTCTTTAACTTTTTCTCCCAAACTTGAGGTGTCAGGCCAATTTTTTATTTTTCCTTTTCTTTTCCGCAAATATTTTTCGCTAGGAATGTTGGGAATGTCCATTAATAATAATTGCAATGTTTATGTAAAATTACATAACATTAAAATTGCATTATTTTCATTCCTTACTGAAAACCATTTTGTCATATTTCTCATAAGTTTCTGTTATTGGTAATAAAAATTGCGAAACTTGTTTAATAAACTTGTAAATTTTTCCATATCAGCATTTAATAGAGCTCAGACTTTTTATGACGGAAATTATCTTTTCGCCTACCCAAACGAGGATTTGTGGAAAGTTTATGCCTTTTCTCCATGGCCATATGCCTATAATTTAGATAATTTTTGTATAGTTTAAAAGAATTAAACGTAAGAACGAACGGGAAAGTGTCTCTCGCAGCGGTGAGGCTGCTGAAGTATTGATTTCCTATCCCAGAATTCTACGGAGCGCCGACGGACTTCACTTTTCGGTTCTTCTGGGATCGGCCGTAGCCTTCGAGACTGAACAGGCCGTACCACTCCGGCGTGACGTCACGCATAGTCGATCCAAATCGCGCTGGTCTTGTGGAGTGAAAAGGCACCGTTCGATTTGCATAACACTTTAGTCGCGATCATTTATTTGACTCATATGATCCATTTTATATTAATAATTACAATTTTATTCTTTAAAGAAAATATTATTTATATTTAAGAAAAATATTGAAAACTTTTACCTACATATAGGTTTTCAAGGAACTTATGTACTTGAAATGTTGATTATCCATCTTGCATAAAATGATAACATTTTTGTTCTAAAATTACCTTGTTTATCAAAAATAAATTTCAATTTTTTTCAGAAACTTATTTCCTTGATGGTGCTCTGCTTTAGTATTAAAGAAATAAAGTCTTTTCATTTTAAAATCCTTGAAGTTTAAATCAAACACATTTCTACACCTTGTACAAAATTAAAATTTCAATAAAAACAACTTATAAGGTTTCAAAAACTGTAAGTTTATTACATTTTCAATATTAAACAAAATATAATACAACTCTATTCAACTAATTCATTACAACTATAGTAAACAATATAGTATTACAATATTAAACTATGGTAACAAAGTAGACAATTTTCTTTTTTTAATTTTTGAATCATTAGCTGATGAAGCTTCAGATATGTTTTTTACTTTTTTCACATTATTTAAATCATTTTTCTTTTTGCAGTAATTGTTTAAGAAAATGTTTGTTGAGGACCATATTATTTTTAAAATTACATCTTCATTAATGTGGTTATTTGGACACATTTTATCTTCAATTAGTTCTCTATTGAGTGCATGGCGGTATGTTAACGAGCAAGCAATGTTTCTTTGATTGGGTTCTTTTACAAAATCATTTTCAAATTTAGTTGATAATAATTGAACAATAAGGTAATTGATATATACAATATTTTCTTGAGGATAACATAAACCTCCTCTGTCTATGTTTTTCAAGTAGGAGTAGTCCTCATCAAACACAACAGTTTCCTCATCAGAAGCCAGTGATTTTTTGCAATAGTCGCATTTATACATTATTAATACATGGCGAACACAATATCCTGCTGTGTATGCTATCACAGGATACACATCTATGTGTTCCATATAATCTTCATCAGATATGTTTATGTTGAAAGGTATGCAATTTACAACCAGGTCCATAAATTCAAAATCAGGATTGAAGTTTATTTTGGTTACATCAAAATCCTTACTTGATATTTTTAAGAGAGAATGGGTCCTTAATTTATTTTCACCCTCATAAAGTTGCCGAACACTTATATTGTACTGGCTACCACAAAGTTGCCTGTAGATCCCAAACCGTGATTCCAAATCGTCGGTCTGAAACTTCCCTGTTAGCATGTAGCTTAATTTTAATTCAGATGTGCAATATGACACTAGTTCTAACAAACAATGTGTAGAAGAAATGAGTGCCGCATGAGTTTCTGCACTGAAACATCCCACATCTGCATGCATTTTACCATAATTTTCCAACCATTTTATAAAATTATTTAAATATATAAACTTTTTATCATTAATTGAATAAGTTAAAGGGCTGTTAAACTCATTCCTTGAATGAATGCCATGGGTAGTGTTTTTGACATTTACTATAGACCACCAGTTGACCAAGATTTCAATGAAATCAGCTGTGTCTTTATAGTATAATATTTCTTTTTTTTCCCCAAGACTTCGAAGTCCTTTTACTACATAGTCATTAAAAACATTTAATACTAGTTTCACATTTTGCTTTTCAAAGCTAGTCGGGTGGAGGGATTTAAAATTCAAATTATATCCGAACTTAGCTAAGGAATTGCATTCTATGTTATGCATTTCTTTTAATGCAGACCATGCTGCTGTTTTAAATTTTTCGGTTGTGTTGCTATCGGGAAAAGGGGGATAATACATAAATTTCTCCAAGCATTTTTGGTTTACCCAATTGTTTCGAATACACTTCAAAAGGTGCACCGTGTCTGCCATATAAAATAATGGCCTGGTTGAATCGCATGGGTGTGGATAAACAATACTCGCTTTAGGAGGGTTGGCAAAGAATCTAACACATTTACGGTTTATGGAATTGTTATCAGTTATAACACAGAAAACAAAATAACCAATTTCTTCTAAGCCCCTGATAATTTTGTCTGTTATATCAAAAAGATCCTCTGCTTTGATGGTTTTCACTGGTACAATGTGCACTACGTCTTTGTATTTTGATAATAAGCTCTTAATCATGAACACATGAGCACTGTTAGCTAAATTTTCAGAATTATATGCCATACCCAAGACATTGCCGCTTTTAAAATCCATAAATTGTTTCAAATGAATTTCATCCATTAAAAGCATTACTTTTTTGTCACTATCATTAAGCAAGTTAAACTTTTGTTTAATGTAATGTAGAAAGTTAGATTCTAATGTTTCTTTAGTGGGATCAACATTTAGGTGAATATAAAGGCGCCGAATGGTGCTTGGGTGTGGCAAAATAATATTTCCACTGCTCCTAACAAAATTGTAAGCATTAGGAGCTAAACTATACAACAGAGATGCAAATATTAGGAAATCAGAACTGTAACGATATGCATGTTTGTTAAGATTAATTAATAAAAGCTGTTCAGTTATAAACTTAATTCTATTTTCCATTATTGGATCATCAAAAGAAACTGAATTCAATACATCACATGCGAAGTTAATTTTATCAGCAGCATTAACATCATTCACATTTAAAGTGAGGTTTAAAATTTCATTCACATGATCAACATTATCAACTTTTATAGGAAGGCAATACTTACCAACTTTTGTTATTTCAATGCTATTGACAAACACTTTAAGTAATAGGTCAGTTGAAAACGTAACCGAATGGGTAATTTTTGGTACTAACGAGGTATCGATAATATGTAAGGATACTTCTTGCCCTCCTCTTACCATTATCCAAGGGTCCTTTACAATCAATTTTTCGAACAGTTCCTGAATCGTATTAAATCTCTTTCTTCTCTCTTCTAAGGCTTTTTCTTCTTCACTTTTTCTTATTGCTTTTGCAGTGGCCTCTTCTGCCAAGCGTTGGCGTCTGTCATCTGGATTCTCCCTTTTAATTATTTTAGTAGACATCCTTTCAGGGAGATTCATGTGAACGGTGGGAAAACTGTCTGCCTTCAGCTTTGGGAACTTGTAGGGGACAGAAATCCTTTTTCCTGTTTTCTCATCAAAATACACATTTTCGGTGATGAAGTCTGATTCTTGGAAGTGTAACTCACAAACCTGCAACAAAATGCCATATGTAATAAATGGATGTATTTTTATTAATTTAAATAGTAACCATGAACAGGTTTGAAGCCTAACAAGGTTGTTTTACTAATCCAGTTACATTTTTATGGATAATGAGCTAGTTTGACATCAAGCACAATCTGCATTTAAATTTACTATTATCAGTTATCAAAACAAAAACTATTTTATTTGTTAATAATTACACTAATACTATTGTACAAGTAACCAACATTTCTTATACTTCAACAATAACAATTATTACTAATTCGTAAAATTAGCAGCAGTATTTTTTGTTTTTAAAAAATCTTTTTTGAACGAAATGAATTTGAAACGAAATGTTAAAGTACATGTCACATCATACGATTGTTAATGAACAATAACGGCTCAGAGACGAAATAGAACAAATAATACAGATAATAATGAAATATTTAAATATATTTACCCGACTATGGTTTGTAGGAACGAAATCCTCACGAACAATGGCTCGAATCCATTTCCTTCTCAGTTCTCCATCCTTTGGAAAGTTAAAAACTCGCACTTTGGGCCCATTTCGGTAATTTCCATTACAGGCTGGAACACAACACGCGTGGGGCATTCTGATATACTATATCATTAATGCTATTTATCGAAAAAAACTTAATAAAAAACACGTGTTTACAAACAGCTCGCCAGTTTGAAATGAACCGAACCGCTCCGCTGCTGCTCTTTCCCCTTTTGAATCCACGACTGCTGACGTCAGAGCACTTAGGTCACGTGGTGGTAGGGCCGTCTCAGTCTCGAAGGTTACGGATCGGCACGGGGGTCCGATCGCTACTCGCGAATTCGGTCTCCGAATTTTTTAAAGTGGACATGAATCGCCTGCATAGGTTGACCTCTCTGACCCGTGAACTTGGTTCTGGAGAAATTTAGCAAGGCTGCATCGCATGTTCCAGTTGTTTGGAGTTAGGATTTTTTTTCCAAGTTTAGCTATATATATACCCCACGTTGTGGCCTCGGTTTGATTGAATCCGAACTGAATTGAATTGAGTGGATTTTTTTTGTGTTGATCAACTACCAACTTCACGATGGAGCGAAATTTGGATCGCATTCCACTTGCTTCGATGGAAGAACTGAATGTTGAGGGGTCCCCACTCCCACCTCCCAGAGTGCCAATGAACCCCCCTGCTGCTGATTCTGGTTCTGTGGCCCATGAAATGCAAAGAATATCTGAAGATGGGATAAATTCTCTGACTAAAGTTTCACCTCTTCCCCCAAATCCTCCTGTTAAAGATAGGTATTTACAAAAGTGGAACTTGTTTTTCTGTTTAGTTAACTTCGATCATTTACCTTTATCTGTTGCACATTGTTTACATTTGTAATCGTGATCACCAAGGTAGCATTATATTATTTTGGGACTAAAGTATTCAAAGCTAGTTCCATTTGATTGTCCATTATTGAGACTCATAATGGAAACAAAATAATGGTTTTATGTGCCAATTTACAAGAATGTTATAAACTACCTAAACAATTCCACATTTTGAGTTTACTGCACTCATACTTGAATTTGAATTATATTCAATGCTTTATGAAATTTAATGTTTTTTTTTTTTTGCTGCATTCTTACTGTACCTTTAATTTCAATTTAGGTTAAACCTTGTGTTCCTGATATTTTTGTTGCATGGAATTGGAACATTAATGCCATGGAACATGTTCATCACAGCAGAATCAGTAAGCATTTTGCCTATTTATTAATTGCAATATTTTAGTTTAAATATTTTGCTTTGCCCTCTTATTTAGTTATTATGACTTCCCTTTGTTTTCATTCTGTTCACATGTTTTATTACTTCTTCCTTCTTTGATGAAAATCATGTTAATATAAATGTATAATATTTTTTACTTTGTAAGTTATTTAAATTACTTAAATTTCTGGGTCATTCCACAATGACTGACGTTACATTTAGACTCTGTTTCGACCTTATAAATTCAGCTCTGTCCAAAAATTTAAATACTATATTTTCGAAATTGATGCTAAGTTTTTTAATCGAATACATTTATGCCATCCATACCTGCTTTTATAAATAATAAGGGGGGGGGGTTGCTATAGCAAGGTTAATTGAAAAAGTGACTGATGTTACTCAAAAGTGACAACAGAGAAAAGTGTGTTTTTATTATTTCAAAATTCTCTTTAAACTTAATACTTACAGCCTTAAATAATTTTTTTCCAGTAAAGAGGGTGCTTTAAACTTTATGAAAAGGCTCTGTTTCATTAAAAAAATGAAAATTGAAATTGTAGAAATTATGGAATCCTTGTGACTGATGTTACAAAAATTTTGTGACTGATGTTCGATTGACATAAATTTAATATTTAATTAATGATTAAACTTAATAATGACATTAAATTTGAAAAAAAGGTGTTCCCAACAATTGAGTACAATTTTATAAAAATTAATTCTATTCTACTTCATTGGAGAAAAAACTGAATATGATTTTTTGCTTCTGTGTCCCTGTTTTCATGGAATGGCCCCTTCTTTTGAATGCTTATTCTATAGCTAAGATTATCAAGTTATGTAACATTTTTATTTTAGTATTTTGTAGACTACAAACTTAATGTTACTGATACTCAAGCTTCTACTGAGGAGTATAGAAAATATTTCTTATCATATTTGGGTCTTTCATCTCAAGTACCAAATGTTGTCTGCAGTGCTTTAAATATATTTGTTCAATTTGGGTAAGTAATCAAACTTAATTTTTTTTCTTTGAACAATCATAATTTTTAATATGTATTTTAGTAAAATTTTAGTGTTTTATATAGTTTTGTTAACTAAAATTTTTGAAAGATGGAAGTGGTATTAAGTTTTTTAAAAATTTAAAGAAACAGTATGATGTGACTGCATTTTTTTATTTTATCAGTCATGTTATTTCCAAGAACAGTATCATTAATCTGTTTATTTTAGTAAGTTTCGAAAACATGTCTAATATGTCTAACAAGAATTTAATGGAATAATGGGAATTATATATACTTATAGCTGGGGTTTCCAAGGACTACATTAAGTCCTGCAGGCCACTCGACTACTCTTAAATCACAAGGATAAATACAGTTAGTCCTTCTTTAAAACCTAGTTAAAACATGATCTATGAACAAATGAAGTAATCAATGCTTTATCAAAAATTTTGATACTATCTTATTTGTATTTGTATAAGGGTTTTTTAATTGCATTGTTATGTTTGTAAAATACATTATCTATTTTATTGCAACTTTTGTCTTTGAATTGAATTGAACTACAAATTCAAAGATAGTATATGTAAATTCATCCCATATCAATAACTTTGATTTATTTTTAGAGGGAGCACTTTGACATTCCGAATAATTGGAAGTATACTAATTGAAACTGTCATATTCATTATTACAGTAATTCTAGCAATGTTGGATTCTTCCACATGTAAGTACAGCTTCTTTTACTTTAGCGTGATAATTTTAGTTATAAATGCACTGCTTTTTAGCAGTTTTTTCACCTTCCTTTGTGAGATCTTCGTAATGAAATTTAATATTAAAAGCATTTGTATATAGTTGTCTATCTATACCTTATTTGGAAGAGTTTGCTTAGATATTTTTTATAAATATTTATCCTAAATTATAAAATTATTTTTATCAAATTTTAATAATTCTTGTGATTGTTGAATCTGTTTTCATTATAGTATGTTCTATTATAGGGGCTGGTGCTTTCTTTTATATAACTATGGCCTCTGTAGTTGTCCTTAATAGTAAGTTTTTAAATTATTTTATCTGCCTAATGTTTTCTGTTTGAAATAAAATCTCTGAAAATACCTAAAACTATCAAATAATTGTTCAAAAATTCTTAGCTTGCTGGTAGGTAGGAGAGTAATTTATTTTGCTGCTTATGGTATTAGATTAGTCTATGTCAAGAACTTTTATTTTTAAATATATTTCAGTTTAAGAGTCTTGGAAATTTATTCTGATTCAAGAATATTTCCAAAATTTAAAATATGTTTGTTTGAAAAATTATAGTTGTTTAGATAAACAACCTTGTAACTCCTGTATGTTTTAGTGGCAAATGGTATCTATCAAAATAGTCTGTATGGACTTGCAGCTAAACTCCCTATGAAGTATTCTATGGCTATTGTTCTGGGATCTGTAAGTAAAACATTTTTCTCTTTATATTTATTACTCTTGCTAATTCTTTATTATAACCTCACTTATTCTTATTTTTTTAGAACATAAGTGGAACATTTACATCTTTAATTTTAATTCTTTCAATAGCTGGTAAGTAATTTTTACTTCAGTAACAACGTGTAATAACATAATCAACTCAACCCCTCCCCAGAAAAAAACTTAACTGGCAATTTATTCCAGACCATCCAAAAACATGTTCCAAGTTCTCCCTCTTAAATCTGGCCATGACCTAGAATTTGGATTGCATTCTTGAAATTATTCAAACCTTGATAAGTGAAATTCACCAATTTGTGGAACAAAAAGAGTTCATTCTGACCCGTCAATTATTAAAATCCTCAATAAGTACAGTTTCCTGATCTGTTAAATTGAAATTAACCCGTAGCAGGGGACGTCACAGACCGCGCAACATTTTCCTCCCCTTCCCCCTACCACATGCTGGGTCGAATTGAATAGAATTTTCTCCTACCTTCCCCTTACGTGACCTTGAGACTGACCCCTTTTTATCAGCAAGTTTTTCCAAGTACATCTGTTCGAAATTCCACCAATTCTTTCCCGCGCGGTCCAGCAGACCTCAGGTTCCACTCAGTGTAACAGTTTTTGTCCAGACTTCGCATGGCTTTGAAGCTCGGTCCGCGGAGATTAATTTATCCTTCTGATCCGGGATATGCGAAAGAGTTAAAAAATATTATATGAAGTTGGGAATGATTTTAGAGTAGTAAAGGTAACTGAGAATAAGATTTCTGTGAAAAATTCTAAATTTTTGCTTCTAAAACACTGGTAAAAAACTGATACTTCAGGCAGTGTCAAAATTTTTTTGTATTGTTCTACAATGATTTTTTTCCAATTAAAACTTGCATTACGTATTAAATAATAAAAACAAAACAGTTAATTCATAATAGATGCATTTATTTTAAATTACAAAGAATTTACTGCACTATGTGGTTTCTATCGAAAAATTTAAGGCTGTTGGAAAATTGTCTGTGAAAACTTTTATTTTATCATAAAGTTAAAAAATATTTTTCTATGAAGAGATAAATGTTCCAAGAACAATGTACTGAAATATCAGAATCATACCGTAATTAGAAAATTTTTAAAAAAATATAATATTGCGCAGTCCGTGAGACCCCACGTCCCCTGGTATGTTCCATTGTTTCACCTCCCCTGTTATAGGTTAAAATGTCAGTGTCTGTTATTTCTTTTTAAACTTGGTTTAACTGTTTAAGTAATAATGTCAAAACCTTTTATGTGTTCATGCTGGTTCGCTTAATATTAAATCTAATACAAGGTATTTGAATGATTTGTTTTTATTTTATTACAGCCTCTCCAAATCAAAGGACTGCTGCAATTTACTACTTCATCACAGCCCTGTTTGTACTCTTAGCATGTGTTGATACTTACTTTTTGCTTCCATTAACGGTAAGTTCCTTCCTTGAAGACCAAGACAAAAAGCCATTGTTAAAAATTTTGTTTCCAGTTTATCTTATTTGGTTTAATTATTATTAGTTTTTATGAAAATGTCATACTTTTTCATGATAGAGATGAGCAAAAGCACTAGTTTTGAAAACCAGTACTTATCTTGTTGGTATGGGTCTCTTTAGAACACTAGCACTGATGATACATTTATATTATTTATTGAATAGAATTTTGACCTATTTATTAAAGGCCCACCCTCAACCAGTGGCGCAGCCAAAAATTCCTTCTGGGGGGGGGACCAGTCAAAAATAATTTGGGTTTCTTAGTTTTTCAAAAACGATGGAAGCTTTATGTAGAATTTATTAAGATGAACGCGAAAAATTTCTTTGTTGCTGAACTTTTATTAATTAATAAATTTATTAGTACCTCCTAATTATTATAGTACAAAATTTAAGTAAATAGTAAGAATGTATTAGAACCTAACTCAGTTCTACTGTTACAATTTAGTTTATCTATGACTATAAGAGCATTTTTTGGAGAAGCCCAGGGCCCACCCGGGGCTGTCGCGCAAAGAGAAGTACTAGCAAGTGTGAATCTTGGAACTCTTACTTAAGAGGCTTCTTTGATGTGAAAACTGGCAGTGTTATTCCTAGGACTTTTTTTTGGAGGAGTAAAAGTACTCCTTGACTTTTTTAGGAGGAGTGAAATTCAATTATGAGGAGTGAGATACGGAAATAACATAAACTACATATACAGAGACAAAATTTCGATTAAAAATGCTTACTTTTTAAAGACAAAATGAAATTGAAAAAAAAATGAGGATGCTATTTTGGGTTATTTTGGGCCTGTGTACATTTGTTCTACTTTTATAACACTATTAGTATAATTTTTTTATATTATTATTTTAAATATTATTTGTATATTGTATAACAAGATGATTATGGGCATTAAAACCTTACAACGAAAGGAGGTTTAAACAAAGAATTTGAAAGATCATTTCTCTAAAAAGAAGCATTAAACAATTGATGAATTAAACTCCAGTAGTTGTCACAAGAAAGGCTTGCTATATATTGCTCTTGTTATTGAAAAAGTTTACCTGTAAGCAATTGCGATAAGATAAATTACTGTTCATTAAGTTTTAAGATTTCAAATCCTAATTCTTCTTACTCAACTTCTTTCTTTATCTCTGAATAACAACAAAATGTGAGTGTGTAAAATAAGTAAACGAATTTAAAATCAATTTAATAAGTTTTTGAAGTTTCAAGTAGATATATTTTAATTTACACATTTTTTAAAACTGGGATTAAAGATGATTGATTTTGTTATTTTGAGTCCAATGAATTAAGTTTTATTTTAAGACATGTCGAGGGTCACAAATAGGTCTTTTGCCCTGGGCCCCATAACTTGTAAATCCGGTCCTGTCTGGCCCTTGATACATAAATTGGTTAATAACTCTTGAAAAATTTATTGCAATATCCAAATACGCTTGAGAAAAAGAATAAAAGAATGTTAGAGGAAATCTAGTTGTTCCGATTCGGACCCTCTAGTTCCACTAAACAAATAACAAAAACAGGTGCTCGTGCACACACACACACACACACCACAGGAGGTCATACTCCAGTGGAGAGCTCTCTAGTTCTGGACAGGAAATTGCTCCTCTTCGTCACGCCCTCCCCTAGGTGTGCTTATCTCTCCATCCCTAGAATGCGCACTGGAGAGTAGAATAACATCAGACACAAACATATTTTTAACTTGAAAAAGTTTAAATTAATTAAAAAATAATAAAAAAAAATCAATTCGTTAAAAAATGAAAAAAAAAATTTCGGAAAGAGATTCGAACATTTTTTGAATTTTTTTACGAATACTGGAAATTCCTTATAACATCAGGTGACCTCTCGGTCCCTGGGGGGGGTTTGGTCCCCTTGGTCCCCCCCTGTCGCTGCGCCCCTGCCCTCAACTGAAGCAGGCCAGCTAAGGAGATAATACATAAAAATTAGCTAAGAAACTAGATATTTCTAAGGGTTCAATATAGTGATAGATATTTAATTGAGTTTTATAGAATTGTACTTGCATTCTCATAGAATATGAAAAAAAATAACATTTGTTTTTCATTAACTATTATTATCATCAACATATTGGGTGTTTGTGGTTAATTTTAACTCTTTTTCAACACTACTTTACAATTCTGTACTAGTTGGTATCTTTTAAAGTTTTATATATATTATGTTCACATTATGCTGGATTTAAAATTAGTTTGTTTTTCTAGCGATTCTATCGGTATTTTGATACTACTACTAATACACAAGCAATCTCAGACTGCAGAGAAGTACCTCGAAGACCACCATACATTAAAATATTTTGTAAGGTAATTAATTATTGTACGCTCAGAGACTTCAACCATTTTTATTTCTATTTCTATTGTTACACAATAAGGTATTCCAATTTAAGTTATTAATTTTAATGCTTCAGGTAAATATCAGAGAGTTCTTGATAAAAATGTTCTTTTAAGCTCTCAGGATTGTAAGTGTTAATACTGTTAATGAATCATTTGGACTCTATTCTTTAATATAGCATAAGGGTTCTTCAGTACTTAACAGGAAGTTATTCTCCCCCCCCCCCAAGAAATGGGTAGTGAACTAAATAGAATATATAGAACTATTGATTTTTTAATTGGAAAACAAGCTTAATTAAAAATATAATAAGAATATGAATGCATTGTATATTGTCTTGAAGTTATAGTCTGTAAACCAACCAAAGTTATAGAGGAAGTTTTGGAGTCAGAAAGTTTGATTTTTATCATACCTGTTTCTATTACTGCACTACTTTTTATTTTCTCAAAAGAAAATTTAATACCTGATGCATATATTTTTTGTACTTTACATGTAAAAAACTTGGTTGTGAGTAAATTAAATCCTTTTATCTAATTAGGTAATAAAACTTGTTAGTGAAAATCTTTTATGATGTTTTAAATTTTCTCATGACAATATTTATATTTCAGGCCTGGCCTCAATGCTTGAATGTATTTATGGTGTTTTTTGTTACTTTAACGATATTTCCAACAGTTCAGGCTGGTGTTAAACCAATAGACAAAGATTTTCTCATACCTTGTAAGTAGTTTGAAAATTACTCACAATTGGCTTAAGAATTTAGACAGTGTTTAAAATTAATGAGAATTGTTCTCCATACATTTAATACTGTACAATAAAAATTATTCTTATCTACTTGCTAAAATTGGATTCTTGTTTTATCCAAGCTCACTAAAAAGTTCAACTACATATTCCATTTAATAAGTTTGTATTTACTACATGAAGCTGTAATGTTTGCCTAAATGAAATAGATGTAATGATTCTGGGTACTTCTGCTAGATTATTCTCTCACATCAAAAGTTCATTTAAAAGTGTATTGGTGATTTATTAACATAAGACAAGTTATTATAAAAAAAATCCTTTTGCTATAAAATGGCATTTTAAATAATACCTCCTTTTTCTGCTCTGTCAGACTACCCAGAATGAAAAGGACACATACAAATATAAAGAAAATATCCATCTTATTTTTGCAGTTTCTTGAATAATGTAAATTACTAAATTGTTAACACATTTTGAATTTTTATTTTCAGATAAATATTTCACCCCTGTGACTTGTTTTCTTTGTTTCAACTCTTTTGCAATGCTTGGGAGTTTACTTCCTAATTGGATTAAATGGGTAATTTTTATCAGTTTATTTCATACTGTAATTTTGGGTAGATAAGCTGCATACACGATAACTAATGTAGGAAACTTGTTGCTTTAATACAGTTGTAATTCTTTTTCGTATTTTGATATAATACTCAATTGATAGGGTTTTGTAACAATTACAACAAAAATATAATACAAATAAAATTATTAAGTAGTTATATATTAGTTAGTAGTATCATTGATACAATAGAAAGAATGTCTGTCCACAAAAAATACCTAGAACGAAACAGGAATTAGTAAATTCAAACTTTTTGCATAGCTATAGTCTGCAAGTTCCATCAGATGAGCCGCATAGGAAACTTAAATAAATAACTTAAAACACATATAAGCCTTAGCTAATCTACCCGAAATTATGGTAATTGATGCTTAAAATATTTAAGAATTTCAGATACAATGGATTTAGTATATTTTCTATTTTTTAAAAATTATCTCTACTTAACTTGGTTTTAGTTTTTATAGTAATGTGGTAATATTTATGTTTTGAACATACATAATTAAATTATTACATCCTTTCCAATGCAAACAGCTGGTTCCCAAAGAGCTATAAGTTTCTTTTAAATCTTCCAAGCACTTTGAATATAAGGATGCAAGTTCTGTGCTCAAAGAGAAACTTAAAGGATATAAAAGCATTTATCTAATGTTTCTGCTCCATCAGAATCTTATTTGGCCACATATTGCTAGTAATATTTTATGAAGTTTTTCGATGACTTGGGGTGATGTTTTACAATGTTTTGGATAGAAATTATTGGCAAAGTTAATTTTTATGGTGTCACACCAAACTGTTTTCTTTGCATGGGGTTAAAAACTCTCAAAACACAGATCACCTACATGTGAGGAATTAAAATATAATACTACATAACTGTTAAATTATTACTCATGAAAAAAATTGCATGTAACTTAACTCTACACATCTTTTTTTATTCATTAAATCTTTTTAGCCTGGACCTCGATTTTTGTGGATTCCAGTTGCTCTGCGGTTTATTATGATACCATACTTCATGCTCTGCAATTACATTCCGGACAGAAGAACAATTCCTGTGCTCATTACAAATGATTGGGCGTATATTGCAATGGGTGTAGTATTAGGTCTAACAAGTGGTTATTATAGCAGTCTAGGAATGATGTATGCTCCTGGGTAAGTATTGGTTTTATATTAAGTAAATATTGCTTCCTGTTTGTGTGTGTGGAATAATAAATATAGTGAATATTTTTTTTTACAGAAGTGTTGATAAAGAACATGCTCCTATTGCTGGTATGATGGCTGCATTATTTTTGATCTTGGGGATTTTTTGTGGAGTAAACTTTACATTTTTTATATCTTGGCTTGTTGAGAAAGGTCTTTCACTTTTGATAAACATGTAGATATAAGTTACCCTGTTTTCTAAAGAGATCTCTTTTCAATAACTCATAAAATTTTCAGTTATGAGACTGAAAAAAAACAATTAAGTAATATTTTGACGTGTTTCTTTTTGTATATGCTGTTTATATTCTGTAGAGACTTTCGTTACAAGCTATGCTTTGACATGTTGCATCTGTTATAAAAACATCATGTATAGTTTATTACTGTTTTTATAAATTGGAATATCTTGAGTTAGGGCTTTGACAAGTTTGGATTGTTATCATTTTACTTAATTTCATGGATTATGTTTTTATTACCCAGAGAATTTCATTCATATCTGTGAATACTGTTATTTAAACTTTATTTGCAGTTTTCAGTATTTATCAACCGTCCTAGAACAATTTTATAAGGTCATTTGTTTTCATAATAATTCATATAATAGTTAACCAATGTTTTAGTATACATTTTTTCCTGTGATATCCCTTTAATACTTCAAAATGTCCCTTGTGTATGAAGTTTATGTTAAATGCAGTTATTGATTTGCATCCCTTTTATTTCATGATTTGTGTATGTTCGACTCAAAAACACAGAAGTAGAAGTTATAATAAATTTCATCCTATAGGTTAGCTTCTGCTGTTAATAATTAATTTATTTTTAATGTCATAACAATAAAACTATTCATGAGATTTTTCATTTTGTTACATTTATTTATTGTTTTCTAAGTGCATTAGCATAGGAAATCAAATACTTAAAAACATTTGATACGTAATTTTTAAAATTTCTATAACTTGTGCATTTGTGAAACAAGGATTTTGAGACCCAAACATAAGTATATTGAATGGTTGATGAATTTGTCATCAAACACAAACCTTAAAAGGTCTGTTGGAATAGTGATTTCAATATGCATATTGCCTTCAAAAAATAAAGAATTGTTAAATCTTGAACTCATTGTCTTGATACTTATTTGTTACTATTTGAATTGTCATATTTTTAAAGAATTAGCACTAGTCTTTATTTGTACCTGTGATTAATGTATGGAAAATAAAATGAGTTTTGCAAATTTCTGGTTTATAATTTCAGATTATTGAATATATGTTATCAACTGTGTTTTTAAATTGATTCCAAATTATTTACTAAGTTATTGAATTTAATTCATTGCTCAAAAAACATGTTTTAGCACCATAAAAATTGGGAATTTCCAAATGAAATATGATCTATTTATGAACTTCCCATGAGGTTTTTTAAATAATCAAGAAAGAAAGTCTTGTTTCAAAATAAAAGCTATAGTGTTAGCCCTCTTTTTTAGGTTGATAAAACTTGCATCCACCCCTTTGTACCTTTTATCAGAGTGTGTGTGGTTTTTATTCCAAACACTTGGAAAATTCTTGAATTTTAATATCTATAAGATCTTATAGTATCTACAGGGTTTCCACTAATCATGTAAGAGGTTGTGATATCCAATCATTTTGTAATTTCAATGACAGCGAATTTCCATTAATGCCACCGGACTTTCACCCGTAAAGTTGGCTTTGCGCGTTTAAAAGGCTGTCTAACTGGAAAAGCAACTTGACGGTCGTACATTTTCTCACGATAGTATTTTCCTTGTTTCGCGTCGATGTTTTTGCGAAACTGTTCACTACTTGTTGCCCAAATTTCAGAAAAGATACTTCAAATGATTTTAGCTTCTCAATGGGGTCGCTTTACTTATATCTTGTTTTAACACACGAGCCGGAGAATATATGGGACAATCCCAAGGCTAGGAGAATGTAGAGAACAGCTCTTTAGAAATTTTTTTTATTAGCTTTTTAGATTCTTTCATTTTGGAGGTAAACAATTTTATGAACTGAAAATTGCATGACGATTATTTTTAATGAAATAATGAGTGTGCAGAGGTTTATTTAGAAAAAAACTAATTTCTCGCATGCAAAATCCCTTATTTTCAAACGTTTAGGATACGTTTATATCGCAGGTTTAGCAGAAACGGCAGTCTAGGAGGACTCGAACACTTTATTGAGCAGAAACCAATCAAAGCGACTTTTACCGAGTATTCAAATCAATCATTCGAAGTCAGGACGTTGCATTGCACCTTAACATCTGTTCTTATGATTTCGGGTGGCATTGCTGTTAGTCAGGAGGGTGTCTGGAAACACAGAAGCCGAAGATAGTCCAGCCGTATTTTCTCCCAGTTTCAAGTAAGTATACAGGAGTTTGCATTTGAGTAAATCCTTTATCAAGGTTTTTTATCTCATATTTGTTTAGCTAAAGCTATGCGCGTTCAATATTAGAAGAGTGGATGTTCTAAATTTCCAGTCCATCCACCCTTGGGATGGGAAGATTCATTAATATATTTTTCGGTATACGAGTGAAGAAAACTTATGCAGATGTTACGATGAGACTGATTAAAATCATTAAATTTAGTTTGAAGTATCTTGATCATAAAAATATAAAAAAAAATGTTTTATATTATTGTGAAAACTTATTCAACCTCTCACTCAGTCTTAATTTGCCGCGGGCCAAAAATTGATCGGGATTGATCTTCTGCTCGGGCCAAAACATCAATCTAAACTTTCTATGGTGGCTTGTTCATGACATTGAAAGAAATTATAAACAGTCAAATAGGGAAAAGGCGATCACGTATGTAATGTGTCTTCAAAACAATTTAAGTTTTTACACGTTTATAAAATTTCTATACTTTAATTTTAAAGATTACAGGTTTGGTTTCTATTAAACTTTCAAAAGGCCGTCTCTTTTGTAAGTTGATAGCGAAACAGTTCATAGTTTTCCCTTTGGTGAATTCTATTGAAAACCTTAATTAAATTTTTGAATCTTCCAAGAGTTGTCGGGCCGCAAAAAAAGATATGGCGGGCCACATGCAGCCCGCATGTTGTGCAGGCAGGGCCGCCGAGAGTCAAGCCGGGCCCCGGGGACAAAGTTGAAAAGCGGGCCCCCCAGTTCTTATTTCTAGGGGGGGCAAAACTTTTTTCTCCACACAGCATATGCTAAATGTTGTTTTCAGAACATTTCTACCAAGATTTAAATCTTGATAAACTTAAAAATTTCGTTTTCTTGATAATATGAGTAACAAGCACTAAAGGGGGTTTGGGGGAATCCTCAAACATTTTTGGAAATTCGACCTTTAAGAAAGAAGTTCTTAACTCATTTTTGGATATTGTTCTCAATTTAGAGACACACAGGGTGTGCTTTTTCTGATATGAAGTTAAGACTAAGATCCTTTGAAATAAGATTTATTTGTGTATGAAATTTTAGTGAATTTTGAATTATTATCTCCTATTCTCCTTCTCGTAATGCATTCTGAACTGCGTAAACTGCGCCATGACCAGCGTTCGAAACTGGGGTGGTTTGCTGGTCCGGCGGACCAGTGGAATCAGAAATTCACTGGTCCACCGGACCAGTGTGTGTGTGTGTGGTGAAAATATTTCGCACCCTCCAGTTCTAGCGGTAAAAAAAGTTTGATTTCATTTGGTGAAGCAAGTACATATTTTTGACAGAACCCGAAATGTGGCTATAAGGGATACGGGAGCCCCCGGCGAAAGAGAGAAAATATTATTGAATATGTATTAATTTTTAACATTACTATTTGGTACTCACATTCAATGCAATTATTACTTTATAATAATATTTAAACCGGTTCTTTTTAATTTGTCGGACCAGTGATTTTTGTTGCGGACCAGTAAGATTGGCAAAGCACTGGTCCGCAGGACCAGTGTTTTTTTTTCCAATTTCTAACGCTGGCCATGACCGCGACCACATGACTTTTGGACCCACAGATTTAACGAGCATATACTCGGTGGGTCTTTTTGGTGGTGTCGGATATCGAACCCGGGACCCTCCGATCCCGAAGCAGATGCCTTAACCACTAGACTAAACTACTACTAGACCACGGCCAAGACTTATGTTATGTATTTGATAATTTTTGAGAACTTTTAATAAGTTATTAAGAAATAAGTCAAGAAAGGTAAAGGACCCCCTGGAAAAAAGGTCTCAAGAGTTTGTTTTTTCGGAAATATAATTCTAAATTTTAAAAAATAAAAATACTTCATGGAGATAGGAGTATGAGGAGGGAACATTGAAATCTCTAGAGCCAAAAAAAAATATCAAACTTAACAATTTTTTTGTAAAACAATAACTGGTGACTAACGTTATGGTTCATGACACTTTTGCTTGTTTGTATCTCACATTTCAGAAGACCTCTTACCATTGAATATTGCGTGAATAAGTAAGATGGAATGCAGGAAAATAATTTTAAAGGGATGCAAGATGCAATTGAATTGCATTTATTAGTAATTTCATATTTTAATTTAAAATAAAAAGTTTCATGGAACATAACTAAACGGTAAAATTTGTTTGCTTCGCGGTTGCTTCAAAATAATTATTGAGTTCCTATTGACGATGCTCCCCCCATGGTTTACTTAAGTTAAAAGCACGAGCAAAAGGGTCAACAATATTTAAGCGAACGGTATCGAATATGTAAAGCTGCAGGAGTAGTCTCCTTTGAACCATTTCAATCACCATCACCACCAAAGGAATTAGGAAAAATATCTTAACACTTTATTATTCCTCACTCTTTAACGGAATTTTCAAAAACAAGAAAATAAAGTCTCGACGATCGACTTTGCCCCTATAGGCGTATATAGAAATTTACTGCTGGAGGCACTCAAAATTATCCCTCAGCCCTCCCATGAATATTTAATTGGTCCAACGAAACTTTTTAATACATATTTTAGGTAGAATTTGCATCTTATTGAAGAACTTATTAAAATTCCAAGTATCAAAGGGGGGTCTGCGGGCCCCTCCCAGAAAGTTTTTAGAAATTTAACTCTGAAAGAGCTGCAGCTGGTAGTATTTCGATTTTCGAGGAACTTGTTGCAGTGGTCTTTTGCTTCTTATTGGCCACTGGGAACGTTAATAGGTCAAAGAGATATGCAGAGAGAAAGAAATCATCTTTTTAAACATGTCGGTTGTATTTAGAGATCAGCCCTCGAATCGCACTGCAGAAGCTTTTGGAAGAGAATGCGAAAACGTTTGGACAATTTAAGGTCAACCCAAGAGCATAGGCGTAACGAGGTAACGAACGATTAAATAATTAAGGGGATAACACACCTGGATTATAATGAACGTTTGAGCAGGCTCAATATGTATTCATTGGAAAAAAGAAGAGAGAGGGGGGATTTGATTCAGCTATTCAAGTTGGTAAAGCAAGGGGATACGGAGGGCTTAAGTTTCAGCAAGGATAACAGAACAAGGGGCCATGGGTATAAACTAAATAAGACACAGGTCAATCGGGATTTAAGGAAGTACTACTACTTCAATAGGGTAATTGACATATGGAACGCGTTGCCAGAAAATATAGTATATTCAAAGGGAGTGTTTGAGTTTAAGAGGCAATTGGATAGGCTGTGGGAATTGGGGAATTCATAATCATAGGACCAGCCTTGTTGGGCTTTCAGCCTGTAGCTGGTCGTCAGTCTTTGTATTTTTATTTGAGGGAGATAGGCGTACTGGGGATGTAACCTCCCCCCCCCCCATTACATCGACGGTTTCTAAAACATGAAAAACTGAAAACTTTTCCCTTTACAAGGAAGGCGGTTCACAAGGAACTGTTCTTTTAGGACTAACTTTTAACCCAAAGGGCTCGAAATGAATTTAAACACTACATTGAGAGACAAATGTTTTAAAAAATTTTGGGGGTGAACCCCCAAACCCCTCTCAAAATTTTTACGTATGCTTTTCTTTCTTACTGTGTTTTTACCTTGAAAGTTAAGCCTCTTGATGAAGTTTTCCCTTCGGAAGTTTTGCAAAAATAATAAATTATTATACCTGTATTATGAGAAATTTTCTTAAAGGGAGTAATATCTTGGAGTGGTTGACTGGTCAGAGTAACACCCCCCATGAGTCAACTCTAGTTACTCATATAGATTAACTAGAAAAGGCTCCTGAGGAATACCGTGAAATGAGAAACTGGCCTACTTATTAATACACTATTTAAATATTTACTGGTGACTAAACCCTTCATAGGCCAACATTCCAATCTAGTGGAACATCAGTTTTAATCTCCCTAAGCTTCACAAATAATGAAAAATAAGTTTTAATATCACTATATTTGTGTTCTAGAACATTCACATTCAATTAACGCATGAAGATGTTTTTGTTCCCTTATTTTAGGTATTTTTTATAATTATTTGAAAATCCACTTTTTTCACCAAAGTGAGCTTTAGAAAGTTTTAATCGAAATTAAGTTTTATTCTGAACAGCAAATACACGGAGAACGACGCTGAATTCTTAAGATCAAGAAGATCTAAGAGACCAAATAGAGTTGTCATTCGGGAACCAGACCACCTCACCTCTCGAGATGATCTCGAAGGCATAGGATTCACAGGTGTGAACAGATGATGAACCCAACTAATGACTCCCCCCATGCCACTTTTCAAGGTGGAATTTTATCTGTCATAATCGATGTTGAACGTCCTGCCCGCAAGCATATCTAAGAAACCATTCAAATAATACGTAAGCATGCTTTTGGTCATTTTAATCCCCCCTTGTCAGCAAAAATAAGCAAACTCCCCTCATAATTGCGCTAGAAAACTGCCCGACCCCCCCCTTTGTTCTTTTCTTAGTAGAAAATGTTTAGCAGTGCTTAGAGTCTAGAAATTCATTGTGCTCCATGAACATACTAAACCTATCGTTAAAATTTTAATGCTTGAATTTTTTTCTAGTTCATTTTTTCCGTAAAATTTAGTTGGCGATTTTTGGTTGAATTTTGAAATTATTTATGTGCAAGAAACAAAAGTGTTCAGTGTTTTCTTGCAATGGCTTCGGCCTTATCGCCAAAAACTGCCCTACGAGGAAAAGATGTCTGAAAATGCGGCGATCCTCTCAAGGACTGTCCCACTCCCAAAGTTACAGAACACTATCTTTTTTGCGTCAAACACAAAGCTGTTTGTCGTCTGGCTTTGGGCTTCTACACCACAAACCCGGGTTGGGCAAGGCAGGCTCATCAGGCTTTCATCCCTCTGGGGTCGAAGAAATGAGAACCAAGTACGCTTGTAGAAACAAGTGACTTCTGTAACAGCTCTGCTCATGGCTTCACCCAGTGAGGCTGGTTATATTGGAATTTGAAGGTTTGACGACCTGTACTCCTTGAAAGATGTTCAAGACGAGTATCACAAAAATAAAAACTCACCACTTAAAGAATTTAGAAAAATATTTTAAGTCTAGCATCATTCCATTTAATCTGAGGCACCTTCTCTCTTAAATCACCACTTAAAAAATTTCAAGAAAATTGTCAAGTTAAATGCGACGCCAAGGGTAGGTGGTTGGGGTTTGTGGATGGAAGAATCCAACCTATTATTAATTAGTATTCCTAGACTCTTTAAATTAACGTCGAGGCAAAAGGATAAAGTCTTGAAGTATGGCAAATAAACATAAAAAAACTTAGAAAAATAGTACTATTTTTCAAGAAAATGACCGTTACGGTTACAGTTAACAGTCAAAGAAAAAATCGTTAAGACCCCCCGTGGATGCGCAGGAAAATTTATAAATGCCCAACTGCATTTATGTCCGAGTGCTATACCCGGGGAGAAGGCTCAGACTCGACCAGGGTTCGATCTGAGGGCCTTTCGGATGGTAGACTGGTGTGCTAACCACCAAGCCATCCGTTCCTGCAACTACTATGGTTCTCTAATTAATTTAAAGTTGATACTCCACTATGTTTTTAAATATTTTATTTAACTTTTAATAGTATAGATGGCGGCAGCATCGTGTTCACATTATAAAAAAAAAATTAGTTAATATATAAATTCATTAATATGAAAAATACTACACAACATTGGAAGCCGGGGTTCGATCTGAGGTCCTTCCGACCCGAAGCATCGCGCCCTAGCACACCAGACTATCGGTTCCACATGCTGCTGAGAATTTAAAGATCTACCCCATACTATTAATTCTGAAATTGTAATCGATTATAAAGAAATGTAATCGATTCTCATCTTTTTTTTTTTTGGTTGGTTGGTTGACAAGAGGTTAGTAACTAGAAGGAACTTTTAACAGAACCTGCTTTGGTTGGTTGAAATTTCTCTAGGAAAATATAATTTTTAAATAAAAAAATAATCGGAGATCGAACCCAGGAACTGCCGCATGCTACGCAAGCATCCTACCACTGCTCCAGCTGGATTCAGTTACATTAAAACTTTTATCTTCCTTATTAGGTTGCACAGTGTTGCGGATTGTTAAAAGTTCCATCTAGGCACTAGTTTCTTTTCGTTGAAGGGAGTTAGAAATAATTTGGAAAAAAGTTTCATCAAAGTTTTTGGCTATAATATATTCTCATTTTATAATAGTGATATGCAATAAAATTCTACTTTTCAGTTGACTATTGTGTTTTATTTAAAATGTAACTATTAGGTGTATGAAAAATTTTTCTTTCCTTCTGAACAATTTGATTTTGGCACAACTTCAAAATTCTATTTGTAAGGCAATTCTCAGGGATGAGTTTGCTAGAAGAGGAAAAAATGCACACAAGCTTAATTAATTTAATTATTTTAGCATGCACTAAATAAATTTAACACTGAAATTTTTTTAGCTCAAAACAAATTATTTTTATCCTAAAGAAACTTTAAAATTAAGATGCAAAATATTACAGGTTATATTTCCAAAAGTAGCACAAAAAAGAAACCTTCCATTTTTGCTCAAACTTTAACTTAATTATTTCAGACATGGAAATTGTGGAACAAAAGAGAAACATGTCTGAAGTGTCTAGCATGTTTTTAATGTTCCTTTTTAATTTTAGGCCAAATGTGTATGATATATTTCAAAAGTTATCAAATCAGAAAACTTCCATTGAGGGGGTTCTCCCCTGAAACTTTTATAAAATTCGACACTTAAATAAGGTTTTCAACACATTTTTTAACATTGTTAGAAATAGTACAACTAAATTAGGTGATTGAGAGTAAAAAATGTGTAGCAAAAATTTAATAACTACTAACAAAACTAAAACATTCACACAATGAATGAAATCTTGATTTATTGAGTAATTAAATATTGTAACACAGTATCACAGTTTGTTAAGATGAAATAAATTTTCAATCAACTTAAAATTCTTCAGACTTGAACTATATTGTAGAAAATGAGGTATAAAACTCTCCAACTTAAAATGGTAAAAGCCAGGTACACTATTAAAATTATTTAAAAAAATTAAAATAAATCCCACTGAGAGAAAGAAACAATCCCCATTAATACATGTAGTATAAAGTTGAAAAAGTATAATTAGACATACAGAGATATTGAACAAATTCAATTAAACATTTAATATTTTTGAATGAGAGTAATCTTGTATCATTAAACCAGTGATTCCAAAACTGTGATTTGCATAACCTCCAGGAAAATAATTGTTTCACTAAATAAAATATCTCTTGGAGAATGCTTAATCAGATTTCTTTCCTGAAAAGAGCTTTGAAAAAATTTTGAAATAAATAATAATCCATGACAAACAGTTTTATACAGTGGTAATATATCCTTTAAGTTATTGAAAACTCTTTTAGCAGAAAATTTGTCATAGAACACTAGGCAGAAAATATGCATTTGTCACTTTTTAAGAAAGAAATTAAATAGATAAATTTGCAAGACACAGTTTGGGAACCACAACTTTAAAACATTAAGTTGACGTAAATCACAACGAAAAAAAAACAAGACTTAAAACGTTTTCAAAGAATGTAAAATTTAAAATCACTAGAGAAAAGTAAAATATATTTACAAGGGTGTATATTGGTACACATGGGTAAGAAATAAAAACAGTACAATTTCAATACTCTTAAGTTAATATTGTAAATTACAACCACTAATTTAGCATAATGTTAGCTGCCAGATTAAGGATTGATAGATAATTTTAATCATAAACAAGGAGTATTAAGAATTTATTGATATTTTTGAGGAGTATTTTATCAACACTTTAATTCCCCTGTGGAGGCTTATTCACATTTCCAAAAAAAAGGAACCAACCATCCTTTAACAGAAGGGTGCCTAGAAAGTAAGACCCTTTAAAATAAACAAAATAAGTAGGGGAAAAACTGTTTTGGCATTTAAACTGAACTTTTCTTCACACCTCTACATAGTTTTCACCTTCATTCAAATGTTTTGGTCACTGCATTTTAACTAAAGCAATCCTCTTATAGGATTATATTTTTCTGGAATTCACATCAAAAAGCACAATGATCAATGGAAATCCCCATAACTATTCCCATTAATCGTAGTGACTTTTGACATGAATTCCACCAAATAAAAACACCTATACAGTGCAAAAAGACGATTGCGTAAGTTTCAGTGACCATCTGGCTCTTTGGACTGGAAGCAGAAAAGTATGACAAGGAAATTTTAAAGCTTGAAAACAGGTGCAAAAATGTTTATGGGAAGGTGAAATTAAAAAGATCTGACGTGAGGTTCAAAGTTAAGTAAAAAAAGGTTTTTTTTACTTAATATTATAAGCTTAATTTCTTTTATTTAAAAAAAGGTCTTACTTTCTGGAGAACCCTTGCAATTTAAGAACCTTACAGAAATTAATTTCATACATTACTAACTCAAATTGTTTATTTAACCATATATTACTTAGCATAGCATAGATCTTGTGAACTTATTAAGGATTTGTGTACAAAGAGTTAAATTCTAACAGTATATTTAAGGTGCTTTAATAATCTTTAGTGATAATGTTCGAAAGTGAAATTTTGAAGCAAAACAGAAATTTTTAAGGCTGTAAAAAGGATTGAAGTTTTTATGAAGTTCATTTTTCCTAGTGCAGTTCATTTTATAAAATTCAATTAAAACTTAAGTAATAACATATATACAAAAATTCGATGCCATAGAAAAATTATGGGATGAAATTAATTTTAAACTTTAAATGGACTTTGATCTGTATGAGGATGAAGAAATTTACTAGTTCACCTATAAAATTTGTAAAAATGAATTTTTCCCAATTATCAAACAACTGGTCATTAAAGAATACCAATAATACAGGCTGTTTCAGAAAGACTGCTCAAACTTTGCATATAGCCAGTTTCCTTCCATAAAGTACATAATTACAAACATCTACAACACAATTAAAAAGAAAATTGCGCCAAGAAAAACGCACATATCCAGTTTACTCTAAAAAACGTTTTTACAAAAACAAGAACATAGTTGCTCTTGAATAATTGCAAACTGAGATGTTAAAAATATCTGCTGTGTATATTAAGGCATGCATGTATACAGCGAAACAAAATAATAAAGTTTTTATCAGATGTGACTCCACATTTATAAAGAGACATCTTGGGGAATTTTTATGAGCTACATTTAAGAAATCTGAATGTGCAGTGTTTGGCAGTCTTGCTGAAATAACCTGTAAAAATCTGCACTTAAGTAATGTTTTATATCCTTTAAGTAAAAACCTGAATCATGAATTGTTTCAACTCTAGCATTGAAAATAATTAATGGTGTTTAAAGACAGTATTAAAATAAGTCAAATCACATATAATTAATGAATATTGGTTTAACATACCCCACATAACCAAACTTTTCTAAAGATTGAAAATTCAAACTTTTTACACTTGAGTCCTTTTCAATTCAAAAAACATTATGAATATACACCAGTCAACAAAAATTCTTGATTAAAACCAAATACAGAAAGACACAATAATGTAAACAAAATATTTTTGGACAATTTGATCAAAGATAACAATGAAAACATGACTCGTTTATAGAAAAGCACCAATACTAACACTTGCTCTTGGTTAAATATTAAACAGAAATGAGTTCTTGGAGTGAGCAGTTTAATGATTGTCTTAAAAGATGTTTTGAAATAGGATTTTAAGAGCTTACTCTTTAACTCCATAGGTGATTACAATTTGTACTAAATTATTACAAAATTAAGCCATTTTTGTACAGAAGCACAAAACCAGTATTATTTTTCCTTGGGGATGAAGTTTCGTACAGAAAAAGGGACATTTTCTAGGTCCTCAGACTATGCCCTTATTTCATTACACAAAAATTAAGTTGCTACATAAAAGGTTGAATGGTATAACAAATATAAGGAACCAAATTTCTATTAAACATCCATGATATTGTTTGTAGTAGTATTTTAAAGGAAATTTTTGTCACTTTCTACAACTTCAATTCAAAATTAATTTAGTAATTGGAAATTAAAGAAAGTTAATTAGTGATTAGATTTTTATTTCAATCACTTAAAAATTTATAAGTTTAAACTAGTAAAAGGACAGGACTTAGGGGGCTAGCGAATTATAAATCAAATAGAGAAGCAAACAAAAGAACATTTTGGATAAGGTCAGGAGAACAACTTAGTTTCCTTGAATTTTTTCCAGCTCTATTTAAGAAATATATATTGGGTAACAAAAACCCCAAGTGAAAAAATAACTAAATCAAACATAACAAAGTTTTTTTAATCAATTAAGCTTATAGGGTACTCATAAATCCAATGATATATGTAGGGCTCCGCTTGTTAAACAGCTAGATTTGAGCTAAAAATATAATGCATGGTTGGATTTTGTGCAAATGCTAAATTGGATTTGTTATGTAAAAAAACGGGTGCTATTATACAACAGGGTGCCACTATTGTTGGCATTATAATCCACTATCCAGTATAACAAACAAAATTACAAGTGGCACCTTATTGTATAATGAAACCAAAAAACGTACTGTAGATTAAGTTGACAGTTCTAAAGACAATTAATAATCGAGAATACAATTCAACTTTTATGAAACATAATTATGACATCAAAAAATGACAATAAAAACCTCATGAAATCAAATACATTGCTCTAAGCCTTTGACCAGAATTCTAAACAAAAATGTTCTAAAAAATTAAAAAATATTAGTTACACAGTAGAATTGTTACAAATACTATGTTGGACTGTAAACATTCTAACATACTGTCTGTCTGCAACAAGATGAGCTCCTGCTAAGTTGTCTGGTTATGGCAGTTGCTATAGCAACAAAACCAGTCCATTTTAAATAGGGATTAACCGTGCAATGAATAGGCAGGATTAATGCCAATGCCAGAATACTGGCTATTGAATTGCCGATTATATCTGGTTGTTGATCAATTAATCATTGGATTTTAAGTTACTAAATTTTGTGCTATACTTAGACAATTAGTAATTCACGTGATGAAACATTTTTATCATAAATATCCCCAAAACATATTGTTTACGCCTTGTCAAAAACATCTAATCCCATTTTTCAAGGATAATCATTTTCTTCAGAGCAATCAAAGTATCTCTTCGTTGTTGTCAAACTGTTGATTTTTCACTTTCTTGATTCAAAAATATAACTAATAAATAATTATCATAGATGATCATTAAAAATTACGATCACAGTGAAGATAAAAATGGGATTTTTTCCTCTTGTGATTGGAAACTGATTATCCATTCTTGATTAAAAACATCACGAGATTTAAAAGAGGGAAATAAAAATTTTGATTCAATTGCAAAAATTGTGTTCATATAAAAAATGTATCAGAAAATGTAAAATATCAGATTACAGAATTTGTTTTACATTTTAAATAAGTAATATTTTCTAACTAGTTTTTCTTAGCAACTAGAAAAATTTTGGTCTCTTATGTAATTACAAAATAGTAATAATTTTTTTTTTGCCAAAACCCCTAAGGTGCTTAGTAAGACAAAGTTGTTGTTCACCCGTTGAAAATGGGGTGTCGTGTTTCCACAGCAACAAAAACGCAAACGAGAGCTTGACTTGTAGCAGACAGTACTCACCTCTGCAGTGGCTTAACCTTCCCTCAGGAAGATTTGGATTTACCCATGCACTGCTGTAAATTAACAGTGATTAAATTTAGAAACCTGGCAGGATATTGGCTATTTTGGTTTTAAACAAGTATTTCTCAATAATACCAAATTGAACACTAGTACATTTTATGTAGAGAGAAAACAACTAGTCAAAATTATACAAACGTAAGTGAGATAAAACTTGGTATAAAAAATTGAATACTTAAGTATAAAAGTTTAAAAAAGCTATAAATTGTACAGGGTAAGCAGTTTTGCCTAGATTATAAATACAAACATTATACATTATATATACTCTAGATTGAACATAATAAAATATCTTAGTATAAAGAGACCAGAAAATTTAAACCCAATTCTTTGATGGCTCATAATGACAAAAGAGTACTCTATAATTAAGTGTTCTTTTTATGTTCCTTGTGCCAACTAAACTAAAACTTAACTCATTGGCAGGCTCATGGGAGCCAAGGCCTATAATACTCATATTGGTTTTCTTAACCAAGGGACTTTTCTTCTTGACAAATCTCAAAATCTTGGCATTCCTTGTCAAACTTGTTATCCAGAAAATACATAACCACAAACAAGTGAGTATTTTAATAAAAACTAACTGATTTTAAAACATTGTAATAAAAATGTGTATAAATGAATGCCATAACAAGCTAAGTGTATTTGTAGCAAAAAAAAGTTTGATGCAATACCTTTGAATTCATCTTGCATGGCTCATATGTGAAGGATGCTGGTTATTCTCACAAATAAAGAAAATTCATTAAGTTTTTGAACAATTATTTGAATGTCCTTGGAAAGTTGGTCAATAAAATTGTTGATCCCTGTATAATAATAGTAGATACAGTCTGTTATGCTGCAAGTATTTCCATATTAGGAAGAGTGTTTGAAGGTTTTGACATCCCTTTTCTTTTTAACTCATTTGGAATTAAATTTTGTTATTAATGTGATTAATTATCTTAATAAGAAAAGAATGTATCTCTAAGAATAAAGTTGGAATTCTGTGACATGAAATGAAATCAAAAGCTTTACAACATAGCATACACAGTGTACTTTAAAATCCTGTTTAGTTTAAAAAACCCAATACTTTTAAAAGTCAATTTCTACCATCATGTTAGAAAAAGTGCTTACCCTGTATTGTACATGACTAGTATGGGTATTTGAGGTAGGTAAAATCTTACAATTAAACTAAAATAAAGTAAAATTTTCAATTTAGTACCTCATTCAAAATTTTCTAGAACTAATACCACCATGAATGACACATCAAACAAATAAAAAGTGACATTTCTTGTCAACCAAATCCAACTCATTCTTTAAAAAGGTTCAATAAAAATTAAATTCATGAGGTTCAGTTAAACTTCCATATTTAGAAAAATATTTAGTTTACGTGCATCTTTAAATAAAAAGAAAATATGAAAAGCTTCATTAAATGGCAACAGTGAAATAAACAACAACTAAATATTGAAACGGTACAGCAAAAAATTCAGTACTTGAAATAATGAATCAAAAAAGTCTAACTCCACAAATACTTAACACAAAGAGTCTAAGACATGCTACAATCAAGGAAAACAATAACCCATGATGTAATCATAAGTATATTTTTGAGGCACATGAACAGATGGTTGTCAATTAGTTATTTCCTTATGATACTAAAAAAGGGAGGGGTTTGTTAAGGTCATCATTTAATGACTAATACTTTCAAAGTAAGAATTCAAGTATACAAAAAGATTAACTACATTTTTACAAATCAAACCATACGAACTAATACAATAGTTGTTATCACTTGCTAAAATTGAGACCTTTGGACAAATGGAAGGGAACATATCAGAAAAATATTTTTTAATCCCTTTACATTCTTTTACAATATAAGTATTTACATTTTGGTTGAATATGATGATGATATAAATTCACAATGATGGTAGTAGAATGTTTAAATAAATTACAATGATATCATTACAAATGAATATTTCCACATGGTGAAATGAGCATTTAAATGACACAATAAATGAGCATTTAGTTATGTAAAATGAGCAGTATGATGAAATTAAGAATAGCACATGAACATTGAAATATTAACTAGTTCATTGAATTAAAAAACTTAACCAACTCAGTCGATCACATACATACATGAAACCTAATGTATTGAATTATGCCAATTAACTTGTAAAGGTAGCAAATTGAAAATATAAAACTTAACAAGACATACAATTGACAAAGAAAATTCATAGCTCTGAGAAGATGATGACAGTACAATATCAATTTACAAACCTCTTTCTATTTACACATATAAATATCAATGTTCTTTGCCAGTGGCTAGTTAGCCACAGTTAGGTGGAACTTTTAGTTATGCTGTTGTAGTCAGGTTAAGTCCATTTTTGGTCTGTAATACAGTTTAAGGGGAGGATCCTAGAATGTTATGTGACAGTTAAAATTTGGATTTCCTTCATTAAAACAACTAAAGTAAATTATTTATCTTTTAATATTTTTATAATACTATATTGTTAATAGAATATAGAACAATCTTATTCTCAACAAATTCAGTTTGGGAAATAAGCATTCTTTTTAACAAAAGGCATTTAAAATGTCAAAAAGCAAAGTCAATTTTTAAAAAGGCTTATACTGTTTAGGATATAAAAGAAATAATTTATGAACTTACCTTAAACCTCCACCTTGTAACACAAACAAATTTTAAAGTATGGTCTTTGCCTAAAATTTCTTCATTACACAAAATGTCAACCTAGAACAGTAAATAGAAGAAATTTTAATTTTTGGATGCACTTGTTAGGTTCTTTTACTGATGTTTTGCTATATTAAAGATATTTTGTTTCTTTGCTAATGAGTTTAGATTTAAAATGATGTATAAATAAAGTTAATATCTTTTAATGCAATGACTTGGTTAATACTCTAACCTCCAATGATTATTCATACAAGGAGAAATCAGAAAGTCTGCCCCTATCTTTTTTTTTTCCCAAAATAAGGTCCCCATAAAGGTAATTACAAACATGCATAATATTCTATATCCTTTAAACAGTTAACAAAAAGCTCAAAGCCAAATTTACAGGCAAAAGTCTGGAAGAATAAATGAAAATTCATAATATTTCATTGAAATTCCGGACCATGATAGGATTTCAGGGCTTTAACATAATCAGTAGACACTGTTAAATAACTTTAAAGCCTTTTAGAAATTAAAATTCAAGGATTTCCAGGCTTTTTAGGATAAAACCCACTTTTCCCAGGACATTCCTGGCCTTGAAACTCGAACTTAAAATTCCAGGACTTTCAAGGTTTTCAAGAACCTGTACGGACGACTCTGAGGATAAGAGGACCCTGCCACTTGCCGAGATATGCTTAGCTTGTTCGTTATGCGGTGCAAAGATCTATAGAACCATTGCTGCAATGCTTTACTATCATAGGCTTTAACCATTTTTTTCTCGAAACGGACCTTGCTGATGTGTTGGGAGGGTATCTGTAGGTGCCCCAGTCACTGAAGTACTCTTCCCACATATGAAAAAGGGTGTAAGTTCACATTGGGTACTTTTGCACTATCATGTTGACTGCCGCTGAATACAAAAATGTATAGCCAAAGCCCATTACTGTGCCACTGAAACTGATGGTCGACCAGATAATAAGCGAGAACCTTACATTGATTTCATTTAAATATTTCTTCACTTTAAAGATGACAATATCAGACTGTTCCTTGTGTTGTCTGGGTATTTTGATGGTCAGTTGGTTTATTTGGGTTTAATGGTGCAAGGTCAAATAATGGACAAAAAGCGCCAGGACATTGTTTATGAGTTTAAGCAGGTGTGAGTCGTCAGGTATACTCTTTACACCTATTTCAAAAGTATGTTAAAAACAAGTTTGATAAAATAATAATGAAACAAAATATACAATTCCTGAGTAATCTTTATGAAATTTAAAAACATAAAGGGTGCAGGATGATGTGTATGTTTGATAAGATCAAGTAGATTATATGATAATGAGTTAAAATGTTAGGATTAAGTACAGTTAACTGGATATATAGAGCAACTAGGTGAACTACTGTATGATGCTATAATATGTAAAACTATTATTATTACAACCAATTAATAACAAATAATAACAACTAATCATTGAAAAAAAAGTTTTTAACTAGATTCTATAAATCCTAAAAAAGACAAATTTACCAGAGAAGTTTTATTCCAATAAAAATAGCTTTTATAATAACTGAATTTTTTTTTTTTTAGAAGTGGCTTCTTTTGCATGGATGTACCTTTTATTTCCTTTTTATTATTTTTGTTCTAAATTATAAATGTTTAGTATCATTAAGACACCCTCCTCTGACTTTTATAGTTAATTTTTACCAAATGGGTCTGGTTCAAAATCCCGACATCATCATCATCGCCAATAGGATACAAGGGGAACAAAGGAAGTCAAATTGTCAGCAATTGAGTGTCAGGCCAATTAACGGATCTCCTACCAAATCAGACATGGAACATACACGACGAATTTTGATATTCAAACTGGAGTCAAACAAGGATGTGTGATGACGGGAATGCTGTTTAACATTGTAATAGATTGGACAATGCGACACACTTTAAAAGATCAAAGAACCGGTATTAGATGGAACGTCACCGATTGCCTTGAAGACCTTGACTATGCAGATGATATTGTACTTTTAACATCTAGAATAGAAGATATGAAGATAAAGACCACCAGATTAGAAGAAACAGCAAAACAGGTCGGGCTTCACATAAATGAAAAGAAAACTAAGCTACTCAAAATTAACAGTAATAAAAAAGATAATATTTTTATAAATGGAAGAAGTATTGAAGAAACCAAGACTTTTACCTACCTTGGAGCGAATGTAACTATAGAAGGGGGAACAGATGAGGACATAATAACAAGAATAAAGAAAGCGCAGAATGCCTACAGGAAATTGCAGAGAATATGGAAAAGCACAAATATAAAAACAAACCTTAAATTACAAATATTTAAAGCAACCATAATATCAGTTTTACTATATGGCAGCGAATCTTGGAAGTTAACAAAACTACAGGAAAACAAGTTAGACAGTTTTCAAACCAAATGTCTAAGAAAAATTCTAAAAATCTACTGGCCAGATAAAATTACAAATGCAGAACTGTACAAGAGAACTACTTCTGAACCAATAACATCAACAATAAAGAAACGCAGATGGACCTGGATTGGTCACCTCTTAAGAATGCCTTCAACAGACCCTACGAGAGTCTCTTTGACCTGGGCACCTGAAGGAAGGCGAAAAAGAGGAAGACCCAGGCAGACCTGGCGTAGGATGGCCATAACAGAAAGAAACTCCCTGGGTTGGCCCAGCTGGGGGGCTGCCAGGGCTGTGGCACTTAACCGGCGGGAGTGGAGGGCTGAACTTGCGGCCTCATACACCACATCGGTGTGAAGAGAGTCAAGTCAAGTACCAAATCAGACACCCACCTCTAAGGAGCAATGTGTTGACATCACAATAGTGAAACAAAAATCTCCAAGGCACAATAGTGTCACTCATATAGGTAGAGAGAACCAGTTTTTCCTACCCTGCTTTCCTCCTATGTCCCTATATAGAGAAAAGGAGGAAAAACACCAGGAGAATCTTTCTCCTAGGATTTACATTCCTAGGACATTTGCATTTGGAATTACCTCCTGTCCCATAATGCCTTACACACTCCATGGGAAGACAGGTTTCACGCTGACCACCTGACTCTCTCTGTGTCAAACCAGTGTGTATATGACCAGGAACTATCATCAGTTACCCAAGAGCACTTTGAAAATCCTTTTCACCTTCGAATTCTCCAGGTATACTGGTTTTGCCATATTAACAAGGCTAATGATGTTTCATAATTTTGTTAGAAAAAATACGTATCTATTGTAAGTTATGGAGGTCCTATGCTCCAGTAATGGAGTGGAATAGGAATAAGTCAAGTAAGTCATTGGACTTATAACAAAATAAAACTATCATTGATGTACAGGTATCAGGGCAAATTCAAATAGTTAACATATCAGCATTTACATACTTGGAAAATTCCGTACAACTTAAGAAAAAAAATCATTGATTTAAGATGTACAAAATGGACAATAACTCCTTAACTGTAAAAATGAAGGGGGGAATTAGATACTCAAAGTATCAAAACAGAACATTATGAGTAATTTCTTACCTCTCTATATTTATCCATATTGTTAAAAACTTTCTTGGCAATAAACTTTTTTAAATGAGTTACTGTAACTTGTGCAGAGCATCTAATAAATTTTCTTCGCATTTGTTTTAAAGCTGTAGTTTGTGCTTCGAGTAAAATATTGACTTGTTCATCAGATCTGTGATAATCAGAATCTTCTAATTTAGAAGAAGAAGACTGTGACCCAGCTTCTTTTTCGATACAATTATCTAAAAATGTGAAATATTTAGAGATTAAAAATAATCCAAAGAATATTATTCAATATGAAATAATGTTATTTCCATGTATAAAAGACAATGATGTGTAACAAAAAGAAAAAGTTAGGATATGTTTCTTTTTGTAGTGGAACAAATAATTTCAACTTATAATTTTTATAATGAATAGTAAATTGCATAAAAATATTAAAGGCAACTAAAAAAAAACACCTGCAAAATATTTCAATAATAGATAGCAACCAGTACAGTTAAATCAACATTAATCAAGTAAGGGAAATAAGTAAAAATAATCAAGGCAATATATTGTATTAAATCTCAATTTTTTAAAAATAAGTATTTATTAGTAAAACTCATGTGTTACAGTTTAATGTTTTTAGTTTAAATTTAATTGCTGTAATTCAAGGCCTTATTTTAAAAAGGACCATAATATGCTAAAACCTTATGAAACTACAAATACACGGTTTAGGTAGTTGAAGCCTAAGTTAAAATTAATTTAATTAATTCCAACTTTGATTTCATTTCCAATTAAAATGTTAATGGTATTTAACTTACTAGGTATGGTTTTGGGATAAGGCATTCCTCGTCGTTTATAGAAGTCCCTTTCACGCCTTACTTCATCTAAAAAGAAAGCGATTTGAGCCACAAAATAAAACTAGTGTACTTTAAAACACATTATTCCCCATGTTGTTATTGAATAAAATTGTTAACAGCTTTAATACTATATGAACAGTAAAAATGAAAAAAAATATATATATATTATATAGGTAATTAACTTACTCTGTTGTAAATTTGGGACTAACTTGTACACAATATCTTGCATTGTACGGTCATAACTAAAATAGACAGGTTATTAAAACACTAAGCTAAAAGGAAAAGTAAAAAAGCAACCATACTTTTGAAATATATCATAAAAAGTTTCAAATTTGATAAAAGGATAATTGTTACAACAGCATCTAAAAAGCTATTGTAGAATAGTAATGAATAATAGTTTCTTTGGCATCAGGAAACACTAACCCAATCCATGAAAAACAAAGGCACCCTGAATTAAAAAACTTATTCTATTTTAAATTTCTAAAATACCTAAAAGAATTACAGCATCTTAGAATTTGTAGTCCTAAATATTTTCCTAATATTTAAATTAAAAACTTAAAATGAAAGTTTTTATTTAATAGTAATAAGTGTTATTAAATCACCTTATGTATTGCAAAGGATGACTTTGATGAATGACAATTTCACAGGTGGGACAGGTGTTGTTATCTTCAAGATGTTTAACCAGGCAACTTTTACAAACTAAAAAGCAGAACAATAATTTGTAATTAAATGACTACAGCAATCACAGAAGAAAAAAATGACAGCTCCCACTTGTATTAAAGCAGAAAGAAGCATAATAAATTATAAAATTTACCAATATGGAGTTAACACTCCCAAGTTAATCCAGAAAAGGCGATACATTTTTAACTGTTAGCTATAAGCTAGACACAATATTGCCAACTATAACCAGTTTCAATTTTTCAAGCAAGGTTTTTAAACATTGCAATGCAACTTTTTAATAAACTGTGTTTCTTTTCTAATTATCATTCTATGATATGGAAATTTTAGGGTTTGTCTGAAAGATAAGAATAGTGAACTAGTATATGGCACATTTTTAGTCAGGTTCAATGCTTAGGTAAACAGCAAAAGAAAAGAGGACATAATATGATCTTCCAATCAATCAGAAGTTATGTTCATATCAAACGGTACAAGAATACTAAATCTAACTAATTCTAAACTAGAAGTGTTCTACTATTAGGAGAGTGAAAATGAATGGGAAAATCTAAAATTTTGTAACAAGTTTAAAACCAATAATTAAACTATTGGTAAAATTTTTAATAAATATATTCAATCAATTAGCACAATTTAAATTGCCAGAAAAGTGTTTACGAATGCATTTTTTTTGTCCCATTCATACCCATGATGTGAATTTGGATTGGATTGCCCCAGAGAAATACCCTATTTATACAACGAACGTTTGTAGCACCTGTATTTCTAGAAATTGAGCTCTAACAACTGCAATATTAGAATCTATGTTCAAGCTTCTTTTTTAATTGATGAGTTTGTTAACATAAGCTAAAATTGTCTAATGAGAAAATTTAAAAAAAAATACACCTTTTAATTAGTTTTTAAGGTTAAAAAAATAGGATATATTTATTTTATATAATAAAAAAAGAATTGTAGAGTTAGTGTAGAATTCTAAAAAAAAAAAAGAAAGATTTAAATATTTTGAAAGTTTAATTTTCTACTAAGTAAACCTAAATAAAAAAAATTGTATCAACTTACAAGTATGTAGACATTCAATTACAGTTGTTGCATCAATCAAGTATCCCTTGCAAATCTTGCACGTTATATGAGGATTGAGCGTTCTAAGGCGTATCCGCCTTTCCATCTGTAATACAAATAAATACAACCAATCAGCCACAAACAATATTTTTATTAATTAATGAATATTTTTATTAGTTTTGCATAAAGAGAAGTTTTTTAATTACCCATTTTTTACTCAATATAAAAGCATGCAGTTTTAAGAACTGTGAAAGAATCAATCCCTCATTCTAAGGCAAATACATTCATTTGATTAAGATTGAAAGACTTTAGTTTAGGTTCAACAGAATTAAAAGTTTGTGTAATAATTATAACACACAGTACAGCCTTGATTATCCATCACTTTCAGGACCAGGTGTTGGTAGAAGAGCTACCAAGGTTGGATAATCAGCAGATGGTAAAACAAGTCATTTATAGAGCTCAAAACATAAGAAATCAAAATTATGTTAATACACATTTCTAATTATGAGAAATGATTCTCATAACTATGATTGAATGAAAATTCTGTTTTAAAAAGTGTTAAAAGTTTGTTATTTCAATTTCTTATTGAGACAGAAATAAAATTAACCAATAATAATGGTATATGGCTACTTGCTAAGTTTTTGGAAATAAAATTCCCTGACTTTGCCAGGTTAATTTCAATGTATTACAGTCGAATAGCTAGCCATCCAATGTTATTTTTTATATTCCCTGGTCTTTCACAAATACTTTTAAGAAAGAATGTAGATTTTTTCACTTTCTGAGGCAAAAATAAAACAAGACTTTAAAATTGATAGATTTCAAGATGTTCTGTATAAATTTTTCAAGTTTTAGCAAAAAAAATCAATTTTCCCTAATTGTACTCTCACTTTTTCGGGTAAAATTAAATACACAAAATTATATAATTATCATTGGCCTTTCTTGTTTACAGTATGTGCGGATCCAGCCAGGCCCCAAGGAGAGGGCATTTTCATGGATCACTACCTTTAGACACAAACTTTTTTTTTTTTTTTAAATAAATATTTCCCAAGACTGAAATTTATACTTTTGCCCTCAAGTTTTATAAACAATTTAACCGAAACAACGTTTCTCAAGACTGTGAATAAGACCTGAACTTAGTAATTATCTTTTTAATAGTGAGAAATTTTTTACAGACAATATGCACCATTATGTTAGGGAGTCAGTCTTTCATCAGAAAATTTTGGGAATTCCAAGGCCAAAATACTTTCTGATGTAGGTGTTAAATCAGAAAAACTATGCAGGGTTCGTAATAGAGAAAACTTTCAGAATTTACTTTATTTTATCTAAAATATAAAAAAAATAACATTGAAATTTGTAAATTTACCTTGAAATTTGGGCAATATAGCTTGAATAACCATCGTAAAGTGCTTTTCCCTGAACTAAAACTGTAGGAAAAGGGGAGAGAAAAGTTTCTTCTATTCCTTTTCTACGACCTTTTATTTTTTCCTCCAGTTTTTAAGCCCAAAAAGACAGCACTTTCCAAAGTGACCCCCACCCCCTTGAATCCGCGCCTGAATGTTTTTGCAATTGAATAACTCATTAATAAACAATAATTTGCACAATGGTGAAAGCTATTTCTCTCTCCATTCCCTTATTTTATTCTATTATTGATGAAGCACATAAATTTTCAAAGTCAAACTATGGTGAAAATAGAAACTATGATTATCCTTCATGCATAGTCAGATAATACACTATATTTAAAGTAATCTGTGAAGCAGTGTATTTCAAAGCAATGTTTTATTACACAAAATTATCTATATTAAAAGTAAAGGAATCCTAATACATTTTTGAAGTGTCAAGTCTTTAAGAAAAAAATATAATCACTAACACATAAACATCAATGAATGAATAATGACACATTTTTTTAATCTATTGAGAATATACAGTAAATCGTGTGTTAATTTGAGAATGTTTTTCCAAATCTAATTTTGGTTAATCCAAACACTCTGGGCCGGGTACTAAAGGTGTCAATGGAGTAGCTATGGCAACCCAGTTTTGTGGAAATAAAAGATTTTCTTGCAAACGAAAAACACGAACTTTGACAAATCAAAACTCGTCAAGGCCCAGATTTGACAATTTTCATTTAAAAAGAAAAAGATTAGAGACAGAAATATTGGTGACTTGTGATGAATGGAGAGTTTCAGAGAATGTTATTGAAGTGGTAGTTTTGTTAGCAGTCCTGGCTTGAACCTTTTTAATGTAAATATCTAAATTTCTGTTAGTAAATCGTGCACTATATCTAAATATCCCCTCGATGTTTGTCATTGTTAGTGAAGTTGTAACAATATGAATAAAAAACTGCACTTGTCATAAAGTTCTCTATACACAACCAAATGAATGAAATTGTAGAGTAATAACAGGAAAGTTGGGTGAAAGTTCCTTGACATCTCCAAATAGTTTCATTGTGAATAAAGATTAGTTAAATAAATTAATGAAGCATGCTACTGACACAAAATCAAGCGAAATCTTTTTTTTAACCACTGCTCAAAGACTAAATGATAACTAATAGCTACTATAGAAATATTTTATTACTCTTTTATACCAACACAGTGAACAACCTCTGATCGGCATGCATTCAAAAAAACGTACCTCATGGAGCAAGCTCCGGAAACCCTATATTATCATAGATTACTTATATTGAACGGAATTTTTTCGCGAACTTTTTAAGAAAGCACAGGAATAAATCCTGTAATATCACACACTGCCCCACCATTCATAAACATAGTGGTTTTGGGTTGTTGATCACAAAAAGAGTTTGAGCATTGAAAACCACTGAATTACTGATGCCATACTCCAAAAGTACAATCTTAGGCATACAGAATATCCTGTTATGAAATCAGATGACAGTTTGAAGAAAAAATTGGCAACAGATACTAACGATACTAAAAATATATTTCGATTGAAGTTTCATGGATTTCAGTTGAAAGGGTTGAAAGTTGAGACACAATAACGAAAAGGGGGGGAGTTGGCTGACTGGAATGGTTAGGGGCCGTCCATAAATGATGTCACACTTTTTTTGCCCATTTTTGACCCCCTCCCCCCCTATGTCACATGACACGCTTTCAATCGATCAAAAATTAATTTTTTTGGATAGAAATCTTAGGAAAAAATTCGGTTTTTGTTATTTTTGGTTGATATTCAGTTTTGGAGGATGTGATGTCACAACTTTTGAAACCCCCCCTCCCCCTTGTCACAAATTGATTAACCCCCTCCCCCCTCTGAGCGTGACGTCATTTATGGACGGCCCCTTATCAAGTTATCACTATAGAGGTTATCACTCTCTACTCTAGAGTTATCACCAGAAACACAGAGGGTCTGTCTGGTTCTTCGACAAGAAGCAAGCATGATATCCGTAGTTCTGAGAATTGTACGTCCGAATCACTCAAATAATGATTCAGAAGATTATAATTCTCTAAAAATCCGCAAATTAGTCTAAAATGAAGAGACGAGCATTTATTCCTCTTACTGGAACGCATGAGAAACGGAGAAGATGTAGAAGTAGACGGGTTGGGCAAAGATCTGGATGTTTGAAAATGATGGTCAGAAATTCATTCAATATCAAGCGGATTTTCATTCAATTTTTGACTTTAGAAATCATTCAAATATTTTAAAAAGACCCTGTTTATTCATTGGAGAATTTTTTCTTTAATTCATAAGATTTCCACTCCTTTCAAAGTTAAGCTTTAAAAAAAAAGAAAACCTGGAGTCTAAAAGCTAATGAAACTACGAAAATTGTTCTTTTTCTCATTGATTCCATTTACAATATCAATCTAAAATCAAGATGGAATTAAAAAAAATGGATTAATTGGATGCCTAGATTAGATATTGTAATAGTTTTTGTGAAATCATCATAATTTTAGCTTAATGTGGAAAAAATAATAATCTCCTAACAGACTATAAGGTGATCTCTATAAGAATTTGAAGAAACGAAAGCTTCATCTTAATTAACATTTTATTTTTAGGATTGTTCTCCCACTCCCATTGTATTCATGTAGTATTGGCAATAAAATGGGATGAAAAATGAGGTTGCGTTACTTTTCTTGCCTGGTTATGGCATTTTGTTAACGCTCGGGGAATGCAAAGTGGCCAATATGCCCATATTATTCAAAATTTCACATAATGTAAAACTCTCGTATCTCTACGAAAATTAACCGACCTTAATATTCGAGATATTCCAAATTTTTAAATAAATACTTATTTTTTTTTAAATCACAACTATGATTATATTTTTTATACATTACTAAATAAATCAAGACAATGATTAAATTTGATACATTACTGAAAAAATCATGCCTGATTTTTGTGTAAAATTGAAATCGATTTTTGTGTAAAATTATTTTACCCATTAAAGTAATGTTTATTTCTTTAAAACAATATGTAATTAGTGATAAAAAAAGTAAACCATTCATATTTATGTAGTGTAAGAAAAAAATTGGATCGAGAAACATAACTAAAAATACAAAAATAAGCTTTTGATAAAAATCATCTAAACATTTTAAAAAGTTGATACCAGGTAAAAAAATTACAGGATTTTAATTCTTGCCTAGTTTATTAAATTATTGATTCCAAACCCTTGCTATTTACGGCATTTTCATAATCAAAGGGTCAATATGGTAGTAACAAGTAACACTCATTTCAGAAATTGCAGGCAATTGTATAAATGCTAAATGTGTATAGTATAAATGTAATGTTTACAAATGATAATGCAAATAATTTTGCAAACCATTTTTTAAATCATACAACTAATTAATTTCTTTAAATTGTGGTAGTTTAACATTTTTGATTTAAATCAATGATTTTTTTTAAAAAAATCAAGTGATTTAAATCATGATTAAAATCACGATTTAAATCAAGCTGATTTAAATCAAGCAACCCTGGTGTTCTCTCTAGCCATATCCTAATGATGTGTCTCTAGAAAGATTATAATGTAATATTAAAAAATTTCCATATTATTCCTGGACTCGAAAAAGACCATGTCAACAATAATTTCTAAATCACCTGTTTTTAGTTAAAGATAATTGTTTCACGGTTGTTGTTGTTGTTATTGTTATTATTATAAATTAGTTTTATCCCCAACATCGAAAACGAAAGTTCTTTTGTCACCAGTTACTTGTCCCTTTATCATCAACAAAACTTTAACAACCTACGCAGCAATAAGAAGTACTTTTTTCTTATTGTTTTCTGTCGTTCTTTTATTTCCACACAATTTTACTTCCTTTTTCAATACCTTAAAATGTTTAGCAATGTAGGTCAGAATTGTTCTGACAGCCCTATCACTATCAGTGCACTAACTCACCCAAGTTATTTCATCTTTCCGCATTTTACCTTTAGGACATCCTAAAGAAAGCTTGAGAAGTTCAGTTATATCTCAACACCAAGGAAGAATTATATAAACCCAGTTTTTTTACTCGTTTTTTCGATCTCACATGTCCGGGTTTAATTTTGCGTCACCTTAAAAAAGTATGTCATCTCACGTTGTTCTAAAAGACAATTAACACACTGTGGTTTGATAAAGCTAAGTTACAATGATATTTTAACTATACCGAGTATATTCTTTATTTTGCCCAAAAAAACCACCTCGGGGTTTATAAGCTTAGGAATAAAGTAAAGTGAATTTCACCCAATCTAATTTGAAATTAAGTTTTTTTTATGATAGGAAGGCGCATTATTTCACAATATATAATTAATAAATTTTAGCTATTCCTTTGTACGTACATACCTTTTTATATACCTACTTATGAATGAGACTTATATTTATATTCTACTTATGAAACTTATATTATATACTTGTGGAAACTCATTTACTTAAGTAAATATGATTAAGATAAAAAGGGTTTCTCATTTTTTAAAAATTGGTTATAATGTTTGTGTGAATCAAGTCAAAATTTTATTATAAAGTTTTATGTTACGTTTCACATTTCGATACTTTCTAACGTTATTATAGAAAAATATGGATTGAAACATTAAACCAGTTTAAAAATTCGCAGATGAAAACTGTGTAATGTGGATTAAAATATTAAATTAAATTAAAATAATCAAAATGTAGTTAAAATTATCTGTATTTTATGCGGCTGGAATATATTTCTTGCATATAGAAAACCATATACTACTCTCTAAACATCTCTTTATTTTAAGTTTTTTAAATTTAAAACTATGCGTATAGTAAAGAAATTTTTTAAAGAATATTAATCTTAACTTAAAATACATGAAAATTTGACAAAAAACTTTTATCGTTTGTCTTAATATGTGGTTTCACTAATGTAATTTTCACCGTTCTCATAAATAACTCATGTAAATTCACCGTTTTCAGCACATAGTATGACCATTTTAAGCCTGGAGTGAGCATAAACAATTATCTAATAAACTATTTCAAGAATTGTGAGATTATTTTTAAAAATCTTTTATTTATTGAAGATTTATTATTGAAAATTATCGGTCATAATATTAAACCACAAGAATGTTTTATTCCTATTCTTCAATGTGATATGGTTGAATATAGCAAAGGATTTAAAATGGATAACAGGAAATATTTCTTTTGATATGACCATTCAGTGAATAAATTTCCGTGCATTTTTTAATGAGGTAGATTTAACTAACCACAATACTTAACAAAGTATTAGAAATATACATAGAACGCACCCATACTATGACCAAAGTAAGTTAAGATGATTCTGATGGTTTCCATTATTATCTTATTTATAAGAGGTGTATATTTTTTCTCAAATAAATAGCTGCTTTTTTTATAGAAGTATCTAGAGACCAAAAGTCTAACGTCCTAGTTAGATCTGCCTGCGTCCCCACTGATTATAAACATGACACACAAATTCTGATAAAATTGATAATGATTTGTATAAACAAAAAAGGAATTCCTAAAACTTGTTCCCCTCATGGAGCTTCGTAAAACCCTGATATACTACAGATACAAAGACAAACATTCGTTTTATCGTGATGATACGAAGCACACTGCTGTTTAAGTGGCATTTTCGAAATTTCTTTTCGGGTTTGCTTTTATTGCATCTGTTTATTATGTTTATAGTAAAGATTACAATGTCTTAATTAGATATATATTTTCGCTTCAGTAGTAAACTTTTTTCATTGTTTATAATGGTTCTATTCAAAATATTGTAACCAGGAATATAAGATTTCAACCTTCCATTTTAATTTGAAAGGTTTGTATTGAGTTGTGTTAAACATTTATAAATGCAAAATATTTACCATGTTTGATAATTATTTCGCAATCCTGAATATAGTAAGCACTTCTATAAGATTAATAGGTATATTTCCGCATCATTGGTTTGTCCAAATTTAAAGTACGCCTGCACAACAAACAGTCTCTGGGCCACAAGTAGTCCACCTACCATACATTTGTGATTTTATGTCTTCGATAGATCTAATAACTGGAATACTATAAGTTTTGAGAAGTTAACCTAAAAATATTTTTTGTGGCTGTTTAAAAAGTGCATTTAGCCAAAGAAAAAATTTAACTGCAATGTTCACCAAATCACAAAAGCAATAATAAAAAAAGTCAGCTATAAAAATCTGTATTGTAAGAAACATAAATTCTTATGGATGTAACTTGTATGCTTGGAGAATTACATAAGTGACACACTTTCTTTATTGATCAACAATTTATAATAATATCTTTTAGGGATAAGCGGAAGAGAATTTGCAGAAAACGATGGACTGTTTGGCTCGTAGCAAATTCGGTTGGCATAATTCACTCTATGGTTGAAACTGAGCAGACTTCGTAAATTGGATTCAAATCTTATGACTTTCAACGAATACTGGACGAAATTAATCCAACCCTTTATCAATCTCATAACTTTATAAAAATATACACTGTAAAATGATTAATTTTTAATAGAACTAAAATTTGTTACGATGAAGCAATATCAATGTGTTGGAAACCATAAACAGTATTTCCATATGTTATTTTCACATTCGTCCTAGAGTCCTCAATCAAAAAATTCTCGATGTTACATGTCTGAAGGAAATTCTGGATTGAGGTCACCCAAGAACTTTGCTAGAGGCTATCCTTTATCTTGTAGCAAGTTGCAAGTACATCAAGTTAAGAAATACCACCGAAAATTGTTACAAAGATTCGAGAGTTACGAAAATTAAAAAGAAAACGACACTTGATTGAAAAATGCATACGCAACTATGGACTTAATCAAACATTATTGCTAGTTTAGTTGAACATTTTGGGGTGTTCGTTTTAAGAGATAGATATCTATTGAAAATGCTTACATAAGGCATTTCCAAATCTAATTGTTTTTTACAAGATGTTTTGAAGAACTTCTCTCAATATTAAGAATTTTTTACTATCAATAATAATTGAACGAAAGTTTTGGATAATTTCTACAAGATATTTATTTAAATAATTAATAAACTAAATCTCTTTAATGGAATTGTAATAAGAGTTTTAAAAATTTCAGAATAATAAATTTTAATATCCAAACTAAAAACCATACCGTTGGCCTATATATAAATACCGTGTAATTTTTTTTATATCTTGATTCCTAAAAGGAAACGAAGCAGGGTCAACTCTAGTAAAGCATTGAAATAGTTCAAAATTTAGGTGGACACTAAAAGCTAAAGGAGAGACATCTCGTGTCGTGGTTTGATAAATGTGTCGTGGTGTTCGGGTACAGTTGTTTTTGCTTCTCCCGAAAAGTTTTATCACAAACGAGATTTTATAGACCGAGGATAACCAACGGGCCTAGAATCATTTTATATTTGAACCAAATGGCTCGTAATTAGACACTTCTGTTTTCTTATGAAGGGGTTGGCTCGAAATTATTTCTTAAGTTCTCCCACACGCGTATATTAGGTTAAATGTAATAGCTTCTTAGAATACTTGCACGTAGGATTTGAATCTTGGTGTGGATACCAACTGTTAAAGATTTTGTATCTCTAATAAATGATTTTAAGCTAATAGGGGTCCTTCCCCAAGATTTTTAAAAATTTGAAATTTAAAAGTAGTTTTTTTTAACTCATATTCGGATAATTGGGACTCTTTGGTTGACGACCAAAGAGTAGGTATATCTCCTTATATTGTAGGCCACAGAATTTTCAAGGGGAAAGGACCATAAAAATAGTAGTCAAAATTTCGGGGGGCGGGGGGTTGAACCTGATTGAACTCCGACCCTCCCTTGGATTCCGAATAATCCAATGGGATCGGGATACGGGTTTTTGGGTTTTAGTCAGGTTTCCGTGCCACTTCGGGCTTTGACATCCTTTTTGGCATGGGGGATGTATAAAGGAGACTGTTGTACCTACGGACACTTATTTTAAATTCGAATAGGTATAAACGGAAAATTGAATTGTGGTCAATATTGTATGTAAACAGGTGCTGTAGTTGTAAAAGAGAAATCTCTCTCTCTCTTGAATTTAAGTTAACTAAGGTTATACAGTAAATTTTCTCTTTTTAGAAGATGAAAGTTACTTTTAGTGCACCACTACATTAATATTTTCTTCCCTTTTAATAACGATATGACTAAATGGTACGTGGTTAATTTTACTATTTAGTTTGATATTAAAGGTCACCAGATCTCAATCTTTTTATTTTTTACAGAGTTTTGAATGCTGAAATACTTTATGATGTACCTACGGACACGTTCGTGATATGTCTGTAGGTAATCGGTTTTGAATCAGGTTTTGTTAATGTGAACACATCTTAATAGTACATATTAAAATACTTCTGGATGGCTATATGTTGGTTTGGGATTATGTTCTAGTAAGTTTTAGAGGAAAAATCAATCATTTTGTGATGTAACTTTTAAAAACATTTTGGATTTTACTTTGTGTTTTAAAAAATATAGTAAAAGATCTACAGCACTATCATATTTCGGTATAATAGTGACTAACAATAAAAACCATTAGTTTCTAACCGAATAAAATTACCATCAACAAATGTCGGCCAAACTCGCAATCAATTTTTTTACTGTTTCATTTGAGTTTTACTGGATATTAATTTATATCAGTGAAATGATCAGATAAATCAGCATGAACAATGTAACTATTAACCTTAAATTTCAATTTAAAAATTCCATGTTATTTATGTATATAAGATGTCAAGATAAGAATCAATAAAGTTCCTTAAAAGGACTTGATAGTTAGATTTTACACATATTCATGCATAATATAAATATGTTAAATTTAACACATAAAGATGTTTTTTTTAAGGATTCATCAAGATAAATGTATTACCTTAACGCATTTTTAAACATACCATTAAAAATGTTATTAGTAAATATTTATATGCTTCCATTTAAGCTTATATTTTACTAGATATTAGCATCATAAAAAGTATTAAACACCTTGTATATTTTACATACTTTTAACTATTCAAAATCTATGTGATGTAATAAATAATTATGAAATAAAAATACAATAAAATAAAAAAAAAGTGTAGAAAAGCATTAAAAAAATATTGTTCTTACCAAACGAAAACCCGAACATATTGAGAGACAACTTGAGGACCCCTGGTATAATCAGCGGACAGAAAGATACACAGAGATGAGAGTCTGAATATTTATATTTTCCCTCTCTAGTAGCCTCACATCATTCAATCCATTTGCGCATGCTCTACAGAGCCGGAGCGAATTTGACAAATCTATCTATCTACACAAGAGAAGATGTAAGCGACCCGCTCTGGATATTGTTACAACTCAGTTTAAAAACTTGCTCAAAAAGAAGACCTTATGTGACACACTTGTGGAGAGAATGTTACTTTTTAATGGAAAATTCTATAAAATAGTGTTCTCCACTTGTTGATCCACTTGAGTTGAGAAGTGGTGGTGACCTCTATTGCGGATTAGATGAACTAAATCAATATCTTGGGTTGACATAATTAACGAGAAAATGTGAAATTAAAGATGATTCCCTTATTTTTGAATGCAAAGTTTCATGAGACACGAGATTCTATACTATTATGAGTTTTAAAATTTACGAATGAATATAAAATTTTTCACTAATCAATATTTAAAAACAGTATTTTCCACTTCCTCCCTCTTGTTTAATTATTATTTCAGAGGACTTACTTATTTACCCCACGAAACAATTAAAGGAACTATCAATATGAAAGATTATTTAGTTTATAAACTTAACTTTCCCCTAAATATAACAAAACAGAAATACAAAAATCTTGAATAAAAATATAGTGATTTCTACAATATATATTTTGTTTTATGTATTGGATAATACAGAAAATATCAGAAGTGGAAATTTGTTGAAAAAAATCAAATGCACAAAATAGTTTCAGCTTTTAATTAATAATTTTTCAAATAAAATATTATTATATTTTGTGTTATCAGAAATTCCTTAGATAAAAAATACCGTCCTATTACTTGCATCCTTCTTACATAACTTTTGACCCACTTCCTGTAAGTAACAGCTTTAAAATGGGATATTTTAAGTTACCATTATTGTCTTTAGAATGGAATGTTTAGAAATCGAAAAACAAGTGTCTGAATTTTTTTTAATAAGTAAAAAATTTAATAAAAATCAAATACGAATAAGTTTTATGGGTGGAATTAGGCGGAAGACCATGGGGATACAATATAAAAAACGATAGGGAGTTGGGGGTACTTATTGCTCCCCTAACTGTAATTACGCCTATGCGATGGGCCTAAAATTACTGTGGATTTTTGTTTGCCACTTTAAGAGAAAATCATACAGGATAAAGTTAATTTGCTTAGATTTGGGCTTCATCGGATGAAATAAAAGCGCAAAAAAATTTTGCAATTCAGTTTTTAAAAATTCTTAAAATTATGTTTTCCTGCACAAATTTAATTTGAATTTAACTTGATTCATTTCAGAAGCGTGAAAAATTATGTAACTGTTTTTAACTTTATTCCGTTCATTAAATTATGTAGTTTGATTGGAAAAATGTATTTCCTTCTAATTTTTCAAAATATATATAATTTTTTTAGTGAAAATTAGATAAGTTTAAAACAGAATTTCGATGGGATTATTTAAAAAATTAGTCATAGCAATTTTTTAAAGTTATGAAAAAATCCATACCATATTGAATATGAGCGTTTAATACATAAAGTAGTAGTAATACTACTTGTGTTCACATTATTACTAATTTTTAAAAAAATACTGTTATAAATTTCAGTAACAACATTTAATACGCAGGGAAAAAAGCTTCCGAGATGATTTTCCAAATACGTCTGGATTTCATTGATTTTACATTTGTTGAATGCGTATTGTGTAATTTTGATAAATTTTTTAAATGATGCATGTTGTAAAAATGGTTATATTTCATCGCGAATTTTAATTTCTTTCAACTTGGTTCGCTTTAAAGGTTAATAATACATATAGTACTATTTAATCATATTTTTTATTTATTGTTGCATAATTTTCATTGACTGGTTTAATATTTATATTTCATATTTAAATATGAAATATGAATGTTAAAAAATACTAACTTTAAACATGAAGCTTCCCTTTTCTGGCATAAATTTAAACATTTAAATTTTATAAACTACAAGAAATTTATTAATTCCATATGTTGGTAATTTTGTTAGATAATAAACCATAAATATTTTGTTTTTGTTTTTTAATCCCATAGTTTTTCAAAAAAAGTTGTTTTGAAAATGAGTTAAAAATAAATCCTTAAAAAACGGCTTGCTTGTAACAGCATGAAGTTAAAATATGTTTTACACGATATTGTACTATAATCTTTATGAGATACTTTGTATAAACTAATACATAAAGCCCAGTTATCATTTTCATTGGAAGCTCTTCAATAAAAAATGAATCGATACATTTTGATGAGAAATTAATGCCTGATTCCATTTAATATAAAAAAAGATTCAGAGTAATATTATTTTCATTATGAATTCATTCATTATTAGATTTAAGTTTGGATATTGAGTAAAGTGATGTATGTAAAAATAATTATATAAATCTCGTAAAACTCCAATACTGTTTTGAAAGAGTTATGAATTAAAATGAAATAAAAACAATTGGCTCTCGAACTTTTAAATTAGGCATAATAATGTACAGTTCCCAAACAAAAAATTACAATAATACATACAGTTTCCGTATTATTTCTGTATTAATTACGAAACAAAAAAAATGTAGATGTTAATCTAAAAATATGTGCGTAAAGCTCATGATTTTTAAAGATTTCATTAACTCTCAGTCATAAAAATATGCAGTAAATAGAAAATTTACGATTAAACAAAAGTATAAAAATGTATCAAACTATATGTAACATTTTAATGTATTTTACTCTCAGCTTTAAGTGGTTCAAGGGGAGAACACTCCCACTGTCCTCTTAGATAAAACCCATCCATCAAAGTTTTGAAGCTTTTGAAAATATCTATTCCCTAGAGTTGTTCACAAAGTTGACTGTTTACCAGCCAGATTTTCTCGGTTCCGCTATCACAAAGTTGAATTTTTAAAGGAAGAATGTCTCAAATTTTTAAAGCGTATTACTTAAGGTTTCTTTGGGACTAAGGTAATCAGGTATTTGATTTGTTTCATGAATTGAGTCAGAGACATTGAGATCAGATGACATTCAGAACTTATGTTTCATGATATTTTTAATTTCCTTGTCACTTAAAAATTCTAATTTTATAATTTTGAAATAAAATAATTGGTAATTACTAATGCTGACAAACTATACAATACATCATAAAATAAATGCACGTTTAGGTCGTTTCTGAAAATATCTTCGACCTTAATTATCATACTAAAGTGACATATTACTATAAATCGTGTTTAATATTTTCAAAACACGATTTAAACTGAAAGCTTAACAACAATGATTAGTATAATTTTTTTCGTCGTAAAAATGCAGAAAACTTTCACAATAATAATACATTATTTTTTATTTTTATTCATTATTTATTATTTTATGTAATGATCCCTATTTTTTCATAAAATATATATGTTATTAATCAAGAATAAATAATAGTACCTTATTGAATCGTCCAGTTATATGTCCGAAAGTTTTCTACTTTAAACAAATATTCTATAGCTTGCGTAAAAAAACACATTATTTTTTTTTAATTAAAAATAGGTAAAGTTTGCCCCTTAATGTTCAAAAAATCAAAATCAATCACATTTAAAACTTTAAGAATGAATTCATAATTCTTTTTACAAATTTAAGGATTATTTTAGACTAAAAATTAACTTAAACCCAGTCATGTAAGAACACAGTTAAGTTTTTCCAGTTTTTGTTTTCAAAGAATATTGAAATTACCAATTTTAAAATAATTGCCACTAAAACTGTTTAATGGATTCGAACGTATTATAATTTCATTATGGATTTATTAAAGAATTTAAAAAATAATGGGGAGTATCCATTTTTATGATTCATTATACTCAAAACGCTATAAATTCATTTTTGACAATTTTTATTATATAGGTTTTTCTATAATATTTCAAACAAAACCTTTCTCGCAGATTTTCGCGCTTCCATAGAAAAACTCGGGAAATATGAGAAATATTCCACTGAATTGAAAAAAATAATTGAAGAAGCTGAAGAAATCAACTCCTAACGCCATCTTGTGGTTAACATAAAATGGAGTAGGTGGAAACAGTTTTATCATTTCAGATATAAAATTTGAATTGGAAAGAAAAACTAATTCATGTGTTTTAACTAGGGTCTTATTTTTTATTTAATAAAGATGTAATAAAATAAAGTAGATTTTATTGAAAAATATTTCTACTGCATTTTACATGAATCTCACAGTGTTTTTTAATAATTTAGAATTATACATTTGTGGAATACTGGGATGAAGAAAACGTGTGAAAAATTAAGACCATGAAGAATATATTTTTCATGGTGGAAAACCAATGTTTCATGCAAAACTTAATTACATTTTTCATTTGATTAATTTTAAAATTACCTAACATTTTCATAGCATTATTTTTCTCTTTTAGTTCACTAACAGTAACGTAAAAGGAATAGAAAACTCTGCATATCAAATAAAAAACCCTATAGCTATAGTTGTTCAAGAAACACTACACTTCAAACTTTTTATCGGTCATGGAAACTTTGACAAATATTTTACTGGATTTAGTTTATATCCAGCGACTACTTCAGTGTATGGTTGAGAAACATGTTATACGTGTTCTTTCTGTCCAAATTCCTATTTGAAAGAAATATTTAAAACTGGAACTTCAAAATACTAAAATTAAATACTAAATGGCCTCCGAATTACTGTCAACTTGTTTCCAATACATTTTTTTTAATTCATTCCCTCTTATAATCTGTAATCCTACTGGGGATTAACTTTCATGTAATGTTTATTCTTTTTTTTTCTCAATTTTGTTTTACTCTTAATTTTGTAATTCCAGTTTGCTTTCGTTGGTGAACGAGGAGTTTTATATGTTTTAAATTTAGAAAGAAACCCCTTCAAACTGAGAAATATTTTCTGAAATAAAAGTCAAATACGATCAAATAGGAAGTAATAGAAAACTAGTGAACTCAGGCTGAAAGCTGAACATTTATTTATCAGGCTGAAAGCTGAACATTTATTTATCAGGCTGAAAGCTGAAGCTTTTATTTTTAGCTTCTTTCTAAAAGAAAGAAGCTAAAAATAAAAGCTTCATGTTTCTTCTTTCTAAAATTTCAGTTTAGCATCCTACTTTTTTTCAACGTATTTAACATATTTCAGTTCCTAAATTCTTAGTTTGAAGTTTTTTTCATAAGCCAAGATAAATACAAGCCGGGAAAACATTTGTCGCATTATTTTTAACAAAAATTTCGCTAATCTGTGACCATTCAGTCAGTTTATTATCGTAACTTTCCTCCTACATTCGCAGTAGAAAATATTTTTGAGTACTTAAATATGAATCAGGGTACCCAAACCCTTGAGCTTTTTCTGAGAACCGCATTAATACATTTCGAAGGACTTATGGATAAAGTAGTTTTCTTATAGTTTTCTCTCCACATTAAAGCATTATAAAGCATCATTATTCATAAGTATTTTTCAGAAATATTCCTTAAAAAACTCAAACTAAGAAACATTATTCATATCAAGGATAGTCAAAGTGTTCGATAAGGTCTTTAGAGGTAGATGAACATGTAAGTAGTGGATAGACTTATTAGACTGATTAAGACTCATTTTTCAAATCTTAACAAACTTAAACTAATTCAGAGCTAATTCAAAATAATTTTCAGTTTATTGGTATTTTTTTTTTATAAAATTATATTACTTCAACAAAATTTAACTTAATTAACCGAATAGTTTGAAATAATTTGAAAATCCTTAGAAAAGAGTCGGGAACACATAGAGAAGTTCTCATTGGAGCCGACGCATGAAAAGTTTGGGAAACACTGGGTAATAGGGTGGTCGCTAAAAATCAAAGTGCGAATTTTTTTCACGGCACCCCCTCAAAAGGTGCCATTTGATGTCAAACTGATATTCTGAAAGTTTCAGACCAAAAAAATAATATTTCGACCCCGCGCCCAGCCGTCAAAGTTTCGCAAAAACGCGATTTTTCACTAAAAACAGCGCGTTTTTCACCATAAAATTCGAACCGGATATAGTAGAAACAAAAACAAGGATTCATTCTTTAGATAAATAATTAAGCTTTAACTTTTTTAATTGAAACTTTTTTGTGTGACCCTTAGATCAAACGATACAAGGGGGATTTCTTACCCCACCCCCCCAATATCAATCTTTTTTGGAGAGAGGGGATTTTTTCTTTAAATCATTAAATATTGTTTACTGGTTTAATAACATCAAATTAATCATTTTTCAACCATATAAGTATGAAATTTTAGAATGTAAAGTGAAAAGAATTTTTTGAATTATTTTTTTTATTCCAGATAACAGTTAATAAAAAATACACAAAATTAGGATTATTATTCACACAACAGCAACACATTTAAATTAAACATTTGAAATTTACAAAATATAATGCAAAATTAAAGAGGCAAGGATTTAGAAAGAGTAGGGGTTTTTTTTGTCCGGGTATAATTTTCTACACTGAAATAACTTGCAAAAGGTATTGCTTCTGTTCTTCGTCTTTTGTAATTGATGTATTAAATTCTTGCACTAGTTTAATACCTCTTTCAGCATCATCATTAACAACTTTTACATTTTTCACAATATCAAATCCTTTTGAAAACTCGAAGTTAGTGCACCACTCATCTGGATCAGACTAAAAACTGTGTCGAAATACCTTTTAAAAAGTCTTGGTTCACATCATTTTTGTAAGACAATACTTTGAAAGCCATGTTAATTTTTATATCTTTATTTAGGCTTTTATCAAAAAACCAAATGCAATTATTTCAGGGTTTAAATACCATAAGTGGTTTATAAATTTAGTAAGTGCAACTTCTATATGAAGTTCATAACCGAGCAGTTGCAAAACTCAAAATATCTTCCTAGAGAAGACTACAGGGAACTGTTACTTCTGTGTTTGATATTTATTGGGTTTTCAAAACCACATCAGATATCATTTAGAGCTCTTCATCACGCTAGATGGATGGCTAAAGCAATGTATTGCTTAAAAATTTTCATCTTTAGAAACAAGTTTACTTTAACCCTCCAAGTGAGGGAAGCAATTAGAACTATCCTGTGTTTTCATCATAAATATTTATGTAAAAGCGTGGTTTAACTCTACTGATCCCATATTAGCTCTGAATCAAGATTTAAAATTAATTAAATCATTAATTAATTATAAAAAACAGATGCTGAAGTATCAGAAGTTGTACTTACTAAATTTATAAACCAATTATGGTATTTAAACCCTGAAATAATTGCATTTGGTTTTTTGATAAAAGTCTAAATAAAGATATAAAAATTACCATGGCTTTAAAAGTATTGTCTTACAAAAATGATGTGAACCAAAACTATAATGAAGAAAATAGAACAGTGAAGTTGAAAGTGCATTTAAATGACTGACATTCTCTTTTAAACAAAGAACTAGATAGCTTTATTACTCCATTTACATTAAACTTTTTTAAAAGGTATTTCGACACAGTTTTTAAAGTCTGATCCAGATGAGTGGTGCACTAACTTCGAGTTTTCAAAAGGATTTGATATTGTGAAAAATTTAAAAGTTGTTAATGATGCTGCTGAAAGAAGTATTAAACTAGTGCAAGAATTTAATACAACAATTACTAAAGACGAAGAAGAGAAGCAATACCTTTTACAAGTTATTTTATAGTGTAGAAAATTATTATTTTTAGATTATTAATTATTAGATTAGATTATTAGATTATTAATTATTAGACAAAAAAACTACTCTTTCTAAACCCTTGCCTCTTTAATTTTGCATTGTATTTTGTAAATTTCAAATGTTTAATTTAAATGTGTTGCTGTTGTGTGAATAATAATCCTAATTTTGTGTATTTTTTATTAACTGTTATCTGGAATAAAAAAAATAATTCAAAAAATTCTTTTCACTTTACATCCTAAAATTTCACACTTATATGGTTAAAAAATGATTGTTTTCATGTTATTAAACCAGTAAACAATATTTAATGAATAATAGAAAATATCCCCTCTCTCCAAAAAAGATTGATATTGAGGGGGTGGTGTAAGGAATCTCCCTTGTATCTTTTGATCTAAGGGTCACACAAAAAAGTTTCAATTAGAAAAGTTGAAGCATAATAAATTATCTAAAGAATTAATCCTTGTTTTTGTTTCTACTATATCCGGTTCGAATTGTATGGTGAAAAACGCGCTGTTTTTAGTGAAAAATCGCGTTTTTTCGAAACTTTGACGGCTGGGCGCGGGGTCGAAATATTATTTTTTTGGTCTGAAACTTTCAGAATATTAGTTTGACATCAAATGGCACCTTTTGAGGGGGTGCCGCGAAAAATCGAACGAAAAATTTTTTTCACCATGTTATTAGCGACCACCCTACTGGGTAAGGTAGAGGATATAAATAAGAAGATAGGAAAAAAAGAGGGTTTACGTAATACAATTATAACAAAAGATGATCATAGGCAACGCTGATAACATGTGCTGGGCACCTAAGGCCTGGGGATCGTAGGTTAAAAAACCTAATCTAAATAAAAAAAAATTCTTATAGTCAATAGTAAAACAAAAATGCAAGACATAAAAATTATTATTTTTAATATTGTTTTATTCTATAGAAGGCTTAATATTATAAAAATAAAATAAAGCCCTATATAATGCAGCATCACACAACAAGACTTATTATTTGACTTTCGGGAAATCGATAGCATTCTTGTGGCAAAACTTTAATATAAAATACTTCTACTATATTGGTATAGTAATGGCATTTTTCAAGTCAGTAGTAATTCACTAAGAATTTTTATATATCCTCTTAGTTTTGTTTTTGGTTGTTTTTTCATCGGGGTTTTCTTCTATGTTTTTTTTGGCATATTTTCGTATTATCTGTAAAAACATTTATTATAATAATTTATTGCTTCACATGGAAGGGCACGACTCCTTGGTAAACAATAATATATTCTGTACGTTTTTAATAAATTAAATTAAGCAACAAACTATTTTACCATTTATGATAATGCAGCAGTGGTTCTGAAACCCTCTCCAGATCGTGGGTTTCTTTTTGAAAAACTGCTTTTTCCGCTGTGCCCTTCTGACGTGAGACTACGTTTTTTTCATAGAAAAAAACTCGAAAACTTTTTATATTTTTTGTTCATTATTTAAAAAATTTCTAAAATACGATCACTAGGAGGGCTTTAAACTTCAGTGGCGTTAAAATGTCGATTTTTGCTACCCATACAACTTTTCTTTGGAAAGATAATAAACTACATGATTCAAAACAGCTAGGTTATATTTTTCAATCAACTATGAAGTCTTCTAACTATTTTCAATGTTATTATTTTGTTTCACCTTTGTGTTTTGACAATTAAAGAATACTTTTATTTGGTAGTCAATTAAAAAACTTAAAATCCTTCGCAGTGTATCCTCGATATGTTAGCTTTATTTCCTAAAAAACCTTTTATGACCAAAAATATTTTCCCTGTTGACTTATTAATGTGTTACGAGTATGGCCATTTTTATCTTGAACTCTCCATCCTTTTAATGCCTTTTCGATTTCGAGGTTTTAAAACGTATATACAAAATATTATTATTTTTCGCTTTGGTTAAAGGCCTGGGTTAAACCTTAACAAAATTAACTTTCAGAATTATTGTTAGTTAAAAAACAATGTTTCACTAAAGTTCACTAAAAAAACTGAAAGCTGAGTGAATATAGTTTCGAATCAATGTATGTACAAACAAAAGAATAAAACATTTTCTGTAGAATAAATTCAAGAGAAAAATTACTGAAACATTGGACTTGCTATAAAATAGCGGGTGTACTGAGAAGTTCGAGAACAGCTGATATGAATACTAGGATGGTCTTTATTTTTAAAGTTGGAGTAATTTTACTCGACGCCCCTACAATTAGTTCCATCATGCAAATAAATGATTTTTGCAAAATTTTGGCTCAATCTACTAATATTAACCTTGCGCCGCAGGGAGTCAAAAACCCCTGTTGCGAGGCAATTGGCAGACAGTGTCGAGCGTAGCTGCGTGGAGAGGAAGAACGGATGAAAATGTCTATCATTCTTAAATTGATTTAAAGTCAATATTTGAATCTGTGTACAAAATTAAAGTTTAGAATTGTTAAGATTACTTTGCGGAATGCAGAAAAAGATGAGCATTTTTAGGGTATGGAAAGCTGGGAACTTCTTCGAATTCACTCTTATATCTTCCATGACGTAGGTTTTATTTTACAGAAGCCAAAAAAAATGCTGACTGATAATGAAGATTTTATGAATCTGATGATTTTAGAAAAAAATTTTAACTAATAGATGGATGATTAAGAATACTTTCTTAGCCAGAGAGGATCTTCCTCTTCATGGAATCAATTGAAAGCCTAGAAAACTATTTGAGGGATTACAAATGAATCGCCAGTTTGAAAAACGGAATAAGCCCAAAAATTGGCAAATCGACTTTTTTTTGCTCAAAAAAAAATTCTCCAAGCTTTTCTCTACACATCAGTATGGAAAGAAGGAAAAAATAACTACCCCCTCTAGGCAGCAGATATAGCTCCTTGTGAATTTGGCGAAATCGATGTCCATTTATTTTTATTAAATTTGAAATGTAAGTTAATTTGTCTTTCATAATCGTTTGTACTGTAAACTAAGCCAAAATAAAACGTGTTTTTAAATTAAAAAGAGTTTCCCCCTTTTTTTTGTCCAGTGAACGTTTGAGTCTATTGATATTCACTTATTCCATTGATAGTGCCTTAATGTCTCCAGTTTCATTATAATTTTCATCTTTTTATTTTTCACTTTTGTGTTGTGAACTAAGCAGAACTATAGTTTACTTTTTGATTAAGTAATTTTTAAGATTTTTTGTCAGCTGCTGAAGTTTCATAAATTTGAAAAAGAGAATAAGTACATCAACTTTTTTCAACTTTAAACTGTACTTTTGAATATCCTACTTAATTTTTTTTCGATGATTGTTTTGTATTATAAAAAGGTCCTGAATTTTCAGTAAAAATTTGATCGTTATACAAAGAAAATTCCATTACTAATACAGTTTTTTTTTTAAATGTTTCTCAAAACTTGGTTTTTGGTGTTATTCTCTTTTTAAATTGAGGATTCAACTACAAAAAGTTATTTTACAATTTTATCATGTTTCTTCGCAAAATTAGAACTAGAAAAAAGCAAACTAGAACTAGAAGAAAAATAGCAAAATCAATAAATCTTGTTCTAATCTTGTTAAATCTAATTTATAGTTACACCCTGGGCACTATAAGTGGAGTGGAGCTATGTTGTGTTTCATTCAGTTTGTAAAATGTTTGTACTCACCTGTAAAGATTATTGTCACAATACTGCAAGCTTCCTTATTGGAGTCGGGGTTGTTTAGTTCGATAGGTTAGAGAAATCCGCGTGTCATAGGAAAGGTGAGTATATCTATTATTCAGTGTTAAACTTTTAGTTGGTGTAAAGTAATTAATTAGTTTAATTTTTTAAGTGATTTTGTTAAAATAATTTTTCAAATCTAAGATAAAAGGTATACTACAGTGCATTAAGGAAAATATTAGCGATTGGTGGGAACTTTTTTAAAAAGCATAAATTTCAATGCTCCTGCGGCACGTGTTATTATTTGCCGAATAAATTCCAATTTTGCATACATTATTTTTTCTATTGTGACACAAAACCAGGGGGCGTCCCTAATTGAATCCCAAAAAATAGCTTCACCACACGAATAAGAACTATCCTAATGAGTACAAAATACAGCTTTTAACAACACTAAGATCTAAATCCCCTTACGAAAAAACTGATTTTTCAGCAGATTTTAATTGGATTTATCGGAATGGCCGTTAGCTAAAAATATTCCGTTGTTGTTTCGCTTTGGACTGAATATATTTTTCTGCTTAAACCAGAAAAATTAAAATCCTTAGATAGACTAACTTATTGTCGGTCATGTTTGTTAGATTTTCTCCAAATCTTATTTAAGTTTTATTGAGTTATTGTAGTTTTCATTAGAAAATCCGAAAGTATGTACAGATGCTAAATGATGATAAGTAGATTGATGAGGATGAGGTAAAAGATATTAAAGATGATAATAAGGAATATGAAGAAAATGGTGATGAAGAGAATTGTGGTGGTAAGGATAAAATTAGTGATAAAGAAAATAACCCAACGAAACTCAAAAAAGGCATTACTCGGTCAGTATTTGCTGTAGGAGTAAAAATGTTTTTCCAAACTATGTTAGTATACTACTATTAATAAATATAATTTAAAATAATTTTTAAAAGTCACATATAAATTTATTTAGGCTAAAAACATGATTTTTAACTTCAGTAAACATTTTTGTATTTGAAAGTGTGCATCTTAAAACGAACAGTTTTGAAACAAGTGAGTGGACACCCTGTATATAACCTGTGTATATAAAGTACATCGCTGTGTGTCGCACTAGTTTATGGTTCATTCCAGCTTCGTATCCTGGTTGTTCCAGAATTTTGTTATCCCACGTTATTTTTGTGTGAGGAAATGTTTACACCCCAGATGTTTTCAAGGACACAGTATCAGTTTCCGCAGTTATATCTCGGTCAGCGGATTTTGTTATTTATTGCGAAGGCGTTTTTCTCCTGTCATTTTCATCCTCTCATGAGAAGAATATCGATCGCTGTTTTAAAAGCCCCTCATTTTTGGGGAAGGAAAGTTCTCTTTCGGAATGAATTCGGATTGGACAGATTCCGATAGCAAAAACAAACAAGTTGTTTTGTCACGAGTTGGAGTTAAAACCTCGTGACATTCCCCGCGTTTAAATTTATTTTTTTTCTTTTTGAAAGCTCAGAAAAGGTTTAATACTTTTGTCGGTGCAACTGGATTGTCAAACGCTTGGAAAAATAGAATGTTAACGAGGATAAGGTTTGTTAGGGAAACGGAAGAAATATTCAGTAGGTATATATTCAAAAGGAATGTAAAGATAGTTAAAGAGAGAATCTTGGCAAATGAATACAATATCTTTGCTATGTGAATATAACGTGTTGCAGTTTTAAAAAATCATCACAATTTAACAAAAATAGTTTTGATAATATTTCAATTAAGGGTCATTAAGACTATAAATTATAAATTGTGTTTTTAAATAATATTATAAAAAAAGGAAGTTCAAATGTATAAAAAGAAGTGCGTTTATTAAAGGAAGAAATTCAATAAGAAGTAAAAGTAGGTAGAGTATGTTTAGTGCTGTTTAAAGTAAAACAAGACGAAAAATAAATAATGCACTTAAATTTGTTTTTAGCTTGCTCAAAGCTGGTTAAATAGGAGATGTTTAAGAAACCTTAATTTAGTTTCCCGACTAAAAATGTGATTCAAAGTAATTGGGTTAAAATTCCCTATGTAAACAAAGAAGACACTATTTAAAAGTTAATTTTATAAACCAAGAAGTTTCGGGACCAGTGAAAAAGCTCAAAATAAATGTAAAAAAGTGAAGCATTTTCAATAATATGAAGTTTGCTACCGTAGATAATCTTCAAAGAATCTTTTGAAAGACGTAGAACAAGTAAACAAAAAAATGTCTGACCATTATCTGAAAGTTTTAATTAAAGAGATACTTGACCGTTTGTATGTATTTTCAGACTTATATGCCAAGTCACGTTTCATAGGGGATGTGCATTTAACATTTCTTAAATAAACTCTTTCACACTTTATCTGAGAGTAGCAGAGTTTCAAAGAATGTTTCTGGTGTAACTTTATATCTTGCCTCAACCAAATTACTCTCGCTTTATCCCAAATTTCAAAGAGAATTTAAATAAACTCAAATTAGGCGAGCGGTTCATGTCAAATGGAATCTTTTTATTTAAGTTTACAACAAACGGATGTTGATGTGTTGCTAAAAAGATACACAGGAAAGAAAGATATTTCTATGTCTGGATAACCTTTTCTGACCATGGGAAGAAAAGAAATTAAAACTTTCTTACATACAAAAACTATAAACTCCTATTGCATTTTCAGCTTCAAAAGTTATTGAATTTGGTAATGTAGAAGATAAAAAAGGACTTACCTATGTGTTTTCGAGTTCATCTCAGAAACTATTATCTTCAATGTGATAAAAATGTTTCACACTCAGAAATATCTCAACACTGAAATATGTATTATAAATTGGCATTACTTTGTATGATAAAAACTTTGCTAAAATACGATCCAACGTATATATTGAGAGAATTTTTTTACACGGCAAGTATAAAATAATAAATTTTATTTTAACTTGCATACAATAAGTAATAAAAAAGTTCAGTTTTACCAAAAAGGATAAATTAAATTTAGAATAGGTACTAGCTTAAAATATTTGTTTTTTAATAATATTATCATACATAGTATGTTTGATTGATGATATATACTATATTTAATATGTAATCCTCTAAAATGAAAATTTGATATCGTAACTGTACACATGATAAAACCCCAAAATATCCTTTTCGATAGGAAGCTTGGAAATATTGCATAGAATATTTTTGAAAGGTGAAATATTTTCTCGGATACTATAGTATAGTATAACATAGTCGGGGGTTTTAAAGTTAAGGTTTATGGATTAGATTTTGTAATGTACCCTGTAAAAATATTTATATTTTTAAAATTCATTCAAGAAAAATTAAATAATATGATAAAATTTTGCTTCTTTTAAAGATTATTTCTCTAACTACTGAAATGATACTGGGGTGAGGAATGATATCAGTTATAGAGACAAACAATTATTAAAGCAACAGGGTATTATGCTTCTTAAATACATGTAATGCACCGGAAATAGTTATAGTATAGTATGTTCAAATTAGTTTTCCTTTTACACAATAATACCACTCTTCTAAAAAAAACTATCACACTTTTAAGACATTGAGACTATAGTTTTCATTTAAAAATTTCGTTAAAATCGTTCATTTCAAAACTAGTACAATCATTTTTACCTAGATGTGTAAATGCACTATTGGGAAGAATTGATAATTATTTCAGACTTAGATGCGTCTGAAAGAAATAAAAAAAATGGAAAAGTAGGTGTCACATTTACGCTATTGACATAAAAGGTCTTAATTAACCATTAATTACTCACTTCTTATTTTTTTGTGAATAAGAATGCGTTATCACAGAAAATCTTCCTTGGCAGAAATTATTTTATGGATACTTACAGTGATTTGATTAGACTGGAATGTTAATCTAAAAATAATTAAGATTTTCCAATTATTGAGCTGATGAGAATAAAAGTGGTGTTAGCTCAAAAACTTAATTAGCTATAGATTTGGATTTAATTGAATTATCCTGTTTTGAGTGGTGGGTTCATCAGTCAACAGAGTAATAAAGTGTCTGTAAGAGCAGCCTGAAAAGTATTTACTTTATCAAAACAGTAATAGGACACCATTGCGAAATCCTCTAATCAATTAAAACTGAACTGGGATAACTTATGCCACTTTTATTCCAATAAGAGAATTGTGAAATAAAATATAGGTTTATTACTAAACATTTATTTGAATTATAAGGTAATTTACAGAAATAATTAAAAAGACTACCCAAAATTAATATTGAAAATCTCATGGTAAACACAATTTTTTTTACCTAAGTTCTAAACTTACGATGAATTAGAAAAACATCGCTCTGGTAAGGTTTGGACTGACATGACTTTTACACTGCGCCACTACAAGCCCTCGGGCAACGATTATAACAGTTAACAAAGTTACTAACAATAAAACCAACCATTTTTCAAATTTTATCCCCTTTTGAGGCCGATTTTCTAAGGAAAAAAGTTCTTTAAATTATCCCAAAGTTTTCAGAAATCATCATAATAAGTCAACTATTTCAGCTTAGCAAATCATCCCCCAGAGGGTTTAAACAAAACAAAAAGGCAATAGAGCGAAGACAATAATTATATTAAGTTAAATATAATTTTAATTCCTGTTTTGTTCATCCTTATGGGTCCTCAATCCTTACGGGTAAAGACATGGGTGCAACAAACGTGCCAAAGTTAGGTTAACTATTTCAACTCTTGCCAAAGAATAACACAGTCTATGAGATTCAAATTTCAAAACTATCTTTATTCAATATCTGTCTACTCTGAAGGCACCCATTCTGTCTACAAAGATAACTCATTAAGCTGAGTGTTCATTTCTTGAGCTAATTTCTAAGAAACAAAGGTGACCGCCGATTGACGATCGATTTGACTGGAGCGAGTCTAACATCGATTCTCTGTCGTTAACTCGTCCATTATAAGTATCCAATGTGGAATGTATAAAGATTTAATTTTCTATCTATTAAGCTTTAGGGAAAACAGGTCGTATTCAAAAAGAAACCACGAAGATTAAAGGTTTTATTTTGTGGGAGGAAATCTACGACTCACTTGAGGGAAATAAATGAAATTGAGGATTGTGTGTTTTCCATTTAGGTCACTTAAGAAAAGGAATGCTTCCAAACTTCTTTTAAAGAGAGTGACCGAAAGATTTTATTTTGGAATTGAATTTATGCTGTCCTCCGAATTGAGATCTTGTAATCCTGAAATAGTTTATATGCATAGCATACACAAAATCGAATCTGGGACTCACATCTAGGGGGGCGAGGTCTCAAAAACGTTTGTATTGCCATGAATTTTTAAATTTTAAAGGTGTAAGGTGTAGCAAGTTGTGTTTTTAAGGGGTGTAACTTCGATTTAATTTAATCGTTTATATAATAGCTACCAACATAATTTTTTTAATTCTTAATGACATTAAATTAATTTTAGAATATTACTTGTGTTTTATTCTTAATATGACTTTGATAAACATAATTAAAATACGAGTATTGCATCTATTAATTCAGAAAAGTGTCTCAAAGTTACGCTGATTAAGTGAAATGAAAGAACAACTTTTTTCTACATTCAGTGAGAGATTCAGATATGCATTCAACGTTAGTAGCAGGATATCAGTTTTAAAGTAACTCTTTCAAAACACTTAAATACGGGAAGTGTTAACAGCAAAAAATTCAAGACCCGTTTAATTAATTTCAGCAATAGTTTTTAACTTTAGAAATAAGTTGAGTTGGTGCACGAAATGAAAATGTTTTGAAACTACCTTAATCATTTGATAAAAAATTATTTCACACAATTTTAATAAATATTTCTGAAAATTAATCTTAAATATAAATATTAGACCGATAAATTACCAAAAAGAACTTCAATCTGGTGAGAAAATTATTTGGTAATTAATTACAAGCCAACTTTTTCATCCCTGATAGTGTTAAATTTCAGGAGTTCTTTTTCAAGATTAATTAAAAAGCAAAGATTCCTTTATGCTGCATCTCTCTCAGTAAAGGTAATCTTCATGGGGTTGAGTATACATATTTTAAGCATAGAGATAGATGTTTGACGGAAGAGAATTGCTTGCCTAGGCCCAATAAAGCATTGTAACAACCACATCTCAAGGGGTTATTTTTTATAATACTTTCATCTTTAAATAAAAATGCGTATAAAAGATGGTAGATCCCTTGATACATTTTTCACAACAGTTAAGTTATTCGTTGTTAAACTATTTTTGGCTTTGAAAAAAGATAGCGAGAGTGTCTTGTTCACTGAAGTTCAAGTGATGAAAGGATTGACTGTTTCAAAAATTTTGCAATTATAATGTTATTTTATCATTATCATAATTATTTAAATAATAAATTTTCAACAAGGTTTTGATTCCTGTGATATGAAGTTTTTTTTATTTGTAGCATTTATCTCAACTAAAAAGACAAAACAACAACTAATAGAATCTTTAACAACAACTGTGAACCTGATTGAAAAAAAAAACACGTATATTTCATCGATATTCGTTATAATGGGTCAAAAAAATGTAGATGTAGGGTTCTTTATATCCACAATTCAATTTATAAACTAACGGTATTTTTTATAACAAAAATAGGAACTAATTCGTTTTATTTTCGACATAAAACAAAACTGTTCGTTCCAAAAGACGTCTCTCAGCAATTCTTCAACCCCATATTAGGCATTTTATTACTTGACGTAGCTCCAAACAAATCCCGACCCCCTCTCTAGAAAATCTCGCAGAGGGAGAAATGACTTTCTTTCCCCTACTTTAGAATCTTACCCCATTTCCCAAGTTATTTCCCCAGCTTAGCCGAAGAAACCTGTCTACAGTCGTACAGGCCGATGTCAATAAAGGAAGTAGGCATTGAGACATTCAAATCGATTTCATATGCTGTGGAAGAGAAAAAGAAAAAGCCAAGAAACTTCCGGGGGGAGTATAAACTGGAAACTTTTCCTAAGTACCGGAATCCCGTCTATTGATGATTTCACTTAAAATTCCGTTGCAGGAAGTTGAAGAAGGCCGTTTTCTGTCAGCGAATCGCAATAAAGTCCTCAGAGTATTATCTTTATTTAAGGCTTGGGGCACTCCCGGAATTCATCTTTATGCTTCTCTGCTTGACCTTGAGACTTCGCTGAGGTTTGACCGTCCCTATGTTTACTGTCGAAGAACGGCGGTTTTAAAGTTGAATTTGAACTCGCATATCATTTGTAATTGAAGTTGTCTGAAGCATTTTCAGAGAAGAGTTTTTGCGTCTAAAAGATTTTTATTTTTCTCTTTTATTTGCAATGATATTTTTTATCAATTTAAATATCGCACTCATAAATGCAAAAGAAAATTATTATTACTTACAATGATTTATAACAGAACATTTATTCGCACATTTATGCATTACATACTCAGAAACCCACACAAGTACCATTTCTATATTAATATATCTTGCTATGAAATCATACATATAGTCCGAATTTGAATTAAGTTAGGGTTAAGTGTTTCTCTATATTTATTATAAAGGAAATGTTCAAGAAAAGCATACATTTGCGTACATTATTTGTTAGTCTTTTTGGTATGTAATAATAATTATTTTTTTGCATTTATGAGTGCGATATTTAAGTTAATAAAAATTTCATTGTTAATAAAAAGTATAACACGGAAAATAGAGAGTTTTCTAACAATCAAGACAGGTTGAAAAAATTTGTAAAATAGAACAAGTTAAGGGGATTAATGGGAAAATATCACTTTAGAAAACTTAATCATAACAAGTTACTTTATAGTTAGTGTGAGTCTTCAATTTTAAGATGACAAATTTCCAATTTGTAGTCATAAATATTTTATAGTCAACACTGTCATGTAATCATATTACAAGTAGGATACACCATCACATTCCAGGTTGCAAATAGGTTTATGAATATTCAAACAAACTTTAAGTATTTTATTTAAGAATTTTCAATCTAATATAGTAATACTATTTTTTTTGGGTTCTGAACAAAATTTCACCATACACCATAAGATCAAAAAGCACCTTTTCCTAATCGTCTCTGAAGGCTTCGTTTGGTCTTTGATGACTAATCGTAACACGAATATACTATTATGCTTTATACCTCTAAATATATCCACAATATATCCCCTAAGTACTATGACTTAACTCTTTAGATAGTAACATTTACTTTCTGATCAATTTTATTTCTTCAATTTGAAAAGTGTTCTATTTTCGATGAATGCTCTCGTTTATCCTAAGTGATTTCAATACGAATAAGCGAGGCAGTTACTAAATTTAGAATGAATAACTTCAAATTATAAACATTGGTCTTAAATTTCATCGGTGTCATCCTTAGTTATATTGCTTTCAGTAGTGAAGAAATGCCAACCCTAGTGAAAGTGATGCAACTCATTTCTATTCCATTTTCAAGTGATATTTATCCAAGCTCACTTCCTCGAAACTGAACTGGGAAGTGAGCTAAGTTTGATAGAGTTTCATACGATATCTTTGTTTACACCCTATCTCCTTTCACGGGAACTATCGCATTGCGTTTTTGTGTTCAGGATCTTAGAATAATTAAATTTTATAAATAGTAAACTCTTTTTCTTTTGTAAAATTTGTACAGTGAAATTTACGTTTCTTTAAACTTACATTTTTGGTTAGAAATATTAAATATTTTCCCGTTTCTTAAAATATTCTATAGCTGAAGTGAAGTTACTATTCTCTTTTAATAATGCTCTCAATTATTTAATCAGTAAAATTATTATTTTTTACTTCTACTCTTCTTAATTTGTTTTTAGCTTAATTTCTATACCTAAATTAGCTAAAAATTAAAAAATAAGGTTTAAAACTAAAAGTTGAATCAATTAGTTCTGTGAAAATAAACTTTTCAACATTGGATGAGTAAAATGTATATATAAACGCAGTGTTTTTAATGATTAAAAAGGATAGTGTTTTTTGTAATTGATTGGACAATTGGACATGTGACTGTCTTTTTTTTCTTTCTGACATGTTTTTTATTTCAAAAGTTCAAAGAAAAAAAACTTCATCCATTCCTTAAAAATCATTTTCTGAACAAAATAATTGAAGCATTACTTAACTAAAAATTACTTTTCAAATGAAATGCAGGAATAACTCAGGCGTAAATGTAAGATGAAAGAAACAAACATTTTGGCTATAACCATTAGGATTTACAGTTACAGATTAAACTGACAGACGCTATTCAGTTTTAAACCAAAAGGCATTCCACATAAAATCTTTCTTATTCTTATTCATGCTTTGGAATGTGGTTTGAAGTGATTCAGAAAAATCTTCGGAATTGTTTGACAATCATTTTCTCCTTTATCGTCATTTGTTCCTTACGGCAAGCAAAGTGGGTGCCAATCAAAATTAATTGCCTCCAATTCTAAGACCAAGTTTAATAAAGGCCAATTTTAAATAAAAGTTAACATATAAATAAAAGTTAACTTATAAATAAAAATAGTTATCCATTCATTTCAATATACTATAAGAATGCTATAAATTTTAATATATAAATAAAAAATATTAATTATAATATGTAAAGAAGAATATTAATTATGTAAAAAAGAGTAGTAAGAGGGATTGTTTCTTTAATTTTAAAAATAATATCTTAAATTTTTTTTCTAAATTGATATTTGTTATTTTATTTGATTGGTGCGGAAAAAGCTTTAAGAATGTTTTTTTTTCTAACATATAAAGTTTATAATCATTACATTAACGCTTTAAATTTAATTTTAAGATTTTATTTCAAGTTAAACCACTAACAGAATGATTATGAGCTTCTAACCAGTTCTTTGCTAACTAATATACCACAAAACCTGTTTACAACCACACTATTGAGACTACTAAACAATATTGTAACCGAGAGGCACGCCTTCATAGATTATAAGTTACCATCATTATAACAATTGCCGAAACTTTCTATTGTTATGGAGATAATTTATTGTTCAATAAATGTTTACTTTTTATTATTACAAGCAATACATTTCATATTAATTTTAAAGATATTTTTGTATAGAGTTACGTTCTAATGTCTTTCTATTCAGAGTAAAATGTATTCGTCCTGCCATTGGGCAAAAAAAAATTATTACAGTAATGCCGAACTTGCATATTCTCTTTTTGTTCATTGTCTTCAGATTTTACTATAATTTGGAATCCAACCTTCCACCTCCAAAAATCTTTCAACGTTTAATTATAACAAATAAAATTACAGAGGTATGCAAATTATAATACTAAACGTCGAACTTTAACACTTTACTTGATGCTTCTGCGTTTCATAACATTAGTTTACAAACAATTTAAAACAAGTTTTTGTAGGTCACGTATATTATTTAAACTAAGTTTTAAAAGTATAATGTAATTTGACTTTAATTTGACCACCCACAAGATTTGACTTTTATTATATTAGATGAATTCAAATTCAAAACTTTTTTAATGATTGATCGAAACTTGCATATCAAGTCTTTCGCCTTTCAGTCTAATAATTTACACACCTCCGTACATTGAAAATTTTCCCCTTTTTTCAAACAGGGTTTAAACTCTTCCACAAAAGACAATCTCCAATCCCCCGCTCATTGTTTCTATCCCTACTCCAAACGTTCGAAAGAAACCAAACAAACCTCCCCACACTCCCTCAAGCCAGGTTCTAATAAATATCTTCTTAAACGTTAAACGGGCGACGGTTAATTAAATCTTTCAGCGGCGTACGTGAAAGATCACAAAGAAAACTTTGTTCTTCCCTTTTTAGACGCTTTATTGGGATCTTTCGAAGCTCGGAAGCAGACTGTCGTTCTATCCAAAGAAATGTGGTTGACCGAACAGTCAACATGTTTCCCCTCAAATCTTTTGTGAGAACTTACCGAGCAGTTTCTTTGAATTACATTTTCCTTGTGATTTCATTCTGGCAGGGGGAGGAATTTAATAAATAAGGAACAATTTCCTTCTCATCCATTGAGAGAGAGGAGCCAGTGTCAGCTGAGGCGGAAGTCTTTCAACTGGGGTAGATACTTCGATCGGAAGCTATTGTTTATTTAAAAACCCTGTGTTTGATAATCTTCGCAACTGGGAGTAGAATAGGGAATGGGGAGGAACTATTTGAATTTATTAACATTCGATGATTTTGTACATTAAGTTAATGGAATGATTGTAGTGCAAATGTGAGGAGGAAAGGTAAATTTATTTCAGAACTGGAGTCAATAATTAAATAAATAATGGTTAATATATGCATCTAGCCTTTTTTTTTGGAGGGGGTGGGTAACTAGGAATATATTTAAAACTTATTTTTAAGAAGCGCTTTCAAGATTTATAAATTTAGCAGTCTGTGATTTCTAAGAAATAAAGAAAAGCGTTTTATACTATACTTAGGCGTGAATTTTTTTTTAAGGAGAGTGGTTTCTTTTGTCTTTTTAATATGAGTCAGAAAGATCTAATTTATCTATGAATAAGTTATTTTATGCGATTTTTTTCTTATCGACCTTTTTAACACTTAAAACAAGATGGATAAACCACACAAAAAGACATATTTTAATCTTAAAACTTCAGAAAATGCCACTGGATTAATAATTTTAAAGGCTTATATTCTAGAACTTATCTGTATGAAATTTAAATCCCAAAAATAAAATGTTTAAAGCATTTTTTAAATTTGTTGCTTATAGGTAAAATTTAATTTTTCACAATGAAAATTGAATCATGAAAATTTTATAAATTTAAGTTTAAAACTGTAACCATGTTCCGACATAAAATGACAATTTTTTATTGCATTACATAAAAACACAACAATATTTAAAATGTAATATTTTACTGACTTTTAATCATAACCCTCACAGTAGTTTTAATATTTATTTTTATAACAATAATTTGGTAGCTATTCCTAGTCGTCTAACAATATTTACTTCGTTCAAAATCACTGATCAGAAAACGACAACACACTCAACCTAAAAATAGCAATGACTCGACAAATTGCCTAGTTTTAGACAGCTCCACGAGAACATGCATCACAAAATCATCATTTGGATGGAAACTGGAAGGATGATCTCTTGAAACACATTGTTAGCAAACAAACATCCTCCGGTTTCACTCACTGTCCCGACGCATCCGACGCAAGGGAAATTTCAGACACAAAATCGCGTGAGACTCGACTTGTTCGGCAAATGCTCTTTACATGCATTTCCTGGCTTAAAAATAGATGGAAGGGCTCGAAACGAAATCTTTCCGAATGACGAAATATTGAATGAGAACCGACAGCACAAACTACCTATCAAATCTGCTTCTGCTCTCCCACTCAATTGGAAGCTAACGCAGGTAAACAGTTGGTGCATTGGGAGAAGAGTGGTATAAGTTATTTTCCCATTCGACAAAAAGAGGCGCTATGTGTTTGTTCATGGTTAATTTACACTGAAAAATGTTTTCTTAAAAAAAAGAACGGAAATTGCCCGGCAGCGTTGTTGCCTGATTACTTCCACCATTCGAGGAAACGGCCGTTTTTTCTTTTTCCTTCATATGATTTCAATGCGCTCAAAAAAATAAAATAAAAACTAATAATAATTATTGCTCTTGGTTGGACCTAATGGCGCAACCATTGGATTTGATTTCCCGCGTCTTAACTACCAGACCACATTATTTTATAATCGCTTGTACGAGAATTTTTATATTAAAACTTAGTCAAGTAAATGAAGGGAAAACAGTGCTATGAGTTAAGATTACTTTTATAGTTTTAAGGTTATCTGAAAATGTTAATTCCGTTTTCTTAATATAGATTTACAAAACAATAAAAAAATACTTTTTGGTAAATATAATTTTAATGATCTTTTTTATAAAATGTTTTTTTCTATTTCGATGGAAGTGAAAGTTAAAGAGTCATTCCATGAAAACAGGTAATCTGATGGTCAAATATAAAAACTTGTTTGGAGAGTCACATTAGATATTTATTGAAAGATAAAAAGTTAAACTTTATGTTTTTATTAAAAAAACGGAGTTTCTTTTTTCTGGAGTGGTAACACAACAGTTTAAAGATGGTGCCATGTGCAAGAATTTGAGTTAAGCTTTAGAACAAATTTCGACTGATTATTTTGAATAAACTGATATACTTGTAATATAGATTTTATAATTAAATCAACATTTTCATTAAACTTTGAGATATATAAGACTTCTCAATAGAGCTACACTAGGATAACTGAAACTATTGTTTTTGTGTCCCGTACGTGACACAAAAGATGATTTTTTTTTTAAATTAGGAGAAAAAAAGGCATTAGGAAAAAAGGAACTTAAAGCCCTAAACGAAACAACGATTTACGAAAACTTGTGTCATAAAATTCTTAAGTCTCAGGAGTAGAAGCCTTTTCGGTTATAAAATGGGTTTTTAAAAAAATATATAAATATTACCTTACACATGCTGTAACATTTATAAAAAGAAAGAAATCATACTCTTATTCCAAAAATTAAACAAATTTAGTTTTCACTTTTCTAACACTGAGTTAATATTTCACACAAAATCACATATAACACTTATTTTAAATCGTGAATTAAATTTGCAATGAAATGGCAAAGCACAAAAAAATCACTTGCTAGGAAAGTTTCCTTCTGTTGTTTTTAGCTTATTTTTGTGACAATGTGTTAATACAAAAAATATAATAAATCCAATACATTTTTAAGTTCTAAACATGGCCAAAATATATAATTGAATAAATTGAAATTAAATATTTTGCATTGTTAATAAAACCTATGCAATTACATATTATTTCAAGAAACACTATAAAAAGTTTGAAAGCATCCCGGAAACTTCTACATTGCATTTAATATGAAAAATAGTTACCAATTTATGGGTTTAAGTTATAGTAGTATACTCTTTTGAGTAATAAAAGACATAGAAGTCCAAATGTTTTAGAATATGGTTGTGAAAATAAAAAGCTTAAAGGAGAGAAATTAAGTGAGAAATAAAATATTGTATTTTATGAAGCAGAAATTGTATTTAAAATGTTATTAAAATAGTTTTAAAAATTATTATAATTTATAGAAAGTTTGACGTGTAATTTTAAAATTATAATCCCCAAATAAAATTTTGAAGATTCAAATTCATAACTAGAACCAATCGAATATTTTAAACAATTTTAAAATACTAAAAATAAGGAACCAATCAATGAATTTCCATTAGATTTGAAAAACGATGCTATTTAAGGATCAGTTTTCGTTCATATTCTCTGCCTTATCATAATGGCTTTTATGATCGTTTTCATTCAATTTTGTCGTGCATACAGTAGAAAATTCGTATCAGAACTTTATCAAAGTATGTATACGATTCGAGGGGTTTTCTGAGATAGGACTAGACCGAGACAGACATTACCATTCTAAATTAGTGTTCATTTGAAATGGGGAAGAATAATCGAAAGTAGTTTGTGATATTATGAGCTCGGTACTCTGATAAGCTGAAATAGATAAAAGAACCTGTGCAAATTCCATTGGGGTACTATATTTTTAACAAAGTTGAACGTGTTTGCTTTTGTCAACAAATAGTATTTTGCAATTTTTTTTATTCCATTTAGTCAAGAGGGTCCACTAAGCAAAGCTTTTAACTACCGCTTTACTGCAGTTCTTTGTATGGAGCTGTTATTTGCTCACATTTTATGATGGAAAACGAAGAAAATGTTGGCTTTATGAAGAGGAACGTTTACTATCTTTATTGATCGTTAGAACCCCTATTCTTTGTTAGAGATATTTACATGAGTCAATGACTAGAATACTTTTCGAGAATAACTGGAACATTTGCGTATAGATACCTCTTTTTCCACTCCATAGAGGAAACAAAAAAAATCTTTCTCATATCAGAAACGTAAATGTTAGATCTAAGATTAGGAGTATATAACAACACAGATCCCAAACTTATCCCAGTCGTGGTACCCCCAGGATTATTAAGTCTATCTCACGGTACCCTAAAGAAAAAAATTTCAAAGTCTGATACGACTTAAATTTAGTTTTGGTTTTAAAAATAGACTCGTGTCCAAAAATTAAGGATAGTTTATAATTTTAAGAATGACACGAATCTCCGTTCCACATCAATGTCATTCATGTCATGAAATTTTCTAGGAGTGAAAATATATGCCTCGAGTTCAAGTTACTCTTAAAATAGTTTAGGTGGGTAAGAGGACCTCCATTGATAATGGAATTCCAGACACATTTGGAACAGTAACATAAACGTCCATGTAAAAGGCATTAATCAAAATTTTTTCTGTTTTTTTCTAAAGAATATGATTTTCTTGATATCTCTGAATAGTTTTCAGTACGTTTAAAACCTGTAAATATTATTTTTCTGAATTATGTCTGGAACTCCATTATCAATGGAGGGCCTCTGTACCACCTCCTAAACTATTGTTAGGGTAATTTGATCTCAAGGCAAATATTTCCACTTCTGGAAGATTTTATTACCTGAATATCATTGATAAGGAACTGGCATTTGTGTCATTATTCTTAAAATTACAAACTATCCTTAATTTTTGGACTCGAGTGTATTATTGTATTTATATGGATATAAAATCTTTCATAGGTTACTTACTCATCACTTAAAAATGAGATCCCTGGTTTGTTACAGACGTTTAAAATTCCTTTGAATCCTGTATTAGACTCCTCACAGCTTACCTTCAGCTAGGCAACCTTCCTAGGGTGCCTCGGTACTCATTTCTGGAATTCTTGTTACTATACTAAGATGCAGTATAATCAGAGAATTGATTTCAGTATTGTTAAAAATATTCATTGAACAAGCCAAAATATTCTTGGGATAAGAAGTGTAATAATTTTATAAAACAGCGCATTTTTCAAAGCGATAATGTTATTTAGGGAATTTTATAAAACACGGTTTCAAAAAAAATCTTTAAAAATAGTACAAGAGTTATTTTACAAACACTGTTTCTAAAGTAACAGGTATTAGCAGGATTTAAAAAAATTTAGAGTTTAAAATATTTACATTTTGATTAAAATATTAATCTTTGTTTGGATACATTATCCTGCATAATTTTACAGAGAGAAAAACACTTTCCTGATAAAAATTAATTGAAAGTTATGCTTTTTATAAAAGCGTTTTACTGTGATATAACCTTTAAAACGAGTAAATGGAAGATAATTTACTCTTTTCCCGAAAAATAAAAAATAAGCAATTTATTGCTTTACTTCGACTTATTTCCTAAAGGAACAAAACAATTTTTCGGAAATACTTAGGATGAATTCAATTTTTATGGAAGATTAAAAGGATATCCAAGTGATCCATCATGTTCCTGATTACATAGTAATATACTTTTTGAAATACATCCATCTTAAACAAATGCCATCCTTATTGTAAATCTGTGGTTTTAGACATATTTCTTTTATGATCAGGTTAATAATCATTTACTTTTGACGGAAACACCTGCCTACTCCTCTTTTTCTTACAAGATGGTTGATAGGTTTATTTTTACTTATTAGTTTTTTTACTATGAAAGATTTAAGACTGTTGGTAAAGAGGTTATTTTTGTTCTTTTATGAATGCTATGAAAATGAATCAATTTAAGGAATAAAAGGGTATTAAATTAATCTGAAAACTTTGAGGTAAATATTATAGTAATACGATAGCTCCCTCCCAAAATAAAGAAATTTGCATAGATTATATATTTTTTGTTTCTAAAAGAAGCATTGAAAGCAATTAGTAAATATGTTGGAACTAGTCAAACTGTCAATTTTTTTTTATTCAGATTTATTTTTTATTATTATTTTTTTATAAAAAAATATTTCCTGAAAATTAAAGCAAATACCTATAAAACATTTTAGAAAATGTAACAATTTTTTGCAACAGTACTATAACAGTTCTTGATTCAAAACTAAAAAAAAAACCCTGAATATCTTTACACAAATTCAGAAGATCAGTCATTTTGTAAGTAATTTCAATGGTTAACTTAATAAAAAGGAATAGAAAATGTACTAACTTTCAACCGTAGAGCCTCCAATAATATAATTGCTAAAAAAAGAAAATTTTGAGAGGAATATATACGTTTTAAATGAATGTGGAAAAATACTACATAGAGACCTAATAAGGCAGCAATTTTGAATCATTTAAGTGATTCACATAGTTAATGAGAGTTCAATTTTTGAAAGTTATCAAGCAATTAGTGTAATATTAGGAAGAGTATTCCACATTCAAATTTTCTTACTAAGGTGAAACTAAACATTTTTGCAACAGCCTAATGTATTAAGTGAATTAATAATTACTTCCGTTTGATGTATACCATACAAATTTCATTAAAGTGCCTGTAAAAGTAAACTCATTACATTAGTATTCAATGCAGTAATACATTTTAAATTTTTCGCCAACAAAGCAAAAAAGGATGTGAAGTACACAGAGTACTAGAACAGAGAGTCCACGGCCATAGGCCATAATGGAAATCGAAAATCATGACATCTTGTTACAGGTTGGGAGAATTGTGGCGCTGGGATCGCACTAAACTCAGTAGCGTCTGGATCCAGTCTGAATCGTTCGCCGGCGGCCTATGGGAGATCGAAAACACCTTTCTGCGCATGCGCTGAGTTCTAATTTGGCGAGAGATTTAAGCGGCCCGGCATACGTTCCAGAATCTAGTGTGGCGCCCTCACATCAGTAACGCATTTGAAAATAGCCTCGTGGACCCTCTGTTAGGATATTTCTCTGTGGTGAAGTATCTATAAATATTTCATCATCATCATCATAATTCTTTTTACGCCAGTCTGGCGCATAAGACCTTGATAAATATTTCAACACTCTTAATACGACATTTTTAAAACTAAGTAAAAATTATTAAAATCCGAGTATGTCACATAGTCCAACTGTGATGGTTCCGAAATAAATTTACTCAAATTTAAAACACGAATATAATAATTTCTGAAAATATAGCAAGTACTCAAAAATGATACATCATGTGCTTATTTTCGAGTGAGTGCATGGTATGATCGGAGTGAGACGAGTGTAACTGTGACCATAAAATAACGTCCTTATAACGTTAAAAGTCGATTTAAAAAGTTGTGAAAGTTGAAAAGTCGAGGTACTTCTCAATTTCCAAAGATTTATAATTTTTAACATAAATTAAAAATAATTATAATTTGAGTGATGACTAATAAATTGTTTGAAACTGAGTCTGTCTGGTTATTATTGAGAGCATTGGGTTTTTATTTTTGAAACAAAAAGTTTCTTGTCAAAATGAAAACAGATTTACTCAGATTTTAAACTGCCATTTATCTTAGTGAAATAGGCTCTTAATTTATACTAATACTTTTAATGCGGAACAAACAAGTACATTTCCCCTTTCTTTTTCCAAGTGATATTTGAAACGTATCACTTTCAAAGAAGTAATATGCCTTCCACTCGTGAGTCTTGTTGGATAATGACTCTCTCTTCTTCTTATTTTTTTTCTTGTCTTCTTTTCACTTCTTGCTAGAGCAAACGGTCTTGGTAAAGCTGCTGATTGACACAAGCAATTTTGGGGGGATCTCGGATAACAAACGTCCTATTTTCAATACAGAGTCGATGATACTCTTGATATATGTCGAGGACGGTGTCTTGTACCCACACTTAAGACTCAGAATGATAGTCGGAAGTTTCCTTTGAAATTGGAGCCTTTAAGGGATTTAAATATTGATGCATCAAGTTGTCATTGGTTTCCAGCTTTGGACATTTAATCAATAGCATTTTTCTCAACACGTATCTGCAATGAAGATTTTACACAGCGTGAAATTTCGCTTTGATCAAGGATGAGACGTTTCATTTTCTTCCGCTTCGGTATTTCGTAACTTTTGAATAAATAATAAGGAATAAAAGAACCTAGTACTCAAGGTAAGAAATGTTTGTATTTCTGTATTATTTTTCAGCTGGATTCAAATGACTATTCTTTGGGGTTTATATTCAAACTCTAAGGTAAAAGCAAAAATCTTGAATAAAACGCTTTAATTTCTATGTCTTCATAATTAATATTTTCATTTCTGTTTCTGAGACAAGAAGTAAAATGAATGACATTTTTTAATATTCAGCGAGTATTATATTGAGTTAAGTAAGTATTTGATTGAAAAATTATATATTTCGTTGTGTGAGTTATCCTGCTCATTAAAAGTTTAATTTTCGCAATTATTCTTAAAGGCGGCTTTATATGCATCCGGCAAGTGCGGCGAGTGCGACTGCGACGGAAGATTTTTTCCTGCGAGTCGCCAACTAACCGGTCCGGCAGCTTTCTCTCTTGCGTGCGCTCGGGAGATTTTCATGGCTTCCTATTGGTCCTTCCCGACAGAGCAAAAAATAGGAAAGAAATTCGCAATCGCATGCGATTTTGCCGCACTTGCCGGATGCATATAAAGCCGCCTTAACTTTGAAATTTTTCGTAAATAAAGAACCTAAATGACTATTTTGTTAACTTCTAAAGTGATTTGTGACGTAGATTTTTGAGACGGGGACGATTATCGCACTTGATGAGATTTTTCTTTTTATCAAAAACAATATTGATTATATTAGGCTATATAACTATTTTGTTAGTTATTAGTTCTATTTATATTATTATTAATTCTATTTTTCGTATTCAACAATAAATTTGAATAGTTATGTATTTTTTGGTCAAGGATTTAAAAAGTATTTAATATTTACACTGTAGTTTAGAATGTTTTCCTGTTTAATTGCACAGCTTTAATTGAAACATGAAACTTTGTTTCCTTCACTGAGTTTCATTTAATTTAAATATAATAATCCATCTGTCACGGTATAAACTTTTAAATAAATGTTAAAATCACAGACTATTTATAATTTCTAAGATAAACTACAAACAGAAAACGCAACGCTAACAGAGCTACTGGAAACTTCAACAACGCATCGTCTTTCTTCTAAAAGACTCTATCAAGTCTTTGAAACAAATCTTACAAAAAAAAACAACAAAATTTCAGTCAAAATACCTCATTTATGTGAGCATTCCACGCAAATAAAATAAACACACCTGACCGAACTCTACTCAAATTCTACACGATCACTCTTGCGCAAATTTACTAGCGTCACTTAAAAGAGATGGGGGTTGAATTGATTCCAGGGAGTAGGTATTCTGAGTAGGTAGGTGGGAAGTAAGAAGAAACAGATTGCTTAATTACTAGTTTTCCAGGCGTTGGGTTAACATCTGCTTGTTTTTAAATGCAGTGCTCGGATTTCTCTTTGTGGTCAGTTTTCAACAAGACCCTTAATTAGGTCGTTAATAGTATGCATTTTTTCACAGCCTTCCTGTTCTTTGTTTAAAGACAGTTCTTGCGACAGTAAATTTGTTCACAATGAAACTGATTTCACCGGTGGAAAGTCAATTAAGTTTGTAAAGCGTGCCTGGTTTTTCGAATCTGTAGTATTGAATAAACTAAAATTTAATAAGATTTCTTGTTATCTTTGAATTTTATAACTAAGCCAATTAATCGCAAACGTAGTAATTAAAGTTTTTTAGATTCCCTTTGAGAAGGGTTTTTTGATCTTGAATTAAATTTGTTGATTATAAGCATATATATTCTGACACTAATTGAAAAAGAAAGTATTTTCAATTTGGATAAAACGTTTGGTATGAATTTTTTAGTGCTAAAGAAGAGATCCTTCAGCAAAACATATTTAATAGCTTATTTGGATGGTAATAATATTAAACATATCTATTAAGATTAAGATTATTTTTTACGAGAAAGCTATTTTTAAATTTAATTCATGCGACTGCACTTATCATGTAATAAAATGAAATTATAAAAAGGATACTTGCTTTTATATTATGTATTAATTACTTGATTTAAGCTTTTAAGTTTTAAAATACAAATTTATAATGCTTTTTTGAAAATGCAAAATTAAATTATACTTGGATCTTTAATAAATAGTAACATTAGTTTCATCTTACACGTTTATTAAAGGATTGCAAATATAAACTTCAATTTAAAATGAACTTAATAATTTTATTGCAATTCTATTGCGAAGATTCTAATTAGAAAATGTTTACTAGAGATATGTGTAAGTGTATTATCTGCATTTTATTCCAGGAATATATTTTTCAATCCATAAAATTTTCTATAGGAATGACTCAATAAAGACGTTTTACTTAAGTACAGATTACAGATAGATTTAGTTAAAGAAAGAGAAAATTGAAAACATGCAAAAAATGTACTATAAATTTTCTTTTTGAATAAGAAGGAATAAGGAATTTTATAAAACATTTTGTGCATGTAATTAGTTTTTAGCTATTCATATAGTTCATAAAATATACTTAATCATTAAAAATTCCCTCATACAATTAAATCAGCCACAATCTAAATCCAACAAAAATCTAAGCAATTTTTATTTGTTTAAAGTTAAAGCATTTTAACATAAAAATTTCTGATACTTCCTTCGAGTTCAAAGAAGAGAATCAATTATGTACGATTCAAAAAAATAGGAAAAAAAAAAGACTTTGAATTAAAAAATAAGTCGCTAAAGAATTAAATTTAAAGCACCTATTCAGTCACTTCCCCCTTTTCTTTTACTTTTCTGCAAAGCAGTTAATGGGTAATTGCTGGTTTTTTGTACTACGAGTGGAAATTTCCTGTATTTACTCTTATTTATTGTGTTTAACAATTGATCTCTATTTTGAGGAACCTTTAAGAAAAATGTTCTTTTCTACCAACATTAGCTGTTTTTCTGCCTAGCAATAAATCTAATATTTTATACTTATTCGTTTCTTAGGGTTTAAATGCATCTTTTATTATAATAAATGGTAGAAGAAAATTAATTTCTATTGTTTGTTGAGATTCAATACACTCATTGGAGAGTAATGACTCGGAATATTTATGTTTTCATTCGAAGAGGGTACTTATAATAGCAGAGAAACAAATAATTTTTTATAATGTTTACTTCTCCTGTAAAAAGTAGTTCCGCTTAAATTCATTAAAGACAATATAACGTCTTTTTTGCCCTTTATTTGAAAACTGTTCCCGTAAAAAGACTAGTCTCTTCCGTTACTTCCTCAAATAGTTAATAAACTAATTTCGAACCTTTTTTGAAAAAAAAATAAACAGAATTGTCGATAAGTTTTTAGTATTTACATTCATGTGCTTCAAATTGGGGGGGGGGGGAGAAAGTGTTGTTCAATAAATTGAAAAAAAGTAAAAAGATTGCTGATGTAAAACACTTCTTACTTAGATGAAAATACACGCAATGTATGAAAATAAATGTTTATTGGATTATAACGCTTAAGAAGTTTTGTTCGGCATGGTTTCACATAAAAAAACCAGTTTTATAACTTAAATATGGTAGTCTCTGTCTTTTTTTGAAGATTTAATGCACATGACGTGAGCTTTTCAAACTTTTTTTAAAGAGGTACTAATATATATATACAGGAACTTATTCCCGTTTTCTGTCATGGTTTTTAATGTTTATGACATTGCAGGCTGGCGTAACCATTAAGTATGTCTAAGCCACATAACAACATTATGTCACAACTAATATGGCTCCTGTAAGTTTTAATGTGAAGGGATTGCATTAATTTGATAAATAGTGCTTGTAATGAAGAGATACGTGAAGCTTTAGAACTAATACTTTTGGTTAATTTCTTCATGTACACTTGTTAAAAGAAATTTATACTTTTAGGTTCAGGTGTACTTAAATTGTACCACAAACCTGCGATATTAAACATTTAATGCTCATAGAACAAAATGGATAAAAAGTTTTATAAGAACATATGATTACTATAATTTAGTATAGGGAGAAAAACTATTTCAAATGGTATTTTTAAATGAATGAGTTAACTTTTGTTCAGTTAAAAGAAAATTGAATTTCAAGACCTTACAACACTGCTCCACTTTTATCATTAATTACTACAAAGAAATTCTAAAAAAAACCCTTGCTTTTTTCAGGATTTTTCTATTTTACGATTCTAAAAACGCTACTGAAGTAACACAAGAGATAGGTATCTTTAAACTTGATAGAGAATACGGGGAAAAAACTTCGATCAGGAAGGAAAGAAGATTTTATCGAATCTCAAAACTTCTTCACTTTTCGCTGACATTCATAAATAAATCATTTCTTTATAATAGACAATATTTCATTGAGATGCTGCGAAATCTCTCATGAAATAGAACCCGTGTCATATAAATTTCCAGCGCAGATAGAAAGGGGGGCTAAATTGAGGAGAAAACAACTATAAAGAATACTGAAGGCACTCGGAAGCCTAGTCAGTTTTATTTTTGACAGGATTTCGCAAGAAAGACATGAATTTATTGACTGTGAATTTATTCCGTCCGTGTTTGATTTTCAGCTAAATGAACAAACCTGAGAAAAGCTTTAAAAAAACCGTTTTGTACACAGATATTCTTAGAAAATTACTCTGCGTAAAAATTGGTTTTTATATTGCAAAGAATACTAAAAAATTAATTAAGAATTATGTTACGAGAATTTCCTTGTTCAATAGAATTCTTAATTTACATCAATTTTTTTCAAACAAAAAATATGTTTTAAGTTAAAATTTTAAAAATAAACCACAGCCTAAGTGCAGATAATCAAGTTTTCTCTTCTTACTTTCATTTTTAAAAAAATAATCAGTTGTATTATATGTTGTTAAGTAATTAAAGGTTTCGGTGATTCTTAAATTATATTTTCTTTCTCTCTAACTCAAAAGTCCCATGCTTATCATATAGAAACATGTTAGTATTAAAAAATATGTTTATTAGTATGTGGCCCTAGGTACAAAGTAAGCAATTTTATACAAAATGTCTTAATATGATAAAACCACATGGAGTTGGAACTTCTTTAATGTCCCATTTAGTTATGACTAAAATATAAAGAAAAGTATTCGACAGATTTTTATAAAATAATTATAAAAGAGCAAACTTCGAAACGTAATTTTATATCTAAGGTAAACTATTTTTACCAAAAACTAGCCTCAACTTTCTCTCTTTATATTTTTATTTTTTTATTTTTAGTAGTTTAAATCAGTGGAGAAATTTCCGAAAATAGTAAATTTAGTTTGTTTTCCATCAGTTTATTAAAGCGTAAATCGGATTACATTTATACCTATACTTATGTTAAATTTATGAAGGTATGTATTTTTTGTTTGAATCCTGTATAAAACCCTTCACATATTAAATGAATGTGGAAATAGTTTTCAGAACAATAAATTCAGTTCCTTTTAGTCATTAAAAAATATAAGTATAATAAATTATAACAGTCATTATCTACAATTATTCTGTTTAATTTACATTCATTTAACAGGCAAAAATATATATTAGTGTATAAAATTTTACTTCTGACTAAATTTATTAGTGATTCGCATGTAAAAAATTCCTTTAAACAAATATAAGAGGAAATTATTTTTATAGTGCTATACCTAGGTACAAAAATGTGCTTTTAATTATTTTGGTTTGGTTGAATTACTAAAAAATTATTAATTCATTACAATGCTTTTACCCATAACGATTCTCAAAATGATAAAAACAGAAGTTAATTAGAAAAATCGCTCAAGGAAACACATTAAAGAAAAACATACACGCTCGATTTAAATGTTTTCAAAATATATAAAATGCAATAACTGCTTCGCATGAACACTCCTTAATGAAAAAAATTCTCCATCGCGCTTTACTAATACTTTAACATCTTTTCTAAACACCTCCTTCAACTCTCAAAGGCTCACGAAAAGAAATTATAAGAAAGTCTCACAAATATTTCCCTCCGCAGCAGAAAAATACCTAAGAAATGAAGGCAGCCACTTTCTTTTCTTATAATTTGTTTTATAATCTCTTTGAGGTACTATCACGTTTAAGAATAGCGAAGCTTCGAAAGACTTGTTTAGATAATATTTGTGCCGCCTGGTACTTAAATTTGTCGGCGTGGAAGTATACTTTAATTATGTTCTTTTCACCGAAGCCATACAGGATGCATCATCATTCCATTTTTTTCTGATATTGAGAGCTTTTTCTATAGACGTCAATGTACATAATGAGAAAATGAAATGTTCAACAAAATGGAAAGTGAACTATAAGCTGGGAATACCTGCAATGCAATTTTCTGACATGAAGTTAGAAGGAAGAGAATTTATTGTGTAAGTGTTTAAAGTTATTTTCAGTAACGTGATTCTCTTTCCATAATGATGGATTTCATTCAACTTAGTTAAACATTGAAGCGGTTAAATAAAAACATGTCTTCTTTTCAAATTATTTATGGTTTAAAAAGCTCCACTTAGAGGGAATTTATAATTTTAATAGTGATTTGTAATGGTAATTTTACAAATCACCATCCAGAAAATTATTTTACCTTACAATAAATTAACTTAAGTTTTCAGCATTTGGTCTTAGGCCTTACCGTACACATTGATATTTTCCATCAATATCCATTTAAAACAATTTAAAGCACTTATAACAGAGAAATAAGGTATTTTTGAATGTTTTAAAACTATTTTGTATTAAAATTACGGTGCACTTACCGCATTTTTGAAAGCACACGATTTTTAAAATATTACATAGATATTTTTTGTATGTGCTTTACGATCATAAATCCTTTAATATTGGATTAAAATCTTGAATTTTAGATTTTACGAAAATAGGAATAACTTTTGGGACCTTACTACACTAAATTAAAGATTTATCTCGAGCATTGTCTTTTGCCTCTAACGATTTTTTTCTAAAACTAAAACTATAAAAAATGTAAGAGATTTTTTCTGAGAATTCCTTCCCCTTGTATTTGTTCAAGACTAATTTAAGTTAACTCATTTAAATATATTTCTATGTAACTACTTTGGATGAATAAGTGAAAAGTTGGAAATTATGTTCCATAGAAATTATACTACACAGCATAAAAAGTTAAGATTTCTTACTTCTATGAATACCTTAAGTACAATCTGCTCAAAAAAATTCTATTCACTATTTTATTTAAACTAATATCAGTAAATTGAGGAATATTTATCATACTTTTTTTGTTATTTTTCTCTTTTATTAATCAGCATATAAGTATGAAAATAATATCCCGCTCATAAAAATTTTCCACTTTTACCTAAAACACTTATTTCATTCAGTTTGAATAATTAATTTTATTTATGAGTAAATAAAATTCCGTTACGCACTTTTCAATATTGCATTACAAAACAAACGAAAAACTTAGCCTAACACTCACTTTATAAGATTTGATTCAATAATGAAAAAGTAAAAAGTAAATGTTAATAATGTAGCATTCTTATTTTTTTCTCCGTAGCTAAAATTGATGGTATTAAAAAACTGACTTAACCAAGCTGTTTGAAGAAAAGTTAATTGATTTTCACCCCAAGTCCCAAAGAAAATTAAAAATCTTCAAAACAGAGTGGATGAAAATATTAACCTCCGTCAAATTTTAAATTCCCTGAGTATAAATACAAAAAAGGAAACAGGTCAAAACTAAAATATGAAAAAAGAAAGAAAGATAGTAGGTTTGTGTAATGAGCGCATAGTTTTTGATGTTAAAAATGGTAGTGTGAAAGAATTTTCTCATCAAAGTTAGGGTATGATAAGATAGAAAAGTTGAAGTAGAAATGGTTCTCCAAAGACTGCGGATGGATTAATAAGAGGTAAAGTGCTTACACAATTTAAAGTGTATTGAAACAAGAACGTTTAAAAATAAATTAGCAAATAGTTTCAGCAAGATTCTGTTTCACTTTTAAAACATAATGGGAAATGTGGTGTTTATTTGCAATAAAGGTACTTGAAGTAGAAATTTAATGTTAAACAATGTTATTAAATACTGGTAAACGTTTCATGTTTATTTTTAAATTATGTATCTGAAAAACCCTTCATTTTAACTGGTGGTTAACTAATTCAGTGGTTTAAAATGCACTAGACATCTATAATTGAGGTGTTTGTAGTAACAATGATCTAACACCAATGTAAATCTGTTGGAGTTAGCACATTGTTGCTGCAAGCACCTCATATTATATTAATAAGATGCGATAAAAATATAAGACAAAATATATACCAAGTTAACACGGTATTATAAATTGATAGTATGAAAAAAATTAGTCTTAGAGAATTTTCAGCACTAGTTTATCTTTGGTCATAACTAAAAGGTAATTGGAAATCTATATCTGCGACGCCTATCTCAAATGGATGCTTACCACAAGTCCCTGTACTTAGCCAACATCCATTAAACATATTCAGGAGACAGTAGTGGAAATATGTTATCGTACCTATGCCATATAACGGGGATAAACTAATGCCGACAGTATCGGCTACGACACCATACTGAGGCAAGATTATCGATTAGGAGAGGATGGAGCAAACAACCGGATGATTGATTTCTTTGCCCTGTTGCAAATTGCTAAGCAGGCGCTGAAAGTGGCTTTTCTTGACCTATTGATAAACGTCTATTATCTGGCAGACACTGGAGAGTGGTCTACTGGAAACCATTTGCCACCTGTCTGAGATCGTGTTGCGGCCTCCGTCTGATGAAAGGCGGAAACGAGATGCCTCTTCCCCCAGTAACAAATATTTTCATTTTTTCGCCATAGAGGGATTTGGGATCTTGGTGTGTTGAAATGGACCAGTAGGAAAATTTTAGTGTTTTGTTTAGGTCTTAAAATTTTTTGAAATTTTCGAATTTTCGACAGAAGTATCATCTGTTCTTCATTTTCCCGAAGGCATGAAAAAGTTAGAAACGGCGAAACCCTAACAACAGTCAATGAAAGCCACGATAATGAATTTGACTTTGTTTTATTGCAACATACGTACACTTTACGTAATCTCTTAAACAATAATGTTCATAAAACAATTTATTTATTTACTTAGGTTTGCTTACTTGCATTATTTTAGGATACACTTGCATGGTTTAGGGTTACGTGCAAGGTTTTATGATTTACTGTTTGACTGGTGAGCTTGATTAGTGACATCACCTCTTGTCCTCAGTGGTTCTCTCTTATTCTGAACCTCTTTTATTTTAATAGATGTAATGAAAAAAAACCCCCAAGTCTTGGCAAAAATACGTAGTTCTAATTAGACGTGGCGTGATCTCTCAGTGGTGATTGATTAATATGGGGTAAAAGCCCAATATAATTAATACTAAAATTTCCATTAAACATGTTTAAAATCAGTTTATTTCAGACATTTTTCTAATTAAACTTTTGGATTTCCAGCAAAAAAAAATATTTTTTCTTACCGATGGGAGGGGAAATAAAGGGATAATACCTTAAAAGAAGTTGGAAATGTTTTCATATTTTATTGTTCTATACTATATTATTTTGTAAACAAAATATAGAGTTAAAAGAATCAGTGCGGTATTTTTCAATTTTCATGTTTATTTTATAAGCCTAAAAGATTTTAATTGAGTAGCGACATTAAAGTACTTTTAATCCAAATGTGACTTCAGAATGTTTCTTTTTTGCATTTTTAAGGAAATAGTAGAGAATACTTTCAGTTAAAATGTTTTCATTTATCATATAAATGAATAAAAAAGCTGAACTTTTTTTAAGTCTCTAAATTAGTTTTAATCTAGTTTTTGAATTTTTCCAAATGTCAAGTATTTTTGTAGTAGAGTGAAGATAAAAATTTAGTTCCTCTAGTAAAAAAAAGCATTTCTTCATAAAAGAAGAAGAATAAATTTTTGAAAAAGGAGAAAGAGGAAATTTCAGTTACATTAAATGAGGGTTTTGTACTCGTGATGAAGTACAAAATGAAAGTGAAATGCATTTCCCCTTTTGAAAACTATTTCTTCAGCTTATGAGCTGTTTTGAATTTCAGAAGCTTGAGTAGTTGCTTAATCATTTGGTAACCAAAGTTAATTTATAATACACAGGATATAAAATAATAAATAGTTAGAGGGAAAATCATCTTCAAAGCTTATTTAATTTAACTTTCAAAGAAAGAACACTTGAACAAACACCATTGAACAATACAGCATCTAATTGAAAGCCTTAATTTATTTATCTGTATTTTGTTATAGAAATTTGAAGTTAGAAATAAACATTTTAGTGTAGTTCTAGTTGGATTTCTTCTGATTAAGAAACTTCTTACTATGAGCAATAAATACAATCGATATACACCAACCATACACTAGTATACCAGCAATGGGAAATCCCTATGAAATAATAGCGGCTTTCTAAATCGTTTAATATCTGCCAAAGGGAAAGCACTTCGGAGAGAAGCCAAGCAAATGGAAAAGCTGGCCAAAACCACGTCTCGCCACGAGTTAGACTGAATGCCATCTATTCAACGCCTCGAATGGATCAGACCCAACGGAGCTAAGTGTCAATTACGAGAGTAGAGGCTGTAATCGAATTCTGACGGCTGCCTATTACGGAGATATTGAAATGCGCTAATTGATAGAAAACCGGCTGATCAAGAAATGGGGTTAAGAAGGAATCCAAAAGACTGGGACGGAATTCCATGGAGGAGGTCGAAAAAAATGGGGTATAAAGGGAGAAGGGAATTGGGGATCAGGATCAAAAGGAAAATCGTACGTATTTGATTATTTTCGCATTGTATTCAACCGAAATAATCATTATTAATCAACCTTACCAGATTGCATGTTTTCTCAATGATTTTCTTACATCAGCATTCTATGCAGAAACTGAAATTAGTAGTAAAATACTTTATATTGTTATCATTAGAAGCAGCGGTTCCTAAACTTTTTCAGTTGCTAAGTATTAGAGGAGGTTTTATATTTAGAGGAGCACAGTATGAAAACCGCTAATTTAAAGCAATGTTTTTCAAACTTTGAGTTGGTATTCAAAATAAAAGGTGATTCAAAAATATATTAATAGTTTATGAGACACTTATTTTGATAAAACAACTATAATTATCGACTTAAAAAATAATTATAAATGCAATCCCTTTTATTGAGTTGTATACTGTGCACTTGATAACTCAAAAAAGACCTTCAAAATTATTTAGAGGTACCTATCTAGTTTATAATGAGTCAAAATAATTTTTTTTTGAGGTATCAGCATTTTAAAAAAAGTAACTGAAGATTTACCTACACATTTTTCAATTTTTATCAAACTAGAGACTACTATGTTTTATTGATGTAACCTAGAAAATATGTTAAGAACATAATAATATTCTATTACCTTTGTAATTTTAAATTTACAAGTCTAGACGAATACCATAATCCATTTTAAAAAGTCATGCAAATGTTTGCATACATTGTATGAATTTCTGAAATGTGCAAAGCTTAAATAAAGGCAACCTGGTACTTTAGTTTGAATTCATTGGTAATAAATCACAAAGGGTTTTATACTGACTTTAGCCAGATGCTATTTGTGAGTATGATTTCTGTCTTTTACGTATTTTCTCGGTTTTAAAAATAAAAAAATATTTAACTGTTGAAAGGTTTTAGGCCACAAAAAATATAATTTTGAAAACTGTCGGGGAAAAAATAAGTTATCATACAAAAGGGTATCGCTTATTCTAACTTAGATGATAGTAATGCTCTTTTCCATTTTGTTGACACTGCTGTCTTCAAAATGCAAATAATATTCAAAGGAATACAATGCAGAAAATTTAAAATTCTATCTTTGAAAGGGTTTTGCAATGTAATGCTTTTTCTGAACTTGAGAGTTTGGAGAAGAAAGGATTGCGGGAAATTTATATAGGTGACTGAAAACGTGTTCTATTTTGACATTTCTAATGTAATTATTTTTTATTACTTAAGTAGTGTATCGAAAAATTCAGAGATTGATATCTAAAGCATTATTTACTTGTCACTATGCTTAGTATTTACTTTTAGTTTTGTCAGTATAAAGTATAAATTTTTATTAAAAGACTTATTAAGTTATCTTGATATGATCTCGTAAACGTTAATGTGATTTAAGAAATCTTTAGAAAATGATAGCTAGCCAAATGACTATTGTGGTTATTGTTCAATTGATATTTTCTTTGCATATAGGGAGGTTAATTTCGATACATATAAACAGGGGACACATTTATACACTTTTGTAGTGTTTTATACAAATAACAAATAGATCCTATTGAAATACAACCCCTTTCGTGTCAAACTTCTTCACTTCTTCCTTTAATTGAATAAAACAGCAGAATCTGTGTGTTGAAGTCCTCATTTCTAGAAGTCTACGAACCACATAGCCTTTATTTCTCAGAACCCTTTAACCCTGCTTATATTATAAGTTCATTTGCGAACATTGATAACGTTTACCTATAGTAAAATGATCATACTGCTAATATCCTTTTGAATTTTTTACCCATTTTCATTGCGTTTGCTTTGATAACTTAACCGTTAAACGGACTTTCGAAGACAACCAGTATATTTTAAAATAAACGCGCATAAATCGGTTTCAGCTGTGTTTTAATGTTTTTCAATGAACAGATTGTTCACACGATTAGCCACAAAATTTATCGAAAATCACTCGTCAAACTCTCGGTACCTAATATTTTAATTTGATGGATTGCTCTCCAAGGGTTAAATCGTTTTGAAATCTATGCCATTTTCACACAATAAAAGTAAAAATATTTAATTAACCTTCAAAAACTTCTTCTTCACTAAGAATTTCGTTCCCAATAGGCATATTGAAGAATAATATCTCACATAGATGACTCAAAATTTTCATCATTCATGATTAGAATTAAGATTGATATAATTATCAGGTCAAATATTTATAACTCTTGTTTTCTTACAGTCAAACTCATTTTACAGAAATTAAGTGTTGCTCAATGCATTTCTTAACTCAATTCTGATTACCTGCATTAACTAATCTATAGATTCTTTTATCTGTTTTATGCCTTGAAAAATAGGTATAAAAGGTAAAAGGAATCTGAGAATATTTTTTGTTTAATAAAATGAAGTTCAAAATCTTAATTTAATTTGAATAACTTTTGTCAAATTGACGTAATTTAAGAAATTTACTCAATACAAAACTGAATTCTATGGAATAGTATAATGACTTGTTATAATAACCTATCATTTTCTTCTGTGGGGATAACGAATATGATTGCAAAGGGGATTTTTTGAAGAAATCGTATTCTAATTTATATGAGGTAAAAGAAATTGCAGAACTTTACTGGAAATGAGATTTGTTTAATTCAGTGTGGTCCAACCTTTAGCTACCTGAGGACCCATCAAACTTTATTATAGGGAGGTGAGGCCCAGAGATCAGTAGAAAGAGAAAATTACATTTTAATACAGACATGTCAAGCTCAAAGTTTCAAGCATTCAAAGTTTTTACCTTCTAAAACGCCTCTCCTCATAACGTGAAAAGGAGAAGTTTTAATTTTTTTGACTTAGGTAAATGACTAAAAGTATTCTTATATCATAAAAAACGTTTTTACAACACATCATACAGATATTTACTGATGCTTCCAGTTTTGAAATAAATTTAATTATTGACATTAATTCATGATAATTTATTGATATTAATGCATGATAAGGTGTACTAGGATGTACACCATTGGACACTTATTTATCGTGAACTATCTGAACTAATTTGCGCTGTAAATTCCTTAGAAGGGAATGTTATTTTTTAGGATTTTATAGAGCTTTTTAGAGGGCATTCAGTTTCACCTAAGGAGACAACGGTGGGATAGTCAATAGTATTTTTGAATACAAGAAGAAAAAGCCCCCAGAAGGCAAATAGCTTAGAGTTCCTTTATATACAATAAAATTCAAAGGTGATCTTTATTTGAAAGATTTATGGGACCCACACACGACACCGGTTAAAGAAAGTAAAAAAACTGCAGTTTTTGCATGGAGCTTTCAGTAAAACTTGGTCGATAGTTTTTCTTCTACGACTGGAGGTGAGGGGTATTCTTGTAGTAAATAACTTACTGAGGGCTGGCTCAATTAAACAATTTGAGAGATACGGAAGGATTTTGCTGTAAAAAACTGAGTTTGCAAAGCATGTTTGTAAAGAACTTTACTAAAAAATTTTCTAGCTCTAGGAAAAAGTGAAGAATTAAGAATAGACGTTTAAAATTTAATCTGACTTTTCTAGTGTGTAGCTTTAAATAAATAAGATTTTCATGGATTAAAATTGATATTGAAGGATCCTATAGAAAGAGTTTTGCGTTTTCTTCTTTATGTTTATACACATTCTATCATGTTATTATTACATTGCTGTAAATATCACTTTAAAAAGTGCAAGAAGTTGAAAATTCTTAAAGTATTGAACTTTTATAATCTCATTACTTTGGAGTAATCTCAAAGCAATAAAGCGTATCAACGTTTTCTAAACCCTGCTAAATGCACTATATTTTTGAGAAAATCAGAACAAAAAATATTTTCTAAAAGAACCAAAAACAGATAGTTCTTCTTTTAAAGTGTATTTTTTCAGTTTTTTACCTGATACCAGTAAGGTGCAAGACAAATAAACTATTGAAGGCGGTTTACGAAGAATATTGTAACACAAAAATAGAAATTGATTTTAAAAGTAAATAAATAATAAATTTTGCTAACATAAATTTACTGATCAGTTAGTGGTTATTCAGAAATAAAAGTATGGTACAAAACTGTTATTAACAACTACAAAAGCAATCCTTAATCTTTTATGTTTTATAAGGAGGAGAAAAATATTGAAAACCACTGATTTAAACATTTGTCGTATACGAAATGAGGCAAAATGTTTAATCCTTTCCTTTAAAATATCAAGAGTTATCAAATATACTTATAATATCTTATAGTAAATAATAATAGATTACATTAGATTACTTAATGCACCTTAGAAATCTGGGTTTTTTTAAAGAAAATACCTCTAAGGATTGAAGGTTTTGTTGTAAATAAGTGAAGAGGAGTTATTCTAAAGGCTAATCCCCTTTCCCTAATTAAACATACTACGTGAGACTAAATCTTTCCAGAGTCCCGTATCTTGATTCCCTTTTCGTTACTTTTAGATAAAAAAAATCTCACAATAAGTAATGAAAGCTAAGAGTGAACTATTCGAATCGAGTATTCTCGGAAGAAGTAACATAAACTCTAGACACGAGCTATTTGCTGAATAGAAGGCAAATTTTACTCAATGAAATTGAAACGTTCTTTGTTTAATAAACGTCGGAGGGAGTTTTATATGAGAAACCCGTTTTTCATTCTAACTTGGTTTGCGCTATTGGAATTGTGAAACTCGTAAACGGGTCGAATGTATAGTAAGGGAAACGTACTGTTTTTTTGAAAAAAAGAATTTAATATTTTGCTGGATGTAAACGCTTTGTATACGTAATGGAACCGAAACAAGATATTGTTTCTTAGAAAATATTGGAAGGAGATTTTAAAGCCACTATTGTGATTATGATTCTCACTTTTCTCTTCATTTTGAAAAGTTTACGAAGCCATGATTTAAACTGCATTAGAGAAAGTCTGAGATTCATCAAAAATGGCTATATTTACGAGGTATCCATTTTTTTTATTAAGTCAACTAAGAGCTTTTTAGGACTGAGAGTTTATTTGGTTTTGGAGAAAGTTTTTATACTTGAATGTAGTATGTTTTGAGAGAAGTTAGAGATACAAATTAATATATATTCTCAATAGGAATTGCATACTTTGAAATATGAAAAGTAGCAGGCAAAAAATGTAATTGATTTGGTATAACCTAACGGATTATAAAGTTTGCATTTATAGGTACTCTTTTTCTGAATTTTGCTACTGGTATATATTATGCAGAACAGCTTGGAAAACTTGATTATCTCTAATTTAAAACCGTGGATAATTCGATTTTTGTCTCCGTGGTAAATTCAGTTTTTAATTCACCAAGTTTTCAGATCATTAAAATTTCAATTTTACCTTGGGGGAATGCTTATAAATAATTCAAAACAGAGAACAAGGCTATTATGAGGACGTGTGAAACTGTACTTAATGTTAAATGAAAAATCTGCTTAATCACTTAAATGACATGTGCTTTATACAATAATAAGTGTTTTGGAAATCCAATAAACATAAGAGAATGTTTCATTATCTTAATGAGAAAATAAACTAAGTGAAATTTCAAGTCTGTGAATACATTTTCTCTTCTAGTTCTAAACAAAATTGAGTTGAAAAGTAAAGTACGTAGTCCTATTATTCAAGCTTAGCGTTTCGGCTGCATTAAGCCAGTAACGCAATTTCAAGATTTAGAGGATTAAAAGAACAGTTTCCTATTATTCCTTTATGTAATGCAGAGTATTTAGAATAAAATTATCCAACCTAATCACAGTTAGTTGTTCCAGGATTTCTACTTGTTTTATACTTATAGCATGCGTTTATTTTTAACATGGAGCAAGAAGTTACTCAAGAGGATGATCCATTTATAAAACCACCATTTAACCTTGAATCGCATCCACGTTAACAAAGAAATTTTTTTTTGCTCAATTAAAGTAGTATATTCATTAATGTGATTAAAAATGAAGATCTAATTTTAGAGGATTTTCTTCATTATATAGTAAAATATAGATAAAAAAATAACATTTTGACTTTCCCCTTTCATATGGAGTAATTTTTTGTTTAAAGGCCTCAACTTAAAATTTCAACCTTTGGCAAAATGTTATGTATAGATAATTTTCATACTGTATAATAAGATATATGGATGTAAAACATATGCGGGGATATTGTAGGCTTTCAAAACTTAGTAATAACTGAGCTACATGTGTCAGTATGAGGATGAAGAGCGTTTTTCTTATAATTTCAAACGAAACTATAATTTAGTTTATCTAAAATCTTACAACACAACAACAAAATCTAAACTAAATGTGCATATTTAAAATTATTTTTTCAAAATTCAACTGTAAATTTGTGAGTGCTCCAAACCCCGCAGATGTCTCCCTTAAATCAGTTTCTAAAGTTTTTCTAATGGAATTGAAGCTGATTCCAATCTCCCCTTCCTAATTGCTCTAAAGAGCGACGGATCATTTCCCTTGTGATTATGGCAGGAAATTACTGGCAAGACCTTTATTTTGGCTTAAGCCATTATTATGCATTACTCCTTTACGTTTGAGTCCTTTGGGCAATGGCTTCAAAGACCTTTTGATGAGAACTGACTGAATGGAGTGTGTTTTTAATCGAGAAAATATTGTAAACTTTAGCCTCCAACTACATTAAGGATATGCAAAGAAACTTATTTCATTAATTCAAATACGAAGAAATAACCTTAGAGAACCGCGTGATCCGTATGATTCAAATTCAAATGGATTTTAGAATGATATACGCGAACATATTTATATTTTGAACTATAAACTAAACGGAGTAAGGTAAAGAAAAACTTTTGGAAATTCGTAGTGCCCTCGAACTTTCAATATTTATCTTAGGTTCTTTTACAACTATACCCTGAAGATCTTGAAAATAAGTTCAAACGTCTAGAGGCTTCAAATTTCGATTCAAGTTTCGTTTGAGCTTTAACGTGTTAGATAACCACTTGCAATATTTAGTTTTCTATGAGTAGCAGTTTAAAAAGTAAATATGTACCCAACACTTAAAGTTTTGTTTTGTGAAACATTGAAGTAGAGATGACTTTTTGAACGATTGACGGTTCTATGGATATTAAAAGAGCAATTCTATGCTTTGTGATTATTGCTTTTTACTATAAAGAGGAACACTTTTTTAAACATCTTGGCAGGATTGTTATATTTTAATCTTTAAATTAAGTAATGTAGTTATTCCCCCTAATTTTTTTCAATTTTAAAAGAATTACACCCACAAATAAGCTTCTTTTCAATTTATTACATTTTTGATAAATGTTTGTTCAACGTACACAAAACTAATAAAAATATAAATGTAGGCTCTTTTATGAAGAGATTTGATGTACAAATAAGTTCGTATCATTTTGGATATGAAAAGGTTCAGTTAAAAATTTTATAAATTATTTGCTACAAAAATATAAATGCTTCAATTTTTAATCAAAACACTTGGTATGATTGTTTAAATCTAAAAGTACCAAAAATCATCTAGTCGAGAGTATCAGACTCTGTTAATTAAGAAACGATAACTTTTTCATCCCCTTCTCACAAAGCAAAAAGTTTCTTTCACTTTTTCTAGCATTTCAGCTAAATTATTAAAGAATTTCTTAAAATTTTTATATCAAGCGAAAAAAGAGGAAGTCATGAAATCATTCTACCTTACACTAAAAGTGTCATGTTATCCCGTTGCGGAACAAAAACATTTTTCTTTAAAGAAAGAATACGAAGAATACTCCCCCGTTCCTTTTTATTTCGGATGAAGAGAAGACAAGTTTCTCAAGTCCCTAGATAGAACACCGCCCTTCTCTTATCTTCTGATGAAAGTGAACTTGACTTACAAGTAAAAGTTGAACGATTAGCTTTCGCTGCTTTTCTCACCTTTCAAGTCCTCTAATGGAATGCTATTAGACAGTTTGTCTTGCCATTAGCTGGCAATTAGATATTCCGAGAGATTCAAAAACTAGCTTCTTTTATTGTTTCTAGGATTTTTAATTTTTGGTAATGATGGGTTGACTTTGCGAATGTTAAAATATTACCTTTTTAATGAGATTGACTTTCATCTGACTTCGAGCTTTTAAAGTTTACTTTGTCTTTTTAACTATGCACCGGAGATATGTGAAGGTAAAGATGGGATAATGTTTGAATAAACAATTATCGTTTACTTTTTTTTCGTTCTACAGGATAAAAGGGTTCCATTTGATCAAATAAGGAACTAAGGAGCTGTGAGTGATACGGCGGTTATAGGAAAAATTAGTTAAGGAATAAGTATAAAAAGACGTTGAACTATTTGAATAGCCCTAATATATTTTCCAATAACGATACATTTTCATTACTATGGTAATAGTAATATTTTAAAAGGTTTTCTCAAGGTTTCAATAATAATAAATAATCGCAACTAACCTCCTTCAAGATTAAATCCTACGTCTACACAATAACCCCTTAACATCAGTGGTATTAATTACCAGAGATTATCAAATGGATTGCTTACTCTATTGAGATTACATATGTGAAAATTCAAAACTGAAAAGTCTAGTTATTGCCACAACCTTTATTGCTAAATATTTTATTTTATATATAGCTTAACTGCTTAAGTTAACAATATTTAACACAATATGTTTCTAAATGTTTTGAAGATTAAGGGTAAGGATTTAAATTGACTACCCAGTTGAAATATATTTTATTTCAAACGTCATAGAACGAAGAAATCGTTAAGTCTGGATAAAACGATATAAACTCTAAAGAACCTACATATTTGGATCAAGAACAATTTATAAATTCAATCGGTTCTAATTAAAAAATATGAAAATTAATATTAGGAAATAAAAAACAACTATAACTTTATTATTTATATTGTATTCATTTAAGATGATATAACATGTATTAACTTATTTAGGATATGCTCTAACGTATTAAAACAACATATATTTTTAATTTTAATGAGTACATGCATAGTAAAAATTAAAATCATTGAAGCTCATAAGATATGTTAGATATTAATAAATCAATGCGTATTTAAAGAAGGAATAAAGCTTTAGATGGTTCCTTTGAAGTAGTTTCATAGTTGTTCCTCATTTGTATTAACTAGATTATCATCAACAATGTAACTTCTATCCATTCCTAAATGACAATCTCTAAGGAAAAAGCATTCGTCTTAAATATTCCGAGAGTAAATTTTTCTCCGGATTAATCCCACATTAGCCTCATAATGACAATTTGATTCTTTCCTGATGAGAAAGATTACTCTTCTATTCATAATGAGAATTAAGCAGAATTATCTATTTAAGTATAATTTTATTTGACGCAAACGAGATTTCGGATTGCTAAGTTTAGAAAAGAGATACTAATCTGTGCATACGTGGTAAAATAAGGATTAAATCGAATTACACAGGACGTTCTCTTAACATACTAGCTATCTCTAAAACCACAACACCACCCCAATGAAATGTTTGAATACCAAGTTTTAAAGTACATTCGTTTTTAATTGCACATTAGTTTACCTTGTATCCTGTATGTTTAATTAACGAGGAATAGTATACGATTGGTGTTTTTAAACATCACTTGTTTTACTTTCTTCTTAAAACAGTTAATTTTTTCGATTAATTGATGGGTCTGTAAGAAAACTCTTTCGCATAAATTGACGCTGATCTCAATACAAATCCTAATCTAGTTAGATCCTAATAAAGTCGGTACGTGTTTTACTATAATCTATCACATTACCATCTAACACAACCTGTAATTTTTAACTCTCTCTACGCTAGCCTATTTTCAGTTGACTTCTTTTCTTCAAAGCAAGAAACAAATAAAACCAAGGAAGGAACATCTTCTATCCTTTGCGGCAACCTCCTCCGAGGTACAAACTCATTTTGCCTCCCCGCCCAAGAGCCGTGTAGCCATGAATGTTTTGGGATTAGGGTGTTAGGAGGTTCCTGATGAAGAAACTTGTTAATTAATTGATGGAGTAGCCTTGTTCTGTAGGGTAATGCGTTTCGTGGGACTTCATACACTTGGTATATTAAATACGAGGTCATGTATTGTGATTAAGCTTCTGAAACTTTATTGGTTTAGTACTTAGTTGAAAAATTTATAGTCGCAAGTTTCATTTGTGTTGGATTAAGTTGGGTGGTAATGGGAAGTTTATCGTAAAATTAAACATAATTAGTTTGTGAAAAAATGGATTAAGGCTTATGTAAACCGTAACTCAACTTATGTTATCTGAAAATTAGTTGTGAAAAGTGTGAAGAACTTGTTCAATTAAGCGATAACCATTGGATATTAAAGATATCCACTCTGTTTAAAAACAGTTTTGCCGTTTCTAAATTGTTTTCAACTTTCTTTCCATTATTGTCGTTAAGACTTTTGAAAGGATGGAATCAATTTAGTCTAGAAAAAAACGTATTTTAAATATTTATTTTCACAATGTCTGATTTTAACCATTGTCTTTATAATGGAATATGTCCCCAGAGGAATCAAATACCAACCTAGTCGTTATAACTCAAGCTAGCAAAATTACATTTCTTCTAAAACAAAAGAATAAGTAATAGTAATGAAAAATAACTTTCACTTTTAATGGATTTAGGATCTAGAAAATTGTAAGTTACTGTTGATTCTGACAACCATATTTTTAAAGCATAAAAGAATAAAGTTTTATGGAATAACTTGAAAGATTCTCTTTTGGAAAAGAAAATTCATATAAGAAAAAATATAAATAAATGTAAAGACCAAAGAATAATTGGAATATATTTACGAAGACAGACTTTGAGGGTGATTTAATTTGTTTTGAATATGGAAAATGTTTTTAATGGGAAAAATAATAGTGCATTGAAACAAAGTCGAAGTTGTTTTTAAAAAAATTAATTCAAAAACGATAACTTTCTCTCTTTAAACCTTTTACAAACTAAATTTCCCTTTCTAACATTTGATTTCAAAATTCATTTCAGCCCTCTTTTTTCTCTTAACATTTATATATGAATTATAATATGCTTTAAATGAAGTTTAGTTAAAAATTATTTTTCATTATAATTTTTTACCGGTTGCAATAATTATTTTGATTTTTGTAGATTTCGTACTTTAAAGTCTGAATTAAATTTTTCATTTGAGTATAATTGCCCTTCTTTGAATTATGCAGATTATTACCTTCATTTAAGCGGATTTTAATTTTTTTAAGACACAAATTTTTTATTTACTGTTTCAGACAATATCCTTAATGTTTAATAGGCTCTATGCCTTCTAAAACTTTGATGAGTCTGTTCTACGTTAGAGAACAAACTATCATAATCCTTTTAAACCCAAGGTTGAAAAGCAAAAACCCTTTTCTGGAAAGTTATTTTTAGACTATTGAGCAATTATTACCGTTTAAATACCTTTAAAAATTAGTACGGAACTGTATGCTTCAGATAGTAAAAAAAACACAGTTCGAAATAACTGATTTTAATTAAATAATATTTTTAAGGACTTTCATTGAAGATAAATTTTCCTAAAAAAGATATACAATTTTATCTTTAGTATGTATGTTATGGGCAAAGTGATTAATCGGGCATTATTAATAATGCCCGAAGTGGAAGCGGGCAAAGTGATAAATTTCATTCATAAATTCCACTGAATTTATCACATTGCCCGGGCATTATTAATAATGCCCGATATATCACATTGCCGGTAACATGTATATCAAACTGCATAACATTTTCCCTTGCAATCACTGTTTTATTTCTTGTATAAAAAGAAACTACATACCTTTTCAGTAAATAAAAAAATCACCAAATATTAATTTAATGGGAAACTAAAACATATTGAGTGAAACGTATAATATTTGATCACGAATCATCTACATGGGTATTAGAAATGACTAAGCAAACTTGTTTCATTGACTAATTTAAATAATGCTTTAAAATTTCAATATTGCTACAAACTATAAAAGAAACTTCAGGAGCTAGAGTTGGTACTTTAAATAAGTGAAGGTTTGTTTCTTACAACTTTGAATGATCTCATACATTGTATGAAGCAATTCTTGCTATGAATATGCTAAAGACGTTTTTTGACATTATCCTCGTAAGTTTAGTCCTTTCTCCTATCACAGGCAGCAAAAGTGTAAAGAAGTGTTTTGAACGTTACCAAATCATAGAAATAAGCATAAAAGTTTTTCCGAGATTAAATTTTAGGATTTCCAATAGGAAGTAGTGGTAACATATCAAAGATTTCAAAATACGTACTAAATGATAAAATTTCGAAGATTTAAATAGAAAATTATGTAAGTAATACCGATAATACTATTGATTTTACGATTGAATCAGTGAACATACAAGTAGAACGTATTTCTGTCCAAACAATGTACAAAACAATGCGAGGTAGATATCAAAACCAAATCGAGAGGGAACCCAACATTACTTAGCTGAAATACATGAAGAACAATCTGATTTATATATGAGATTTCGATAGTTTAGACAAGACTTTAACAACTTTTCTTCCTATATTTAAGACTGTAGTGTGCATTTAATGCAAAGTTTTCAACCTTGACATTTCCAAAAATGTTCCAAAGTGCGTTTCTTGCGTTATTTCATTAAAAACACAGTTTGTACTCATCGCTTAAAAACAGATTCGACGATTTAGAAGAAAACCCGATTTCCAAAAAGTCGACATAAAATGCAAATCTTGGAAGTGCTCTGATGCTATAAGAAGATCCTTGCCTTTTTAATCGGGTTTAGGGAGAAAGGTTTTGCATGAGGCTCTGGTTTTATTGACTTTGTAAATAGATTTTATTTGTATATGTTTGTCATTTTGCGTGCAACATTTATCGTAAGTTTGGACAAAAAGGTTATTTTTGCTTAAAAAAAAGTTTTGAGATACGTTTTAGGTCCAAAAATAACCGAAGTCAAAACAAATGTCAACAATGTCAAGTTCTAAAAATAGACACATCATACAAGAAATGTATGCTTAGTATACACAAACAGATGTTAAAAGCAATTACTGAAGAAGAATCAAAATTTCTTCCCTAGTATAAATTTTAATTTTGTGACTGTTTACTGTTTAACTCTGATACACAGATGTTTCAGTCGTTAAAAGAAGTAGTAAAAGATATACTGTCTCATACTATTCACTTTACTCATTGGTTGAATATTACTGATTTATTTATGACTAGACGGAACTTTCTTGTAACGGGTGAGCTTCTACCCATTAATATTAATGTCACCATAGTAATATAGCCAGGGTGCGTATAAGGAATTTTTTTTGCTGATTTTGATAGCTAATGGTGAGTAGATTCAAGAACCAACTGATGCCACCTCGTAAATGTTGAGCATTATAAAGAATTCAAGATGGCGGCCATGACAGCCATAGTACAGAGGTGTGATATTTTGTCACTTAATATGTTTGTGATGTATCCTTATTTTTGGTTTTGGGTCATTAAGTATTATAAAAGACATAAAAAGCTGAAAAAATTTACCAGAAGCAGCTTACATTGAATTGAAAATCAAAATGATAGTATAACATTTACTTACAAAATTATCGAAAATCTCATTTAATTATCAAAGATAATCGTTAGTTATGAATGATTTCAGATTTACAAGATGTTTAGATCAAAAAACAAAACTGATTGATGTCACCTTAGTTAATACTAATAAATTTAAGATATCCAATATGGCGTGACTGCCATGATGGCTAATTAATTACCATCATCTGTGCAGAGATTTCACCACCCTGTATGTAAACTATTAAAGTATATTATGGAGAATAGGCTCAAGAAGACATGTAAAGTACTGTTGGTGATGTAAAAGAATGGATAATAGAAAAATGTGCAAAATTTTAAAATGATTATACATGAACAATTCCTATTCTTTGGTTAGTGTTTAGATGAAAAAAATGCTATTTTTTTTATGAAATTCGTATATGATATAAACAAGGCTGTTTAAATCAGAGTATTTTTATTTTTTATCACCTAGAAAAATTAGTATTACATACAAGCCCAATGTGCCTTAATTTTTTTTAAATAGTAGGTACGTAAGAAACCTACTTTTTTAAATAATATAATTCATAGGGTTACAAGCTTATCAACTTGATAAAGCAGGACTATTTAATCTAAGTGTGCCGATATTCTAAACAATAATTTTTAACCTTCCCATGTATTTTCTAAAATACGTACTAAATAAAATAAACTAAAACACTTTTCTTCATGCTAAGATTAATTTCGTTGGTACCCTCTGAAAGAACTACGGATGGTTTGCTCTTCAGAGTAAAAGAAAAGACGAAAAAGTCATTCCAGACGAAGAAGCTAACTTGTTTTGTGCATGGAATTACAAAGGAAACGAAATGCATTATAAAAATTCACTCTTTTTTGACAGCTAATTAGTCTGTACCTCTGAACTAAAAATCACTAAAATCACTTGAAAGGGATTTTTTGTGCATCTTATAATTGTAAATCGAAAAACGACCGATTTTTTTAACTGCCAAATACACCGTGGGTACTGAAGTAACTCCAGTTTATCAGATTTTCGCACTGGAAATAATTGGGGGAAGGTATTTCATTTATTTCAGAACGAAGAGATGCGGTATTCACTTATCAATCAATAAAAACTTATTTTGAAACTAGATAAAATGTTCGAAGCACAAACGAGGTTCCTTTGAATTAATTTACTAAAACATTTTTGAATCTTGTGCAATCTTGAATTCCTAGTTTTAATCATGTTTCAATTATATTTAACTAAAAAGTGAATTTATCTATAAGTAAGATAAAGCGTCCCTTTTATTTTAAATCTATTTGTCCTAAGAATTACGAATACGGAAATTTATTTCTATGGTAAGATGGCAGATGGGTTTAAATGTAATTTTAAATCTATGGGGCTTATACCATTTTTTTATCTGATCAAAGATTTAATATATAAAATAGAGATAAAAAGGATATAGGTGGTGTTACAACTATTATTATTTAGATAAAAGAATATGCTTTAAAAACATCAAAAAAACGTTTCATAACTTTTAAAACTATGAGAGTAAAAGTTTTGATTTGATTATATTGAAAAATAATAACATAATAATTTTAATTTTGTCTTTGACTTTATTAAAGTGATTTAATTTGAAAATGGATACATGTTGGTAAAAAATTTGTGAACCCATAAAAAATAAACTTATATACGTTTCATTCAATATTGGTAAATTGGATGCCTTTCAGTGGTAATAACTATTGGCTGTATAGGGAAAAATTTAAAGAGCATGATCTAATCGTTGAACCTCAAACTTATCTAATTATCCTCTAAATTAGCGCTCTAAAATTCCGATGAAATCCAACAATTTGTTAAGTTATGCGAATACATGCCACAGCATCATTGCAAATATAATTTTTGAATAGATTATACAACATCCTTTCACAAAATCTATTATGCCCTTATTGATTTAGCTAAGTACTTCAGACTACTTCATCAAACAAATCTACAGCCGATTTAAAAAATAAACAGTTAACATTAAATTTACAAGTTAAATTGGTTTATGTTAAAGTCACTTATTTACACTATTGTATATTTAATCTACATTTTGACATTTAGATGTAGGTACTTACCTACAGAATTAATAATTTAACTCGAACTTTATCTAGAAATAACCATCAAAATGGCAAGAATACAAAAAATAATATTTGAAATAATGATAGTAAATATTCATCAATTAGTTAAAAATTAGGCAATTACGGTTTATGTTTCATTTGGTAAATACTAACCAGTAAAAATTTATTTAATTAACATAAGGGGATTATGTGGCATAGACATTTTTATTAACAAGTTTTTGTGTGCGGTTTTTTTTTTTTTTTAATATTCATTACGCAATTATTACATATTAGTATTAAGCTAAAATTGCATGTTAGTTTCATAAAAAAGTAGCTTAAAATACTCCAGTTTTTGAGCTAACTTATAAAAAGAAGACCAAGATTGTACCACTATTTCTTGCATAATATACAACTTGAAATGAAACGACATACTGTAGAATTAATGAATAAATTTATTTTTCCTTATCACGCAGATTTAGTGACGAGACGAAAATATCCCGGCCTAATTGAAGAAAGTTTGCACTACAAAATTTCAGAAATCCATGCAAAATGTTACACGTACGAGAGAGGCAGAAAAAAGCAGTGTAGTGGTTGTGACGAAAACTTAATCTCATTTAAATTAAGTACAAAATAGGATTTTGTCGAAAAGAATAGTGAAAAAACAAGAAATGGGATTTTCATTAATTAAAAATATTTCCATGTTGCAATAACATTTTTTTTAAATTTTCTAACTGGTAAAGGTAACTTTTATCAGTTTTAATCCCACATTTATCAAAATTCATTTCTTGATACTTTTCTATTTTGATTTAACTCGTCCCATTTATTTGGTTTCTATACTCAACCAGATACCCACTAAAACGGGAATGTTTATTATATAGGGTTAAACCTTTATTCAACTCAGTTTACTATGCAATCTCAAATCGTTCCACCGATATTTCACTGCATCAGGAGCAATCAATTCAAATCTCCGCAAATGCGTGCTGAATCTACAGTACGGGGGGTTCAAGAACTGTCCCAAGGTGTAATCCTCTGTCGATAAAGAAGAAAGGGACTCAGCAACCCCCACTGCGCAAAAAGCATTTGAAAACTCTGCCTCCAGTGTATTCCTTGTGGAAATTATAGGGGAACCCCGTTCAGATTGAACTCCAGGAAAAAAACACGCCCCGAGAAGAGAGCTCAGCAAACACGTGTTCCCAAATCGAACTTTTCCGGGGATTCTATTCCCGGTGTGCGTTTAAAAACTCCTGTTTTCCTGTCCCTGTGAAGTAGAAAAACGGGCTTCGCGTTGAAAAACGGACTTCAGGTTGAAAGTGAGATGATAGGAATGAAGGAATGGATGATGGACGCAGACCCGCCCTTTCCGCTTCGGGCTAGTTTAAAGTGGAGACAGATTTTAGTGATTCGGAGGACAGTCGTATGGTGCTTCTTCATGAAAGTTATCGGTTTCCTTTCAAACTTGTTGAAAGGCATTTTCGGAGTGTGGGCATCATTGTTGACGAAGCAGTGACAGTTTTTTGACGTCCTTTACCGGTTTGATACAGTGTAATAAAAACTTTGTCTACGGTTCAGCATGAAATGGGATTTTTGTTGCTTGGAGATTTTAAATTTTGTGTTTTGAATAGTGTATTTTAAAAATACTTGAGAGAAATTTTTATTTTTATTTGTAATTTTTACCTGTTAATTTTGATACTAAAAGAGAGGCAATTTAATTCCCAAGTTAGTGGCATATCAGTGATAGCGACGTCAATAGATTAATTTAAGGGTAAAAAATTAGGTAATATTATAAGTTACAGATATTCAAGCTAAATTATTTTTGTGTCAAGGCAATTAATTTTTTGGAATTTCTTATAATATAACATATCTAGATACAAAAAATAACATTATTATTTAAAAATACACACAACACACATCAAACATTTTCGCATGGATACTTAAATTCTAACTCCTGGTTCCTTGAAGGGCATTTATTGTTTCACTCTCTTAATAATTTTGGAAATCGCAATAAGTCCTTTGAAAGTTTGATAGTGTATGGGAAACAATCCATAAATCTAAGAGATTTGATTGATCTATGGGTATTAATTTATGTATTCTTTTAATAATACTTTGTAATTAGAAATTTATAAGGTAGCTATATGTTAATTTGCTGAATAAATAAACCCTTTATATAATAAAGGTTCTAAATTTAAGTAATTTTTTAAAATATCCTTTTTTATATAAAAAGTAAAAGATAATTTCAAATTAAAAGGTATGCGCTTCACATAACAATAATTTCGCAAGCTATTTTATGCTTGAGTAGTCTTTTCTAATATTTTCTTTAAGAACCGCAAGATAAAAGATGCCTGCAAAACATCCCAACATATTCTTACATAGGAAGTCTATTCTGAGGACAGACCGGAAGTTGGTTTATCACGTGAATTGGAGAAATTTCCATTTTGAGGAATGGAGAAAGAATTTGTGAAGAACTTTCCTCTTATGTTATTGGTCCTTCAAATGGGATTCAAAGGAAAATACCAAAGCCTCAAAGAAGTAAAAAAAAAATTCTTACTTCCCATATCATTTGCATTTTGAAAAGCCATCATCCTATGGAGCCTCTTAGTAATAAAAATATTTCAAAAACCTGTTTTATGCTTTTCAGTTCCATTGAATACAGTAAGCACTCTAGCTAGAACAATATATATCGTCGTTAGATTTTAAAATATTGGTAAAAAATTCAACATCTACTTAAAATTATTATATTTCTTGACAATACCGGAATTATACTCCATTTATCAAACCTTGGATTTTTTCTTCGTTTTTCTACAAAAGTAACATTAAATTCTACTCTATCAAATAATGTAAAAAAAATATTTTTCTCACAAAATCCCCCATATAGACTTTAATAAAAACCTATACATCATACCAGTGAAATCAAAAGAAAAAGAGAAAAATATTAGACAGCATCAAAAAAATAAAAATACTTGCTGCTCATATCAACAGGGTATCGACAATCTGTTCTTTTTCACATATTTTTCTGACATGTGAGACGGCAACAGGCTCGTTTCTGGGGGTCAAAAACAATTTGTGTACCATCTGTTAGGGAAGATTATTAAAGCTATGAACTCAGGATTATGCTTAGTGGCGTAGTCTTTGAAGAACACATTTAAGGGAGGGAAATATTTATTTATCACATTATAAAATTTCCTTAAACATATTATAGTTTCTTTTTAGATTGTAAGCTGTTTTACATTTTTTAGTTAACAAGTAACAAAAAAATTCTAGAATTTTTTCTCGAAAGGTATAGGTATAAGCAGTTACATGAGAAAATTTTATGTACAGAAACTATCAGAAAAAGCAATATATTATTATAGAACCATATTTAAACCGTTTAAATAAACAAAAGCGTTTTCAATGAACTTGCAGTCATTATAGTTCATTCAATTATAGTCCCTTTAAAACTATAAAAGTATTCTTATTTTCTAACAACTTTTATTAAATATTGATATGGAAAATCGTGGGATATAACAAATATATTTAATACGCACAGTTAATCTCTTTTAAGGCAACAATTTATTAGTTATTGGTAATCAAGGAGAAAATTGCTTAAAGTCTTAGGAGTCGTGCAAAAATTTAAATATATAATTTAAAAATATTCGAATTTTTTCGAAAGCTTTTAGGTTTATTTAAAATGAGGTCCAAAGAAAAAAATAAACAAAGCAACTTAAGATAACAGTTCAATCTAAGTTACTCAAGATGTTCTTCAAGTTTTTTAAACTTATATTTTCTAAAGTAAACAGTTCCAAGTCAGAAAGCTACCATTATTTTATACAATTCTACATATAATAGAATATTATTTACTATCAAGAAGAATTGTAAACAAAAGTACTAGTAGAATATCGGAATGACAAGATAACTAAAACTTAAACATAGAAATTCTTGTCAATTTCAGTGAAAAGTTTGGTTATCATCTGACCATAGTAATAATTTCCTCATTTTCTATTACGAATTTCCAAAAGATGTTTTCGTGATTAGCTTTTAGACTATATGGTTTCGATATGAAGGGAAGGATTATTTAGAATTAGGTAAGGACATGATAAAGAAATCACATAAGCGAATAAAGAACAACTTCTTGCCTGAATAATTTAAGTAATTTTATGCAATGAAACGTTTATTCGTAATCATCCTTACAAATATTATGGACTGAAAAATTAATTTTCTAAAAAAAATATATAATTTTTTTGCGACAGAACAATCTACTAAAGATGCTAGGTTAATAATAAGTGCACTAATTTGTTCTTGCTTGTTTATAAAGTTCCTTTGAACTAATGATGCACTAAAACTATTACCAATCGAAATGAATTTGTATTCAAGCAATTAAGCTTTCTAAAGAGAATTTTTGATTAAATTATCTTAAATCTCATTCCTTATGACCATTTGAATACGATTGAAATAAAGTGAATTAGCTGATTGGACATATCATTCTTCAATGCAGTTGATTACATTGCATTAGATTCGAATTTAGGGCTTAAAACGGAAGTGTTTTTAATGTTATCGTGTTGTCTGTATAGTTAAATATATTATTTTAGACATACATTCATTACTAATTAGCTTAATTTAAAACTTATCAACCGTATTTTCAGCAACAAAAACTAAATTCAAAACAAAATTTTTAACAAAAAAAATAGTTTAAAACTACTTCTATTAACTTGTGAATGTATCGTCCGTTAAATTTGGACATTTTTTTCCAAATTTCTCTACAAAATATCTTATAGAACCATCAATATTTTAGAAGGAGGGGTTCTTATATATTTATATAAATGGTCCAATACCAATGAGGAACTCTGCCAGCACGTTCACAAAAAAAATAATTTTTCAATCACGAGGAAACACATAAATGTTATTTGTCTTATTGATCAGACATTTACTGACATTTTATGATATTTTCGTATATATGATCATTTTAATATAAGTCAGTGTATTGTAGCAATATGATATGTAATTAGCCTGTCATTTGAGATTCTCTTATGTTACATTAGAACCTACTCGTTGAGTATAGAGTCTTTCATATAAGAAAAGACCTCGAATCTAGAAAGAAGTCCAATTAAACTAAGAAATCTGATAGCAATGAAAAGTTAGAGCTTTTCTTTCCTTATAATTTAGTTTCGCCTATTAGTTGCAAATTGGTTGAATTCTATACTCTGACGAAACACAATGCTTTGATTTAGTTCTGCTAGAAACAGTAAAACTTTTTCTAGACCTTATTTGTATTAATTTTTAATGATTTCAATATAAATAAAAATATTGCAAATTTTAAATATTTAAGGACCTTGTGAGATTTAAAAAAAAATTAATAATTTTATTCATAGATACTGTCCCTTTCTGAGATTTTTTAGTGGAAGCTAAATAGTTCTTTTCCGGGAGGGAGAAAGTTATCCTCTAGTTTTTATTTTTTGAAGTTCTTGTATATTTTCAGAAAACCAAGTAACTAAATTACATCATATTACTTCATGTTAATTGGTTAAAAAAGTGATATAGTATTTTAAGAATGTTATATTAAATCTTAACTCTCATTCAGATTTTCCAGGAGTTAAATATTTGAGTGCTATAATGGCGAATTATCAGTGTAATTGAGAATTTAAGTTAACTTAATTACAATCCTGTTAACATTTGAACCTATTTTTGGAATAAAACGTAATCAAAAGGGGAGACCTATTTTAGAAAAAAAAACACTTAGAAGAGTCTGGCTCATCAGTCATAGTTCCTTTGGATTAAATATTCAGTCTTATTTCTATATAATGTGTTATAAAAAGTTTAAAGGTGTTATTATTACTAAATTAAAGAATATTGCTATACAATTGTATATCATAAAATATGTGAGTGATGTTTAACATTATCAAAAAATATTCAACCAAACCATCTGGTAGCTTTTGTGATCAAAAATTTTAAAATGTCTTGTTAACAAAGTATAACGTCTATCTTGACCTATTCAGATACTTATTTATAATACTGTACTACTTAAATGATAGATTGGAATGAATGTGAAATAGTAGTCCCAGGTGATAGTGATCCATATTACGTCGGAAAAATGGGAAATTGACACCGGATGTTAACCCACTTAAAATCTTAAGAATGTGTGTTCTCTATCCCCAATTATTTACTTTGCATTAAAGAGCTGGTTAAATTATACAGAAAGTTTTACACAAGCACGTATAAATGCATCCCTATACTTATCCATCCTCAAATCAAATCTTAGATCCAATCACAAAATGAATGCAAACCAAATAATGTGATGAAACAAGTCTTGATGTATTTGAAGCTCTTTGATCTTTATGATGGAACCGTTTCCTAGCGATCGGGACTTAAGGGACATACTAATGATCCATTCATGAAAGATCGTCTTTGCTACTCCGTACAAAGTAATCGTCAAAGCAATATTCTTTTAACTGCAGCTCATACACAAAACGCCTTACGAATCATTGGGCAACGAGTAATTCTGTTCAGTTTATTTGAAAGGGAGATTTCAACATCCAAATGCCTTGATTTATACATCGAATCTCATTAAGGGTGATGTTTGGGAATCAAATACATTTAAAGGTGATTGGAGTCATCATTAGAGCAATAGAATAAGCCTGCTAAGTATAATAAAAATGAATATTCACGAATTTCTCACTATTGTTATGCTATGGTAAAATGAAATCAAATCTGTTCCTTTTAACCTTTTCAACACTAGAAGTTCTGGAGCAGTCATTTCAACTGCTGAGTCTTTTGTGCATTTCTTTCTTCTAAAATGACTTAAATTACAGCATCTATGCTTTCTAAAAAATATCTAGGGGTCCTCTACAAAAGTAAAACATTTTACTTTTTTACCAGCTGAAAAGATCAATGCATCTTTATATTTAAAAAGACATTTATGTATATCCCCATGCTAACGGTTTGATATTTCCTACATATTATATATTTTCAATGAAAGATTTATTGTTTCCTTCTTTAGAAAAAGAAAGAAATAAAATTTACCCGACTTTTTTTACTACTCTAATGTGAGAAAAATATATTTATGCAATAATTCATTCAAAATACTACTTTTAGATAGTAAATTTGACAATTGATTGATAGAAACAAGCCAGGCTTTGAGTTCGTTATTTAGTTTGTAGTGTGCTAGAAATGTTTTCAGAGAAGTACTATATGATTATTCAGGAAACAATTCGGTCCATAAAAAGAATTTTATATGAGTGTATGCGGAAGTTAAAATAACAAGGATATACATAGTGCAAGCAGGATCTGGACTATGGCAGGTAAAAAAATTTTATATCCTAGCTATAGCTAGACAGTGTTCAGACAGAGTTGTTTGAGTTCCATATAAAAAGAAAACGAATTAAATAATCGGTAGACATAAGTTCTTATTCAAATTGAGAGAAAATTAGGTGAATCTAAGGTATGCACTTCTCTTTGAGTCATATGAATTTATGACGTCAGAAAAAAGTCATCAGAGACAAAATGCAAAGTATAGACAGTATTAAGCTCCAGATATACTGTACAAAAATTATTAAAAGTATGGGTGAAGTAAATTTCTGAAGCTTTTATAAAGATTTTTACATGTATGTAAAAATGACGAAAAATAATAGATTTTCTGCAATTCTCTAACAAAACTAATAATTAAAATTACAAAAAATTAATATTTAAATTTGATTAACTTTTTCCAACCGGCGCGATTCAATTATACTTAACCAAGAAAATATAAACTTTACTTATTAAGGTTATTTTTTCTTATAGGCATTTCATCATCCAGTTATTATTCATCTTTTGAAGATTGAGAAACTTCTAGAGGCCTCGACATTTCTTTTTTTGCTGATGGATATTTGACACTATTAGACACTTTAAAAATAGCACATTTTGTTAAAAGATTAAGACAAAATAAAATTACATGCTCCATCTTTGAGAAAAAGGAAACTACAAAACAAAATATATCATCATGTGATAAATGTTAGCTGACACTAATAATGTTACGATAATGCTAGCAAATGATACTTTTTAAAGTTATGAAATGTCTAAGGATGTATATTTTTGGTATGAGTTAGTGATTTATTTTAATTAGGGTTATAAAGAGTTGATGACCCTGTCAGCAGAATAGTCCATGCAAACTCAGTTAATTATATTAGTTTTGCCAAATATAGGCCCCCTGTGTCTTTTTAATCTCCTTATTTCAAATAAATAGTCAACCTTAATTCAAACAATTACATTATCATTTATACTATAAATGATAATGTAATAAGCTATAAAGTTAAAGTAAAATAAATATATCAGTTTATCTAAGTTATAAATTTTATGTATAGAAAAAATTAAGCGGTGGAACAATAATTGAAATTTATATATTTTGATATCTTAATGTAATGCAAAATATATATTCTATATCTGCTCAAACAAAAGTATTGCAAACGTTTTTTTAGAAAAAATACAATAATAAAAGTTTTGAAAAATGTTTCGGGGATCATAACAAATTTTTGAAAGCAAAGCATGGGTTCAATGAATACATCTGTAGTATCCTAAAAGTGACAATGTTCTCGAGAAAGTAAATATTATGTTTATTGTGATCTCATCGCTAGTCAGGAATCTTTTATGAAAATATTTTCGCAAGCATGAACTGAACCTAAATTATAGTGTCTTTTTTTTACACTTTTCAAAAAATCATCTGCAGTGGTGTTCAACATCCTTTAGATAAGTTTTTATTTCGGGAAAACTGTTGTATAAGAATGACGCATCCTAATCCCAGTTTCTTCGAAGCTTGAATAAACATGAGACTAGTTTCAAAAAATCTTGGAGGAGAAAAAAAAATAAATACTTATGATATTATAAAATATTTTTTTTTACTCTGGGATTCCAATATAATCCAAGGTTATGGTTTTTTGTTTAAATCTCGAGCGTCTTAAGATAAATGCTCTAGATAATGCCATTTGAGACGCATTCTGTAGTCTAGACATATCACATTTAACTAAAAATACCAAATAAATTTCAAATTTTCAGAGTCTACTTCCTGATAAATCTCTACACACCGGTTTCTTTCATCCGACAAAAACAATATTTCTGTTTAAATGAAAAATTTAGATTCTAATCATAAGTGCTGAAAAGTATGCAAGAATTTTCAAGTACAGTTAGGTAATTAAAATTGTTTTTATACCATGACACAATCTCTTAATATGCAGAAGTTGTGTAACTATGATAAAAAAAGTGATAAGGTAGTTTAATTTTTACAATGAATCTTTTATGTTCAAATATTCAACATCTCTGATTTTATTAAGTATGAAAATTAACTAATTATCCCAAAACTGAAAAAATACTTATGTAGAATTCACAATTATTTAAAGCTGTTATAAATAATAAGCAGTCATCAAAATTTGTGAACTATATATGTTTTCATAAAAAAATAATTAAGTTTAAATTTGCAATGAGAATATTTAAGACACCTTGTATATGTGTGGGATAATTATATTACAAGCAGTACAAACAAACAGCCGTGATATTATCTTTAAGCATAATACTCCCTATACAATCTTAATCTATATCATCAGAGATTATGCACATTCTTAAATATGAAAATATAAAGAAGCCTAGTCATTAGCTGCTATACAATAACTTACTTAAACTCGAATGCAAGCGATATGAAAAAGAATTGAAATATAATTAAGATAATTCTATAAAATAGTTAATAGTAAAAGATCATAGAATTTCCCTTACTTCGACTGATTGTCATCTATTTGTATTCATATTAATTTCATCTTCCCAGTAAGATAATATCTCTCAAAGTATGAATACTCATTTTCGGGAAGGAATAATAAAACGTCAAATAACATTTCGCTAAGGGAAAGATTTCAGCGACAGTGAGGAGATTATATAACCTACGTTTTCATTAACTCTCCGTTCAACTAATTTTCAGGTTACGCTTCATAATGAATTAAATAGAAATAAACTTTTACTGTTAATTTTGGGAAACTCTAAAGTTCTAGGATGAATATTTCTATTTCATGAGCTGATATTAATTTTATTTAAAATACTCAGTTACCCAGAGACACAGGGCTTAGCTACTTATCCTACTTATTCATATTCTAACAAATCGTTACTTTAATAATCCTATAATGCTAAAAATAGTCTCGCTACTGCCTGTACTTAGGAAATGGAGTCAGCAAACGCAAATACCACAGAAGAAACGAAAACATTGAACTTAAGGAAATTACGAATTTGATAGGCTTAAGTGTAGGGAACCGTAATGATCCATTATGAAGACAGTAGCTAGATATGCCCTACTTGGAAAAATTCTGAGAAGGCAGACAAAAATAGAGGTTGGAGGTTGGGGAGAGTCGCCCAAAGAGGGTAGGGGCTCGTATATTGCCGGAAGGAATCCGAGTGTCAAAGGTGTATGCCGTGATTAACCAAACACTTGCTAGTTTCGATCAACTCTGATAGAACATCAGATTTGTAATATGGGGTAACTAGGTGGCAATATGAGAAAAGTAGTGATTTGTTTAAAAAAAAACTTAATATATGTTACTACTGAATAATCAAAAACTAGTACATTCACCATACTGTTGATAACATTATATTATTTTGGCACTATATAACTTTAAAACAAAATACTATGAAAGAACCGGCGTTTTCTGTATATTTTTGAGGTTTTAATCCCCCTTAAAATAAGAAAAAAGCTTTTGGGCAGGCAAAGCGGGTAGGTATATTAGTATTGACATAAGTATAAATTCAAATAAAAAGTTATTTTTATGATAGTTATATACGTAACTAAGGTCTCAAACATTGGTAAATTTACTGCGGTCATGAGAGTCAATGCCTCCCCCTATTTTTTTAAGGATATTCCATTGTTTCATTGTAAACAATTTTTCAATTACATCAAAAGTCTCTAGCTTCACCCTCAGGGTCTTCCTCGTAAATCCATCCATGTTCTCAACATTACTTCTAAAAAAGATTAATTTGTGACTCGTGAAGTTAGTGTCTCGTTTTTAGTGCTTACCCTCTTTGGGCCCACCTAGTGGGGCAAAGCGGTTTTTTGACGAGTTTTTGATTTCCAGTAATAAATCATAATTTGGTACATTCCAACGCTATCGTGTATTTTTATTTAATAGATAGCTCACCTATTATATAACATTAAATTTGTAATTACAATGAAACGATAGTTAAGCTACTCTCCTTTATATCTCTAACACTGCACTGGTTTATAAGGAATGTATGTCCGACAAGTTTTCCTGGCTTTCCCTCATTTATCACTTATACCTCCCTTAATTATAACAACCATTATAGAGAAAATATTTCAGTCTCGATTGTTTTAAATTAGTTGAAAGTCCAAAAAATGAGCGCTTTGAATAGACGCGGTACCTATTGGATATATCAAGACGTTTTGATACATTTGAGGGGAGGTTATTATCCGATATTTTAACACGTAGTCTCCTATGCCTAATTTTTCATTCACCTTTTTCTTTAAGACTTTTCCATTTTTCTCAAAACTAAAGTTTCTTAATTTTTGTCTCCGGCTTTTATGCTTTAGAATTAATTTGTGAGTTTTGAAAGTAAAAACCGAATCATCAATTAGATTATTGGATTTTTCTATATCGGGTAAGAGAAGTGGATTTCTTTCCGGCCACTTGGATGTTGTTTTTATCAGTGACCGGCTAATCAGGATTTTTCTTCTCAAAATTTACCAAACGGTAAATTGTTTGTATTTCCAATACCCTACTTATAGGAAATGAAGAAAGGAATTTCCAGTTTGTTTATCCAGCATTTGACGCTTCATAACTTTTATAGAAAACAAGTAGATTGATTCCGGTCCACTCTACTAGTTTTTCCTTCTTCAACCTTGATCATAAAGTTTTTCTTTTACTTTTTTTGCAAGTAGGTTCCTATACTTTGGTATATTTACTAAAGGTTAAAAAAGGAACAATTCTGTTTGTTTTTTGTGTTCTCTTAAATTGCAGTCAGGAAAAACACGAGTTTTCGAAATGTGTGGAGATTTTATAAACCTATTTAAAAAATATATTAAATCAAGGCTAATTTGATGGAGTTAGACTTTAATAAAGGAAGTCACAAAAAGAAGAAAGTTTTTCTTCCTTTCTAATACGTATTTTGCCATTGCATCCTTATACTCACTGACAAAATAACAATGATTTTATGTTTTATTTTTCATACATGCTTCATTTGTTTCTCCCAAAACGGGAAAAAAGAAATTTCCAACTGCCTTACTAAGTTTTACAACAAAAGTAAATTGTATGATAAGGTGATTTCTCATTTTCAATAAAGATAATCAGAAATCCCTATTTTCATACTTTAAAGATATTTTTTAAGTTAACAAAAACCCAGTTTACACTCAATTTTTAACCTAAAAGGGTAAAAATATTGTTTATCGAAGTCTCAAACCACTAAAAAAATAAAAAATAATAGATTTCATCAAAGCATACTAATCCTCCGACTTTAATTTTTAACCCTTTATCTACCAAATACTTATAAAGTATCACTTGATTAAGGCATCAACAAATTCAAAACTTTAAAAAAGTAAGTAAGTTTTTTTAAAGTAAAAAAACTTTTTTAACTTTACAGTAAAGAATAACTTGATTAAGCATTTTTCGATTGGTAACTTTCATCTCTAAGTATAAATGTTTTTTTTTAATGTTATAGGCCTATTTCTGAGTTCTTTGTTCAATTTCAACTATCCATCGTGCAAAGTTAGAGTCAGGAATAACCTCGATTCCGTTCTAAATTCGGAAATTACGATAGTTCTTGGTCGAAAATGAAAAAAAAAACACTCAGAGAAACAATTAATTAATGTATTTCAACCAATATATTCATTAAAAATTTTAAAAATTAACTTTTATTAACAATAATTCAGAAACTCTAAATTGCTTTATATTTTTTAAACCGAAATTTGAAAAACCTGTTTATTAATTTTTATTAAAAAAAATAAAAATAGCATTGTTTGGTAAATAAAGTGAACTTAATAGTAGTGAATATTAATTTAATTTAATTTATTAATTTTCCTAGTATGAAATAAAAATATTAAAAAAAATAGCATTGTTTGGTAAATAAAGTGTTAAATTAATAAAAAAATTAGAGTTTCACCCCGGTTCCTCTATTCTTTCATTTCAAGCCGAATATTCCTCTGAATGTTATTTATAAAGTTGAAGACAAATTCCAGTTCCCCGAATCAGTTCCTTTATTTTTTTTTAATATCAAGCAGAATATCCCTTTAATTATTATTCAATATAACATTAACAAATCCAGTTCCCCAAATCAGTTCCTTTATTTTTGTTTTAAATTTCAAGCAGAATATCCATCCAATTATTATATAGTATAAAAATAGACTAATTCCAATTTCCCAAACCAGTTCCATCATTTTTTTTCTTCAAATTCCATCAAAACAACCCTCTGATTACACTAAACAAAGTTAGAAACCACAATTCCAGTTCCCAAAAACCAGTTCCCCACCAACTTCCCAAAGACTTGGTGAGTATGAAGCCCCGTCCCCTATACTCCTGATAGGCGGCCGCCGCGTTTGCGCGCTGCGCCCGCTTCCGCGGACATATCAGGCTGCTCCTCTGTCCGGTGGCCCCAGTCGCTCGAGAGCCTGCCTCGCATCCAGACTGACGGAGAAGCCGAAACACAGGACAAGGTAGGTTCGAGGGGCTTCCCTGAGGAGCACTTGGGGAACTTGTTGCTTGAGCGAGTTGTTGCGGTCGAAAGGGGCTCGGTTGGAAAGCTAACTTAACGCGGGTTTGGAGAAGTTTTGGGTGAGTGGAAGTTGTGTAAAAGTTTGGGGGGTTGTGGTAACTATCTAAGGATGGAGAGTTTTTTTTTGGAACAAAGGATATTTTTTTATCATTTTTACTTTTGATTGAGTTCTAATTTTAAATAGGAGTTTAAAATATTTTGTCTTTGATTGTGGAAAAATTCAATTTTGGGGAACACTGGGCAATTGAACCCTTTCTGTTCTAGATCGCCCGAGATTTCTATTGAATCCTATGGGAAAAATTGGGGCGGTTAGGACTGAAAGAGTTAAAATAATGTTTTTTTTCTTTATGCGTATACTATAAATAGGTATTTAACTATTTAAATAATATGTCAGTTTAAAAGTATTGAAAATTATTTACGTGTTAAGAGAATCTACTAGTGAATTATTTTCTGTAGAATATTACGATAAAAGTACTTTAAAAATTCACTAAACTTTTGAAAAAGTTTTTTCAACATAAAACTATATACAAATATATGAACAAATTTTAAAATCATTTCATTAGCGAAAGTAAATTTAAAATACTAAAAATAACTTACTTAAAAATTGTATGCTTTAAATACACCTAGTCGTAATTCCTCTCAAAATTCAAAAATCATATCACGTCTTGAATATCGTAAAGTGTACCGATCTTCAATATAGCGATTCTTATTAATAAATTTTTACGTAAACTAAGAGACAAAGTCTCGAAAGTTGATAAAGCCATAAGGCACAAAGGGGTTATGAAAAACAAGAAGATAAAGTTTCATTTGTGCCATTTTAAAATACCGAGTAACACTTTAATTGTCAGTTTGAAAAATGGAAGAAGTCAAAAAAATGGTAAATTGTCTTTTGTGCTCAAAAAAAATCTCTAAGCTTCGTTCTACACTTGAGTAGGAAGGGGCAAAAAATAACTACCCTTTATAGGCAAATATTGAATTTGGCGAAATCGGATTGGTATTTTTTATTTAATTTGAAATTTAAGGTAATTTGCCTTTCTTTTCTAATTCTTTGTGGTGTAACTAGACCACAACAAAATTTCTTTTTTAATTTAAAAGTGTTTTTATCTTTTTTATCCAGTGAATCTTGGACTCCATTGATACTCCACTGATAGTAATTAAACTGCCTTAATGACTCAGTTTCGTAACACTTTTGAATTTTATTTGTCTTAGTCTTTCTATTTCTCACTTTTGCGCTGTGAACTGTAATGAAATTGTCAAATTAAGTGATTTGAAGATCTTTTTAGATGAAATTTCATAAGTTTGAAAAAGGGAACAAGTCCATCAACTTTTTGCAATTGTAAGATATTTTTGAATAATACACTTTTATTTTTTCCCGATGATTGTTCGGTGTTCTTAAATAGGGTCCTGAATTTTAAGTAAAAATTATACAATGAAAATTCCATTACTTATACAGTTTAATTTTTTACTTTCTCACAACATGGTTTTTGGACTTACTCCCTTTTTCATACTGACGGTTCAATGTTAGTCAAGAATGATAAAAACAAGTGATTTAAAAAACAAATTATGCTAAAGAAGGATAAAAATTATTCTCCTTTCTTATGTTACAAGTGTGCAGAACCTATTTTAACACATTTTGTTAAAAATGAGATTATTAAATCAGAAAAGTAAGTTATTTAAAATAAAATGACAAGAAACCGTGAAATTTGATTAAAAATGTCATTTTAATGTGTGTTCACTCAGTAATTTTGAGTGCTTATTTAAGTTTCTTTATGAATAATTTAATGGTTTATGCTTTTACGCTTGATAATGTTTTATTGAAGATACATTTTATGTTGAATTATTCGTGGTTAAAAATTTCCTATTAGGAATATCTGAGGATGATTTCAACATGTTGAAACTTACTGTTTTTGAAATTTATAGCATCTCAAATTTTGTATTATATTTTAAAGATATTAGTTAAAAATATTTTAACCAAATTGTAATCTTTCATTTATGTAATCTTATTAATTATAAGAATTTTCGTAATTGAATTCTATAAATTTTATCCGGTTTTAACTTTTTATTGCTCTAAAATTTGAAAAACACATATTTAAAATTTATTTAAAGTTTTTAAACCCCAACAAAACAGATTTGAAATATTTGACTCCTAAATTTTTATTTTGTATATGAAATATTTATACAAGTACTACTTATCGGGTACTTATTTATATTATTTCACAGTACGTATATTATCTTATTTATATTATTTATCGGGGTAATTTACAGTATTCCGGAATATAAATAGATACCTCTTTGTAGCATAAGTAAGATAAATAAATGTTTTTAGCACTAGCATAGGAAAAAATACAAACTTTTTAAACTTAAAGCATATTACATTATCAAACAGAAGGTACTATAAAAAGTAAAACTAACTTTCCTCTTAACCATATGAAGACGAGAAAAATAATCCATTATTTACCTTTATGGTTTAAGTACTCCTTTCACATAAAACGGAGATGAGAAAAGGTGTACCACACATTGTACAATATTCTCTTCTAATTAACTGTATGTGAATAATTTTAAAAACTAATATAAGAACTTTAAATAAAAACTAAATTTTTATAAATATTATGTTAAGGAGAATTATGTACATAAGATTGTAAATCTAATAGAAGTTCCAAATTGCATTATTGAAAAGTTGCTTTAAATTTAACTATTGAAGAAAATTGTTTTTCCCTCTTTTCTTTAGCTAGAGAAGTTTTTAATTAATTTCTTTTAATTTTGGTAAAAAGAATGCAAATTTACGTTAAAGGATTCTTCTTTTTGTCATTCTCAATCAAGAATTCTTCTCTCAATAAATAAGCCTCGCTTCTGTTTTTATGTCTCATCTACTTAAAGTGATGTAAAATAAGATAATTACTAAGAGCTTTTTCTAGGACATCTTTTTCAAAGTAAAACTCAACTAGAAGTTAATTCTATTGCATAAAATAATGTTTATATTATAACAATTATTATGACATTCGCTTTTTGAAGCTTAAAATGTTGATTGTATAAAAAGTAATTTTATTTCTTTAATGGGCAAGGTTTTTTAATACAAGTTTCATAATTTTTATTTTAAGAAACTTTTAATAAATTAAATTTAAAAAAAATGTATTTGGTAACAGGAATTTTCAGGATGAGAAAAAGTTTCAAAATAAATATCGTTGCGTAAATAACCCAACTTTGCAAATAAATTTAGTGCAAAATAAATTTTTATAACGCTTCATTATTACATTAAAAATAATCTTTCATTTACAATCTCTTTCAAGAAAAAACACTCATTCAGTTTTATATCCAACTCAGCAATATGTAAGATTTTTCTTTTCATAACCATAGTATCTAATCCATAAAAAAAAGTTGTATAGAATTAGTTCTCTTCAAAATATTTCGTAATTTCGTAGAAAATGATGCCAAATTATGTAGAAATCGGAGATAAGCAAACTTGAAAAATAAATACATCAGTGTATTTCGGAGAAACTTATTTCAACCGAAAAAAGTGTGTCTTTGAGACTTGAGCCAGTTTTTCTATCTCCGAAATTCCTTCCGCGTCTAAACGAAGTGCCAATATTTTAGCAGTCTTTACATTTTCTTAGTTTTATTGGTTTTGTTTTAGGTGCCGTTTAGGAACCGATAGCTTGAAGTTTTCAATTTCCCATTCAAGCTTTTTTAGCGCATATTTGCTGTAAAATGAAACATGGGAAGCTTTTTTAGCTTCACGCTATATTTCAAAGCTTTTTTAGCTTATACTTTTATTGACTTAATATATTTTATTATAATAAAAATATTAAAGGTAATATATTGATGCATTACCGTCCATAAGGGGTTGGGCAGGGGAGGCAAACGCCCCCTCCCAAGGTTTCCACTGTTATGTGAGATAAAAACACACTTCAAAATTAAATAAAACACTTGTTTAAAGTAGCAAATATCAAAAAATTTTCTTAGTGGTGACCCCCAGACCCCCTTTTTACTTAGAGCTCATATTGTGTACACAAACTTTTGACATTAAATGCTTTAAAATTCAAATACTTTTTTTAGTGATTAAAAACTTTAACGTATAATTGTACTCGTTAGGGGGTATCTTAGAAATAAGGTTGAATAAAAAATCCTTCAAAACAAAAATCTGGTTACGGCCATGCCCGAGGAGATAAGTTTCGGCCTTTACGTGTTATTATCTGCCATGCGGTCTACCTATCTGATACAAATATTGTCTTTTGCAGCTAAGCAAAACGTTCGAATTTTAGAGGAAATAGCTGTTTTACCAATTTGTAGTTATGTTGTCAATGATTGAAAGCTTTATTAATAACGAATTCATTTGAAAGGGGACACAAACAAATTGTTTACATTGGAGTTAATGTTTGCTGCTACCTACACGGGGGGGCGGTTTATCTATCCAAAATTACGGTTTATGTGTGCCAAATTCATGTTGATTATTCCTATGTTGAATACTTGAATTTAAACCAGTTTCAACTTTTTTATGTGAATCTTATCGTTGGTTGTTACCTCACTTAAAAAAAATCCTTGCCCCCAACCAAAAACTGAAATGACGCCCCTGTATTGATGATTTTAAATTTGAGTGATAGTATTTATGTAGAAACAGTTTGAACTCTAAATTAAAATATTGTTTTACACGGTTATTACAAAAATAACATTCAGCTCCATAAAAAAATTACTGTTTGGTGTTTCTTCGAATATTAAGCGTAATTAATACTAAGTATGCTTAATATTCGCAAGAATATTAAGAATTCGTTAGAATATTATTATAATTCGAATATATTATTATCAAAAAGAAAAATAGGTCAAAAATTAAAATTATTTCAATTTATTATTAAATAGGAATATAAGAATTTTTATAAATTTATAGGTAATAATAATAGATGGAATAATTTGATTTAAAATTATAAAATTTTTTATTACAATCCACAAATAATAGACCACAAATTCTTATTTCTTTAAACATTTCTACTTTTTTCTTGTGTTTTCCCTCTTTTTTGATAAAAAGTATTATACACCCAAAGATTATATTTATTACATACAACTAAAACGTATTACGAAGCATTAAAATGCAATGAATTTAAATTTTATCATTACGATTATTCAGTTTACGAGTCAGTATTACGAGACTTCAATGTTCCAAATTTATCCGAAGTTTATAGTAGAAAACTGAACATATTGTTTTTGTTTATGATTTCTTAAATGAATTTCAGATGTTTTTGCAACCCAAATATAACTTTACATTTTGTAATGTTCGAGATAACAATAGGGGGAGAGCATGGTCTATGAGGTCCCATACTCATCTAATTATAATGCGTAACTAACACTCACTCTCACTGTGTGAAAATCAATAACCATCAACAACGGTGTCGTGACGAAAATGGGCATTCGTGCATAACTATTGCATCTTTTACGTGCGCTGGCTATCACTAGTAGGAGTTAGGGTTTTATCTCAGACGCGTAAATAAGTTGGTTTGAATGAGCTTGTGGCACGATTAGCAAATTATTTTTCCATTTAGCCTTATTACATGTACCAGTTAACTATCGAATTAAATTGCATCTGATAAGAAAGTGAAGCTTTGGCGTCTTTTATGAAATTGAGGTTAGCTTAAGTCTTCTTTAGTGGTTTTGAAACCGCACGCTATGTAACACGAACTTTCGTTAGAATTAATAAGAAAATAGGAAAATGAGGATTTATGTATTGTTATCCTAAGAATGTTGTGTGATAGTTTAAGATGTTATTGTAAGATTATATTAAAGTTTTTCAACTTGATGTCATATAGTGCGTCGAATTTTTCACAACAGGTGATCCTTAAAAAAATTATTTTCTGAAATCATTAATTTTTTATTTGTATTCATTTATTTTTCTATTTTGTATACTAATACATAGATTTATATTATTTGTGTTCTAGTTGTAAATACAAAACAAAAATTAAATAAAAAACGTGTTTGTTTGTGATGGGCAAAATACGTATTTTTAGTTTTCTTTAGACTTATGAAAATATCAAGAAAATACTCTTTAAGTTAGATTTTAGTAAAGAAAACTCAAATTTATATTCATAAATTTATAATTACCTATAGGTTTTTTTTTAATTATAGTATCCTAAACGTGTTTTAATCCTTTATAGGTAAAAAAATTAAGACACATTATAAATACTCCTGTCCTATTTTTTTTTCTCATAAAAAACTCAACATGAAATCATACCAAAAAAAACTAAATTTACGAGAAATTACGAAAAATATTTGATTTATAATTTTTTAACCAAATGAATGGTTTCACGAAGTTTGAATTTCTAACTGGAATTTCACAAATTTTAAAACCGTATTTAATTTAAAAATCGTTTTTAACTACTCTTTTGTAATTTTATAACTATTGACATGGCAAACACCATGTGTGTAACATATTTTACTTCTACGTTAAAATTTTTATGCTTTTTTAAAGTAAAGATAACGAAGAATCATACTTTCCCTGACCCTTTTTAGACCACTCTCATTTAAATTTCTCTTCCATTTTTATAGCTCATGATTTTAGGATTTTATTTCATATTTTATGGATTCAACTTAATGGTAAAGTCTGTATGCCTAAGATAAAAGTATTTTATTTAAGAACCTTAACATGATTTAGTATAGGTACTTTGATATCATTTCTCTGATCCCCGTTTTCTTCTTTAAATATTCAATTTTTCACTTCCCTTTAAAATACACTTTAATTAGTTCAGACATTTAGAAGACCCTTACGAAATGGCTTTTCTCAGGGAATGGAAAAGTATCTAATACCCAATAAATGAATTAGATTTACGTGACTTCCAAAAAGTCTTTATTACATTACAACTTAATTTTTTTCGTCGGCCACTTCAACAGAGCAACCTTTTTTCCTGATTCAACAAAAGCACTAATGATATACTTTGCCGGATGCAGTACACTCCACTGAAGCCGGCTTTCCTTAAAATGGAATAAAATACACATATCATTAGAAGCTTTGCGAAAAGCCTGGACTTTTTAACATCCAATTTTGACACAAGTGCGTATATTCCAATCCATTCCATTCGAATTTCCTGCGTTATTCAAGTAAGTATGAGGCAGTAATAAATAAAGCTACTTAGACGGAAATAAAAACTACATTTTGCGAAAAAGAGCAGTTAAGAGTCTCAAAATGATGCTTTTATTCAAATTTAGCAACAATATACCCGGAGATGTCCTGCTTTTTCTCCCGTTTAATAGCCCAAGGATAACTTCTATTTTAAGCAATGTTCTGGCAAAGATGGTGGAATCTTTTCCAATTTGCTTCTAAATTTCGCGCTTATCTATACCATCTAAAGGAATTTTGCACTAAAAAACATGGAAAACAAAGCCATTAAGTTGCTGCGGGAAAGAGTCAAACAGCCATACACAACTAACAGTGGTAAAATTCTTTGTTGACCTTGTTTATAACCGTTTGATCTTAAGAGGGAATAGTAATACCCCTAACGATTGTTAAGACTTAAAAATATCTCCCTACTTATAAAAAAACTCAAACGTGCAATAGAGAAAAGTTTTGTAATTTAAGCCAAATTTTCCACCTTAAAAGGGTTTGGATTCCTCATTTGATCTTATCTTCCCAACTTATTGCCCACAAATGCCACACAATATTTTTATCAAACTTGACTAACTTTAAAATTATCGAAACTTTGGAACACTATTAACAGTTATACCAGCAATTTTTTAAAAAATTGTACAGAAAATAATTTGGAAAGTGTTTAGCTTCTAGTTTAAAAATTTTAATTTAAGTAACGTACAGAAAAATATTAAGTTACTTAAATGGTATAATGGCTTATCTACTATACGAAGATAATATGAAAAAATATTCTTCTTTATATTATCCCAAGTTTAAAAAACTTAAAATTTTTTTTACTATTATTGTATACTTAATTCAAGTTTGGTTCGTATAAATTTTCAAACTTAGGAAGAAAACAAACTTTTATCAGATCACTAAACAGATTGAAATTTAATAAACAGTTCGAATTTCCACAACTAATTCACCATTTTTCCTTTAAAATCACCTTAATATTTGTAAATAACTTATTAAAAGTGAATATTTTATTATATCGAACATGTTTGTTACACATGAACATGGTTGTTGAAAAGTGGTTTTTTTCATTTCCTTTCAAACTTAATTTTATTGACTAAAACATATTAAATTGGCGTCTTCCATATGGCCTTGGAAAGTTAAAAGATGGTGTAAAAACATTTTTATACGGGTTAACTTTTCATTGTGGAAGGTTTTTCAAGAAATAATTTAATATTGCACTAGTTTAGCTTTCATCGCTTTAGAAGTAATAGGTTAAGAAACAAGTTCAGTAAAATATTAGGTGTCAGTTTAGGTTTATAAAAGATACCATTTTCCCCTCAATCTGTCTTAAAAGAACTTTGTAGTTACTGCAGAACAATTTATTAGATTTGCAGCGTCTCGGGAATTTAAGAACTCTGAAGTCATTCATTTGTTAAATTGAAAAATAGCTCTTTCCACGTAGGTTTGTCGAGCGTCTTTCCATATAAGTCATAAAAAACATTTTTGTTCGAAGTGAATTTTAAATATGTTTTAAAATGTTTCTTTCCCTAAAAGCAACACTGTTAAAACTGGAACGAAGATAAACACAAAGTATGGCGGTATTTAAAATGCAGGTTGTTCGAGAGGGGGGAAAACCCAACTGTCTATTATTTCGCTACCTCAGAAAAGTAGTGCATATTTTATTTAACAAGTTCCTCAATGGAAAGGAACGTAACCACCAATTAATTTGTAAATAATAATAAAACAGTTTAGTGTATTTTCTTTCTCCTGCGTACTAATTGTTTTCGGTATAACGACATATTTCCCCTTTATTTCTTTTAAAAATTCGTTAAAACCGGTTTTTACTCACCACACGCATTTCCAAACAGCTTCATAATAAAAGATGCAAGGCATAACTAAAACAGTTTTTGATTAAATAATCAAAGCAAATAAACATTTTACCCACTTCTTAAAAAAATGTTAGTGCATTAGTTTTACTAAAAATGAAAACTAAATGGATCCCCAGTTCAATAATTACTCTGAATGTTCTATTTACTTTGAAAATTAAATCATATTATACACATAAATTTTCTAATATTTCCCTTCTACAGATTGCATTAGTAAGTAAAGGCAAATGAATAGTTTCATTATGCATTTCTATTTAGTATGCCATAAAAACATTTCCTATTGAGTGGAGGTATAGCAAAAAAATTAAAAATTCAAGTATACATTTTTAAAGACAAAACCGCTGTTTGACAATAAGTCTAACTTTAAATATTTTAACACTTTTTTTTACCTGTGACTAAAACGAAAATTGTAAAACAGAATGTGAAAAGAACAATACAAAATAACATAAACACTCTGATATGTTCGTGTTATGCTACAATAATTGATGAAAATATGTTCCCCTTAAACAACTCCCTTTACCAGTTATAATCCAAAAAAAATTAACACTTTTAAAACTGTCAATTCCATTAAATGCAATGGTGTAAACTGTGTAAAATGTTGCAATCTAATGATTGAAATATTTACTTATTCATACGAAAATTCATGCAGAAGGCATTTACTAAAAGTTATTCCAAACATTATTATCGGCTCCTTTAAAACTGAAAAAGCTTGTTTTGGAATATTAAATCCTTCTGCGTGATACTTTACCTAAATACGACACCGTTAGTGATCCTACTTATAAGGTATCAAATCAATCAAATTAAAAGATCCTTCAAAATGTAAAAAATGGCTTTGTTTACCAAACTGCAACAAAATCATTACTCATCATGCCTTAAAGCATTTTTACTCAGACACAATTTGCCAAACAACCTTTCTCTACAGTCGAAAGTAGCTGCCTCGAAGTAAAACTTTAAAATGCCCCTCTCCCCAAAGTGGCTGCAACACCTTAATCTCCAGAATCAACAGAGGCCCGATGGAAAGATTCGAAAAGGCACAAGGTCAGTCTTAATAGAATTACGTCTATAGTTCTGAAAGCGTAGCTCCTAACAGTCTAATGATTATCCCCTGAGGAATAGAAGAGTTTCTTCACCTTATAATCAGAATGAATTCAATTAAGTGAACTGAGAAAATTATTTTTCGTGAGAATGTCTGGAAGGAAGATTCTCCTCTGCTCTGGGGGAGAAAGGTATGTGGCTTTTGATGAGATGCGTTCAGATTTTAACAATCTTACGAAGCGGCTCACAGTATTTAAATTGAAAAGATACGTTGTAGTTCTGTGTGCCTTCATTCGTAATTACGATTTAAGTTACTCAGCTTGGTGCTTCCGATTACCGTGGAGAATTTTGGAACAGAAGTTTAAATCTTGCCAGTCAAATTTACATTTCACTGAACATGTTATACTAGTTTGAAATTAAAACTGAAACGAACCTGAACGAGAATATTTTAAATAACATAACTCCATGTATCATACGATAAAAATATATCTAAATCTCCTAATATTTGTATTTTGAGTTTGTGAAATCTCAGGTCAAGATGAAGTTAATAGCATGGGGGACTGGGGAGTCTTACCTTTTATACGGGAACTTAACATTAGCTAACATAACAATACTTGGCTAAGTTTAACGCTTTATTGATTACATGGGTGTAAAGTTTGTAGTCTTTTTCAACAGAATGTTAAGAGACATAACGTTGAGTTTCGATAAACACTAAATATAATTTAAGTTATTAATTAGTAAACAAGAGTTAGTGATGAAATAATGATTACATGAAGTTTGGTTTTTGTTATATAAGTGCTTCCAAAGAAATAAATTTTAAGAAATAATGAAAATATACTGAAATTTCTGATCCATATTTTCATTGCTTGTTTGTAATAAACTATTGCTATTTTTTTAAAGTGTGTGTAATTAAGTTTTGCCACATGAAGGATTTTTTTACTTAAATCAAAAAATAAATAATTGCTATTTTATTGGATTCCTTACTATTTTATTTTTTCTCATATCATTTTCTAATAATTTCATTAAATTATAGTCCTTTTAAGGGAATAATAATTAATTGACCTCAAACTGTATAATGTTATTTATGGAAATAAAAAGACAAACAATATAAAAATATTTTGTTAAGTTTTCCTGGTGAGTTAAAGATTTAAAAATGCCATAAATATTTACTGTAAACATTACATTAAACTATCAAACTAACCATTAAAATTGTCATTTTATTTATAAGTTTTAAATATTCAATAAAGCCTACTGTTATATAAAATTATTGAATTTCAAACATTGAAAAAATAAACTTTTATAGTATAGATAGTATGGTTTAATTATAAATATATATTCGTTCTCAATATATTAATTAAGCTTTTAAGGTATTAAAACTTAAAATTCGTGACTAAAAAAATCATCGAAGTATTTATCAATCAATTTGAGAAAAATTTAGAAATATTTTAAAGCGTTACAGTAATTCTAAATGTAAAATCATCAGTTTTTTGAGTTAGTAATGAAGAGGTGATATTTTATGCACATGAAACCAAAAGCTACATTCTAAGTAGCTTTACTAAAAATAAATGCAGTTTTTTTCAGCAGTCTTTTGAGATTGTATGGCTTATTTCCTTCATTGTAAAAAAGCAACAAATGGTAAATTGAATGTGAATGAAGCAATTTATCTAGGTAGTCGTAAACAATAAATATGCAATATTACAAGCTATGTAACCATCCAGAAATAAATGGTAAAGGATATGAGTTTGATATGAAATCAATGAAGAGGCTGAAGTCGAAGTAGCTTCGAGTCACGAGAAGAAAGTAAATTGAATTTCCCATTTTAGTGCTTCGCAAAGCTAATCTGAAAACAACGCAGTTTGGATGAAATAAGAAGTTAACTAAAAAGATAAATAGTAGATTTTGTGGGAAAATTTTCACTTTTTTTATCATTCTGTGTGTTTTGAAAGAGGTTAACTCCAATTTGGAGCTTTTTTTCTCTTTGTAAAATGTAAATTAATTTTTTTTTCTGGAAAAATAACAAAACTGTGATATTCATATTATTTAAAGCTTTTGTATTACTCTTTAAGTCAACCCATTTAATTAAAGAAAATTAATTTTTTTAAGCTTTCAAACGAAACTTTGTTTTCGGGTTTATACTTTCAGCCATGCCATTTACATTTGTCTAGTAAAATGGTAGAAAAACTTGATGTTTTCCTTCCGTAACGTTTTTGAGTTCAACAGTTAAGAAGGGAAAAATTCAGATATAAATTTAATATTCCCCAAGGGGCCATTCAAAAGTTTCACGTTCAAAAATTTTTAGAGATTTTATATCCTTCCCTATATCATAAGTTTCTTATTTCAGTCACCTTCTACATTATTGTGGCATTTTATTTTTGAAACTTCTGAATTTAATTTAAGTATGAAATTTATTCGACTATTTTAAAAGGAACTCATAAAACAAATACATTAACCTTACTTTTAATCATTAGAATTGGTTCCAGAGTGTTTACAATATTTTTGAAAAGAAAAGGCTTTTTCTGCGTTGTCTGACGTCAGTTAAGCTGAGGAATGGGTAAAAATAAGTTTTCAATAAAAGGGGCGCTCTTAAAATTTTAGTTTTAAAATTAGAATGGAAATTATGATTATGTCTACAGAGCTAAGATAAAAACCAGCTTATAGTTCGAATAAACGTAACGCAAATTGTAGAAACTCTCCTATTATTGTTACATCCAAATAAGCTGTAGGAGAAATGGACATTTTTAATGGAAAACATTTTTAATTGAGGATGTCAAAATGTTAGAACTATTCTTTCTTCGCATAGTATCGCACACATTTCCTCTTAAACTTGGGATATAATTTGTCAATGTCCCCTAAACTACTTGTTGAAAAGTTATAATTAAGTATGTTATCCGAAAAACATTTTTCAGCTGAATTACACAACTAGGAGAAGAAGACTTAAAGGACTTCTTGTCTGATGACAGTGATCCTTCGTAATCCTTAAACTAATATGAAATCTCCAAAACAGATGAAACTTTTCCTGAAAAGATTTGTCTATTGTGCAGTTCTGCTTAAACTTATGTAATATTTATGCGAAATGCTTAAGAACTTTCGCATCTGTGGTATGCCAATTAGTATTCATTAACAAGTACAAGTTATTTTTTTCTCTTGAGTATTAGTTCTTAATTGAGTTAAATTGCTAAAATACTTTTCCTAGTTATTAGCTTCCACTTTTCCTTTAAACCTTGCACCTTATTATTTTTCACTTAAATAAACAGATAATTAAGTAGAAAAAAAATTATAGGCTATAGGAGCAATACATAACTAAATGCCATAAATTTTACTATTTTGGCTTGCAAAATCTGCAACTGCTTTTTTTTTAACTTGGAAAGAACATATAATTAGTTGTAATAATTTATATTAAGAACCACATTATAAATTTATTTACACAACAAAAATGTTTCATTCTAATAAGGTTTTAGCTAAATTGAAAAGGTAATCCACAATCATAATAAAAACATTAAAAACTTTTTGTAAGTGTTAAATATTTTAATAATAAGTAAAATAAAAAATTAAATATTTTAAGTTTATAAATATAAACAAAACTGTTATATCCTGTATCGTAAGAATATTAAATACTTTACAGGAAATTTATCGTTTACAGGTTTAAACATTGTTTGGACTTTTAAATGATAAATGATGTTGTTCAGAAAACAAGGTTAAATTTTCTGATTTTCTTAGCCATTTTAATGAAACAATTACATTGTCCTACTATAATTCTGAAATACATCTATCTACTTCCCTAATGCTAAAACATATTAAATGTTTTGTCAAGTTGACCAAATGCTCTTGTCTTAAAAAACAGAAAAAATAAAATAAACTCAAAATTTTAGCTGTTTGCTAAATTAGGTTAAATATTACTCACCGATATGTACGTTTTACATAAAGGTAGTTAACTTGAATTGAACCAGATTTTTAGTTCCAATTATACAGAGTCTGGCTATTATTCAGGTTTTGGTCTTTTAGCATACGTTTCAATTAGATATGGGGAACCAATAACTAAAATAAAATAAACCACACTCTTCCTTAAGAAAATATTTTAACTACTCTTTTTAGCATAACTAAGAGCAGTGAAAAGCTTAGTTGTTTTAATGGCACCAGTTGGTCATAAACAGCTATCAACCAAATCCCATACACTAACACCAATCCTTTTTAAAAAGTTAAATTTAGTGACAAGCTCCAAGATCGAAAAATGACTCTTTACATTGAAAAGAAGAATGTGAGTAGATTGAGAAAGAAAAATACGCTCCCAAAAAGGAATGTTTCTTTATGCTCCAACAATTGTCTGAGATCTCTGATCCAGATATGCGGGTATATGCAGTCTTTTGGTTTGGAAAGAATTCTGGGGTCCAGAATTAATGCGGTGTCTCGCCCTCTGAGGTAAGTTTAAAGAATGAAATGGCTCCCTTAGAGAAAGAAATTTAACGGTATGGAGTCGCTTCTTTAAACTTTAAAATAAAATGTACGATCTAGAATATGAAGTGTACGATCTGAATTTAAGATTTAAAATTTAGTATTAATCCCAGATTTTAAAACTTTGGTGTGATAGAAGATCACTTAAGAATTTAAAAATCTAGGATTTATGCTGAATTTTAAAGCTAAAAATTGAGAGTTATACTGATTTTTAAAAAAATATTATGGACATACGAAACAGTTGACGCTCGTTTTTACGAAATTGTATTGTATACTCAAATAGTTCATCTTATAAAGAGTTTGTAAAATCGAAAGCATTAAAAATGGAGTAAATAGTATGTAAAAATATTGTTATAAAACTTTCCCCTTCCGTCAAATTATGTTTCAAGGATATAACTCATACTACGAATAAAAGTTGAATATTTATCTTTTATATATTCCATTTATACTAAATGGAAGTTATTTATACTAAATGGTGTTAGTGTCCGGTCCGTGTCAATGTTAGCTTTATTTATTTCATGTTAATTTGGAGACCATATTTTGTTTTCTTTGAAAATATATATAATATACCTAATGTATTTTGTTCTTAATATGCATTTTGCGACCATTTCCGATGAACCAAATAGAAAAATATCACGCAGAAACAATTTCTCAGTCAAAAGTTCTATGAAAAAACACCTTAAAAGAGCAGGTACCAATTGCACTTCAAAAATACCTTTTGGCATTTAAATTATTTACTTGACATTCCGTCTTTTTATTCCAGTATTCTTGTATTTTTATTCTCTTACTATAACTACAAGCAAATGTGAAATTAAGATCTTTTTATCAAATAGAAGACTATAAAATTTTAATCCTATGTGTTTTTAAAAGCATGAAAAAGTAATAAGGTATGTTATAAAAACATCAGAGTTTATTTAACACCCATGATCCCATGAGGAATTTAATATTTATTTAACATTACTATATAAACTTTTTATTCACACTTATGCGAATTAAAGCAAGATGAATGCCCTTAGGAAATTTATTTTTAGGCTGAATTCTAATAGTGTAAAAGTAAAAATATTACACGTGACTTTGTATATTATGATTTCAATTTGACTTTTTCTAACTAGAATTTAAGAAATAAAAAATCTAGAAATATATTTCTAAGGCGGTGTTTTTATTATATTTCCAAGTAAATATTTTAAAATTTAAAAAATTAGAATGAAACCATATTCTATGACTACTTTTTCCCCTTTTTTTACTTTTGTGAGTGAACAAATAATAGTAAAATGGATAAAATAATTAATTTAATGATACAAATAAATTTAAGTACCTTCTAAATATCTTACTTTTCATTTCATTGAAAAATGTCTGTTAGTTCATCGGTACACTATTTAATAAATATTTACAACCACAATGTAATGATCGCAACTTAATTACAATAGAAAGATTATCATACAGATAATAAAGCATCGAATCTCAATAATGCTCAAGATCATTTTTATTTTTTAATATAAATAAAATTCTAATAAAAGATAAAAACCATATAAGTGTAATAGAAATATGAATATTTTTTTGATATGAAATGACATATTGAAAGCTGGATTTTATACTTGAAATGCATGATGTCCTCATGAAATACAAGTGCTTTAAATGAATCTTCCAAGATAACAGAATACTTAAGAATTGTCGATTAATCGAATTCATTTAATATTGGTAAAAGGTAATTGATACATTTTGTATGTATAGTCTCTTCTCAAATGGCTTAATGGTTTTAGTAAACCATTTAAAATATGCAGCTTTAATTAAATGCCGACAGGCTTTCAAATTCTTCTCTCGCATGCTTAAATGTTTGAAGCATGCAAGCAATGCCGCACTAAAATGGAGGGATGGATGTGTTTACATTAAACCTTGGCAAATCAGACAAGGGAAAACAAACCGCATTCAAAAAACTTTTTTTACCTACTTGTGTGGTTAAGAGTTCAGTTGTTTCAATGAGAGTATTTGCGATACAGTTTCATGTACAATGGTTTTTTAAAGGGATTATGTAAGAAAAATAGCTTGAAATGTTTAAAAGAAAAAGTAATGGATGGAATTTCACAGAAGGCTTTCAAATTTATTCTCTTTTCTAGTAAATTTTGCAAAAGTGCAGCGCTTAAATACCCCTTTATTTTGCAAAAACGGACAATTAGAAATACCTATAGTCGACAGAAACGTTTTCTGACAATATGACGTTACTACGCGGAAGCCGAAACTGCGTAAACAGAAAGCCTATTGGGTTGCTAGGAGGAGTTTCGGTATGCAAATCGTGATAAAAAGACGCTCACTCAAAATTCAGGCACCGCGCTGGGAACTACTTTGTTTGTTAGTGACGTCATAGGGTCAGGAAATGTTACTGTCGAGTATAGTACTAAAATTGATAAAATTCGGTACTAAATGGTATAACATTTCCTATACACGTATTTTAAAGGCTAGAGAGAAACCTAGTTCAATCAATGTCTAATTTTAACACCTTTCCTTTTCTCTCATTTCTCTTTGCTTTTGTTATTCCGTACTATTTTTCTCACTTAAATTTTAAACTATTATTAGTGTAAAAAAGTGGACACATAGTACTTACTACACAACTAATTCACGTGGTTCAAAATATCGATTTCAGAAATTTCAGTACATTTTATGCTGACTGTCATAAAAATAACAACTTCTCTTCTAGCATAACTTCTCTGGATGAGTTTTAAAGTATATTTAACGATCAAGTAATCCAACTTCCTAATTAGTATTAAAAGCGTCTTGATTAAGTGCACTTATCTCAAACTACTTAAGTATGCACTAGATAGAGATTAAATCATTTGAACTACGAAGGACCTTTTGAGGTTATAAATGAATTTTCTTAAATCCTTTAGAAATATACTTGAACATAAAAATTTTTAATTAGGTTTTTAAACCTAGATCAAACTATAATAAATATTTTAACCAACTTTTTTTTAGAAAATGAATGATCCAACCTTTTTTTAAACAGTAATCATAAGTTCTATACGCAGAATTTCACTAATGTTACGATTCCTAAACTAAGCTATTTTAAGTAAGAAAAATAAATAATGTATAATTTTTAGTAAGTATAATATTCAAAGTGTTATTCGGTTAGTTTTGTTGTGTTATTAATAATAACTTTTTTTTTAAGTTTAACCTTTTCAATCCAAACCGTCCCAAATTTTCCAATGGATTTAATAAGAATCTCGGGCGGTCTAGGACTAAAAAGGGTTAACACACAGTTTATAAATATCTATATTGGTATGACTGACAAGATCTGGATACCGAAAAAAATTCAATTCTGGATTTTTGTATAATTTTTAATTCACCAAGATGCTTTGCAATTATTATTTTCTCACCATCGCATTTTTGTAGTTGGAAGAATGCCCCTCTAATGAATGGTTTAGTAATTAGCTAGCTGTAAAATAATGTGCTGAAGTATGTTGAATTACCTAACCAGTAACAAACATAAAAAACTACTTGATTTAAGTTATTTTTTTAGAACTTCAGATAACCCTAACAACTTAAAAGAACTTATAGGAACTCTTTTAATTAAAGTAAATTAGATACATATAAATGGTTTAATTTGACAAATATTAGAAAAAAGTAGTACTTTTTTAAACTTTAGTGATCTGCGCAAACAAAAAAAAATGAGTTCTGATTAATATTTTGTTTGATAGTGTTCATTCCCGTCGTAGTGTAAACTTCAAGGTAATTTATCTCAGAACCATTCTTTCTTAGCTGAAAAAAGCTAGTTTTCTCTACTCTACAAAATGACTTAATATTTTTTCTAACTACCAGTAGAACAATGTATCAGAAAGCTTGTTCGACTTTTTTGGACTAGTAAAAATTATTTAAGTTATGCGATCTACCAGTTTAGTTAGCTGTATTTTAAGTAAATGGCGACCGCGCAACTGATGTGTTTTGAATCCAAGTGTTTTTAGCCTTCATAATTTAAAATATTTTATTCAAACAACATCATTTGCGGAGTCGCCATTTACCATAAATCCAGCTAAATAAACTGCAAGAATGAACTTTTCTGGGACCTCAGCGTCTCTAGAGAAAAATCCTAGATTCTAGTGTTTCCAACGATCATTTTCAATAAATTTTCCCGGTTTACTTTGCAAAATGTAAGAAACTCTAGGAGCCTTGAATTTATAGGCGTTTTATGGTGCACCTAAGTTATTCGGCTGCAGTGAATGAAACCCTCGAGTGTGACCCTTGAATGGGGCATAAAGTATACTCAGGGTAGATACACACACATTCGACCGAAATCTCTTTTGAAAATGAACTCTTCTCTCTAGGAACTTCAGTGGCTCAAAAGAAAAGTTTAGGATTTTAAACCAACGAGATTAAAGTTGAAGTTTTCTGTTGATCCGCGCTGGTGAAATGAAAAGTAGCGAATAATAGAAAGCTTTTCAACTTTTCGGAAGTTTTCACTTGAGAGTTTCGAGAGTTTGAAGAAAAGAAACTCGAGTCGGCGCATTTAATCACTTCTCGTATAACACCACATTCACCCAAACGGAAGAGAATCAAACAACTTTTCAAAATTGACAAAATGCACTTTCCCAAATCTACTTTTCCTTGGTCAATAGAAAAATAACTCGGAAATCGAATCAGCAAATTGGCATCGTGTTATTTTAGTCTATTATTGTTCGTGAGTTAAAACTTGGATTATTTAAATTTTCCTACGGATGTAATGTTACTCGAAGGGGAAAATAACTGTCCATTAATTCTGATTTTATTGCAAAAAAATACTTCAATTTATCAGCGTAAACTATTTTGTTCTCTCAAGTATCTCAGCGGGGTATTTTCTAAAGAAAGCCCCCAAATACACAAAAATAAGACATTCATTATAAAGTACACATCCAATCCATAAACTTATTGAGCCCGAAAGATAAAAAAAGGCACATAATTGGCTGACGTTTTATATTTGTACGATGAGAACTTAAGGTTAATAGAAGCTAGGCTTATTTTGGGTTCTTTTTTGGAAAGAAAAAGCAAACGAGTAAAACATTCCTTAACTAAATAAGAAAACGAAGAACCGATAAGAGTTCTTTCCCTGCTATTGTTGTGTACTTCAGTAAAAAAAGTGAGCTGAAACTTCTTTTCTACAACGAAAAGAAATTTGGAACAGTTAACAAATAAATACAACTTGAAAAGGGTGAAAGTTTTTGACTTCATGCAACTCGTTTTATTAAAAGCGTCGTTTAAAGGTTCCCTCATATCGGTTATATGTTCAATGGACGATAAAATAAGAATATTCAAAAAACGGAAAACTTTGTCTCTTGGTATTTAATGTTCATTAATGGCAGTTAATCAGATAATTTTTTTTCAGGAAAGCCTAGTGCGTGCAGTTATGTCTTGTGAAGTGTGGTTTTATCTTATTTCCTACAAATAGATTTACCATACACCCACATGCTACAAAGAATAAAAAAAAGCAATGACGCAATTTTCGATGATAAAGGGGGGAATAACTGCCTTTTTTACTACGGAGAAAAAAGAAAATATTATTTCATACTGGGAACGAAGTTAATAAAAATTTGGAGTAACTAAATACTAGTAAATTTTGAGCAAAAAGGGTACCAAATATTGAATAAACTTTTCATTAGTTGAAGGTTTTACAATTTACATTGGGATATAAATTTGAGAACAACCTACCTACAAAAGCATTTTTAGATGTTTTTTGAAACCTACAGTTCTTTAGATTTTATTAGAGGCAGAGTAAAAAAAACGAACAGAGAATGTTAAATAAAAAGGGAGTAGGGTTTATGCTTATAGAACAATTATTAGTATAATCTTTTTTAAACATTCCAGTTGTAAATAAAAACTTTGACGTGCGTGATACTAGGTATTACTCAGCTACACACATTAATATTCATAACTTACTAACACCAATTATAAACCTCTGTTATATAATATACCTGAACGTTTCAAGTCATAATCCACTTTATTCACGTATATCTACCTCCTCCTAACGTGCGATGTACTTCGTAAACAGATAAATATTTGTGATTTAGTTTAATAGTTTAAAGTTTACTTTTCCGAAATTATATCTGCATTGAGCTTGAAATCTATACTTCTAAAGAGGACCTGCTTTTAAATTAAACTAAGCCTAATAAAATTTTATATTCTAGACACGTTTGATTTAAAAAGAAAATAGATAATTTTAACTGGAAATTTTATAATTCATTGTATTGCAAAAATATTTTTTCAGTTGAACTTTTATTATTTTTTTATGAAATATGCGAATTACTTTCAAGGGAAATCTTACCTAAAAAACGGTTGGTTGAATTCATTGAAGAATTCCAAAATTTTCTTTACTTTTTAAAATATGAAATGCCCCAAAAGAAACAAAATGTTTTTAGTTATTTACCGAGATCTATTTGGTTAAAGATAGAAACCAATCACAAAATTTTATTATTTATATTTTAAAAATAAAAAAATAATAAGTTAAACAAATTATTGAAAAATAATAATCCATATTATTTTAGCTTAATAAATCAAAAGTAAATCATACATCTTCATACCTTTTTCCTAAATTTTAAATTTAATATTTCGGGGGCTAAAAATAACATTTGAAAATCCATATTATCCTTTCACATGAACTTTTATTCCCGAGCTTAAAAAACCTCTTTCAACCGCATAGAATTAACCAAGATCAAGAGAGATTAGAAAACCTTTCTCTTTCGAGAAATAACGCCATCTGTATCAGAGGATGCCTCTGCAAAGATTTCTAATGCTGAATTTGGTTTTAAATAGCTCTGTGTCGTCTTAAGACGAACGTCTAGACGCCACCAAAACGTCTTCGTTGTTGCATCTGTCTCGTCCAAATAGCCCCGGCGCCACTTTCTCGATAAACGGGACGATAAATTTACGGCCAAATGTAGATCTGATTAAAACTTTAAAGGTTAATATGAACCATGCGAAGGCGTTGCATTATTTGACCAGAAGAGCAGAGCTAGATTAGTTTTGTAAGACTTTGATGGTTGAACTTAATGATGAGGTGAAGTTACAAGGTTTGGTAACAATAAAATTAGTATCTAAACAACGGGGGTTGATTTCAACCTAAGAATACATTGGTAGGATAAGATCGCTTAGGTTTAAAATGTTTAATATGATTAAAACATTTTACGAAAATATAACATTAAATAGTGAAAGAAGTATTTGTAAACGGAAATATGAGATTAGATAGCGATATGATGGATTTTTTATAAGTAGTAGAAAGTATAAATACCTTTTACGATGATATCGATATCTTTGCATTTGATGTAGCTTGATCTTACTACCTTCATGAACCAATGGTTGAATAGTATTCTAAGCGACTGGTCTCTATTTTTAAAGCTGTAAAGAAATTAGACCTTAGTACCATAAAGAGCTACTTGTTAAATTTCTAAAGAGGAATTTATTAAACCAAATCTTATTTCCAAAATAAGCAGAAAAGACCCCTTCTAATAAATCTAAATGGTTATTATATGAAAAAAACTTTTAAAAAAGGATCAATAACTGAGAATTTTATGCACTCAAATTTACCATCAAGATTTCCCCATAAAAATATAAGTTACAACTATCTTAATCACTAACGGTGACAAAAGAACAGCATTACTCACTTGGACTATCTTAATTTCATAGGTGCATTATCACTTTAAATACCTCATCTCTTACGCTAAGAAGTTTTCTAATTTTAAATTAATGACGGTCAAAACACACTGAAAGGTTATGCAAGTTTTGACTTAATAAAGGCTCCAAAGTTCCTTAGGTCTCGTAAACCCATGGAATGCAACAAAATTAACGTCTAAAATTACAGATTAATTACATACTCAGCCGTAGCTGCTTTAAGGGAGTAGGTATAAACTATAACAGGTTCCAGTAATTATAACAGTGCCGTGATTCAACCCTAATTTAGATTCTGTTGCGAGATTCAAAAGCTATCATCCTTCAAGGTAGTTCTATAAAGTCAGTTTCATTTATTTCAGTTTATATTTAATCGATATTTCTGTTTATAATACGACTTCATAAAGAATTAATGTTAATTCTTATAAAGTTATGGATTTTATGCTATGGATGTTAATTAATTCTTCATGTTGATTTCATGAAGAACTAATAATTTTTAAATTATTCAATGAAAAGGTGGGAAAGGGTAATTTAAGTAGTATTAATGGTCCTTTCACATGGAAATTTAATTAATAAATTCTATCTAAACTATGTGTAAGGAAGTTTCTAAGTAGTCACAGAATTTTTATTATCTGTTATGCATATTTTTATATGAAATCCTACCCCATTTCACGTTTTAATAAATAATATTATTCATCATAATGTGTAGTGTACTTAAATATAAATACGAACATAAAACCACACAAATAAAAGCTTAAGATAAAATACCCAATTGAAAACTATTCTTTTAGATACATTTTGTTCACTATTCCAAAAAGTTCATCTGAAAGATTTATCTGTTGAGAAATCTTTGTAAAAAGCCCAACTTTCAAGATAATGTATTGAGTTTTTATATTTAATAACTTCTTTAGAAACATCCATTTAGTCTGCTTACATACTTCATTGCTCTTTTATGATCTTCCAATATTTTTTCTAAATGTTTTACAGCCTTGTACATTGGAAATTTATTATTGGATTAATCATAAATATATAAAATATGAAAAATGGACAAATACACGAGTAATTATTTTCAACAATTTATACGTTAGTAACATTTCATTTAAAATTTATACCTCGAAAAATATTTTTGTGGGATTTAAATAAAGTTCTGCACATAAATTCCCACCATATATTCTTCACATTGAAAATAAAATTGACAAGAACGGCTTCCTTTGGTTTCCAAACAATTCATGATCCTGAAAAATGAGGGAACGTTTTCACGGGATGTTCGAAAAACTCTTAAGGTACCCCCGAACCAGAATTTATTTGCAAACATTTTCTTTCTCAGCAGTCAAGATACGGTAGAAATAAATGGTTTATTTCTAAAACATTCCGAGTTCAAAAGAAATCCACCTGTTTTATGGACAACGTTTCTGTGCTCGTCGTATTGTGTAATACAGCCGAACACAACTTTAATGAACCTTGGATGTAGTGAAATTCAAGTTTATAATGTATTTTTTTATCGATTTCCACGAATTCTCATTCATCCAGTGGTATTTTTTAATCTAATAGGGATTACTGAGAAGAATTAGTCTGACTATAATGGATTTATTTTTTTAATTGCCAGGTAACATAGAACATCGATCAGTGTTGTAACGATAATTGTCAATATCGGGAATATCGATAAATGCCGGACATTTTGCGGTATTTTTAACTATAAAAAACATGGTTAAAACATTTTTTTATAAAAATGTTTAATTAATAGAACTTGTAAGAATAAAACTGAAATATTTTCTTTGTCTTTTTATTATGAATGTCGGAGAAACTATTTTGTTTTCGTCTGATCGCTAAAACCACGCATTATTGCTTTTGTTCGTTTTTTATTATATCCTCCTTCTTACCTTGAATGTACAGTAAAATCCCAAGAACTCCCTCATAGCACAAGAAAATCACTCCCAAAATTTGCGTATTGCTTTACAATAACAACTTCTCAAATTATCGTTTGATATCATGGCCAATGAATCATAAAAGCTTTTGTTTACAATTTCATATTACTTTTTTATTAATTAATTGTTGCCTGCGGCTTATAACTAACTGAATAAGCTACATTTAATCCGATTATATTAATTTATCCGAGATATTTTCTTTCGCTAAGTATTGCATCCTTAAGGTTTGTATGCAATAATAGGATTCTATATTACTGGATTTCCCTGCGCAAATTACAAGGCTTTTTACAGTGTAGGGAAAGCATTGACCCCATGACCATTACCATTGACCTTAGTTGCATACCTAACTATCATAAAAAATTATTTTCCATCGCGATACCTACTCGCTTTGCCCAAAAGCTCCTTTCTTACTTTAAGGGGGTTTAAAACCTCAAAAATATAGAAAAAAGTCGCCTGTTCTTTCATAGTATTTTAAAGTTAGATTGTGTCAAAATAATATAAAATTATCAACAGTATGATATAGTATATGTACTAGTTTTCGACTATTCAAAAGAAATATGTCTTAATTAGGTTTTTTTTTTAAACAAAATCACCATTTTTGTATGTTGCGCTCAGTCACCCCATATTACAAATCTGATGTTCGATCGGAGTTGATCGAAACTCGGGAGTGTTCGATTAGTCACGGCATACACATACTTTGACACTCGGGTTCCATCCGACAATATACGAGTCCCTACCCGCTTTGGGCGACTATCTCCTAGCGATATTGTAAGAACGACATTAGTCGGTGTTTTTGTGCAATCTGGGTATTTTTTTTTTCTATGAAATAAATTCATCTGAAACAAACAACACCTAATTAGACATTCGTGCATGTGGAACAAAATTTTTCCCCGGTAAATTAATTTCATTCTATTGATAATAAGAGTAGTTAATATTATAAGTTTATAAAATAATAAACTACAACCGAAATTCTCAAAAACATCAACAATATTAACTAATTTATCTTAGCAAACCTCCAGATACAATGAACTCTTTGCAGATGATGGTTCACTAAAACATGATTCAACTATAGGTATCATAAAAAATCACCCTTTTACTAAATGATCCATTTCTTTATGTAAATTGACCATATATTTTTTTCATCCCACTTTCCTATGTTTACTTCCACCAGTATAGATGGTATTTTTTAATACCCTTCCAAAGAGATTTTCTCTGAACTTCCTAGTGATGTAGCATTATAGTATTTTCAATCTATGATGGGAGTATTAAATTTGGCGCCTAGAGGAGGCTTTTTTCACATCGAAATATCCCTTTTCGAAATCGTTGCCTGTCATATAACTTTGAGAGTTTAAAAGGTTAGCCCAAGGCATTGTTTTTTGAACCACATTCATCGTAACAAAACTGATAACATCGTATGATTTTTCAGTCTTTTGTATATTTTGAAAGTTATTTTATCTGAAAATCACTTTTTATACTTGGATTCTTCAAGGTTTCTAACACTCCTAGAAATTTGTAATACGAATATATTGTGTTTTGGTTATGTTTTCCGCTACTATGTGAACATTATTTGAAAAAAAAATATTGTATAACTAAGACAATTTTAAACAATCTTTACAGAAAAAATAAAATTCACACATAACCACTAAAAAGTAAAACCTTTTCAAACAAGTGAAAAAAAATCATTAGTTTTATTCCAAAAGTTCCTCATTCATTTAGTAAAAATGACTCCATTCAAAATTTTATTTACCTAATTCAAATAGTTTTTATAAAAACTAAAGGAGTGGAAAAATTTTTTTAAAACCCATACTGAATAATTTAAAATCAATTCTAGGAAATTTTATATTTTCAATGAAACTTTTGAAGGCTGTCAATTAAATAGAAACAAAATTAAACAGTGTTTCAAAAAAACTATGCGTGTTGCCTCAGCAAAACTTTGTTTAAATATGCTTTCTGGTTCAAAAGTTTTGAATAATGTTCCATTTCCATGGATATCTAGTAGCTTTTTTATAATAACTGACAGAGTAATAATAATATTCCCAAAAAGAAAAATGTGAACACACAAGTAAACATTTGCATTTTAGCTAATCTCATTTAGAATGTTATAATTAAGATTAATGATCATGCGTCCACAATCACATTTGTGTTTGAAAAATGCTAATTCGGTTCTAGTAATCACGCGTAACTGATCTCAAATGTTTAAATATTCTCTTTAGGAATTATATCCGTAAAACACGCTAACTTTAATGGTAATTATTTCCGGGGAAATGTGATTGATATTTAAATACTTAATTGCATATTTCATTGAGGATAATATGTTTAAACTACGAATGTTACATTTATTATTCCTTTTCTTAGTATGAATAGGTTCATCATATATTTCTTTTTTATTTCGATCTTTGTCTACATATTAATAAAGATGTATGGAACTTAAAGTATCCTTTAGGTCACTAGGCAATGAAAATAAGTTATGAAAAGTTTAAGTATCCATTTTAGACACCTCATAATAATTATTAAAATATGATTGGTGCTGATTGAACTTGCAAAAAGAAGCTAGGTTTTAATAACATAAAATCTTATAACTTTTTAAGAATTTAAATAAATTACGAAAAATTGGAATGTAAAATGTGTTATCAAGGAGTTATAATAATGTTTATCAAATTAAATTATTCAGACCTCCAGTATTTTATAAAAAAGTCCCCTGAAAATCCTTGATTAGTCGATCATAAAAATATAAATATCAAATTCCTTATTGTAAAGAACTATTAATGATGTTTAATCCCCAACATATAATAAACGAGTTATTTTTAATTATAGTTTAGAAACTACTAGAATGACATTCGCCTATCAATGACAGTTAAAACACTTTTAAAAAACTTATTTTAATTTGAAATTACGCAATTGGTCATATGAATTACTAAGATCTTAAATGAATGAAACAAAATCCTTTATATTATTCTTGCTCTACAAACAGACGAAATCATTGATACTTATATGAAAAGACGATAACTTTATAAAGTTAAATTGATTTAAGTAGATACCTCTTAAACTTATTGACATTTTACCAGATCCCCGCTTTCTTATCAAAGTTAGTCCTTGATCAATATTACACGATGATTAAAATAGCATAAGAATGTCCTTATAGCAACATTAGGATATCTATTTTGTTGGGGCCTTAGGGAAGCTAAATCATCTTCGATTTTTGGCTAGATTATTGCATTAGCAGTGTTCTAGGAGAGTGGTATAATATTTCTCCTTCCTTATACGCAGGGTCTAGTTTCATATTTTATCACGGGAATTGTTTATAGCACATTCAGTATTTTCTGTCAAACTTCCGAAAGGAAACATTCTTTGCGACGATTTTTAAAGATAGGAGGATCCTTTTAGCGATATTTATGGGTTGACTGAGGGAAATATTTATGAAGACAGTCAAGCTTGAATAAACAACTGTTGTAGTGTTTAGCGCTCCGCTTATTTATATGCAATTTTTTCCAAGCTTATATGTGTGTTACCCATATATCACGAGAAAATATTAAAAATTGTCTCCGAAGAGATATTCTACTAGAACTTAATAAAGTTATCTCAGAAACTGCCGTAAGAAGATGAACTAATAAGAGAGGATGCAGATAAGAGAAATTTTGATTAGTAAGTTATAGTAGAAAAAGAAAGCAAATATTATAACTTCATTCTTTTCGTTCAACTAATTAAACGAAAAGGATGCCTTTATGAAATATATCATTAAGCTTTTTTACATTTAAAAAACACTAAAAGTGTTCCCTACGTTTGATGTGTGACAAAACATAATTAAATGTTGAACCACCATATAAATAAAAATACTTTGCCTATTAATGTACACATGAAAGTTAATTTATTGACTTGACTTTTGAAAATTTTATTTACATTGAAAATTTACAGGAAACAATTTCAAAATTAATTTTAATACAAAATATAAATGATATTATCTTTCTAACTTACTAATAAAATCCCTATTTCGAATATTTTCTCGCATTGTAACAAACACCTAAACCATACAATTATCAAAAAAATTATCTTTATAATTTTAAATATATTTTTTATTCAAAAAATGGCTTATGAAACATATTTCTGAAATGAAATATGTTCGAAATAATGCAATATTATTAACATTAAATTTTTTTCTGAATTAGAAAATATAAACAGCTTATTAATAAGGGTAAAATAAACCTGGGGTGTTTGAACTGAAAAACTGCTTTAGTTTTGTTAACTAACATTTCATTATTAACAATTGAAGACCTCTAGGGTAAAATATGATAAGCCCTATAATTGTAGCTTAGGGATAAACAAATTTATATTTTCATGAAGTATATATTAGAGGTATTTATTTCAAACGATAAAACCTTTTCCTCAACAATTATGGTACATAATACCCTTCTCCCATTTGCGCTTGGTGAAAGCTCTTTTGGATATAATTATTATTTAGAATGGAAAAGTGAAATTTATGCAAGATGAAAGTTATCATTTTTATCCCCAGGAGTTCAAGATTATTAACGGTTAGATTTTTTGATGTTTTATCAATTTCAGATTGTTCGATATCTTTCAACTATAGAATAGTTATCTTTTCACCCCTTTTGCTGCTGATTAAATTATTAAAAATTATTTTTAAATGTTTGGTATTGCGAGTAAGATTGTTCAAAATTCATAAAATATAAACTATATTTTGAAGATTAAGTAGATTTTATAATTTATGTTATACTCTAATTCTCTGATAATATGAAACACAGTACAGATTTTGAATTACTAAATTATTTTATGGAAAGATAAAACGGAACGGACATTGATTTTTTTATATAATACGAATTTATAATTGAAAATTGCAGAAGTTCAACATTTTTTCTTCTAAGAACCCGTGTAAAAATCTTTTAAGAAAATAAAGCATATTTTTTTTAATGAAGCATGGTACTACATTTGGTAAACCTAAAAATTCTATCACACTTTGAATACCTTCTTAATCAGAATTCTTTAATCAACTGTGTTTATTTGTAATTTACACAGTCGACTGTTATTACTAGTGGCAATCAGTCATTATGTCATTAATCAGTCACTGTACCACGCATTACCATTATATCATGGAAGAATTTAAAATAATATAGTGATTTTGAAGATGTTAAAGGACTCTATTTTAGATGTAAGTCAATTATTTGTCATACGCCAATTGTTAAGGGCGTGACTGAACAACATAATTTCTTATTATCTTCAACTAGTATCAGAAGTCACATTTCATTACATTAAATGCAGATACGATTGTGGAAACATTGATATGCATACATGAAACTGTTGGAATTAAATTATTAAACTTTGAGTTAGATAGTTTGGAAAATAATTTTTGAATTGATGCTAACTCCGATTTCTAGATTTCTGAAGGGGCATAAATCTTTAGAAGAGCTTATTTACGTAAAAGAATAATCATATTTGAGAGTATTTCAAATTTGAAGTTACAAAAGTCCTTTTCTCGGTTTAATCATTTGTTCAAACTTGACTTTATTTAGCTCAGTGACTCCAAAGACCTCACTATACCGAAATCTTTGCTTGAGCAAATTAAAAGCCAAGTTCAAAGAAGATCTTTCTACTTTTCAGTAGTATTGAATATCTTCTTAGGACAAAAAGAATGCCTTTAACTGGAAGCAAATAATATTCTTTAAACATATGAAGACGCTTCGCGTTTATTTTTTAAGTTTTGATTAGGTAGATCCTGATGGGGTATTGGTATGGAAATTCAAGGAGGTATTGCAAATTCATGAACAGAAACTAAAACAATTATTGATGTTACAGAAAAGGTGCATTAAGTATTCCTTATGCATTAATTTCCCATAGAGAATAAATTTCATATGAAGCATTTTCCATTTTTTATCATGTAGCATATATTTATCTGAATATTCTGCAGTTCCTAATCTAATTGTGTCTTACCTTAATTCAGTTATTGTATCTTTGTGCAACGTTTAACTTAATTACATAATCTTATATATTTGGGAAAAAACGTACACAACAATGTCTATTAAGAATAAATTATTACATCTCCAAATATTTCTAAACATATCTCCACGAATTTAAAAATTTAAAATAATGTTAATAATTTCGAAGGTTAAGCAAACTACTTTTTTAAAACATATTTTATCACCTCAATTTACAATGCTTTTAAGTGTTGAAAATTCAACCGAGACAAAGGTACAAAAGTTAAAACCAAGATGTCTGCGAAGTAGATAAAATAAGTAGGTATATATTAAAACAATTTCGTACAACATACATGCAAAAATAATTTTGATATAGCGTCTTGATGAGGTATGTAATTAATAATAAAATCCTGCTCAGTTTATTATTCAAGCATTTAAGGTACTAAATTAGTAAGTACCAATTATTGCTTATAGAAATACGTTAAACCTCCAAACATGTATTTTTATTCTAAAAAGTGTGTCCAAAATTTACGCAAGATCTGAATTAAATAAAAAACACAGTTTTTAGTCTTTTGATATTAATTTTTTATTGAATCATAAAGTACATACGATAGAATAGTAGAATAGTCCATTTTTACTAACCTTAATAAACTCTCAGCTGTTAAATTATTTTTCTCAGGGTTGCCAACAATTTAATGCACAAATGGCGGCACTTGTGTTAATTTTGGGACACCCTTTATAATAACAGTTTTAAATAATGATACGACACCTAAACCGTAAAAAAAAGGAAATATACCTACTTAACATTTTTATCCCAACTGGTCTTGAAATAGATTTTACATTCTCCGTCCTGATTAGTCGCACAGTCTGTCAAACAAGTTTTTACCTAAAAGTCATAGACGAACATAGAAAATACAGAGTGCCGACACGAATAAAACTTCCAAAAACCATGTATTCCGTGATCTTTTCATTTTTACTATCGATCAAAGAGGACTGAATTTTTTTTTCTTTCGCAAAATCTGTCATTCTCATTTCGTAGCGCTTGCTATCCTCCTATGCAGCTGAAAACGTGCTTCTTTCTAATGAAAGCTACTTTTAAAAGTAAAATATTCGAAGTTTCAGAACTTTCGTGCATCGTTTGGAATCGAATATTAAGCTTCTATAGGTTAAAATAAAAAGATTTATTTATTTTTACTCGCAACAGTTTTTTTCAAACTAAACCGTAGGAGCCACCCCTCCATTAACCTAACCTTTTTATTTACATTTTCATATCTTTCTACCAGGTATTTCAGTTTCGTTACATTATTTGATAGCAGACTTTTTACATGAGTGTTCTTCTGGATAAACTATTGATCTTTTAATCAATAATTTTATTAAAAAAAAGAGCTAGTTAATGTAAATATCAATCTGAAAAAAAGTTTTACCTCAGGCTCTAGAAACATTTTTTTGTAAAAACCATAGTAACTAATATTGATTTTTGGAAGTGTTATTAAGTTTTTCAGAAGGTTCCTTTATTTTTTATTTATTCTTTAGAATCGTTGTTTTTATCCCTAATTAAGTATTTACTTTTTCATAGTCTAAATAAAAAAATGTTTTAAGATAACCACTTAATGGAAAGCTTTAAAAATCTAATGCATCCTGTGTTACACATATTGGCTATTTTTATCGTCTTTTATTTATTCACTATCCGTCCATTAGTATTTGAAGCTCAAAGATGAATAAATTAGCTATCGAAAAGTTTAATCGTTTAGTTTACGGTTCAGATAGATTTTATTTTTCCCTAAAAATTCATTCGCGAAATGTTAACAAAAATTCAAAATAAAAATAATTCAGCTTGAAATCGCCCCCACTAAAATTTAATTCCATTCTTTAGGACTAGTATCTATGTATAATCGTAATTAAATACTCTCATTTTCATTTAACAGAATATTTCTAAAAGCATAATCTTAAAAAGGAAAATTTAAAACTTACATTTGTTTTTGAAGTTGTAAACGGAAAACAAATAAAATGAGGCATTTTTTATCCTTTTAAAATATGTAGTAGCAGTTATAAGTATGCAAGTCTGTTTTAAGTATTAGACACAGTTTTTATAATATTTGTTGAGGAGAATTGCTATTTTTAATTAATGTTCCCTATGAAAAGACATATATTTACTTTTAGATATAACAAGCTAGTTTATTATAAAAATGTAAAAGTCTTTTTAACATAAGTGTAAAAATAAGGAAAATCGGTCAGGTAAAAAGGACTGATTGGCTTTTCAAAAATGGTAAAAACCTATGAAGCAGTAATTTTTATAAATGATGTAACAATAAGTGTTTTAATAATTTCCTCTTTAATAGGTTCTACTAAAAAGCAGAATTGCTGAACATGGAAAATTTAAACATATTTAAAGTAGGAATATAAAGTTTCCTGCCTTGGAGTAAAAATGTCCTTTTGGCCTTAACGGTGGATTTTTGAGTTTCAAAGAAATAAAAATTAAAATATAAGGTTATTCTTTTTATTTTCAATAATCATCACCAGCTTTTATTTCGAGTCTAAAGCAAAGATTTTTTTTCAGAAACTCTTATAAGAGCTAATGGAAATTTATATATATATATATATATTATATATATGTATATATATATATATAACATATTATAAAACGATATTGTTTTTAAGAATATTGCATCATTAAAAACGGATCAGTATTATTATATACTTACAAAAAAAACATTGTTTTTTGTAAATAACAAAAGGAGATTAAGAAAAAACTGATAAATGTAGGTATTTGAAATATTTTTTTTTGCTTCATATAACTTAAATACCTAGAGCAATATCATATATTAAATATACTATACATAATACAAAATATTATAGGTAACTATTCTTCTTATTATATTGTTTACTAGACTAAACTAATTAAAACTTCTTAAAACTATAACTAGACTAAAATAGATCGAACTTATGTGGGGTCGGATGACTGTCTAGGGGCTTAAGTTCCTGAGTTCAGATAGATCATTAAAGACACAGTTCTTTGATGACATCAATCTATATTCTATTTAAAGTTACAATAAGGTAGGGACATCACAGGACGATACGATGAACAGTTACAGCCATATTCACAGCCATCAGCGTCAGTGCTAAATCCTCGATCAAAGAAGAATTCCACCAATCAGAGTCAACGGAAAGCTACTTTTTCTTTCTTTAACCGCTGGTTAACCTCGACGCTGATGGCTATGAATATGGCTGTTAATATAATAGCAATAATAGAAAGGACGATGGAGAGCCTCCTGCTCGAGGTCTCGTAGCAGTTGGTAAAATAGCTGGAGCTTGGTGCACGGTGGCCGCTCGCCTTCGTGTCTTCACCAACTCTGTCTCGAGAGAGTGTCGGTCGCTAGGTGGCGCCGCACGTGAACTTAGTTGTGGATAACAGGGTACTATACTTATATTGTTTTAAGATTTAAAAGTTAAACCTTCTTACTTAAGAAAAAATATAATTCCAGAGAAAAATTCCATATAGTTAAATAAATAAAGTTATTTATTTCATGCTATAAAACAATTTTAATATATGAAAGAAGCATGCATACAAATATAAAAACCATGCCATGACGCATATATTTATAGTGCGAATTTATAACAAAAATGTCCTTTCTTATCTTATCCAAAGTACACAGAAATTTTACTCAAAACCATATCAGAATATTTTAAAAATTGACTCAAGTGAATACATGAGAAAACCAATACTTTTTCTAGAATAAGGGTTCATTGAATAAACATAAAATGCTATTCAAATTCCACAAATCATTTCTCTATTTCTCAGAATAATTTTTGTGGCCGCTATTAATATTTTTGTCACTCTCCCTAAAGGTATCTGAAAGCTTTTTATTTTCCCGTATTAGTGATCTAAATCCCCTAGGACCGAACGGGAGTATTTGCAAATAGCATTTGTTCGAAGTCTTTTTCTATAGCTTCATATATAGATCATATAAATATTTTTATTCTCCGTGTATTGGGACTTTTAACTAATAACAACTAGTAGAATGTTACACTGATTTATTCATATTTGTTTTTGAAATCCAATGCTAGCTAAAACTTCCTTAAATTTGAAATTTCAGATGTGCTCATTTCTGATATTTGTACCAGGGAATGAAATTTTTGTACCTCATTTTTATTCCATGCGTCATTCGCTTGTTTATTATTATTTTATTGTACCTATTGTTTAATATTTGGTTCACAAAGGTTTCAAATTGTGGATCTTGTAGAAACAAGGAGCTAAATCCAAAAGCTCTACATTTGAGTTAGTCCATTGTTGCAAGTGCCTCTGAATTCTAAATATATATCTATAAGAGATAAATGTAATTTCTGGCATATTGCATCAAATTTACTTTTAGGTTAAAATTATGTTTTTTCTCAAAGAAATATTATCTACATCTTGGACAGACTACTGTAACTAAAAGACAAGACATTCCATCAATTAACCAATCAACAATTTAAAATATAACAACTAAATTTATACGCAATAACTAAATTAATACTTCCGTATTCTTAATATTATTAATATATATTATTAATATTTTAACTAAGTATTTTATTCAGGGCTTAAGTTAATAATTGAACCAGATACTACCTTCTCCTTATTTCGCATTTATAAACTGTCACGCCCAATTTTCTGATTAACATACGAAATCCCTAGTGTCTGCCCTATATCTTTTATATCTTTAAAATCTCCATCTAAATAAATGAATAAATTTCAAATGTAATAGTTTTACCTTTTTAAAAAGATTAAATTATAGAAATTTAAAGAAAATTATTATTAAAATTTTAAACGCATTAAGGTTTTGTCTTAAGTCCCATGGTTCTTTTAAATTATATCCTACTTTTCACTCGTAGTTTTAATCTCATAAAATATTTGCAAAGGCATATAAATAAGTATTTTTATAAATTTATTTATTAGCATCAAAAGGAAGATATAAAAATGAACAAATTGAACTACTTATAACCTAGAGGAAGTAATCCTACTCAGGTATAATAAAGATCACATTAATATACATTCCTATACATAGTGCATTAGTTGTTTGAGTTTTAATTTAATTTTTATGTTTAAATATTGAGATTAAAATAGCCTCTTTAAAACTAAAACATTAGTAACTCATCATTAATTTAAATATTTAATTTAATAAAACATAGATGCGTAAATAATTAAAAAAGGTAATGTTTAATAATATTTTTTGAGAATCATCCTTAAAATCCACTAAATGCTTTTAAAAATTTTATCATCACTTTCTTTATTAGAGCACTGCTAGCCATAATTTCCTCATAAATTTATATGGGTTTAGTTCTTTATTCGTAAACCGCATCAAACTTAATAAAATAAGCTAACAACTTAAATAAAAGAACGTAAATTAGATCAATAAAAGGAAAAGACGGTTAAATTAAATGTAGTCTCTAAACACGTTTTTCTTGTAACTTATTTTATACATTCGAAGAAAACTGCTACTTTCTACATTTTCCCAAAAATTATGGACATCGTAAAATCTTTTTATAAGTCACGGCGACGAAAACTCATCCACGAAGCATTAAATACTTTTCGACATGGCACCAACATTTATTTGCCTCGTACTGGTTTCCTCGAGTTAAGTAGATGGAGTTGGGAGATAGGAAACTTGGATGGAATATTTTAGGCTCTTTTTTATTGGAGCACTTCATTGTAAGCTTTTATTTGTTCTGCTTTCTTCAAATCCTTCTCCTGGTGTGAATTTCAAAGAAACTCCTCTCGGAATCTTAAGTTTGTCGAACAGCCTCGATACATATAAAACAGAATAGATACAACCCGGTTTTCTATTATGTGACTAAAATCCATTTCAACACAAGACTTGAAATAACGCCGATAAAAAAAAACTTTTACGGTGATTAAATTTTATGTGAAGTAACTAATTTAAAGTTTTTATTTGAGTGTGGATTTTACTACTTCTATTAGTAAACTTCAAACTCGAGAACTATTTAATATAATCATCCAACACAGGGCTTTCTACTAGTAACTATTGTGACTACAAACTACTTTTTCATAGCACAATGAGTTTAACATCAACGCATTGCACCGAATAGGTTAATGTAATCAATTCCTGCTACTAAAAAGTTATAACTAAGTTATAAAAGTTCAGAATTATACTATCATTCTTTAAACTAATATAACTAATAATAATACCTATATCTAAAAATATTATCAATCTATCTAGATTCAATTAAAATATTTCTCTTTGCAAATACCAAATCAATAACAAAAATTACTAAATATTAAATATATGGAAATTAAATACTTAATAAATTACTTTTGTAGAAAAAGATACTGCAACTTACTAAAGAAATAATTACTAAAATAAAAATCACCACATAAAAACATAAGAATTATATCGCATGCGAAGTTATTTTTATGAATAAAGTTTTGAATTCATTGTGACAGCTTTAAAAGTAACAATATAAATACTAGTTTTAGGGCAAGAGAGTTTTATAGTTTCTCAATATTCTGTGTCCATTGAACAACTTCCATTTTATTGAAGAAAAAAATTAGAAGATCATTTTTATAGATTTTACTTAAAATATATTTGTTACAAAATCTTTGAAGTTACTTTGTTTTCAAAATATCCAAAGATATTAAATAAATTTTAAAACAAAAGTGTATGATATTTTTAAATCCATCAAGTAACAACTCCCAGTATCGATTATTGCATCAAATAAAAGTTAATTTGATACTGGAGTAGTGTTTTATAACAATCATAAATATTTTTGGAGACAGTTGAGTACGTATATAAAACTCGCTTGAGTAAATTGCGGTTTAAGTGCTCATTACACGAAAGTGGATAAAAATATTATTGTATTCTATTATCGTTGCTTTTAAACAAATTTTTAAACATGTGTGTTTACCTCTGAAAATGTTTTATCTCTAGGATTTAATTTATACAGGTAATTAGTATGTTCTTTTTCCAAGTCTGAAATTATGTAACGGATGAAAACAAGAATTCATTTTTGAAAGTACTTTGTAAAATTTAGGATGACATTTAAAACATTTTGCTCATTATTTTTTTTTCCGAATGTGGAGTAACTATTAATTTAGAAAAAGGAATTCTACTGGAAACGTAAAAAGCTATTTTGAATCTAAAGTATTAATGTTTTGTGAAAGGCAAACTAAGTCGTGACAAATTATCGATCAAATAAAACATTTAAGTTTAAGTTAAGTTTTAAAATAAGTACGAAGCAGCATAGTTTTGCGTTAAGAGTCAATTGCCCTACTTTAAATTCCTTTTGTCGTTACTAAATATAAAAGAACAAATGCAAGAATAAAATTCCGTTAGATCCTTTTTTTTTTCATAGTTTTAAATAACGTATGGGAAAAGAATAGTGGTATTATAATAAAGATATTTGTGTCATATTGTATAGTTTGTAAAATTTAATATATTTTTTCTGATAATTAATTATAAATTAACTATTTTTACCATACCTTAGAAAAAGTAGAGTTGCTGTAAAATACAACATTTTCATTTTATGGACTCAACAATATGTCGGAATAACTATGAAATGCCCCGAAAACAAACTTGTCTGCATAGATTGTAACATAAATTAAAACTCGATGGGACTTTCTTACAATTCACAACATAATAGCATGTGTTTATCCAAACATTGGTGCTTGTATATTTAGCTGCAACTAAACTAGATTACAACGTTTCTTGTCAGTGACATCACGGGTAGCAGGGAGGAGCTTTGATTAGAAGTCACACTTTCTAGCTACCTAATTGTTGAGTCACTTGCTCCCTCAGCTTTTTCGCCAATTGGGTAGCTAGTAAATGTGACTTTTAATCGAAGCTCCTCCCTTTGACCCGTGATGTCATTGACAAGAAACGTTGTAATCTATACTAGACTGCAACGTTACTTGACGACCCTGGAGAAACAAAACAAAGAAAGTTGTTTCCAGCGCGGTGTCTCAATTTTGAGTGAAATGAATACGTCAATTTAAAAATATGATTAGTTTGTTAAACCCATGTATATAAGCGTCTTTTTATCCCGATTTGCGAACCGAAACTCCTGGTAGCAACCCAACAGGATTTCTGTTTACGCAGTTTTCCCTTCCGCGTGGTGACGTCATAGGTTCACGAAACGTTGCAGTCTATACTCGACAGCAAGGTTTCTTGAACCCAGTACGTCACAAATGCGGAAGAAGAAATCGATAAGCCCAAAGCCTGTTGGGTTGCTAGGAGGCATTTCGGTACGCAAATCGTGATTGAAAAGCACTATTACATGGGTTTAATAAACTAATCATATTTTTAAATTGGCGTTCTTCCTTTCACTCAAAATTCAGACACCGCGATGGGAACTACTTTGTTTGTTAGTGACGTCATAGGGTCAACTAAAGTTGCTGTCTAGTATAGTAGAGTATAGTATCGTTTCATATTCTAGGTGCCAGTTCTAAGGTTTTGGTTTGATTGCAGTCCATGGCTAACGGCCTCCACATCGACCACTACATCGCGCTGGCCGCCCTGGCGCGGACCGGCAACTACTCGGTGCACAACATGAGCCTCTTCCTGAACGGCAGCCAGCAGCGCGAGTCCGTGCCCCCGCCAGACCTCATCACCAGCATCCCGGCCGTCAAGGCCTTCTTCTACTGCCTCTACATCACCATCTTCGTGACGGGCATCTGCGGCAACGTGCTGGTCTGCTACGTCGTCTTCAGCAACAAGGCCATGCACACCGTCACCAACATCTTCATCGCCAACCTCGCTCTGTCCGACATCCTGCTGTGCACCTTCGCCGTGCCCTTCACGCCCCTCTACCTCTTCATGCACGAGTGGGTGTTCGGGGACGCCCTCTGCCACCTGGTGCCCTACGCCCAGGGGGTGAGCGTGTACATCTCGGCCTTCACGCTCATGTCCATCGCCATCGACCGCTTCTTCGTCATCATCCACCCGTTCAAGGCGCGGCTCAAGCTCAAGTACAGCCTGCTCATCATCGTGGTCATCTGGCTGGCGGCCGGCTTCCTCACCCTGCCCTACGGCATCTTCATGGATCTCATCGTGGTCCCGGGCAGCAACGGGACGCCCTACTGCGACGAGGGCTGGCCCCACGACTCCTTCCGCAAGGCCTTCGGCTTCTCCACTTCCGTGCTGCAGTTCGTCATTCCCTTCCTCATCATCACCTTCTGTTACGTCCGGGTCTGCTGCAAGCTGCGGGACCGAGCCCGGACTAGACCCGGAAGTAATTCCCAGAGGAAGATGGAAATGGAATGGGAGCGCACACGCCGCCTCAACCGCATGCTCATCTCCATGGTCCTCATCTTCGGCTTCTCCTGGCTGCCGCTCAACGTCCACAACCTGGTCGTCGACTTCTACATCCCAGCCAGCCAGTGGGCCTACCTCAACGGCTTCTTCTTCCTCTCGCACGCCGTGGCCATGAGCTCCACCTGCTACAACCCCTTCCTGTACGCCTGGCTCAACGAGAACTTCCGCAAAGAGTTCAAGACTGTGCTTCCGTTCCTAAACGAGTCCAGATGGTGCCGCTTCTTCGAGACGAGCAGGGCTCAAGACCCGGAGGCACCCCCAGTCACCCCCCAGCCGGGTTGCTCTCACTTTGCCCCACCCTCGGTTCCACCCAACACTGAGAAAGTGACCTCTCTCAAATACAGTCCCGAGACAGACACGGTTCGCATGCAAGTCAATGGAGAGGAGGTGCTCACTGCTGTTTAATCCCCTCCGTTTCGTGTTTTCAAACTCATCCCGACAATGGATTATGTCCACAAACTCGAGGGATGTATCATACTGAGTATAGGTGGTAAGCATCTACTTTGGTGTTTCAAATCGAGATGTAGTTGAAAATGTGTAGTGGAAGAGTATGAGTGAGTGAAAATCGTGAAAAGTAGACAACGCTCAGTAGAAAGAGTGTCACGTTTGACACATTTTCATGCATTTCATTCCATCAGTTTAAATGGAAAACTACAGAGACACCCGATTAAGGAACGTAAGTAAAATTGATTCGTTTTATCCACGTGCTATCGAATGGGATTTTTTTCTTTTGGCAGCTAAGTTCTCTGGATTTTAGATCTTGTTGGTTAGTTTCACAGTGTCCAGCAGTACAAACAATCTTTACTTAAAATTATGTTCAACAGCCTACTAAAATAGTTCAAATGTGTATAACATCCTGAACTCTGATGTGTGAATAAGCACAACTGATTTTTCCCCACAATTTTTAATTGGTAGATAGAGTTCCTTTTTTAAATTGTTGGCTTTACTTTTTTTTCGGCTATGCATGAACTATAGGATTTCATATTCACTTTTATTTGAAATAATAAGGGTAAAATTAGTACTACCTACAAAGCTTTTTATTTTTTTATGGCATGTTTAATTTTTAGAGAGTCTTTCAAAGGGATACTTCGCAGTAAAGGTAAGCCACAATCATTGAAATTATTTTTAATTTATGTAAAGCTAGTTTTCTTCAAGGTTTCTACGTGGAAAGGAAAGAATATATAGCTTTTTCTATTTTTTTTCTATTATAAAGATACTTCTGTCGACACGGATTTCAGATATTTCAAACATGATTAAATTTGTCGAAAACAAAGTTCTTTAATTCATCTTAAATTAGATTCTTCTTTTTCCAAAATTGATACAATATTTTATTATTTTGCGTGGAGTATGCGTTTATTGAATACACGAGAGAAGCAGTTAAAACCATTATCAAGAGATATATCGTGATATTCCTTCTTCTATAATGAAAACGGTTCTTTTTACCCCCAGAGAATGTTTAAAACTCCCCCTTTATCCCCTTCATCAACACATGGCTTCGTCATTTTGTCACAGTTAATGAACTGCGGCCTTTCACTTATATTTCAATTTCAATACGTCAGTTGAATCACAATAGATTGACTAAAGACAATTATTTAATAAATTTCTTCATCAAAAGGAAGGAAAAGCGCATTCGAAATCAATTCTTCATTTTAGATATCTTTGAGTTTTTGGATTGATCCTTATTATTCTGATTTGATTTTTAAAATTAAATACGAGGCAGAATTCGATAAAACTTTACACCTCTAGCTGATACGATAAAAAAGACATTTTAGTTTTTACTTAGTTTTGTGAATCATAGATCTCTCAACTGTTTTTTTAGTATACGGTTTTTTCGTTTATTAAGTAAGTTCATATTGGGAAAATCATATCTTACATTTCCCACTGAAGTGACAGGAAATATTGAAATGAAAATAGATAATATACAGTATATTTTAAAACGCACTTATAGTAAATTTTTGCACATAGTACTTGGGTTTTAAGGTAGCTCAGTAAAGTTTATTTAAGTATTTCAACCTACCTGACTTTTAAAAGTTGGCTTAAGGCAGTCGTGTGTAAAGAATCGATCCTCAAAGATAAGGCAGTTTTAAAAGTTTGCCTTTTCTGGGGGAGCTTGATGGATTGTATGCTAGTTTCTAGAAACACCATCACTTAAACTTGTCTTCTGGGAAATTTCCCGAACCAATCATTCTGACAAAATTGCAGCTAGAGTGGTGAGTTGTAAGACGCGGAAATGTAAATTACATCCCTTACTGTGAAGCTCTGTGGTTAGAATTTCCAGTTTGCAATAGAAAACTCTTAACCTCCTTGGTTAGAAGTAACGAGGTGTGTTTGGACCGGTATGAGAGATAATAAACAAACTGTAATTTTTGTATGAAAGTAAAGTGGTGTGTTAATCTTTAATTCAAAAGGTTTTGTTTAAATAATATATAGGAATGGAGTTCTGTAAGTTGCGGCATTAAACGTAATTGTTTCCTGAAAACTTCGAAATTGCTCAGTGTTAAGTACAAATACATATATTATACACATGAAATATTTTCGTTTATAAACGAAAATATTTCATTTTCCCATCATATTTGAAAGGTTCTTTTGAGCAAAAGTAAAATATTGTTTAGATGAAGGTCTGATTAAAATCTTAAAATATCCAGGCATGAATTCAAACACCTTAGGCCAATATCCCTTATCATTTATGTGTGTCATACCTACAATTCATCTCTATTAGCTTCATCCTTTCTAGGAACGCTATTGTTACCAGGTTCCCCTAGACCTACCTTTGTTCGATGTATGTATTCTCCCTGAAAGTGTATCATTAATCATTTTGCATGCTGTGGTAGTCTAACAACCTACTCCCTGAAGCTCTTCCTATGAGGAGATCAAACAACATTAAATATGTAAGTTTTATTTTAAATCTTATCTCAAATCAATATAGTTAAACTAAATAGCAATCGTGAATAATTTTCAATTAACATTTCTTAAAGTAATTCAAATGATATCTAATTATAATCTAAAATACATTGACATTTTCATCCACAGTAAAATTGGTTGAGCATCCATGTTCTTAGCTACTGAAGGTAAACTCATTTTACATTTTTATGTAACACTAACGTGAATCCGGTTACTAATCTTTTTTATTAGAGTTCGGCTTGTTTTCCCCATCAGAAGACTTTAAAATAAAATAGTAAACTGATGAAAAATTCACTACTACCTAACTTAGTTCTACAAAGTTTAAAAATGCATTTCTCAAATATTAAGTTAAATAATAAATTTAGAAAGATTTCTGTGATGATTAGCTATTATTTTTTAATCCATTTTAGTAGTTAATCCATTTAATATATTTATTTATTTTGAATCTAACTTCTTTTAAAGCAGTTTTTTACATACACTGGTTAGTTTTCTCGTTAGGTCAAAGAAGTATTCAAATTTTTATTCAAGTTCAAGCGGATTGATTTTTACCAGAAAAATAAACTTTCTTAACAAGTATTATCTTGTTTAAAAATTTAAAAGTGAGAGTCCCTATCTTTTACATGATTTAAAAGTGAGAGTCCTTTTCTTTTACACGAACTTCGGTGAACCCCCCCCCACCCCCATCTTACACCGAAATCATTCAAATCCTCTCCAAATGTTAAAATGAATTCTTTTTCTTTCCTCAAAAAGTGAAAGCCGGCAACGAGGTGATGAATATGCAATCCCGTTCCGAGGAATATTATGTCAAGTTTCATCTTTTATCAGCTTATTGTAGCTCCCCAAATCCTTTCCCATAAAAAAAATCACGGTTTATATCCGATTCAGCCCAAAGCGAAGCTCAGCAGAATCAAATCGGGCTATTAGCTGGACAGTGTTCTTCCAAGAAAGCGCAATCAGAGCATATCCCAAATTCTTCTCCCAAGAAATATGAAAGCCTTTCCAACCTCCTAGAAAAGTGAAAAAATATGAAAGCAAATATTTGAGCATAGATATGAAGAGCCGTTCTTCTCGGGCGGTCTTTTTGTTCTTTTCCCAGAAAAAGAGATTTGTAAAGTAAGCGCATACACGAGTTTCTTGCGATTTTCGATTACGGCCGCTACCTGAACCGGGGGACAGATTCAATTTCGCCAATCGTGGAAAATAGGATTCAAACTTTATTCCCATGAATATTAATACCTGCTCTGCACAGGATGGCTCGAATTCCGTGGAGAAATTTCGTTGACAAGGTCGGAATGAAGTGGAGCTGGAAAATAATGCATCGATGCGTTTGCGAATGTCAAACACCTCCCTCGTTTTGTAGGGTTGGATTGGTCTAACGAAGTTACCATGAAATAAGGGGAATCCAAAAAAAAGCAGGCCAGCTTGTCCGTTTCAATTTTTGTTTACTTGAAAAAGAAGCTTATGCATAGCTTCTTATTTGAATTGAGAAGAAAAACCCTTGGATTTTTTAAAATAAAATTTCTTTAGATGAAAGAGCAAAATCTTCTACCCTTGCTTAGGTTTGAAATGAAAGACCTTAAGACTGACACATGCATAGTGCATAGACTCGATATAATAAAAAATCTGACTTTGTAGAAATGAAAGTGAAGATATTCAATCTAATTTGGAAAAAAGCTACATTATACAGCTACCGGAATATATTTTTTTCAATGACAGAGCATAACAACACACTATGATTACGTACTACATGTTGACTTTAAATGACATTTTTTTTTGTAAAACCAAATTTTAGGAATGAAGTGGAAATAGTTCAATTAGTGTGTTTCAACAAGTCCGCCCAAATTCTGCACAGTCATATTCCTTGCATTGAGTAGATAAAATAGCCCAGATAATTATACCTCAACGACCTGTAGTTTTCAAGAAAATTGCGACGTCACGTCAGTTTGCGCTAAAAAAAACTTATGGAAACATGGAAATTATTATTTAGATATGTTTACTCACTAAGATGTTAAAAATAACCACTGAGCATGCATGCACCCACCGTGGAATGAAATAATTAAGTTTTTATCGGATGTGACGTCACGTTTTTCGAAAAATAAAAGTTGTCGTAGAGGTATAGTTCTTAGAGGGATAACAAACAAACGCTATTATAACTCAATCCATAAACAAAGGAATAGGGGGAAAATAAAAGTGGCAAAATGTATAATAGAATTATTGGAAGTTCTAATAGTTTCTTATGAATCCTAAAACTGTCGTTGCTGCATGTTTTTAAATCACAAAATAATAAAATATTGAATTAAAAATACTTCCCTAATATTAAATAAATTTAATTCTGACCTTGTAATAAATGAAAGTACAAATAACTTATAAGATGAGGAAATACGTCCAGCATGGCCAGAGCAATAAAGTAATGTAATCTTGGTCCTAGTTGGTGACCTATTGCATAAGTACCATAAATCGTAGATTGTTTGTAGAGTAGAAGAAAATATTTAAGGTTCCTAAGGAAAAGGAGGTTTGTTGAGTTTTATCATTGAATTAGGAGAGTGCTTCGTAATGGGGATTCAGCAAATACGAATTAGTGGAGAAACTGTAGGTTTTCATGGGAAAAAGCACTGGAATTAAATGGAAATTCATAACGAGTATATCGATGTAGAGTAAGCATGGATTACCAATGCATACCATTTCATAGTGCGTGCTCAATTTGTAAATGGCCGCAACTACTATCATTGTGGGTGATAATTCAGGGTTAAATGAGGCTACCATAAGTGGAAAACTGTTGACTGATTAAATTTAAAAGGTCTCCAGATTCAAAATTTAACTGAATTGGGTTGAAAAACTGTAGAGAACTTGAGAACGTATTGGTACGCCTTATTTATGTTGTTATATATTCTTCAACTGATTTTGAAATTGCATTGAAAAGGGTTCTGCCCGGTTTGTTGGATTCATAAATTTTATTTATATCTTTCATTTTATTTTACGTTATTTTTAGTTGAGTTTAACTTAATTTTTGATTCACCCTGGTAGTGTACCCTCTACTCAAATAACGTTCATGTATCCAGGTGGCTCAAATTATCCTGAGCGCCTAACCATAGTCCCAGAAAGAGAAACTAAAACTGACTAAATTTAATCTAGTTAGTTTAAATAACTTAAAGCTTAAATAATTAGCTTTAAAAAATTCTTTATCATTAGCAACAAACAACTGTTAACTAATAGTCATATTGCGTCCACAAAAATATTCATTGAGTGCAATTATAAAAAAAACGGTTATGACATTAAATAAGAAGACGTTAAATTAGGTCGGGACGGGAAGTATATGTGATAACAATTACAAAATTGGTCGGAACTGACAGATATCCATACGGATAAACAAAATATTTGTATCTATAACCTGTAAAAGCCTTTTTAAAATACCAAGTAAGTAGAGTTTTTATGGTACGCAAAATATTATTTTGAATATGTTTTTTTACAAACACCGGAACATTTGTGAAATTTCGTCTAAAAAGTAGAAAATACAAAGTAAACTGAAGATATTAAAAAGGGTTTTAAAATATTAATATTAATGCAATTGACATTAATGTTTTTGTTTCGGTTTGTATTAGTTTTTAAACTTCATTTTGATCATTTAAAAATTATACCGTTTTTAAACAAATCTTTATTAAGAAAAATAAATTGTACTCAACAACTAGATTCAGTAGGACTAACCTTAAAATAATTTATACAAAAACATTTTCATTGAGCTTTTTTTTAACCTTTATCACTGTCCTAGAAAATAAACTAAGTATATTTCAATGAACTCAAGAAACTGCACCAGGAACATGTCTCAAAAAGAGCTTTTAGCAGGAAAGAAACTAGTGGTTAAAGAGACTTGAAGTGCGTTCAAAACTTTCGACGGCTAAAACTCTATCGAGATAAAACTACATTTGAACCAAAAAAAATTACAGACACATTCATACTCTACTTTTCTATGAAAAAGATATATCTTGAAGAATGAACTAGATTTTTTTTTAAAGTAAAGTGAGTTTTCAAATAGGGATGTTGACTTAACCATAGAAATTTACATTGATTTTTTTCAAATAAAATAATAAAGCTTATAACAAGAATCAAGGCAAATATGACTCTATTTGGCTGGTCCTTTCGGCGACTCCTCAGTTTGTTTTGGAGGAGAAAAGTAGAGCGGAAAGTTGGGTAAGTTGCCAAGAAACATTTCCTAGTCATTGATTTTATTCTTTAGAGATTGTCACTGGAGGATTTGAGTTTTTGAACTTTTGTTTTAATCTTCAGTTTACGAACTTCTTGATCGTAACCAGGTACGTACGTTGAATGAAAACTAAGCTTGATCGTGTTTTTTAACATTCAGGGTATGGTAATACTCGGATGAAGATAATACATTTTTTTACATCTTGATCATAAAAGGTTACATAAAGAATCTTAATTTAAATGTAAGAGTCTTTTTAGATTTTTTCCTGCCTGATTCATTCTGAAGCAGAATTGAAAGTAATGTACTATTAAGATAGTACTTATGTACATTTTTTAAAAAAAGAAAAATATTCTGAAGTCTGCGGTTCAAAAACATTACTGTGACAGTTATTTGGTATGAGAGCAAATACTTTCTCAATCAATCTTTTATCAATTTTCTAGATTAAGTATTGACTGATTTTACAATAAAAGAAGGTAAGTATTTTAAGATTATTTTGAAAATAATAACCCCCTATTAGGTCTATTTTTGAATTCCCATCAATGCATGTTGTTATTATTTATTTAATTTGGTTTTTGGCATACTTAACACTACTTCAAAAAAATGAAAGGATCATACGATGTATCACTAAAGAAACTAAGAAGGTTGACTAGTTTTTCATCGAAAATTATTTGAAGAGTATGACACGATGGTATGATGACTTCCGAATGTTATAGTTAGTTTGATGGATTGGGAAAATGCTGGTATTTCATAAGCGAGGAAGAATCTCAATAGACACCATTCTAACTGAAATGTTCTTGAATTTCATTAATAAATTCAAAATATATCAGTTAAAGAATACTTTTATTTTCCTTCCTTTAATTACCACAAATTTCTAAAAAAAATGGTAAAAGAACATTGCTCAAAAGGAAAATTAAATATTTAATAGAAGCTAAAATAGCTCTGCCTGGAAAAAAAACTCCTAAAGTGATAACTAATTATAAGTTTAAGTTTTTTTATTCCTACAAACACCGAAAAGCTTTTAAATTTTAATGCATTTGACGCATTACCCATAAATTCTAAAATACGAAAGCACTCTGAAAATTCAATTAGTTTCAAAGAAATTGTTTGATGTTTATTTTAATTTCATGTTTATAGATATTAATTTAGAAAAATACAAAGGAATTAGAAAAGATAGTTCTTAATGAAAAAAATTTCAATGATATTTCAATGTTTACTGCACTTTTATATCACATGTATGTAAATGATTACCCATCAACTGTTTAAGTGAGAATCTTAGAGAATCATTAATTGACACTAACATAAAAGGAATACCTAATTTTTTAAAACAGGAAAAAATATCAAAGATAATTTTAAAACCTTTTCATTTTTAAAATTTATCTGGAGGGTAGATGAATATTTTGCTTGAATACAATATTGTTAATAGCGTTAAATAATATAAATCAATACATAAATTATCATGAAATGAAGGAACTCTAAAAACATGTTATATTTATTTATTTATTTGTGAAGAGCTTTCACAGTTTTGAATTGTTTTAATATTCTTCATTCATGTAAAGTACGCAAAGATCAGTTTAAGGACCACAGACAGGGACCATAAAAGAGATCACATAAAATTTCTTAAAACATTTTAAGTAAGCTATAAAATTGTTATTTCCATATTGCTTGTAGCACTTTTTTTAACTTCATGCGGTAAATATAGACCGCATAATGTGTCACCCGGAATGTATCAATTTTGGATTCTTTATCCTACACGTATATTTTTCGGTAGGCATCTGTCGTTTTAAATTACATTTCTCGGGTATTTTTTAATATGCATTTCATTGACTTAAAAAAAACTGAACAAAAAAATGGTCTTAATAGATTGCATAAAAACAAGTTTGAGTATATACTTTTATTTTAGGGAAAATGTTTCCCAGGACTCGATTAAGAAATTATATTGAATCTATATAAATATTTTTCTTATATTCATTTACATCATTGTACTAAAAATAAAACTTTGATCCTTTTTTTAAATTTTTATACAAAAACATTGTTTTTTAGATTATCTTCATTGATCAAGATTTAGAAACTATTTGTTATTTTCACCAATAGAAGTTTGGTTATGAGAAAAAGACAAGAACAAAAGTGCATCAATAAAATTCATCAGAGGGATCATATAACGTCTACCTTAACCAGTGGTGGTGAACCTTTGACACTGACCCACGAAAGCTTTTTAAAACACCCAGCATGCATTCTTATTTTTTAAAAATATCTTAAATTTAAGACCCTGCCAACCAGAATACTGAGCAGTTAATCACCCTGCCAGGTTTTGTGGTAGAGGGCGAAAACTATGTTTCCCCAGTTTTTTAAATATAGAAAATCCAGTAATGGTGTATTCCAATCAAATCAAGAAATGTTTTAAAATCCTTTTTTAGAGTCAATTTTACTTTTCGTTGAGTTGACATGCAACCCATAAAACCTATCCATCACTGACTTATATACTATATTTTAATTTAAAATCCCCAAAGAGATCCAAATTTTTCAACTTAAAAGGAATGAATTAGGTGTCGTTTTGTAATATTGCAATGGTTAAAGCATCATTTATATTTGTTTGAAAACAAATATTAGTGATACTTATGAATGGATACATTTATACCTTTGAAGTTTATTTTAAGTTTTGCCTCATACTTAATAACCAATCATCAAGGGTTATGTTATCAGCTTATCGTGATTGTATATTATATTTAATGTACTAAATGTTCAGAAATGTATAAAATATTAGTAATCGATGTTGATTATCATTCAATATGATACGCTTGGTTTAAGAATTCTAATGCACATTTTTTCGGTCCAGATCAATTTCTTTTTAAAGGATTTAACTCTACGGCTTGACAACGTTATTGGAAGTTCGTTGTAAATTTGATAACTTTTTCAAAACTTAAAATAAAGTGCATATAACTGTTACATTTTATTGTCTATCCTTTTTTCAAATGAAATATACACATGTGTTTAGTAGACATCTTGGTACAGCATGTTTACTGCAGATAGAATCAATTTAATTAAAGTTAGTTTAATTTAATTAAATTATTTCACTAAAAAAGCTCTAGATTATAAACGAAAGTGAAATAATGTTTAATGTTATTAATGGAAACATAACTTCAAAAGTTAACTTTTTGTCTGAAAAACCTTTCAGAGAAAGACACTCACTTTAAGTTATTTCTCTATTTTGGGTTTAAATAAAATCGTAAACTAGGATAAAACTTCATTAATACAAATGTTTGTATCTGCAGAACTCATTGACGATTTAAAAACTTTTCAGACATTATATCCTACTACTAATATTTTTTTTTATTTTTTTACCAGACAATAATAATTTTTATATTAAATTGGTTTGGACTCTTTTGGTCAAAAGCCTATAATACCCTTCCTCTATAATACACCAAACAGGTAAAATCTTTCTATAAACTTTATTAAAATTATTTATATTAGATTTTTCTGTTCCATACTGTTCTTCTATATGGTGTTCAACTTAATTTTTTTTTAAGTTTTAAAGGAGTACTCTCATATCCTTGATAAATATGAAAAATATATTAGTAGTGTAGAATAATACAGTGCATTGGGAAAATGTGTAAGCAATCATATATGAAATATACTGTGAAATGTTTTGAGTAAAAATGTATTTAAAAATGTTTTTACCAAACAATTTAAATATCTCTTTTGTGTAGGTATAGAATAGTGTTACAGCAATTGTCAATGAAATAGGATAAAACACTTAAGAATGACTATGAATATACAAAATGCTATGGACTGATCTGGTACATTTTTGTATGAATAAAGTAAAATTTACACTTTTAGCTGTTTTTTGATATGCTTAATACTTTCTGTATATTTTTGTAAGTGAATTTTTTCATTACAAGTTTTAAACTGACTTTATATATTTTGAAAAAAAAATTCATATTTTGATTGTCACCTTTGATAAACAAATTAGGAGAGGTTATTAGCTGATGTTAAATCAACTACCAATTATATTGAGGCCAATATATTCATGCATTTACCTTCCAGAAATCATAAAATCATCGATTCAATGAGTAAATTTATTTATAATTATATATTCTTTTAATAAACATTTGGTAAAAAAAATTCTGAACAAATTTTTTGCGTAAAAATGTTTTATATGCCCTTTGCTTTTTTAATAAACTTTTGCTTGCAAGCATGCTTTTTTTATGTTCTTGTACTAAAATACTACAAAAGTAATTAATAATAAAGTAATAGAAAATTATATATTCTTATTCTTAAAGTAACATTTATACATTTTTATTGGAATTGTACGTCAGCTTCTACTACACTACTATTTTCAACAATTTCGGTTCTTAAATGAAAGCCTAATACTTCTATATCATTAAAAGGTCACCCAAACTTTATGAGGCAAACTGTGGTTGGAATTTTGGAATGCACCTTCTGCGCTATGAGGAATTGAGTAAAAGATATGGTAAAGATAAGACTGTGTAGGAGCATACAATACCAGAGTGTTAAATGTAATACTGGCCTAATTTGAAACTATTATTAACCCTCCAGGGACTCCGATTTTTATGAGTAGACATGTAGTAATAGTAAATTTTTTAATTAATTTCCATAGTTCTTCCACTTAATTGTTTGAATAAAAAAATATTACATGATAAATAATGTTAAGTTAGTTCACAGGAAAAATTTACAAGAAATTATTTAAATGATCTAAAATTCAATTAAAGAAAATATTCATTTAAAAATATTTTAACACACATTTATTTACCGTATCAAAAAGTAATCCGTAAGTAAAATTTATAATAATCTTTGTCCCAAATTTTAAGTGTTATCTTTTTAAAGACGTTATTTGTACTTTAGATATTTTATATTTGGATAAGTATTTTACATCTCTGTAAAGTGTGGATTTTGTAGTGTCATATCTTGTTTCATGTTACCAAATTTATTGAGTTGAATTATATTGAATTTCTGCTCTACAAAACCTAAAAATATTATTTAAAATTATAATTTTTGCAGCTAATCAAGTATTGATAATTTTTATGAGGATATAATTATACATGATCATTGTTTTATTACTATAAAATATTTCTTTGTAATAAAAGTGCATTTACTATGAATTCAAAATGTCACAGTATTAAGTCCATAAATCCTTAACATTGATTTTTAAGTTGTATCTTATTTTTTAAAAAAGTTTAGATATTTGTATTAAATAGCATGTTTAGTTCATTGGTTGGTTTTAAAATCCGAAGTCATTATACAAAAACTAAAACATTGCTGATATTTTATTTGAAAACAATTATTAAAAAAGAGAAAAGTATTTAATTTAAGTTGTTTCATGCTTAAATAAATTAAACACAATGACATTTCCACCTTGTAATGCAATAGATGTGTAAATAAAGTTGAACAATTAATTTCAGTTGTATGGATTATCTTTACCTAATAATACAAGGTTCATCATTTTTAATCCGACTACAAATATTAAAGAAACATATGTAGGTATTTCTGCGAAAACAGACAGAAAAAGTTGAAAGTTTAAAAAGATTAGCAATTAATTGAGTACAATCATAACAAAAAGATGGTATCTTACATATAATTTGATTTGAAAGTATACTTAAGTATTGTATTCGTTTAAAAAGCAAATTGAAATGCAGCTAATCATAGGATATTTACTTCCTCCATTTTCACAATTAGGACAGAAAACAGAAGTGGAGCGTAAATATATTATTTCAAAAGGTAGATTAGGGAAAATAAACAAGAAATTGCCATGTAAGTATGATTAATACTAAGAATTCTTCATTATGTATAATTCGATAAGAAAACAATAAAACCATTAAGCCACTTTGAATAATTTATAACAGTTTCAAGCTAAAATTCGAAAACCTGTGTTCAAGACAGTATGTTTACACCAAGAAATATAAGTTTAAAAACATCCTCAAAGTTATTAAATCCAATTATTATCCTTTTTCACAATTTAAAATTATCACAAAAATACTATAAAAATAAATATAAAACATTCTGCCAAAAATTTTCCCGGTACTTTACTTACTGGAAAATTTTAGGTGTGCCTATTTATCTATTCCTAGGTGTTTTAAACTCCAAGATAACAAATATCGCCAAAAAAAATGCAAATCGGCTTATTAAAATGCACAGTTTTGTTGATGACATTAAAATTTTGAGAGATATTTGGATAATGGGCGAAACACAGTATCGCAATTTTTAAAGGGGCAGATTATAGTACCAATTTTCTTAAAAAGAACTTGGTAAAATTACTACTATAACTTATTTTTATGGTTCTCTGAATTAATTTAACTCAGCTCAAACGCGCGTTATAAAATATTACAAATTTTCATTGTTAATATTTAAAAACAAGAAAAGTTGTAGTACTTGAAAATTTAACATCAATTTACCATGCTGAAAAATCCGATTGTAGTCTTAAAACTGTAGACATCTACATAAAATTTCATCCAAGTAATAAGTATCCCTACAACAATAAATTAGTGTTCAAGTATTTATTGTGAATCAACAGTTTAAGTATGAACTTGTTTTGTTTGATAAAGTTTTTGCTTGATAACCTATTATTTTTCCCCATGGGAATGCTTGTTCTCCTTGATATTTTAATTTTTCCTTATCCTCGGTAGTACTTTTTGTCAAAAGGATATAAGAGAAAATACAAAAATATACCATTTTCTTTTTTAATCATTTTTCAAAATTAATTTTACACCAATTTTATATGTCAAAGGGTCTGATTTAAATCATTTTTATTCTTTAATTTATAACTTGAATTTTTAAATAATAACCCCTTTTATTAATAATCAAAATTATAAATAGTAGATTTTACGAAATCCCTTTTTAACTTGTTTTAATTTATATTATTTAAAGTTTAATAATATTAATAAAAAATATTCATCAAATTGGATACAACACAAATGTCACATAAAATGCATAGCATTATAGCTCAAATAGCATATACTAAATTCAATAGACTTGCAAAATATTATTATTGAATTCCAAAATATTATATGCAATATTGTAAGAGATACATGTTTTCAAATCTTTTTTTTCTATATTTTAGAATCAGAATTCGAGATTATATTTGAAAAATATAAGTTTCGAGTTTCAAACCTCAACCTGAGTTACATCAATTTAAAGATAAAAAAAGAGAATGGAAACCCATCTTGAAGACAAACATTTAAAGCTAAAGGATTAAGCGCTACAGATCCTTAAAATTGGCAGAAGGAAAAAAATATATATTTAGTTCTAGATAAGATATAAATGTGATGTAACATCATTTTAAGCTGAAAAATAAAAAGAACTTTTAAAGATGAAACCTGAAGATTTGTTATAGTCCTAGTCCCCTCAAAAAATATAAAAGTAAAAAAATATTATGTAATAGAAAGTTTCTCTCTTTGACCAATATGAATTCTTCCTGTTACGAAACATTCCCTTCTAACACAATGGAACCACTTCCGAAGATTCATCCCCTTCTAGTCCGATGATTTCCCAAAACATTTCGCATAATAAACCGGTCCGATGAAGCCTTAATGAGGTAAACAATCGGGAATGACTAATCTTGTGGGGTATTGAAGATTGCTTCGCAAACAGCATTTGCTCAGCCGTGCATGCTGCGGTATCTGGCCTGGATCAACAGACGGAGACAGCTTCGAGCATATTTCAAATACTTGTGAGCTAAATACGGGTTACTGAGACAACTGGGAAATTGCGACGACACATAGGCTGACAAACTCACACCATTGCTAACTCTATTTTATGAATCATTCGGATGGTAATCACCTCCAGACATTGAAAGTGTCTCGGTATCTTCGAGTTATCTGGAGGAAACTCGATACTTGTAATTGACGCATTTAATACAAGATAAACAGAATTTATAAGACGAGGGAATAGAGGGCTGTATTTTTAAAGTGCTACTAAGTGAACATTCCTCTGGAGATCGTGGAAGTATTGGTCACACACCGAAATGATGTAACACTGTGTTAGCTAAGTAATTAGATTTAAATTAAGTGTTATAAAATGTTACCTAACATTTAATGTTTAAAGGAGTTGAAAACTGTATAATTTTACCCTTCTGAGTATGTTGCTGGGGTTCATCTGTTAGACAAAATTATTTAAATTATGTAATTTTCAATTAAGACTACCTTTTTTAAATTAAATAAAGAACCTTATATTCAATCACGCTATCTTTCGGAGTGACATATAGTCCATATAAATACATAAATTTATATTATAAAGTCAGCACTTAAATGGAAAGTTATTTATCTGAATTTATCTTTAAAAAAAGAACTAGGTGCTTTTAGTCCATATGGAATAAAACGTGTTAAGATAAAATGACATTACTAATCTGAAAGTTTTAGATCCAATAGTTTAACCCCAATATATACTTTATGTAACGAAAGGTACTTATATCCTTACATTTTTACACATTTTTATATAAAATATTCATAACAGACACGTAGTTGTGCAATAAAAGCATAACTGAATATTAAAACAGTTAATTAATTGAATACAAAAATATTAAACTTAATACTAGATGGCAGCACAAAAAATGAATATTAAATATTCATTGTTTCTAACAGAATTCAAAAACAGTCATTCTCTTAGTTCATTTAAGAGAAACTTTTTAATACTTGTGCCTTTTTAATGTTTGAAAATAAATCAAAATATTTTTATCAATGCTTCCTTCCATATTTTTTAAGTTATTCCCGGTTTGGAAAATTAGTAGCCTAATTCAATTTGAAATAACTGAAATTATTATTTTATGTAAAAAATGGTTTCTTTTAAAGTGTACTTATTATAATGTTTAGCCAAAATTAATCTACTAGTTTTACTATCACCATTTTAGTAAACTGAAATTTTTATTAGAGTTTATTTAACTTAGCTACCTGCACGCTTGTTTTACTCAAGTTCGTTAGTTACTTCTTTAGCAATAAAACAAAATTATATACGATACAAAAATTACAAAAAAAAAATCATATCTCGTTTTCGAAAGATACCAAATTGTTTTTACGAAGCTATACTTTCATGAAAACTATAGTGATCAAAAACATAAAGCTTTCAAATTTATTTCTCCTGGTACATAGTAGAAAGTAATTAGTTTTAAATGAAATTTTTGATATCAATTAAATTAACTTTACCTAGAATACTTATTGAAGGTTCTTAGAAAACGAAAATAGTTTTGTAGCTTTTAACATTTCATCGTTTTTACAATAAAACAAAGGAAAATTAAATCAAACTCGTCAATAGGGTAAGAAAAACACTAACACTCTAGCCAACTAATTGAAATGTTATCGATTTTTTCAAAATCCTATTAATTTTATGCTTTTCTAAGATCATTTTTAAGTAGAGAGGAACAAATCAAATCCTAAAGATAATTCCATAACCCTTTGTATATAGTTTAACATTGTTAAGGATTCAAATGAGATTTCGTATTTTCTACTTTTAGTGACTCGAATTCTTTGAGAAAACAAAATTCAGTTTTACATGAGATAATTAGAGAACAAGAATACTTAAGAAACTTCGGAGAAATGATTTAAGAAGATCATCAATTGGAAACCTTTACAAGTTATAAATATCCATAGTTGTGCCAGTTTCCATAACATAGTTTTCTTTTATGTAACTGATTATTGCGAATTTTTTTCCCCAAAACTAGTAATGTTTAGTTTAATTTCATTTGTTTTAAATAAGAATGGTAAAGATTTAGGAATTTTAGGAGAGCATTTTGAAGGGATGGAAAATTTTTCGATAAAAGATTAGTAAATGAATTAATTTACTTAAATTTTTGGCTTGGATTTCGTAGGGTCACTAGAAGTCTAAAATGTATATGTTTACAAAAGATGAGTTCATCGAGCTGTTAAGGTTGTGTTCCAGCTGCGGATGTCATCATCAGCAGGAAATTCAACCTCTTTTATATTAAATGGTACTACTTAAATAAAATTAAATTAATAATTTTGAATAAAAATTCCCTCATACTGGAAACTATTCAGAACTTAAAGACTTGTGAATAAATCTATTAAAAGGGTTGTGGAAACACTCGCATGTAATCTACACACTCAAAACTAATAGACAAGTAGAAACGCTTAGTCTACAGCTGGTTGTTCCCAAGCATTACACCTGACTAATCTGGAGAGAGGCGATAGGGCTATTATCAATAGTGTTTGATGTTCCTACAAGTGTATCTCCCTGTAAAGTAGAATTTAGTTTAAAGTCAATATTTATGATTTGAACAATACTATTTTTCTTTGTAAACTAATGACCTTTCAATTATATAAAAAATCACTTTTTGTGTTCAAGCCCACAATGACCGTTTTTGATTAGATAACTGCAAGTAAATATACAAATTTTCGGGTGTTCAGACTTACTGTACAGACTTAAACTATCCCTAGAACAAATATTTCTTAAAACTGACAAATTAGATTGCTATTCTCATTATTACGAGTGTATTGAAAGGGTTTTTTCAGGTAGTTAATCTCTTTTTCAAATAAGAACCAGCAGTTTATGGTATAACAATATAGGTTTAAATTGCAACGAATAGTTCTTTAAAACTTATATTCAAAGTCACTAAAAGAATATAAAGCCTTCAAGGTAAAAAATTTAAATATTCCTTTAAATAAAAGAACACACCGATAATACTGGGGTTATTCAAATGTTAAAATTCAAAAGTAATATCAATTCCTACTAAAAGGGAATCAAGTCATACAGGTGAAAAACTAAGCATCTTGCAAAATCCTACCAAATAACCTGCTCTCTTGGAGCTAGGGAATCAATGAAGAGAACGTCATAAAGATAAATATTTTTTTTGTACTTCTAGAAATAAGTTGTATATCAGGCACGTAACCAACATAAGTTAGTTTTTAATCATTTGTAAGGTCATATTGGGAAACACAAAGGCATGACATTAAGGAGGGAACTGCGAAAATTCCACATTGACTCAGATAATTTGCACACCTCCTTATAATAATTACTGAACAGAAAAAAAACGACTGTATCAATTATAGATCGGTAACTACTCATTTCGTGGAGTTCCCTTCTATGCCCTTTTAGTTTGGTAGTGTAATGAAGATAAATTAGAAATTTAATTGTCCCCCTCCTCAGGCAAGAATCTGGTACTTATCAAAATGAAAAAAGAATTAACCCTCATTAACTGAACTGAGGTAATCATTTACGGTGTTCCTCTTTGGAAAGAAAAAGGATTTTGCTGTAATTAGTTATAGCTGAAGAGGAAACGAGTTGCGGAGAAAAATTAGAAATCACCCAACCTTATGAAAAATCCACTGCACCCTCTACTGAGGAAACTTTTCGTAATCCCTTTTAAACGATACAGCTGAAATATTTTAAAATTAGGATTCCCACACCTAATTGAGTATCGAAACCTGCTTTGACAACTAATTAAAGGATTAACCATAAGTATCAGCATAAAAGGTTTTACAACTGGTTCTCCAGTTTATGTCTCATTCATTTCTCTTGTACTATTTTTACGTACTTTATCAAGGGCATTGTGAAATACTTGGAAATAATAGTCACAGAATTATAAGTTGCTTAGGTGGTTCAATTTTCATCTTAAAATTGTAAAGGATTTTCCCACACACATCAGTTAAGTACATAATTTTTTTTTAATTTCACAATTTTTTCCTTTTTAACTATTATTGAGCTTTTTCAGGTGTTTATTTTCACACCAATTTTTGAAAACAACGAGACCAGATGGTAAATAAATCCTGTAAAAAGTTCCATTATATCTCTTATACACAATGTATCTCATACACTAGATAAACTGCGCCTGTGATTTTAAGCTGTTCCATCAGACAATTTATATTTCTTAAGTCTGAAAGAGATTTGAAGCTTTTATTCGAGTATAAGAAGGAAGAAGTTAAATTCTTTAATATTGAAGAAGCATAGTTGAAGATAGGAATACTGGTGTCTTTTAATAAATATAATTAATATAAACCTTAACACTAAAGGGTTTGGTATTTTTCGTTTCAATTAGTTTGAACCAAATCAAGATAAAGTTAGGTTCTTATAAAGATAAAAAGCTTTTGACTTCTTAATTTGTTTCTTTTTTCTTTTTGAGGCATGAAGCCAATTTATCTCTAGTTCTTTGTTGGTAGTCATAAAATTAGTTTTAATTTGACTTTCTATCGTTAAAAAACGAGTTCTCAAGTCTCTTTTTTAAAAATTGAATATAATCAACTTTTAGCGCTTCAAATCGAGGTAATAGAATGTTTTTCTAGTGTTATTTTGATATGGAAAACAATTTCTCGATCTTAATGGGAAGGATATGAAACAAAAATGTTTTATGTCTATGTTTTCCCTTCTAATAAAATATTTTCACTCTTCGAAATTATAAGTGGCCATCATAAAAGCTTTATAAATAAGTACAGTTTTCATTAAAGATATATTTTGATACGGCTTCGAAAAAAAATAAAAAAGGGTTCTAGCCTGTTGAATTGTATCTGTTTTAATTAATTATACATTTGTAAAAAAAAGTAATACCTTTTGATGTATTCGGATACTTCTTTTTCACTATTTAATCGTATATGAGACAATTATTTTTTTTTCTTTTTATCAATTGAGAAAACATTAATCGTAAAAAAAGGAGATTTTGAACCATTTCGAAGGTAATTTATATTAGATAAACTACGAAGATGAAGATCCGTGTTTATGATGATACAAGTTATTCGTCCTTAAATATAACTTATAGGTTATTTCTAAACAGTTTGTTTACGATCGGTAGATAAACTCTTGTGTATGAAAATAATTAAAATGGAGGGAGATGTTAAAATATGCTTTAAAAGGGCTTTCTCAATCAAAATAACTTTGGGTTAGGTAAAATACACCAACCAGATTTCTATCTGCAGTCGCCTTTCTAAAGGTTAATAATATCAAATCTTAATTATTCCTTTCTAATTTAGACTAATTGCAAAGTTTTTATAAAATAAGCTTAACTATTTTGCTCCCTTTAATAAAGTACTACAGAATATTATCTACCTACTGTTTTAAATTAAAGATCTTTAGTTTAATTCAGCACAAGACACACACCTAATTCAACACAAATAGCTTTAGAAAAATTGAATGTCTGAGACTATATTCAAATTTAAAAAGGAAATTAATAAAGATGATGGGGAAAAACGTGTTCCACATAAAACCCTCCAGATCACAATAAATGGGAGGTCTATAAATAGTTAAAGAAAACTCAATAATGATAAATGTTAGTGAAATAAAATTTTTAATTCATCGGAATATAATTTGGAAGTTTTCATTAAAACAAAAACGTTCGAATTAAACTAAAAATATTATTAAAAAATTGAAATACATAGCTTCAGCGTTTTTAGTATACTATATCCGACCTTCCCTAATGTGAATCAGTTAGCCTTATCTATCATCTTTATCAATCCAGGGATGACTTGGATAAGAATCCTTTGCTGATTTTAAAAGAAAGAATGCTTTTCTTAAACGACATTGAGAAATATGTCTAGATACCATTTGACACGGAAAATTTTTTAACAGCAAATAACTTTATCTATTACTAGAAAGAGATTGTCACGCATCACTTTCATGCATTTCCCCTTTAAGAGTATTTTTCCTCATCCAATTAATAGTTGGTATGTTTAAGCACCCGACTCTTTCACGAAATGTCATAGTCGGAAAATTATTTTATTCAATGACGTATACGTATATACAAGTTTAAACAAAACAGTAATGGAATAAATCGGGACTGTGTCTTCATCAAAGAACATCCATGGTCTGAAGAACCCTATGCCATTACAGAATCTTTCTTATGTAATGTATCAGATTCCTCGAGGCTCTCATATTGATGTTATTGTTAGAGACATGAGCTGACAGAAAGGCTCCGTTCACAATTTAAAAATACACAGAACTAAGTTAAAATTTACACAAAATTACCTTTCCTAGAATATATAAAAAAATTACCTGAAAAGAAGATCTATAATCCATAAAGTAGAAAGAACTCCTTAAATAGACCCCTAGAAATAAAAATACGATTTTCATAAAGGGAGAAAAAGCACGAACAAAATCATCATCAAGCAGGATCTTTGCCAGATCTTAAATGTTTTTGTTTTAAATAAATACAGTATTCAATTTTTCTGTACCTTTATATATAAAATTTAAAAAAAAAACACAGAGTACCAAAACAGAGAGTCCATGGCCATAGGCAATAATGGAAATCGAAAACAGGAGAAGGACCGTTTCCTGACCCTATGACGTCACAAACAAAGTAGTTCCCAGCGTGGTGTCTGAATTTGGAGTGAAATTCAGAACTACAATTTAAAAATATGATTCGTTTGTTCAACCCATGTACTATATACAGCGTCTTTTTATCACGATTTGCGTACCGAAACTCCTCCTAGCAACCCAAGAGGCTTTCTAGTTACGCAGTTTCTGCTTCCGCCTGGTGACGTCATAGGGTCAGGAAACGTTGCTGTCAAGTATAGTAAGTTTAAAGAAACACTTGGATGACGGAAATGACGTTGTCCAATCGGAACGGGAAGTTCAAAGGCATGGTAAGCTTCTCCCACAAATACGGAGATATAATGTTTTGATTATTTATTTAAACGTCATAAACTATAATTAAAACTAAAAATTGTAGATATTGGATTAGGTAATTTTTGAATAGAAATTATAGCTTTGTTTTATTTTTAGGTGAATTTGCATGGGTGATCGATTTCAGATTTGTAGCATTAGATGCTTCAAATTTTGACAGACAGCCATAGCTGAACAGGAGCCAAATTAAATAAAATTTATAATTTATAGGGCTCCTATATTGTGCTTTTTAGGACATGAAAAAATATTTTGAAAACAAAATTACAATATTCTGAGATTACCAAACAAATTTATTTATATTATTATTCATCCTGATACGGAGCATCAAATAGACCTAAAATTTACTAAACGTTTTAACAGGTGTTCGATAAGGTATTTTACACGTCTACCTATTATCAAATTAAACCTGTTCTTTATCATGTACTTTTTATCATTCTAACGGGAAAGGAGTTTAAAACACGTTAGTCCAAAATGCTGGTCTTTCACTGTGCTGATTCTTCAGTTACAAGGATGAGGACTTTTCAGCACGTCCTTCTGGGTATTTGGCTTTCGTGTTTGTCATTCGTTTGGAGTAATCCCGTTGGTTCAAACGATTCCGTGCTACACGCCTTTGGGGATGGAGAGTCTTTGGCCAGTAAGTAACGATAGAAAGTTTATACTTAAAAAATATTTTAGGAAAGATAAACTGAGTGGGTTGGGAGGATTAGTTTCGTACAGCCATAGTAATAAATAGATTAATCATGCTTCTAGTCACTATCATCTGCAGATACTTTGGGACTTGATTGAGAAGGGTATAAGGATAAGCTGTAGTTATAAAAAGGTTCTCTCTTTGTTTTAAATATTTATGTTTTTTATAATTCAATCATTTATGTAACTTAGTCATTTTCTTTCTTGGTCTATGTCGTGTCAGAGTTGGGAATATTTTAGGGGAAAGAAGGGTAAGAGTACGCACAAAAATGGCTTTGGGCCATAAAAATGAGAATTTTAAGAGCCAGAGCCTCGAAAATTTACTGAACATAAGGTTATTGAATCACAAATCAACCTACAAAAAAGGAAAGTCTTAGCTTTAACAAAAATATGTTAAAAATCACAAAGAAAATAAAAAATTCAATGCTCTTAATTTTACACGACGCGACGTGTATAAGTTCGGGTAGAAGTTCGCAGGACGTGATGCCAAAATAATTCCCTCGAAAACTGTAGAAATCACAAAAAAAGTATCACTGCCTTTGTAATTCGAAAATTCCTCCCTTATGTTTCTTCTCTTTAAGTACGTATAATCCATACAGGATTCAATCCAGGAAAGCTCAAAATGTTACTTCTCCAGGATTTTACAGGAGCTGGTTTTAAGCTTTCAAAATTAAAGAAAATAAACATTTATTCCACCAGCTGTAGCATATAGGACTATCATGTGATAAAGAGTAAGGTGAGTTATACAGGGTGTCCCAAGATAAGTGCCCATCCCTTTAACTTTTGAACCCCTACAGATATAGTCATGAAAGTGAGGTCTATATATAGCTCTATACCATGCTCTATCCAATGAGACAACTTTTAACGCCCTCTAGCGGACATTTTAGGAGTTATAATTTTTATTTTAAAAACTATTTGAGATTTTCTAAATTAGTCAATTACTAAGTAAGTTGTAGAGCAGCATCGATGTAGTAAGAAAAGATACCTTGTGCAGAGAAATGCCCTGGATACACCCCAAAAACGCACGCTCAATTAGGTTGAATTTACGTAGTTTTTACGTCCTAAAACACTCTTCATGAGGCGAAAATTATAAATTTTCATTTTTATTACCTAAAATTACTTTTAGTACTTTACATAAATCATAAAAATGAATCTCGATTTTTTACGAATATCTCCATTTGTAAGTCTATTAATATTCCTCAAATGGATTGAAATTTTGCACGACACTTATTTGAGCCAAATGTCACAATATTAGAGGGTAGAGTTTGAGTTTCAAAATTAGTTTCCCATAGAATTTTGAACATATCTATTATGCACTCACACTCTGCAGAGACGTTGCCTTTAGTTCCTTTAACACCCCCCCAAGTGATAGGTTATTGACGAACTTTCTTTTCACCTAAAATGGAACCCTTCTTACAGTTTTGGCATTTCTGGTTAATCATAAATGCACTTCCCTTTAATATTATCTCACTTCCATAATAAAGGCTTCGTTATGGTTAGGTCATGTTTTTCTTTTGAGCTAGGTTATTTTTAGCGAGAAGAATAATTAAAGTGTGTTGCTGGTTTACGGAACAAATGTGTTAGAAATATTGTTTGTTCAGCGCTGGGGAAGGTGATTGTTAGATGAAACTATTTATACTATATTATTCACCCCTGTATATGTAAATAATACATAAACTATACTAAAGAGTTAAATTAGTTCTATTTTCTTTTGCTCAACTTACAGTTTTGATTATCACTGGGATGGATTCTGATCATGAGTTATTCTTTCGTTTAATAATAATTAATGCATCACATCATATTACCTAAAATGCTTTGAATCATATTCCCTTAATACTTTGAATTTGTTTTTTAAGGGGTACTCCAATATGAATGCATTTGAAACTCAAAACCGATATGTATAATTTTACACAATGTAACTATTTTATTGTTCAAAAATTATATAAAAATTATTTTGTATGGAACAGCAAATTGGATAAACGCTAGGTACTCTTTTGTTGAAATTTTACATGACCATTGACCATTTTGTATAAATGTAACTGTCTTCATTGATACAGCGGTCAATTTTCTCTTCAGGCAAAAGCGCAGAAGTACCGTCAGGGGAGATTTGTATGGTTCGGTAAAAGCAACACGATCATAGCAACATGTAGAAAATTTCCTATCGTTCACCTTTTCTTTAACAACGTGATCTTATAAAAAACTTTGGCCCCTCCATAGGTTCTTGTTGGTAATAGTACTAGCTACGTCATTAAAAAAGAACGCTACGATCTCGTCAATTTACCGAACGATGTAAATTCACCCTTACTCTACTTGCATAAACTCTGAACAGTAAACACTCTAAAAATGAACCCGAAGAACAAAAAGTCTAACGGTGTTAAAAGCGCATGATCCAATCACCAAAACGACATTTAAAAATTTCATTAATTTTTAATATTGCTAAAAAGTGAAATAATGCGTTGCTCTTTCCTGTACGATTCCATTTTTAGTAACCCTGAACAGGCAGCTGTCACTCTATTTTTTTTTCATTGATAACTCGTTCTTCATAGAGACGAAAAATTAAAAATTGCGTAAATTTGTAACTCCCTTTACAAAGCAGGGGCTCCAATGGCGAAGCAAAGGCACTATTCCTTCTAGTCCCTATCGATAGAAGGCCCAAAACTTTATGACCATAAATTTTCCTGGGAAAATGTAACGTTTTCTAAGCTTGAGAATGAAAATTTTTGTGTTTTCAGGTACCCTATGGCTATCCCCGTGATAGGTGAAGGTTCAAATTCTTCTATTTGGAAACCCCTCTTCTCTCAGTAGGAATTCCGCGAGTCTAGATGCGACCCCCAATGATCGAAAGTTATTTTGATACTATTACCACGTCTTTAAACAGGGTAGCATATCGTATTTAGAAAATTTTCATTTAAGTATTAAAGCCATTTTTATGCATGATTGAGTCTGAAAGTTCTTTTCCTTTCAATTTCATAACTTTCATAACTTTTAAATTCATAAGATATTTGTGGGAATAGTTTCCACGATCATCACGCTAAATTTACGTGGGGGGGGGTTGTATCTGTTTTAATAACTGCAATAAAAATGCATTTAATAATTTCCAAGATCATCAAAAAAAATTTCCCATACCCAATGTGCAAGACATAGCTTCATTATCAATAGACTAAAATGTTTGAGAATAACAGAAATAAAATATAAAAATGAAACTCCTAATATTGTGTCGAATAACAACAATATTTATTTTCGTACGGAATGATAAAGAAATTTTCTGTGTTTTTGACTTCTCAAATTCCTAGAAATGAAGTTCCGGATGCAATAAATAGCTCCTATTATCTTTTTAAAGTTTTTTCGCTTTTAAAATGTCAATGATGTAAAATACGCGTTCTATTTTATACTATATTCTGTGTTAGAAAATAAGTTGAAATGCTAATTTTTTAGTGTGTATTGAGACATTCTGTTTTCGAACTGGAGGTATTTCTTGTTATTTATTAAAGTCGAAACTCAGAAAATATGACTGAATTTATTTGGAAATATATAATGAAAGTAAGTATATAATATCTTATAGGACTTCTTTTTGTATTCTATTTCTTCTTACATATAATTATCATTCTCTCATTTCTCCTTTTTTTTCTCTTTCTCCATCAATCACTCTCCCTCTTTCTCTCTAAAATAATATCCAAAGAAAATTAACGATGTAAGTAAGCAGAACAAAACTTCAGTCAACCACTGAACTGAGTTGCTACTAATTGTTTTCCAAATGAAATTATCTGCATACTCTCGTAAATCTTTCTGATCACTTATGGCCTTCCGGATATAAAGGGCCAATTTATAAGCTTGGTATTATTCTCTGAGAATTTTTATTCTGATTTTATAAAGAAAGCAGGATGATTTCAACATAAAAAATAGGGTAGATATCTGTATTAGAGTAGAGGAAAACAAATTTTTGAAATTGAGTTCGCCTTTCGTATACGAAGGCTTCATTCACCCCACAGAGATTCCCACTTTCTATTCAGCCTCATCATTATTTTCACAGGAGAGAAGGAAGTGTGCATGAAAGAACTGGGTTGTTTCGCCATCACGGATGACTTCAAAAGCCTTATACATCGACCCATTAATGTCCTACCCCATGACAGAGCCACCATCAATACCAAGTGTCTGCTCTACACCAGGAAGAATGCCAAAGAGTCTCACCAGCTCTTTGCCCATGACAAGAGCTCTTTCGAGGAATCCAACTTCAATCCTGAAAATCCCACAAAGTTTATTGTCCACGGATTTATGGACAGTGAGCTGTTTGGCCCTTGGATGGTGGTATGACATGACTTACTTAGGATTGTGAACTTTTAAACCTTTTTGTCGAAAAATTACAAATTTGGCATGGAAGTGACTAAAAAATGGAAATGTTTTTAGATTTCAAAATATTCAAAAGTATTAATTTGTTTTTGCAAAAATTTCCTTTTTATCGAAATTTTAGATTTTTTATGTATTTTTTTTTTATTTTAACTATCTTTACCCTAGTAGCACAGTTTACACCAAATATGTAAAGTTTACGTAAACTGTACGAAACGAATAAACGAAATTTGGCCATGCATGACAAAACTTGGACGAATCTTGAACGTTTGTGCAGCTTGGACATGTTGTCCATTTTGTATCCACTGCCCCCATAAACGTTTGAAGTACCCATATTATTTTACTGGAATTTCTATTTAAAAGTCAAATAAATGTTAGCGTCTTTCATAACAACAGATTAACCAAAATTAAAATTGCAGTTATTTCAATATGCTATATAAAAATAATTTGCATTCCAGTCAAAACTTCAATCCTAAATTATTTAATTCAACGATAGAAACGAAAAATTCCTTCCTTTCAAATAACTGGTTCCTTTAAATTTAAAGGATTGAAAATAGTCAGGTAAACACTTAATGACCAAAAAGCTACAAAACCACTTTAAGATCAAAAGGTTTTTTCATGTCAGCGTTCCATGTCAAAATTCTGTTAAGAAAAACATTTTTATATGAAGTTTTCAACGCTCTATTTTCATGAAGATCATACAACTCTAATATTTTCAGGGACAATTTAAATTTTATACTAAAATAAAAATTTTGAAACAGGCACATTCTTTTTCTTACAAAACCTTTATGAACAAATTAATTTTTCTTCAATTTTACATGGATATTGGCTTTGTTTCAGAGCATGAAAGATGAATTCTTAATGCACGGTGACTATAACATTATCGTAGTTGACTGGAGCGGTGGTAACAAGCCACCATACTACCAGGCCACATCCAACACCAGAGTCGTAGGAGCTGAAATCGCTTTGATCATTCAAGCCTTGGAAGTGAGTCATTTTCTTTAAATGAAAGCTAAACTCTATTATCATCTATCAAAAGGGTGAAAGAAATGCATTTCAATGACAAAAATAATGCTCTATGAGAAAAAAATATTTATTATAATTAAAAATAGATATAATATACAGGGTGTTTAAAAAATCCGTATCACGGATTTTATTTGGAACTAACATCTCTTAAGGTCGTGTAAGTAAGGTATGCCCCTACCATGCTGAATCCATGAGATGGCTTAGAGAGCCGGTAGCATCCAAATAAAAAATTTAAAATTAATTAAAAAAACTAAAGGAGACTGAACAAATATTTAATGAGATACTTGTTCGCAATATCATGACAAACGCACCGAAAAAAGATTCTTGGAAATATCTTAAATATTCTAGGAGATATTAGCAAGTGAAAATAGCACTTTTTCAGGCATCAAAAAAGTTAGTAAATTTGCAAGTTTTTTAGATTTTTTTTTTAATTTTTCTTTATTTGACTAAAAAATCAAAATTACTACATAAAACTGAAAAACGTGCAAATTTGCGAACTTTTTATTTTTGAGGCCTGAAAAAGTGCATTCATATGCTAAATCTCCTCGAATATTTAAGATATTTTTATGAAACTTTTTTCAGCGCGTTTGTCATGATATTGCAAACAATTTTCTCCTGGCGTTTTCATTCTATCTCCTTTAGTTTTTAATTTTTTTTTAAACTTTCTTATTCCGCCGATAGGGGCGCTATAAGCCACCTCAATGAATTCAACATGGTTACTTACCTAGGGGTACACCTTACTTCCATGACCCTAAAAGACGTTGGTTCCAAATAAAAGTCGCGAAACGGACTTTTAAAACCCCTTGTATAATATAAATAGTTGAAAATTTATATTTTTAGGTGTTTTTATCTTCATAAATATGCTTGTGCGGTTCTTTTATATATATGCTCGGAAAAAGAAATATTTCAAACTGTCGGCACACTTAATAAGAGGTGTTACATAGATTTAATGTCGAAAATATTATGCGCATAATATTCATGTCCCAAACATTTTTGTACATTGTATTTATGTCGCAAATATAATTAAAACAGCTGCAACATTTTTCTATACTGCAAGAATTGCTTTAATCTTTTTTTTCTGCATTTTGTTTTCATAATACTATTTGTAATAACAGCACACATTATATCTAGTTTGTTAATAATGAAATGTATTTTGCATTACCATGGTTAGAGAAATGGAATGTAGCGTCTGCCGCACTCTAGTTAATGACCAATTTTGTGTCTCCTTAGAAATACATAGGAGTGAAACGAGAAAACTGCCACATCATAGGCCACAGTCTGGGATCTCATGTCGCCGGTTATGCCGGAGCAAGACTCAAAACTCTGGGACGAATTACAGGTGTTTTCCATTAAAGTTGGCTTTCATTCAGACTTCCTAATCAATCCATTAGGATTTGTGATTCATCTTGAGATGTTCGGTCTAATAGCTAATGACGTTAGCTCGTGATCCAGGATCGTGTTGATGACATGAAAGCAGATAAGCCTAATAAGGCTGGATCACTCCAATGAGTTTCGATTCCACCCTCGAGTTTGGTTGGGCAAGCAGTTCTTTAATATTTGAGATGGGGAGTTAATATCTCTCGCTGTATCGAACTTCGTGTTTTAAGCTTTAAAGAAATGTTACTTGTTTGTAAGAAGTACTTATCTCATTTTTCAATTAGTCCAAAACAATTCAGACCACAAAAAAGCAAGCTCAGCCTAAAAAACGCAAGCCCCGGCACGCAAAATCTGTGCGATCGGGAATCTCCAGTGTGATTCCGTAAGCTCAAATATTCTCCCGGCCGGCAAGCAGTCGGGGTTTCTTTCGATTCTCATAGTTCTTTCGACCACACTTGCGAATAAGTAAAGAAAAAAAAGTTTATTCTCAATTCGATTAAAACTTTCGTGTTTCCGGCAATATAGGAAGTATATATTACTGATAGGAGAAAAGGGTATAGAAAAATGATTTTGAGTATGAAAAAGAAATTGAGGATGAAATTTATTAAATTTATTTCATTTGATATTTAATCCTCAATTTATTTATCTTTATATTCGATTTTAGTTCCACGTTTTCACACGGTTTTCACAGGGGGTTCACGTGTCACGCGCTCCTATGGACGAGCCACCACTGCATGTTTCTTTTCTAATGCATTTATCAAACAAATTAATCTAATATCAATACTTTGAATTTTATTTACCATTTATTGGTTATTTATAAATTTTGGACATCTCTATGGAGACCTAAGGCTTCATCGACATCATCGTTTCGTAAAATCGATTGTCTCTTTTTTAACTTTTAATTTTAGCTTGATTACCTTTAAAATTCAACAAATTATTGACATTGGATGTAATAAAAACTAGAAAAATGTATTAATGGAGAATTATCTTAATGTGTAAAAAGACAAACTTACTAATTAAACTGTGGTTAGTTTGATAAAAAGAAAATCCATCCTTACCGCTGGCCTTACTTATGTACCCTAAGAATCATTTTATCGATAAAATTGTAGACTTTGAAATCCATTTACATGACATTCTAAAAATAGGTCTAAAAAAAGTTAATGTACGATTAGCGACTACTTATTTACGAATTTAAAAATTGTTGATTTGAAAATGTATAAAATGCATTAATGTCAATAGGGATCCATGTTGAGTATGGGTGCTAATGATGTTTTTGTTCTTCCGAAGGTTGTGATCCAGCTGAGCCATATTTTCAAAATATGCCAACATCTGTTAGATTAGATCCAACTGATGCTGACTTCGTTGATGTTATTCATTCTGATGCCACCGATATCATGTTTATAGGTCAGTAATGCATACTGTATGCACAGAATTATGATGACTTTTGTCTGGAATTATTATCCATTTAATTTATTATTTTATTATATCGATCGATTTATTACATCGAGTTAATTAGTAGTATTTCTCGAATAAAATATCCATTCATAAATTTATTAAATAATATGTAAATCCTTATAGATATTATGAAGACCTATGTCATAAAAATATAAATGTTAAGGGCAAAGCTATAAACCGGGTATTATTAATAATGTCTGGATTTATCACATTGCATTATACATGTGTACTAATAGAATTTACAAGACAAGTTAAAATAAAAGCAAGTAAGTTGTAATGTTTAAAAGTTCAAAAATTAACTTTTCATTCGACAAAAAAGGTATAAAAGGAACATTTTTCCGAATTCCGTGCGGTTTAAAGGTTTAAAAACGTTGAATATCTCCTGGTTATGAACAAAAAAAATTTTATCTAGGTTTTGGTATGAGTCATACTGCTGGTCATGTGGATTTCTTTCCTAACAACGGTCGCAACCAACCTGGTTGCAAGACGGATAAGTTTAAATCCTTTATCACTGATGGATTAACTGAAGGTAAGAAAATTAAGCTTATGCACTATCCTATTAGCTAATAACTTTTACGACTACGACGTTAAAAATGCAAGTGCTTATTGTTGAAATTGCTTTTGACAAGGTGTCTTTACTAATTTCATGATTTCGAATAATGGTTTAGAAATAAAGTCATTTATAAATAAAAAAAGAGTGCTCTTAAGGGTTTGATAAATCAGGTTGAAAACTATGAAGTTTAAAAATATGCTTACACCAATTTTATATTTCATAAAATTAAATAACTCTTATACTTATTAGTTTATTTTATATTAAAAGTTGTGCTTTTGACTTCGGTACTTAAAAAGTAATTATTTTGATGGTTCCTTTTGACACATTTATCAAATAAAATGTTATTAAATTACTTGTACACTTCTTTAAAGAGTTAAATTATATTCCTGACCTTTTTTCATTGGTTCATGGCTAAATATTTTTAGAAAACTCACACACAATTTTAATGATACTGTACTTATGAAAAGGTTTTGAAGGATCGGAAATGACATAGAAATATTTATATTTTAAATAAAACTCGGTAAGGTAAGAAAGCCAATTTCTGATTAAAAATTTATGATCAAAATTTTACCTAACTTTACTGGGTGCAACTTCTTTGTTAGTGTTTTAAGAAGCTGTTAGAAACTTTTTTTATTTTCAAAAAAAAAAAAAAAAAAACTTTTTTTCGAATGGGAGATATATTAACATCTTTCAAAACACCTTACTCACATGAAAGGAAAGACCGCCATCCTAACATACTACGTTCCCTTTTACACACAAAAAATTAATTTTAAAACATATTAATACTCTAACTTAATAATATTTATGATAATAGAAAAATTTTCATTAGGATAATTTTATCATCTGTTTATATGGGAAATTTATGATCACATCAAGGTTGTAATTATTGCTAAAAAATTTATGGAAGCAGAAACTGCGTAAACAGAAAGTCTGTTGAGTTGCTAGGAGGAGTTTCGGTACGCAAATCGTGATAAAAAGACGCTATATATACATGGGTTTAAAAAAATAACCATATTTTTAAATTGAAATTCTTCATTTCACTCAAAATTCAGACACCACGCTGGGAACAACTTTGTTAGTGACGTCATAGGGTCAGGAAAACTTGCTGTCAAGTATAATCATTAAAACATAGGAGTACTACAACACAACAAATGGTCAAGAGTTCATTTTACAAAGATTGAATTATCTTAATAAAATGAAGATGGTTTAAAGTAGACTTTTTCGTATTGCTGTATTTCTTATATCGTGAGAATGGTTTAAATTGAAAATTTATCGTAGATTTTATAATAAAATGATAATATTAGTTATGATGATAATAATAGATAACTTTAATTCAACAGTAGGAGCATTTTACTGTATTTTCGTTAAAATTGTTCAATTTGTAACGTATATCTATTATCTGTAATTTCAATTTGTTAACTTTTTTATGGTAATTTCAACAAACCATCGCATCAAAAATTACAAAATTTTCGAAGTAAAAAATAAAGTTAAGTTACATTTAATACAGCATTAAATTTTTAAAAGCTTAATTATTCAACGTATACGTTGAATACAGTTTTACTAAATACTAATTAAATTGCTTATCATTGATGTTAATGAATATTTGAGAACCTTCGGCTTTAAAGTCACATACAAATCAATTGGATTAAAAAAACATCAATTTTTTTAGCTCCAAAAATCAAAAATCCCGAATAAGATTAAATACAGCGTTATTTTTCTTTCAAATTTAGAAACGGGAAGTCGAAGAAGGTGAAAAAAATAGAGGAAATAAGTAAACAAACCCTCCAAATACATTTTATCCATTTGGTTACTCATCTAAACCCTTTCCGATCTTTGTAAAGAGAATTTTTCCTATTTTGGGGTTATCCCCCTTCAGGAAACAGCATCCCATGACACGGAAATTCAACACATTCATCCTTAGTCATTAGAAAATTCAGTTCAAAAACGGAAATTAAGAAGGTTGTGGTTTTTGCCTTCCGCAGCAAACCTTTTCAAAGAAGCAAAAGGAGGAAAAGGGACGAATGAAGGAAGGTTTTTAAATCTTATTCATTCTAATATTCTCAAAAGTTTCTCGGAAAGAAATAAAATGTGAGGATTCATAAAAAATGTCAATTTTAAATACAATTCTTTTTTATTCGTTTAAAGAGGAAGTATTTCTTTTTTAAAATTATATTATATTTATTTTATGAGTTCATATAAATGAAATCGGAAAAGAAGAAATACAGTAGAAGCTCTTATAAAAACCATCTCTCTGTCTCACCTTCTGAAAGATTTAGGGCCTTATTCAGAAACACAAACACGTAGAAGAAACTAGATGAAAACGATACAGAAACGGGTGATCTCACACTGGAGCTCTGAACTTAACGTTTCTCTACGTGCGCTGCTGGCTTCTTCTGTCGCAAAGCTTTACAAGTAATTATACACTGATAAAACAAAATTCTGCTAACACAAGATGTCCATTACTTTCGTAATATATTAATGTCCGAGGACTTTTTTTTGATAATTAGTAGCTGTTCTAGATTTTTTGCAACTATTTAACGGAAAACAAAAAGTGTAAAAGAAATCCGCATAAATTCGAATCTCGGAACAATAGGGCGGACAAGAGCTCCGGAGTTTGAAATCTCTCGTTTCGTGAACTTTTTCACCGTTTCTGTACGTACCGTTCTCGTTTCTTCTACGTGTTTGTCTTTCTGAAAATGGCCCCTAACTTTGGCGATAGTTTTTAACGGTAGCCAAGCTGAGCCGGTCTATTGTTTCAATCAAAACAAATCTCAAATACTCATTGGTAATAAAACAGCGCCAACTTGGCAACCTCGAGAGTCTTTCGCCAAAGCGAACTCTTACAAAAGGTAAAACGGCTGTTTTTTATAAGAGCTTCTATGGTACGGTATAAGAGTATTTTAAATATTTTTTAAAATGTCTTTATTTTATTTACAAACCTTCCTCATCTCGTTTCTTTAAAAAAAATCCCCTGTGCTTTATTTCGTCTAAAAATATAAAATACGTTTTTCTACTTAATATTTTACAGATTTTAAAATTTTATAAAATCAGTGAATGTTAAGCCATACTACTCACTATAGAAGTAAAAGCATGATTATTTTAAAAATCTTTTTTGGATTTTATCTCAAAGATATATAACTTTCTTTGTTCGGTTGATAATCTAAAATCCAACAAAGCTATCAGAACATGATATTATTGGACAAGAACTGACCCGACTGTCTTAAAATTGCAGGTGGCCGTCGCTTTGCGAGCTGTAACCACCAAAGGTCATTGGACTTCTTCCACCACTCCATCAATTACCGTAAGGTGGTGCCAGTGGGCTACGAATGCACCAACTATAAGGACTTCTTGGATGGAAAGTGTGCCGAATGCGGATCTGACACCAAGCGATGTGCCATCATGGGCATTAGGGCAGATGAGTACAAACAGTTCAGAAACAACTCCATTCAACATTCCATGTATTTGCAAACATCTGGAAAAGCTCCCTTTTGGTGTAAGTAACTGTGTAGGAGAAGAAATTGAATATTCTTGGCTAAATCGATCATTTTGACGAGTGTCCCATGATATATACTGGTTATTAGAACAGGTAAGTCGTTTGAGAACCAGTAAGTTTACAGGAATACTTGCCAACTGAGTGCACACTGCTGTTCAACATGCAATAATTAGTAAAATTGCTCTAGAAATAATTTTGTTCCGTCTTTAAAAACTTCTGAAAGCGGAAATATTTCTCTCGGATGGAAAATCACACCGGTACACAAAACTGACTAATTTTCCAAAGTGAAGTGTAGATCAAAGAAGTGTATTCAGTTCAAATACCTTCGTCATTTAAGCACTTAAAAGTAAAGGCCACACCCAGTATTTTCCTTCCTATGTAACATTGTTCCGACCACTATAATTGAGTCAACTTCTAGGGTAATTAAGAACTTAATCATACGTAAGAATCTTACTAAATGAGCATAAAGCAAAAGGCTTTAGGTACATATTAGACTGCACCTTTCATCCGGATCATACATTCATACACGTTACTTTTTTTTATAAAGTATCAAATAATTTCCAGATATATTTCCCTATTTAAGACAACTTAAGATTTTCTAGAGATTTCCATCTTTTTAGCTACATTTGTTTTATTTTAGGTGTAATTTTTGGTTCTAAATTTACATTTATTATTTTGAATTTGCTTAAAGTCCTAAAGTATGTTTTTTATGTATGTAAACAAATCTACTTCTCATGAACTAAACAATTATCCATTGTTTTAACAGAACAGTCCGATATGCCAATACATTTTCGCTGATGGGGAGCATTGTTTCTCTGAGAAGAATTTCACAACGTTTTCTTTGCATAGTATACTTCTAGGCTTCTCTAGAAGCTATAATATATAAAACATTTATATTCAAATTAAGTTTACAGATAGTTTAATTTCCATGGATACACTTCACAGAACGTCTTTATTTTCTTTTAGTGTACCACTACCAGGTTACAGTTAAGCTCTACAAACCAAAAACTTCCTACAAAGATGTCAAAGGAACCCTCGACGTAACATTGTTCGGTTCGAAAGGAGATGAGATTGCCCATGTGCAAAAACAGTAAGTTTTATGATCTCATCCCATAGAAAATATCAAAAGAAGTTTTCAAAGAGCGGTTTTTATTTGGAAAATTAATTAATGGCCCCTACTGATAGAATGTTTAAATTTCGTTTTCAGCTACCATAAAAATTAAATCCGTAAACAGATGCTATTGCTAACAAAGAAATTTTTTAATAATTTTACTGCACAGAAATCTCATAAAGGGAATTTCTTCAAATTATAATATTTTACACTGTGCATTACTCTTTAAGGATTTTTTCTTCTATCTTTCCAAAACTAGCATTCTGCCCCAATTATTTTAATTACTACAAATGATAAATAACATATTGATATAATAAATAAAATAACTATTGAATTGATTGTAATGTCATTTTTCATACTTCCTTCAATATTCATGAGTTTTCATAGATCCACAGACTTTTACCATGGTGCTAGATACCAATACCTAGTAACAACAGATAAAGAGCTTGGTGATATTCAAAGTGTTTCCTTCAAGTGGGCAAGTTCTTCTAAGAATCCAATCGGAATCATCATCAAGCCTAAACTTCATGTAGAATACATAACTGTGACACCTATGAATGTCATTGAATCTTCGTAAGTATAATTTAAAAGCTATATACCTTAAATAGTATTCAATTACCAGTAGTTAACAACATTCTTGTATTTTTTTTAGTCCCCGAAGCATGGAAAACAGAGCATTCTGTGGAAAAACTGCCCTCAATGGAGTTGCTCCAAAAACTCTAGTCACCCTTCACAAGTCAGACACTTGTTTGAAATAAACTTTCTCCCTGATTTTACTTATTGTTTCTTCAAAACTTGAGCTCGAAAAATGTATGTCACATTTTTGCTATTCTTGCCATGATAGATAAAAGATCAATATGACAAGTAAAGGTGAACGTGAATGATATGATTATTACAAATAAACTTGATGCATATAAAATGACTCCATTTTAAATGCTATCAGAAGATAACTTGTCTAATCCCTGAATAGAATTCCATTACATCGAAATTATTTCCTTACTTTAAAATCTCTGAAAATCCTAGGCATGGTAAACTTATTTGTTAATATTCAGTATTTCTCTACTTAAAATATCTTTGAAACAATTACAGTGAAACTGATTATATTGGCAAATATATGTTACATAACTTTTGTATTCATTTTGATTATTATGAGTGAGAAAGAGACATTGACAATGTCTTAAATTACTAAATTTGAAACCTCAACCCTTTATGGTGAAGAAATAAAATTCTTTTGAAAATTGGAAAAATTCGTAATGGAAGGACATTATCCATCACAGTTACTATCGTTCTACGTTGGGATTGTGTGTGAACACCCAATATAGTTTCTTTAACAAATGCCTAACAATCAATTACATTTTATAATTATTCTGATGAAATAAAACACATTACTATTCCATATTTTGATGGAGTGACATTGGCATATATATTCTTCATAATCGTTAGCTTAACGTCCGTGGTCTTTTTAACGACCCCCTAATGTCCTCATTAAAGTCCAATCGACGATTACTACAGAGTTTCCCTTTTTTATTGATGGAAGAATCTGTTATCCGGATATACGTTGCTCCCACTACTATTTTTTTATGAAAAACGGGGCTAAAAAAATATTGGTTTTAGCTCCACAACGAGTTTAATATGGAGATTTTTTTTTACTTTAATTGGTAATTTCTTTAATTTTGAAACAATTTTGATTACATCAAAAATAAAACGATGAACTACAAAACAATACTTTTAAGTTTAGATACTTAGATATAGAATAATTTTAAGTGTGAAATAGATAACAAAAATTCTCAATTAATTAATTTTATGTAACAAAGTCTAAGTAATTCAATACTTTCAGGAATCTAAAAGTATTTCAACTTTAACTTATGTAAGCTTTTAAAAATATACATACTTACATACCTGAGTTTTTTAACACTACCTACTTCATTAGTTACTAAAATATACATATTCAACCCATAAAGTATTGATTTTCACCCATAAATATATTCAATCATCTTAACGAAGGAAAAACTTCACACTCATAAGAAAAATCTAGTATGTATTTTTTTTTTAATTTAATTGGCTACTATCTTAGTTTTCATAAAGAATTTTTGTGCCAGATTTTTCTTGCTTTAGTCAATTGCTTCATTATATACCAATAACAAGCTTTCAAACTATAGAATAGGTTATGGTTCAGCGATAATTTCATGCATTTGTCAAACTACATTTATCACATTTAAAACCGTTTGGATATTACATTCTAAACTGACTTGCTGAAGAGCTGAAGTGACGTCAAAATGTCAGCTGAAGTAAGAGAGCTTTCCCAATTTCACCAGTCTTTGAATTCTGATATGAAAGTCTAAAATTGAATAAATATTTTGAAATGCACTTGTGAAACTAATTGGCGCTGGTTTCCATTCTCTTTGGGTTGTTATCATAGGAACTGAAAATGTTGAAAATATAAGCATGTGAAATCAACTCACTTTCTCTCTGGATTTCTGGAGTATTGAAAACCTTAAGTAACTTAAGTACTTGCAGGATATTCAATACAGATTTTTTTTAATGGAGGTACCATTTTTGCGTTTTCATATCTTCTCTTGTATTATTTCTGCATGCTGTTGTTTCCCACTAAAAGGTAAGTTGAAGAACATCAAGTACAAGGTTACCAGAAAATATCTTTTAGATTTTTAAGTCGTGTCTCATATGAGCTGGTTAGGATGAAAGTGGTGTAAGTCCACTGAACTTCGTTTTGTGTAATTGAAGGTTTTCTGAAAACATGTGCTAAAAATTCAGGATTGCTTATATTTTTACTCTGTGGGGTGGATTTGTCTTTAGGCAGGGACACAATTTTTGCTGCGGATCAACTTTTATCAAATTTTAACTGAAAGTCATTTAAATTAGCTTTAATGGACTTACACCACTTTCATCCTAACAGATTGATGGGTTTCGGGAAGGAAGATGGGTATTGGGATGTAGTAAATATAGCTTTCCGAGCGACTGGTTAGTACAAGGTTAGATTTTAAGGTTCTGTTCCACAGATTTTGATGCTTAGATTACGAATATTTTGGTGGAAAATTTTTTATGACCCATTTTGGGTTGTCATATTCAAAATGGCGACCGTGAAACATTCTTCGCTTGATATGCCTATAGTTTATTTTTTCTATTTGCTTTAACTAAAGCTAAGGTTTAAATTAAAATAGGTTTTCATTTTTTTTAAAAACTTGTTACCGATGTGATTTTTAAGATGGCGTCCAAGATGGCCGCCGATTATAAAGTTTTGCAGTTTTTATGATAGAAAGTTGAGCAATATATCAAATCGATTGATTTTGAGTAAGGAAATGGAAATTTAATTGAAATGAAATTATTTTTTACAATAACAAACGCTTTTTTAACCATTAATTTTAAAAAATTTTAATTAAAAAATTAATTTAAAATATTTTACTAATTTTTATTTTTGACTTTTGATATAAAGTACGCCACTGTTTGAATTATATACTAGGTTATTAAATTAATTTTAACTTGTTATTAGGGTGATTTTCAAGATGGCCGCCGTTTATAATTTTTTCAGTTTTTATGATAGATAGTGAGCAATAAATCAATTGATTGATTTGGAGTTAGGAAATGGACATTTCAATAAAATTAAATTATATTTTACAACAATAAAAAAAATTTAACCATAAATTTTAAATTTTAAAAAATAACTTAAAACATTTTACTAAGTTTTATTTATGACATTTGATGTAAAGTACGACACTGATTTAATTATAATGGGTTATCAATTTTATTAAAACTTGGTATTAGGGTGATTTTTAACTGGCGTCCAAGATGGCGGCCGTTTATAAAGTTTGTATATAGATTGATTTTGAGTTAGGAAATGGAATTTTAAATGAAATTACATTTGTTTTTTACGCCAATAAACTCTTTTTAAAACCAGTAATTTCTAACTTAAAAAACTAAATTATAAAAAATGTTAAATTTTTATTTATGGCATTTGATATAAATTAATACACTGTTTGAATTATAATGGGTTATCAATTAATAATTATCAATAAATTAATACATTTATCAATCCTAAGTTCCTCAATACCTAAAGTTACTAGCATACTGTAATTGATATAGAATTGTTGTTAAAATACATACAAGATATTGACTGCAAAGGGGCGTCTGTATTAGCCATGACGATTAAAGGATTAAAGCTTTCCCGCTTAATCTTTCCGCGCGGATTTTATTTTCGGATATTTTCTTACAAAAAGGGGTCATCCATAAATTTGTAATGAAAATTAACAAAAAAAAATTTTTCTCCAGTAAGACGCTTTTTCATAATCGCACGGGCCCCGCCTTTGCAGTTGTGCGAATGTCCTTGGGGTTTCTCTTATCAAAACAAATTCACTGCACGAAGCGGAGCAGTGGACTTATGCCACTTTCATCCTGACGATAACGGCTGTTTCGGTAAGTAGTCATTTTTTGAGTCGCTCTCACGGGCCAACAAATCAACTTTTTCCTTAGCAAACAACTACACTAAATAAAGGACCTAAAACTCTATCCAAATCCACTCTTAACTCAACTTTTGTCATTTTTGGACTTACACCACTTTCATCCTGGGCAGCTCATATAGTCAAAGAAGTAGCGTAGACCTACGGGTACTATACTACTGATTACATTGAGAGTGCTTACAGCGATCCTACAATCTAAACATAATCTAATGATTTAAAAAAGAAATCCTGTCAGTTATACTACCATAAAACCCCTGTAATTTTTGCAGGGAAATCCTGAATAAATATAACAAGATATCCCTGCAAAATTACAGAGGTTTTCTGGTAACAAAGCTGACAGGATTTCTTTGTTAAATCAATATAATTTTTTTATATAGTCAACAGCAACGTTCCATGACCCTATGACGTCACTACGTGGAAGCAGAAACTGCGAAAACAGAAAGCTTGTTGGGTTGCTAGGAGGAGTTTAGGTACGCAAATCGTGATAAAAAGACGCTATATACTACATGGGTTTAATAAAATAATTATATTTTTAAATTGACGTTCTTCATTTTACTCAAAATTCAGACACCGCTCTGGGAACTACTACTTTGTTTGTTAGTGACGTCATTGGGTCAGGAAACGTTGCTGTCGAGTACAGAAATGTATCGAAATAAAGATGTTAAAAAATTTATCATAACAGCTAAAGAGCTAAACTTTATGTAGGGATACTATTGTACTTAAGAATAGTTGTACTGTACCTGCGGACAATGAACTTTAAAACTCGGAAATAAACGGAAATTTAAATTAGTGGTCGATATTGAATGTAAGCAGATGCTATCTAGTTGCTAACGGTGAAATCAAGTCTTTTAATAAAATAGTTAACTTAGCATAATGAATTTCCTGTTTTTAGAGATAAGGTTACTTTTAGTGCATCACTACATTAATATTTTTCTTCCCCTTTAAAGATGATATGATTAAATTGAATTTTTGTGGGAAAATCATCGAGATTGGAGAATCTATGAGTTGGTATAGCTTCCAACACAAAAAATAACAATTTCCTAATATTATATCATACATGCATTATTTATATTTTGCTTCAATTTTAATTTTGTGTAGCATCTATCCGTCTTTAATAAGGTCCTCTTTAATAAGTTTCTCCATTATTACCCTCTCTGGCTTTTTTGTTAACGAGTTTTTGAAATTTAACTTGCTGACCCCTGAGAAAAAAATATCCTCCTAATCTTCTCAAATCTGAGATATTATAACAAGAAAATGTTACAATAAAATATATACTAGGTTAAAAATGAGTGAAATATCGTAAGAGAAACGCATGAAAAAATTATGAAATTATGTAGGATACTCCAATTTAAAGTTCACCTATTTTATGCCAATTAAAGAAGTTGTACACAAATGAGGTTTTTGGTGTTATCATGCAGTATCTTAACTGTTTAAATATAAATTATTACCAAAGTGGAATATCTGTATAAATATTTTCTAAATATAATCAAACTCGTTAAATACAAAGTTACTATTGTTTTAAGGGTGTAGACAGTAGATGTAAAAATCACCCCCCCATCTTCGACATCTTTAAAAACACAAAAAAAATATTTATGATTGACACATGTGATACATTTTAATCATCAGTATCTTTAATATTTATAAAGGCATACAAACCATTGACCATCACAGATAAAAACTCCAAATTTAGGTGTAAAATTTCAATTTATAATTTTAATTATTTAGTTCAGTGAAATTTTAAGAATTTCTTTAGTATTTATGAGTTTTAATGAACTACGAACATTTCACCGAAAACAAAACAAGTACCATGAGCTACAGTCCTAGAAACACTCATAATACTACATTTAAAATTTGAAATAAACGTGGTATGGTATCCAATGGTTTTCAGTAAAAATATCAAGATTATAACATACCTAAGTATTTTTTTGAATTTATTTTACAATTTCTCTAGTATGTTAGTCATGCAGTTATTTGCACAATTTAAACTTTGTATTCTGATCCTGGGTAACAAACTCCTAATAAAGGTAGGTGTAGGTTAGTATAGTAATCTTTCTGAAATACAAGTATTGCTTAAATACGTTATAACTGTTTAAGTATTTTTAGTAGAAGAAATTACTTTTCTTTGACTTTGTTACCCATTATTTTAACATAGAAATATGTATGGAGGAACTTGGCTGTTTCAGTATTACTGAAGATTTCATCAGCGAATACAGGTCTGTGAATGTTTTACCTCAACAAGCATCAGTTCTAAAAACTGTTTTTCATTTATACACTCGAAAAAATCCAGAGAAGCCACAAGTCATTTCCTACAAAAGCTCTTCTTCCATTGAATCTTCTTATTTCAATTCAAGCCACGAGACCAAGATTATAATACATGGATTTATGGACGGAATTTACATCTCTCCATGGATTAAGGTACGATATGCGATGGAAACTTATAAATTTTCATAGTTAGTATTTTGAACTTAATTCATTATTTGAGGTTTTAACTAATATTTAATATTGAATTAGGGCGTAATTGACTAACTTAATTTAATATTGACTTAATTGAGGAAATAAATATTAATTTTTTTTAAAGTAAAATTAAAATATTCAAAAAATATATTCAATTTAAGAGTAAACAAGAATATTTAGCCTGTAATAGTATGCGATTCTAAATATTTCATAAAATTCAAAAGTAGGTAATTTTACATTTTTACTATAAGAAGGCATTTACACTTCCAAGAAACAAAATCAATCAATTAGGTACCGTCAAGCGGGGTAACTTTGGACGAAATGGAGTGGTTTTTCACTCTTAAAAAAATAAAAGTTGTAGACCATTGGAAAAAGATTCTACGTGCGCTCTCTATCTGTATAGAAGAACGTGATTATCGATTATCACTTATTTAATGCTAAGTCCAACAGGTAGGATTGTTGTCATGACATTCTCAAAGTGGTGTCTTGAAATTCCTAAAATACGATCATCACGATACGGCATCCAACTCAGGTAGCATTAAAATTTCGATTTTTGTTACCCTTACAACTTTACTTTAAAAATAATATGAAACACTGACCAGATCAAATTTGTTTGTGTTAACAACTTTTATTTGCTTTTAATGTGGAAAAAAACACTCCATTAGAGCTAAAGTTACCCCATTTTACGGTACCTAAGATGGAAGTCCACCAGTGACCGTATTTTAAGAATTTCTACACACCAATTTCATAATGTCATAACAGCAATGTGCCCTGCTGTCCCTAGTATTGAATTAGTAGTAATCACATTCTTTTATGTAGACATAGCATGTAAAATCTCTTTCCGATGGTTGGGCCAAAGTTACCTACCCCATTTGACGGTAGCAGTAATAGACAAGGGGAGTCCCAGGTCCGGACCCCCGTAATCCCAAAAAAACTGCACAAGTCTTTGCTTTATTGAGTGCAAATCATTCAGAAACTAATCAGTATTAATATTAATCATTACAAGAAAGAATGAAAACAGATAGTGATAAAAATGTAATATTCAAAAGTAAATTTTCATAGTTACAGACTCTACAATCAAATTAATATTTCGTAATAGTTATGTTTTACATTGGATCCCCCAATGGAAAATCCTGGCTACGCCTTTGTATTGATTTATTTCTGTTCCATTAACGAGTAGTAACTAAAAACATAAAAAGTAAGATCAGATTCCATAATTATGTGTGGTATTTTAGAAATATACTTCTAATTTACTTTCTTTCTAGAGAATCAAAAAAGAGCTATTATTATTTGGAGATATCAATGTCATTATAGTTGACTCGCACAGGGGCAGTAGATTTCCTTACGTTCAAGCAGTCGCCAATGCTAGAGCTATAGGAGCAGAAATAGCACGTCTCATTCAAGTTATGGAGGTATTTGTATTTCAATTCCACACATAAAATTTTTGAATACCATGCGTTTTAGCGATTCGAAATTTAATAGTAAGTTATTCTATTGACAGCATTTATTAGTATTTACGATAATTTACATTTCCTCCTTAATCCTAGGTAATTATTTCTTTGTGGTCTTAACAGTTCTATTCAGAATTGGGTAAGAAATTTCTATGAATTTTCCAAAATATTAAACAATTGTGTGTGTCATATTTTCTCATCACGATTTTTTGAAAATTAGTGGTAAAGGACTTATATAATTTCTCTATTTTATGCGCAGGATACTACTTCTACCAGTAGAACTTTATTTCATCTTATTGGTCATAGTTTGGGATCTCATATTGCTGGATATGCAGGAAAACGGCTCGTAAACCTAAGCAGAATAACAGGTTAATGACTTTTATATTAGAACTACACAATTTTCAAATAATACATCAATCTATTCCAAAAATTAAATAGTCTAACTTCGAAAAGAATCCAGAGATTTCATAGAGGATTTCTTAGATAAGAGAAAATGGTATAATTGAAAGTAGTACTACATCGATAACTCAAAGTATTTTAATATGAATATTGTTTATTTTTCAAGTACAATTATGCTCCTTAAAAAGGTAGTTAAAATTTTCAAAATATAGTTCTCTACTGAGAGTAATGTAAGCTCAGAGTACCTTTTGGTAATTATATGTATGTGAAAAATTAGATAATTTTTCTACCATTGTCAAGCTTATAAGAGCTTACACAACTAGCCTATAACTTATATTTTCACCTTTTTATAACTTTTGGTATGGTACTAGAAAAATTGACAGTATGATTTCCTTTTTCCCTAATCTTTAATATTTCCAAAAAGATTGCCCCCTGCCTTCTCTAACCTCTAGGGCAGTAGCCAGCTATCTGTTAAGAGGAGTTATTTCAAGCCTCATGTATCTATGGCTTGGGTGGTAAAAAAAATAATGAGCAACGCACTTATAAGCTAGTAAACCAGTAGGGGTAAAAAAACTTTTCTCACATTGATTTTCTCACATAACTGTGTAGTACAGCTGAGGAAAAAAAAAACGTTACAGTTATTTTTTAGGCTTGGCGATTTATCGATGATTTGGCGCTTCTTGCGTTTTTATTTTTCTTTACACGTTTTCAACACGAAAATTAGCTCAATTTACTCCCTCCGTCAAAGCGTGTATTTATTCACACGTAAAAAAAATTAAATTACTAATAAACTAATATAAATAAAAAAATTAAAATAATTAACCATAAATATTTACATGCTTATTAAAACTTAAAACAAAAAATCTTATCTCATGTTTCGATAATTAAAACTGAAATATTAATGAAAATCGGTTCACTAGTACTGGTAGGTTGACAGAAATTCTTACTTGGCGGTCGGATGTTGGCGACTAATTTAAGGCTTTGTATATGAATTTTTCATTTTTTGACGGTCTGTCAGGGCTATGTTTCATGACCAAATTAAATTAAACTCGGTTTTTAGGGTTAAATTAGGATGATCTTTCATAAAATCGAATAAAAATTGGGGGTCGCCATGAAAAAAGTTGCACTTTTTATTGCGTTGCGCCAGAAGACGACCTCTGAGAGAAAAATAGTCAATTAGTTTTTTCAAGCATACACTAAATCCTGAAAAATGACACCAACAGCATCTTTCTAACCCCACCCGTTCGCCCGCAAAGTCTACTGTAACGTTTTTTTTTTCCTCAGCTGTACCATACGGTACTACTCAGTTATGTACAAGCGTAATCAATTGCTTTGATTCTAAAAAAGCTCTAGAGCATGCAATATTTTAAGAGTAAAGAGAAGTTTCTAACACATACACTCGTGTTCATAAAAAATGCAACACCAAGAAGGAATTGTCCGATCAACTTAAAATTTTCAGGGTATGTTCATTATGGTTTGCTATTCAAATGATTACAAATTCAGAGTTATAGCGCATGCGTGAGATGAGCAGCGCCTTTTCAATCACTAATTTAATTGTACATATGGGGGACTGTAACGGGTGGTTAAGAATTTGTAAGAAGGTTGTCTACCGCTGATTATCTTGTCATTGGAAGTCATTATAGCCCTTATACCTTAACGGATGCCATATGAGCATTTATCATTGTTTTAACGAGGATCAATGATAGGCCTTCCTGAAAGGGGTTTTTCACACTGTGTTACGATGCTACGGTGTGTTACGGTGCGAAGGCCAATAGGACAATAGTGATATGGGTGTGAAAGCAGACAGACCCAAGATGGTCAGGCGAGTTGAAAATTGGAGACTGAACCCCTCATACTCATGTCAGCACGTGATTAAAGAGACTTCATTCGCATGACAGTGCGAGATCACAGAGCGATTTTGCGACATGTTTCAAACTGTCAAAACACTGCTACAGGTCTATCATTGTCTGCTCCAACAATTAATTTGTGGTTGCTTCACCAAATTCCGCGAATTGTCGTTCTTTTTTAAAGAGCTCCATTGATGGAATTCCATCAGTGCATAAAGCTACCATGGGGTCCACAAAAATTTTTTTCGCGTGATTAATAGCAACAAATAGCCCTTTTAAACGAATTAAATTTTAATTTTCATCAACATGACACCCACATCGGCTTTGGACGCTATACTGTAATACGCCATCTTTTGGAGTGTTTTATCTTGCGTCATACCGCACGAACGCCCAGCGTTATGAGCTGGAGCACATTGAGTATCATGGGCAACCTTATGAGATAAGAAATGAAGGTGATCTTAACAGCCACAAATGCATTAAAAAATTTTTGGAGCCAAAAGTTATACCCTAACTTTGAAGCATTCCGGAAGCTGTATTTAATCAGGACAAACCCCGGACACATGTTTTTTGGAATGTTCCAAGCATCCATTATATCCATCAAAAGCAGTTTCTCTTTCAGAAAATTTCTTCACCCAATATTTCACCTATGGAGCTTGACTGAAATTTCGTTGATTAGTCCACATGCTCAAAATGCTTGTTCTATTGCCATATTTGGTAAACTTGGGATTGGCGAAGAACCTGTGATGATCACCTCCTCAGGCAAAAAAGCAATCTGTTTGATTCGATGACGTGTCGTATAGAGGTTCCCACAACTGCGCGTATGGACTACATAAAACACTGATTTTCGATATTTAATTTTTTTCCTCTGTTCTGAGAATTTAATCATTTATTTGCATCTACAAAGGTGACCAGTTGTGCAAATTTCATCGAAATCTAACAAGTCCTTCATGGTGTTGCATTTTTTATGAATACGAGTGTATAAATCCTCTTTTTAAATGAAAACTGTTTCATTAAAAATTACTTATTGGTCTAATTCATTAATATTCCCTTCCTCGCGGTAGGTTTAGATCCTGCTGGACCTCTTTTCCAAAATATGCCTCCGAGTGTGAGGTTACATAAAACTGATGCAGATTTTGTAGATGTCATACACACTGACAAGATGATGAAAACAGATGAAATTTATTTATGGCCAATGAAATATTTTAATACCAAAGGTATTTTTGAAACTCAATAATCTTAAAGGATTTAGAAAATTATTTTTCTGGTACATTGTAGGGATGTCTTTCGATATTTCTGACAGTACGGGAAAGGAGGGTAAGAGTACGCACAAATTTTAATTTTTAAAATAATTGAGAATTTAAAATCCAAACTCGAACGTAATGACGTTTACCGAACGTATTGACTCACAAATCAACCTAAAAAATAAAAGTCTTAGCTTTAACAAAAATATGTTAAAAATCAAAAAGAAAATACAAAATAGAACGCAAAAGTACGTGTCCTGAAAACATGGCAGACATCACAAAAAATGCTCCACTGCCCTTCGTAATTGGAAGATTCCTCCATCATGTCCACCACTCTTTAAGTACATATAATCCACAAACAATTCAATCTTCTTGAAAATCCATGAAAAATCACGCAGTGTCACTTTTCCACGATTTTATATTAACTAGTTTTCAGCTTCGGATGGGTTTTAAGCTTTTAAAGGGGAAAATAAACATTTTTTCAATAGCTGTAGCACATAAATCTCATGTGGTGAAAAATAAGATGAGTTTGATAAATCTCTACGAAAATCTCAATTAGTCTATGTATATGTTATGGGCAAAGTGATTAATCGGGCATTATTAATAATGCCCGAAGTGGAGGCGGGCAAAGTGATAAATTTCATTCACAAATTTCACTGAATTTATCACATTGCCCGGGCATTATTAATAATGCCCGGATTTATCACATTGCCCGTAACATATAGTACACTTGGACGCCGATGTTATTTCTATAGTCGTCCTTGAATCAACCCCAGTTCACTGGAAATAAGTTCTAACGATGACAAGAGGAACCATTAATCACTAGATCTTTATTTCGAAAAAAATTAAGATTCTTTCATAGAGAAATTAGATGGTAACTCAAAGAAACCATATTTTACCCGATAAATAAAATAAAAAATGTATGAAAATAATAATGAAAGCCTTTTAAGGTAGCTTATGATACATGTGTTCATGTGAACACACTCGCTCCCCTCTATACTGTTACCAACAGAGGAAAAACCGCTGCGTACTTTTACCTTCTTTCCTCTATATATGAATAAAAATAGTTAATCCGTGTTTTTCAATTTATTAAAAGGATTTTCAAGTACTACTAAATACAATAGTTTCTTCACAAACTAAATCGGAATAGAGGAAATTCATCAGTTAGAAATAAAATAAACGTTTCCTGACCCTATAACGTCACTACATGGAAGCAGAAACTGCGTAAAAAGAAAGCCTGTTGGGTTGCTAGGAGGAGTTTCGGTACGCAAATCGTTATAAAAAGACGCTATATATACAGCATGGGTTTAACAAAATAATCTTTTAAATTCACGTTCTTCGTTTCACTCAAAATTCACACACCGCGTTGGGAATAACTATTTTGTTTGTTAGTGACGTAAGATAGTGACTTTTTATAGTAAAGGATTAATACATATAAGAGGAAAATAAATTTCGGCAAACATTTGTAACTTAAAACTGTTTGAAATTTAAATGGAACTTTAGATCAAAAGGGTTTTTTATATCGTCATAAGAATTATTTCTTCCAAAAAGGAGTAAAATATCCATTTACCAGAAAATAAGAGAGCCTCATACTCGTAAGCCACCAATCTCAACAGCTAATCATATCATTTGGAAAACAATGAGAGCATATAACCTGACCTTAAGTATTTGCGTTAGAAGAGTAGAGCGTATTACCTCAACATAACGGCATTTTTACACGTGTAATTTTAAATACACAAATGAAATTAAGAGTGTTGTCTCTTATATTTATTTTCTGGGGAATATTGGTTAAAATTAAATAAAAGAACTATAAAACTTATTTTTATAGTTTCTTTTTTCCTTGATTAAATAATAACAGCTGAAGTTCAGTAATCAATACCGGGTAAATACCAATGTTTTAAAACTAATTAAATCGTCAGCTTGAAAAAAGGTCCAAAAACCATGTTTTGAGAAATTTGAATAAAACTGTATAAGTTATGGAATTTTCGTCGTATAACCCACCAAATTTTTACTGAAAATTCTGGACCATATTTAGAAAACAGACCAATAATCGAAAAAATTTAAGTACATTAAAAATGTTTAACAGTTGAAAAAAGTTGATGGACTTATTCCCTTTTTCAACCTTATAAAATTTCCAACTGAAGAAAAATCTTAAAAACCACTTAAATGGACATTTAAATTATATTTCTGCTTAGTTCACACACAGCATAAAAGTGAAAAATAGAAAAACTAAGACAAATAAAATTCAAAATTATTATGAAACTGAGTCATTAAGGCAGTATCAATGGAGTAAGTGAACATGAATGGAGTCAAACATTCCCTGGATAAAAAAAAATTAAAGACTTTCAAACTAAAAGCAAATTTTATTTTGGTAGCAGATTTTATTTTGGTTTACAGCACTAAGAATAAGAAGAGAAAGACAAATCAACTTTAATTTCAAATTAAATTAAAAAATACAATGCATGGACATCGATTTTGCAAATTTAAGGGGCTATATCTGCCTATAGGAGGTAGTTATTTTTCTCCTTTTCCACTCATTAGCAGGGCAAAGCTTGGAGATATTGTTGAGCACAAAAAGTCAATTTGTCATTATTTGGACTTATTCCCTTTTTCAAACTGCCGATTCAAATTGAAATATATACAAAATAAGCACTTTACTAATAGAGAGAGAGAGAGAGAAAGTCATGCTTCTCAAATTTGATAATGTTTTAACACACTTTTCAAATCTTTTTTAGGGTTAGCAGTGAGTAATTTACAAGGTGATATAGATATCTTCTTGAATGATGGGTCAGATCAACCGGGTTGCGATTTTACCCACCCTCTTAAATCTTCTGATGAAATGCTAACTGGTAGTGTATGGACTAAGTGATATTTATAAAAGGCAATATAATATGTAATTTTATTTTGATGATAAATAAAATGGTTAAATAATGGATAAATAAAATAAAAATAATTTATTTTAAATCATAAAATATTATTAAATACATCATGTTCATTTCTGTACACTAAAAATATGTTTTTGCTTGATGTGTTCGCTTAAACATTTCCATTAAGATAAAGTGTACTGAAATCAACGAATTCGACTAATATAAACTTATGGTTTCTTTAGTCAATGCGATGGTACTCGTAAAGATAAATGACTTATTATTTTTGAAAGTTGATTGTCAATATTGCAGTATTAAAGTTTGACAACAGTAAAGTTTTACAGTATTAATATTTCAGCTCATTCGGACAATAATAACACGAGCCACAAAGGCCTTAAAGTTTCAAGATTCCTTAGAATTATGTTTATATCTAATTTTTTATTTTCTAAAGCAGGGATGGCTAACCCGCGGCCCGCTTGATATAATTTTGCGGCCCGCGAGAATTTTTGTAAGTTAAAAAAAAACTTTACTTCGAGCAATAATTTCCTTTTAAAAACAATGTTTTGTACAAAAAAATCTCAAAACGTTTCGTTTTGCAATTATTAGTATTGTGATTATAAAAGGGTAAGCGCCAGAGGGTGTCCGAGTCCATTAATGGACCCATTTTGAGGAAGTATAGTTAAAAATCAGTTTTTTAGAGTTGAATTTCCAAAAATTTTCTGGGGGAGGACCCCCACACCCCCCATTCTTACTCGGAGCTCTATTTCTCACACCATTTTTCAAATATTTAGTTCATCCAGATGCGAATGCTACCTAAAAATATACAGAAAAACTATTATAGAACCTATTGAATATGAATGGGGCTTTGTAGGGGCTGCTCTTAAAGGTAAATTTAAATGAATATTTTATTTAGTAAACTGTCACACTAATCAAAGAATTTTAAAAAAAACTCCCTTATCATACCTATTTTATTCAACTTGCTTATTTGTCATTCTGAGTAGCTCATATTCTAAAATTTTTATATGCAGCCCGCGGAAGTATTGTGATTTTCCAAAGTGGCCCTCAGGATCATTTGGGTTGGCCATCCCTGTTCTAAAGCATTTAATTTCCTTTGATTTAACGTGTTAGAAGAAAAAAAAATTAGATATAAACATAATTCTAAAAAATATTCAGGTGAGATTGATGCACTTTGAATTAACTTAAAGTTGGGGACAAGCTCTGTTAGATTTTGTATCGAATCTGTTAATAGTTGTATTTTTTGAAATTTAAGAGGCATTTTTTGCCTCTTAATTCATGAATTCATGTTTTAAGTCATGAACCACCCTTAAGGTATTTTAAGAATTTTCCGTGAGTGAATCGCTCTTGTTGTATAATTAGAGCGAATGTTTAGGGACTTGCCAAAATTTATTTTTTTTTCTACACGATTAAATTTCATTTTCAATTTGAAATTTGGTAGAAATGTTTATTTTAGGAGTTAAAAACTTTAAATTTTCTTAATAAAAATTTTTTAGAAAACTTTTTTTTTATTTAATTTTTCTCAATTTTTTTAATTATATTTTTTAAAAAAGTGGTTATAATGTACACCAAACCAAAGAGAATAAAATAACGAACAAAATGTGACTAATTTCAGGTTTTAAGTTGTATAGTTCTAGAGTTATTAGCTGATAAAAATGCAGAAAAAAACAACTTTACAAAAGTTCTTTTGACATTTAAAAATTATTACTAACAAAAGAGGGGTGATAGAAGAATGAAACCTGGAACATTATATCTATAACTATGATAGTTCCTCATAAAAAAAATCATGAACAAAATGTGAGGGTTTAATCTTTGGTTTCTTAGTTGTTTTGTAAAAAAATCAGCACATTCTTGAAACTTAAAGGGCTTTGCGATCCTCACAAAACCCGTTACCTAAGCTTTCTCTCTTTATAAAACATTCGAAAAGCAATATTTCTAATTGACACGCTTCTTTTCTTCTTCGTTTTAGAATAGAGATTAAAAAAATATACATTCACATGGATTTAAAAAAGAATTACTTAGATACTTAACTTAATGAAAAGGTTAAAAATATCCATTTATGTTTTTAAAAAATGTCTTACTTGAAAAATTCTATCACTATAAAAAGTAGTTAAAATTTTTAGTGTTTGAAATTTTTGAGCGTGTATTTTCAAAACCCTCTATATACAAAGCCTGACAACTACGTCACTGTGACGTCAAAGGTGGCGGAAAACCGCTAAATTTCCCATGTTAAGTCTATGGAGCATAAAAACTTACTTTCTTAACTCCTCGCGTTATGTATGCCTTCAAGGCTGATAATACTGTTCTGGAAACTCAAAATCTTTCGTTTAGAATCAAAATTTTGTCCCTTTTGTACAGCTTTTTTGTATTTTCATTCAGTTTTTAGCCTTAGGACTAACATGGCTTTTAGTTCAGTTTGCAAATAATGATTGCATGTCATGTAGGTTTTTCTCACAATATTAAGTTTATCTAGGAAATTAAAAAAAATCACTAGTAAAATGAAAAGTAAAATCTATTAAAAATTAAAACAAATCATTGAATTTTCGAATTCTTCCAACAGTAAATAATTTACTTAACTACATTAAATTCTTTAATTTATTACAAGATTAAACTGATGAGAATCAAGCATTATATTTATTGTTGCGGGAAATGCACTAGTAGCACTGTTCTAGTTAATTCTTCTGATTTGTATTTTTACATTTTTCTCAGATGGCATCACGTTTTTGTTTGTTGTTCCATCAATTTTGTTAAATTAAGACATTTTTGATATTTTATGCTTATTTCAGATTTCTACTTATTAAACTCTGGTTTGAATAGCGATAGCCATTAAAAATTAATATCACGGCGTATGTTTTTTAATGTTCGGCACTAGTTAACTAAAACTAGTTGCAACTAGTAGTTAACTACTGATCAACTAGTAGTTAACTAGTAGTTTAACTACTTTTGGTTTAAACTAGTTCAACTATTAGTTGAACTACTTTTTTTAATAACTACTAGTTGAAACTACTTTCAAAATTTCAACTACTTTCAAAAAAAATCTTATTAAAGTTTTTATCAAAATATAGAAAAAATTGTACTGTAACAAATTTAATTAAGATGGTAGAGTGCTCAAAATACCATAACCAGAATTAAAGGCCCTTTTTCTAGTTTTTCTTTTTTGTGATATAGATAAGAAAGATGCATTAGAATTTGGGCAAAAAATGGGTTATGAAATTAAATAGACTTGTTAACTAGTAGTTAACTACTTTGGGAAACAGTTAACTACTAGTTGTAACTAGTCCCAGGAAAAAATAGTTAACTACTAGTTGCAACTAGATTTTCCCAGACTAGTTAGTAGTTGGTAGTTAACTATTTTTTGACCACTAGTTGCCGAACACTAATGTTTTTACATCGATACATTAATGTTAATAACAAAAACACGAATATTCCTTGTTCAGTGTTAAGAAGTCAAAAAATATAAAACATGGCGTCGTTTTGCATGTGACGTCAAAGGTGGCGGAAAGTGTGACGTCACCCGTCCGAGTTGTGAGGCCATTATGTAGAGGGTCTTGGTATTTTTATTTTATTGTAAATATTGTAATGATTAGGTTGCCACAAAAACAAAGATAAATATAACCATATCAATATATTTCAAAAAATAATAAAAAAATAAATGCATCAACATAGTTCAAAATAACGTTAGATCGACAAAAATATGAAAAAATCTCTTCAAGAAGAAATCCAAAAAAAACTTTTTTAAATTCGTACTATAAATAGAAAGAGAATTAATATTTATACTGAATATTAAAAAACCAGTGAAGTATATTGTCTATTGTTTTAAAATTCATAATTTCTTGCTTTGTAACTGCGACTTTATCCGTAATCTAAATAATGGAAATATTTTAAAATTGAATTTTTTTTAGAAATCCAACAGCTGACTCTGAATCCTCAAAAGAATCTGGACATTTTGATACCAAAAATGTGCCATTCGGATCAATAAAATTAAAAGGTTTTTCTCTGGAAACCGTTCCAAATTTTTAATTTGATTTTAATGAAAAGCAATTTTTTTAGCATAGAGGGACAATTATATATTACACAATCGTCCAGATAGATATTGTTGGAAGTTGAAATAATCACAATAAAGTGTAGTAGCTCATTTTCTACATCCATTATATTTCGTTACAGATCTTGCACATTTGAAGGCATGCAGTCATTTGAGAGCAGTGGATTTCATGATCTATTCAATAAACTTAAGCGCCGTTTTACCGGTTGCGTATCAGTGTGGGTCGTGGGAGGAATTCCTGAAGGGGAGATGTGCTGACTGTGGCGAGAGTGAGAAGAAGTGTGTCGTGGTTGGACTAAGAGCCGAGAGGAATAAAGTCTTCCGGTACAAAACTGCCACGCCATTCTACATCAAAACATCTGGGACAAATCCGTTTTGGAGTAACTATTTTGTTTACTGTAACTTCCTCTTCCGTACACCCATTTGAAACTATGCTTTCAATACTTCTGTTTTGAGTGAATTTTGGATGTATAGAAAGAGACACACAAACTGAATCTCAGAGGGGCACTCTTTTACTTACTCTATTCTCTCAAACTCAAGGGATGCTCAAAGATTTTAGCCCAAGTGCCACTTATTTTCTATGAAGTCCCAAGAGCGGCCAGAAATTCTGATGGTCAAAGTCACATGCTTTATTTTTGATAATATTAATTATAACACTTTAATGTTTGTAAAACACTGAAATATGGAAGGTGGGGCTCTAAATATTGGTGGTATCATCTTTTTAAAACTGCTTTTTAATGTTGTCACAGTGACAAAAGAGGATTTTTCATCCACTGATAGGTTTTATTAAACGGTTTCAAAAGAGTTGCTAATTTTCCATTAACAAACTTAAATTAAGATTTGAAAAATATTAAATTTCGAGTCTAATTTCGTTTAAAAAAGTGTGACATCACAAAGAAGGAAGGTAATTAAAATGGACAAAGAGTAACACATGGGAGGGGGAAGTATATTATAGCACTTCTGAAAATCGTGAGAAGTACTTTGCGAATGGCCCCTCATGGACTATGCTGTTAGATCAAATCGTTGCATAGCTGTCTCAAGAGCTTTCCCTTCCAGACAATTGTTTTGGCAATAATATTTTTCGGTCCTTTTCATAATCCTGTCTTATTTTGACAGCAGCTACCAATTCCTTGTAAAAAACACCCCATCATACCAATGTAAACATTAAGCAGTAAATTTAATGATAAACCCAGATTGTCAAACATTTTTATTTAAAACTAGGGATTATTTCAGTCGAAAACGGAGAATAAACTATAATAAAACAGATATTGCACAATTTAAAAATTTTTGTTTTTTAATAGTTTACCATTATCAACTAGAATTGAAAGTTCTGAAAGCTAATTCAACGGGACATTCAGGAAGGATTACTCTCACCTTAAACGGTTCTGGAAATACAGAAACATTTCATCTAAATAATAAGTAAATATACAAATTTTTGATTTTCTTCTTTTTAAGTTTCAAAAAAAAAATACTATTTCAGTTTAGTCAAGCTTAAACTAAGTGTTCAAGTTACTTTATATTTATTTGGTTAAAAACCTCTTTTTTATAGTCTTGTGATTCTATTGCTACCGGGAGAACTTCATGACTTCTTAATAACTACAGAAAAAAGGCTCGGAAATTTACGAAATCTTTCCTTAAAATGGTCTCCTTTTAGACCGACCTCTAATCTTCGTGAAAAGTCTTCAAAAATTATAGAATATATAACAGTTACAATGATGAACATAATCGAAAAATCGTAAGTATTTTTATTCACTTATCACCCTTTACAAAAATCTTACATAACTAATTAACGAATTATTTTTCAATTTCCAAAGAAATCCCTTGGAGACTACTTAATCTGTAAATTATATTGGTCAGAGGAAAATAGTAAACGGTACTAACAGGTCTGCACAACATACGGCCTATGAACCGTCTTGTTACTGTCTTAAGCCCTGAATGATTCTACCCATTTAAAAATTGCGGATATTTTATGAAAAAAAAAATAATTTTGTAAATATTTAATGATTTGAGAAATAATTTTAAAATGGCAAAATGTTGAACTGTGTATACTATCGATTTAAAAATGCAAGAAATTGAGCAAGGAGCTTGCAGGGGCGCGGCCAAGGGGAATGAGGTTATATCCCCCTGAAACTCAAAAATTTTCCAAACTACCCATATTATTTTTGAATACACATATTTTCTTCCCCTACTTTCTCTTTTAAAGTCAACTATTTATAACTTCTATCAATGTTATAAACAAGCAATAGAGAATTTAAATCTATCTTCTGGCCTTCGAAATCAGTAAACATAGATACGAGGGTTGTTTTTTTTTTTCAACTTCCGTTTTGCTCCTGAAAAAAAAAGTAGTAAGAATTTCGAAATTATTTTGGTACTGGTAGTTAGGTACATCCTTCAGGATCAATTTGCATCTTTACTGCATAAAAATCGGACATTTTTTCTATTAGTTATCGAATTTACAAGCAAGCTCCTCGAACTTTTTTCCCGCCAACCCATAGAGAATTTCGCTTTCTTCTTCGCGCGACCGCTCCGTTCGCCCAGCATTTAACATTAAACAAAGGGTGAGCAGGTGAAAATTGCAGGAGGGGAAAGCGAAATTCTCTATGGGCTGGCGGGAAATAAGTTCGAGGAGCGCGCTTGTAAATTCGATAACTAACAGAAAAAAATGTCCGATTTTTATGCAGTAAAGATGCAAATTGATCCTGAAGGATGTACCTAACTACCAGTACCAAAATTATTTCGAAATTCCTACTACTTTTTTTTTCAGGAGCAAAACGGAAGTTGAAAAAAAAAAACAACCCTCGTATTTTATCCCACGGCAAGTTAAGTTGTCATAATTTGGACCTGACCCACCAAAGTTGTCCAGTCCTGAGTTAAGAATGAAAATAGTAGTTGTAAATAAATAAGATCACTCACATTACTATAATTTTTATTAGTAACCATTGTAACTATCCGATTATTTTTGCTTAAAGAGCCAAACTTAACCATAGATCCAAAGATGATATACTCCATTAAAAAAGATATTAAATAGACCATATGATGTATGCAGTGTTTCTCTTTCAAATCAGTAGCAAACGAAATACGTATCATTTTAAAAATAATTTTTCGAGACGCCATTCAAAAACCCTTGACCTAAGGATTAATTTTGAAGGATGAGTCAAAATTTTTAAATTCTTGTTAAATACACTAGTAGAAATTTTATTCTCTTTCAGACCAAGGACGGAATCGAAAAGGAAGTTTTGCGGGGACCCTTCAGGTTCATTCTTTCAAGTGTGTTGACAGAATTCTCTCAAGCTGACATCTGTGATTACATGAATGTATGTGTTTCTATCCTTTCCTGTATTGACCTTCCATTTATAATCTTGGCTATGGTTCAAACTTCTAACCCAAATATGTTAGAAAGGAAATGTTATAGATATTGATCTTAATAAATAGAATACATGATTATTTTATTTTAGTTTTTTCATTATTTGTTCGTATTGAATAATCGGAAAAATATCCGGACTCAGTGATTTTTTTTCAGTTTACCTTAGAATTTTTAAAATTCAAAAATTCTCAGCTACTTCACATAAATCAACTACGTCAGAGGTACTACTTTAATTATGACAAAAAGTGTTTATGTACTTAAAAAAAACACGACTATCTGTGTCCTATGATCCCGGGAAATTGGTTACCAAATTCTATTCATTCAAGCACTTCTCTGGTTGCTTATATTTATTTAAAAAACACTCGATTTTGCATTTCTACACTTTGAAATTAAAATTTAACAAGTTAATGAAATATTGTAGGAGAATAAAATCCCTCTTTTTTACTTAACCTTTATTTTTACAGCTTAATTTCACCCTATTCAATAGTACCACAACACTCGCAAAGTAAAAACTATTATTCATTTGCTTGGCGCCAGTGTTGGAGCTGCTCAGACATCAGCATACCTCCTCTTAAACAGCTAACCTGCTGAATTCTTGATATTTAGATTTGATGTATTTGAGGCAATGCTCTGAAAAGTTTTAATACTGCATCCTATATGTTTTTTGAGGACTCAGCACCCTGGGGAACGGATATATTGGTGAGACGGCGAGGTGTTTTGACTGGTGTACGGATTTCTCCTTTATTGGAGGCTTCTCCTTTATAATGACTTCTAGCATTGTTCTAAAGGATTATAAATCGGAATAAAGAGAAGTAAAAAAGGAAAATATGTATATTTTTTTTAATTTAAAATTAATAAAAATTGGAATTTGGGAAATTTTGCTTGGTAATGCTGCAGTTTCAGGACATGGACGAGACACACCTGGTTAAATGGTTTTTCTGGAACTCCTGGAAGCCTTTTCACACATGCCAACTCCCTCTATTGTATTTAAATGTACGTTTGCGTAGATTGATTGTTGTTAGCCTAACAAATGGTTTAGATTAGAGGCTAAAAATATGCAAAGGTAAAACAACATTTAGTAGGTAAGATAGGTGACCTAAATTTTGAGTGATCAATGATTCGATTGAGACTCCACCTAAAAGAAATAATTCTTCTAAAGATAAGGATATTTTTAGAATCTTTTCCCACCTTCCGATTACGAATAAAAGCAATCAGCGAGTCTTTAGGTTCAAGGGTACTGTCACTCATATTTAAAGTCAAGGGCGTAAAAGGGGGTGAGGGGGCCCTGCCCCTCCCCCGAAATTTGGACTTGGTGTAGCAAAACAAGTTAAGCTACATTGGACCCATTAAATATGCATGGGAGAGGCTGAGGAGAAATTTTGGGTCCCTCCCGAAACAAATTTCCATTTACGTTATTGCTTAAAGTTAATAACTTACTTACGAGTTCAGTACAGTTAGAATTACTAGTAATAACAACAAACGGTATTAGTTATCAGTCCCTTCATCGGTCATTTTTCTTGATGGTAATTCAAATTCTGCATTGAATGTAACAAAGTTTGAAGTACTTCTTCAACCACTCCAAAATTTTCACATATCCTTCAGATCAAAACCAATTAGACAAAATTATATTTTAAATAGTTAAATAATATTATAAACGCTATTTAACCTCATCGCGCACAACATCTTTAGAGTTATCGTTTTTATTATCTAGTTTTAACCATTTGTTTCCACATTATTTTGGTTTCAGTCTAAAGTTTTATAAAAATATTTAGACTTTCATTAGATGAATGATTGGTTATTTGGGGTTATTATACTATTACATTGAATTTTCTTCATCACAAATATAACATACAATAACATACTTGCCAACATGGATGATAAAACCCTTTTAAAAAGGGGTGGCCAACGTTCCGAATATACTATGCGACGCGAATACTTTGGCAAAGAAGCTTAGATGCGCCTCATTACTCAAGCACTTATTAATACCGTTTAACGTTTAACTTAAGAGACAGTTGTACTCGCAATTTACGCCACATAATTTTCAGGGCTTTTATTTACACGCCTACTTTCTCTTACGTCACAATTAAAAACTTTTGACAAGCTTGTTGAGTTCTTCCTATTTTTTCTATATTTAGTGCTTATTTTGAAACAGAGAACAGAAAAGGATTTATAAAATTTAAATAAGTTAATCAATATATAATTTTTTTTCATTAATTTTCCTTTTTCAAAATGCTTTTTTTGCATCTGTAAGTTGTTTCAAAGCTACTTAAAGTATATATTTTTGGAAATGTTCTTGGCTGTGGGAAATGTTCACAGAGAAACACCAGAAATGGATTTTAGTTCAGGTGCACGGGGTAGCCAGAGGGGATTTGGGGATATATCCTTCCGAAACTCAGAAATTTTCCTTTTTTGACCATAGGAACTACTTCATATCCCCCGAAATACCAATACCCCCTACGAATTTTTTTTTCTGGCTAGTCACTGTTCAGGTACACTTTGGTTCGGGAAAAAAAGCGCATTGAAATTTAATTTTCGAACTTTCTTTTGTGAGGCCTGGAGAAGTGATATTTTCACTTGCTAATATCTCCTTAAATACTGAAGATATTTTCATGAATTTTTTTACGCGTTTTATACGATATAGCCAACAACTTTCTCATTGAATTTTTTTTATCTATCTCTTTTTATTTTCCATTTGTTATTCGGCTTATTTCCCAAAGTTCAACCCTAGGAGAGCTGTGGTTGCTCGCATTAGGTCGCTCATAGTCTATACCAGGGGTTTCCAACTTCCAAGTACTCGAGGGCCGCGATCGAAATCACTAGTCAAGTGGCGGGCCAGCCAAGTGGCTCCTTTTTATCCATGATATATTTTTCGGGGGTAGAACTTTTCCGGCGAGAGAACAAAAGTTATTTACATATTGTTGAAGGTACTATTGTGTTTTCAAAAACTTCAGAGGATGTATAAATTTTCCCTATACATCTTTTAATACTGAATATTAATTAAAGAGGGGTTTTCCTCCAGAAAATATTTGTAAATATTTCCCTAAAAATTAAAGTTTCATCTAATTTTTGAATTCTCCAATTTGTCCCTCCTCATGATAAAGGTTGACTTAAGCCTTTATAACCCATTGCTACGCTCAGGGGGAATTTCAGTATACAACCTCCCTCTCGAGTCTTGAAACCTCAAACTTTTAATTTCTCACAATAGAAAACGACCGACCAAAGCTACTCCATAATCTAAGAGATAAATAGGGGGTTCGGGGGTTCTCCCCCGAAAAAGCAGATAAGCTGCAGACATTTAAAAATAAACTTTTAAACAGGTCATCTCTCTGGAGGAACAATAATATAATAAACAAATGGAACTCCCTTTTAGCTTACCTACCCGAAATTACGGAAATCTATTACGAGTGTATCAAGGAAGATTTTAATAAATTTTAACAGTGAATATGAAACCATCAGCATTATAATTTATTTCTTTTGCAAAAATATACATTTGAAAAATAAGGACAATAGTTGCAATAGTACAAAGTCCATGCTTTTAACAAAAGGCCATTTATATGTAATACTATTCTAATGTTTAAAAACAGATATACACACTATCTTACTTTTCAAAAGGTTTACATGCGTCATCACAGAAATGTTTAAGAATCTATAAAGATTTCAGTACCAATTTTTTCCCCAATAGCCATAAAAAGTATGAATTAAATACTTGTTTACTTTTGCATAAAGTATCAAATTGTGCACAATATACATACATTTAAAACCTTTTTTTTTCACTTACATAAATTTTTTATATCAACACTGGTTAATGTAGTAAGGAGTGGATTATATTCAACATTAAAACCAAACCATTTTAGGAAGTTACTGCACATAATAGTGTGTTGTGAAACTGTTAAAAATATGAAGAATCTATTTTAAATTCAATGGCATGATGAAAATTTAACCCATTAACTTCTAACTCAAAGTGTAGCAATCTTGTGGAACTTAAGCTATGAAGCATGATAGAAATTTAAAGTATAAGTGGTCAAGATTGCTATGAAGTTTAAAATTTAATGTTGTTTGATACCCTTGACACTTTAAGAATTAATTTTCAAGATATTCCTAAAATGTTTTGTTATAACACTAAAAAAATCCAAACAGTTTTTTAAAGAGTTTGGATCATCAGGGAGTCATTTTTTAAAATTCCAAACTAATTTACATGACATTTTTTAAAGTTATTAACATTTATTTACGTAAAGATCAGAAAATATGAAAGGAAATTTCTTTCTTACACTAACAAATTCTACCTTATCAGACACAGCCGGGTAAAAATGAGAGAAATAAAAATGGTTATTTTAAGTGGTCTTTCAAATATTTCATGCTAATGTATATGAATCAAAACCAAATAAAGCACCATCCTCATGCCTTTAATAAAATTACATCACTTAACCAAGGCATGTTTGGTATCACTGGCATAATAGGAAAAGGTAGACATTTAAACAGAAATGAACAGAAACTTTAAAAAGTAGAAGAATTTGCTTATTATCTCAATAATATTTTTATCATAGGATATAATATTAAAATTTGAATTTATGCATTGAAAATAACTTATGCAAAACTAATTAAGAATATAATTTATGCAAATTTTTTAGAAAAGTTAAATGCCAACATAATAAATTTTCTAGAATAAATGCAATGTAATAATAACTAACACTTAAACCTAAGCACCAAAAATCTATATCAATAAATAGTTTCTGGTACCTAACTATGAATAATTTATTTTTTTATTTTAATATTCATCAGAATATCACACCTAGAAATTCCAAATTTGACAAACTTTTTCTTGGAGAAAAATTTATTCAATCAATGTTTTCAAGGTTTAAGATATGCCTCTCATAAGATCTTAAAGTGCATAAAAAGATGTATAAGAAATGCATAAAGCCAGTGGTTCCAAACTGCACCACAGCATCCCCGGTTTTCATTAACTACTTGGCGAAAAATCTTTTCTTAGCCTACTTAATCACTGTTTCAGACCATATCCAAAAGCTCATTGAAATCATATTTTATATAATTTGATTCCATAAACTTCCTCCTCTTCCAGAAACACTTATTCACTTGCCATACATTCTCGATTGAAATTTCATTTCTTAAGCTGTCTTTTCAAATATTCAAGTTAAAGAAAGCACTATGTTGTACTTGGAATTGAGAAAATTAGGGCTGCTATCAACGGTGAACAGTAAGCAATTAGTAGAATGGGCCATTCCCGCATTTTTTGAAAACAGAAAAAATGCATTCTTCCAGTAAAAAAAATGGTTTTAAATTCAAAACGAAAAGTTTCAAAAATATTTAGTTAATTTAATATTTTTAAATAAATATTGAAAATCGCTTTTGACTTGTTTTGGATAGAATGACGTCAGATCTGTTTTGACCTTACTTTAAGGTAAATATCAACAATTGCTTTGAATCCTAAACCATTGTTTAAAACTAATAAAGCATTTTCAATCACATGACTCAGACCTAACAATGGCCTTAGCAACAGACGCTTTTCCCTGCAAAAGGTTAACAGTTAAAAGAAAATAACTGGTTGTGACGTCAACTGAAAACACTTTGTTTTCGGATTGAATGACATCAAATGCTGTTTTCGCGCCCTTTTAAAAAGTCAAACTTTGAATTACAATTAAACAGTAAATAAGCATTGCATTAAAAAATGTTTGTGTGCATATTCTTCTCTTGGATATTTCTATTGAATAAAAAATAAAATAAAAACGTGAGAATTGTTCATTATGTCATTATATTTAATTCCAATAGGGTACTTGTGCCAGGGCTTTTAGGCACTGACAATAAAGTTGATTAAAAAAAGATATAGGGATTCTTTAATATATTGCAGATTCTTTAATTTCAAAAAAAGAACACTGACTATCTCTCATGTGAAACCTAACAATTACTATAACTTAATAAAATTTTAAAATAACTAAATATATTATTAATAAATTATATAGGCTCTAGTGGTTCTGTTACCTCTGCATTTTTATCCTACTTTTATTCTAAGAAGGTAATCAAGAGAAAATCTCAATTCCAAGAAGATGCATGCATCAAAAATGTTCAAGAACCACTGCATGATAACATTTGGTGGCAATTTCCAGAACATTAATAAATCCTTAAATTTTAAAACAAAAACATACTTATTTAACAAAATTAATTAATACTGAAATTCTACAAAGAAGGAAATTTTTTCTCCTCTCATTTGTTTGCCAATCTTAAATTTTAAATGAATAAGAAAACATTGATATTAGTTATTCCTTCATCAATTTACACCACTAATTTTGAATTTTCCTTAAAAGCTTAAAAACTGACAAGACAATAACACAAAATTATTCCAAGCACTAACACAGAAAGCAAACTACTAAAACCAAAACCTTTTATAGTTAAATAATCAATTATTTATTATAATTATAGTTTATTTATTATAACAATCAATTTGTAGTTAATCAATAGCAGCCTTAGATCTAATTCTAGCATATTTAGTTACTCAAATTAAAACAAATCATTAGCAAAGCAATTCAAGTGAAAATTCCTTAGGCTTTCAATGTAATAAAGAACGACTTTTATAATTAAAAGGAACATAACAATGCAAATGTTAACTATGAATGGAATTTATTTGGAATGCAGAAATCATAAAATAAAAACACACTTAAACATGTGAAAAATAATACAACTAAACAAGGTTTGAAATTATGAAATCCTTATGCCTTTCATCTTAAAAAAAAAGAACTTTATGACAATAAAATTAAATTATAACAAATAATGAAAACTAAATTTAAGGCAGCACATTTTAACAGTTTAATGCATATAACATACAATAAACCAAGTATGAATTTTGTAGAATTTAAAAAAAATAGAATCCTGTCTCACAATGAGAACAAAACTTAGTTTTTATAGTTCATGGGCTTACTAGCAACCAATATTTTTCTTGCAGGCCTATACCTAAATTCCCAGTTTAGAATTTCTAAATATATTTTTTCTTCCAAAACATATTTTCACTTTGATAACCTACTAAAGTAGTAATAATTATTGCAAATGGAGAGATGTTTTATGCTTTGGTACAATAAATATTGGCTACCAAAAATCAGCTTAAAAGCAAGAAACCAACCAATAAGCAAGCAAGCAACTTTAAGTCATGTGCACCTTGTAGTTGATTTTGCAAAATCTTTAGAATACAAAAATACTACGATAACCACTCATGAAAAGGTGAGCAAGTATGAGTACAATTCACTGTGGGGAGTCTAATGGTTGTATTCAAATCATTTCATTCTACACAGTCATTGTAGGGCTTCGCTGTTATTTTGATGCTGACAGCAAATTACTAAAAAGTTACCCAACAGTCCCTTAGTATTTTTATCTTTCAACTCGACCTAAGGGCAATGTTTTAACTTTGAATAACTTAACTTTTCAAATGTTTTTGGTAGATACCTTTAATTTCACAACTTAATCATGTTGCTATAAAACCCTTCAAACAAAATTATAGTTTTAATCATAAAATCAAATAAGAGAATGAATAAATGCAATTTTTTTCAGCTTTAAACAGCTAAAAATGTGCAGTTTGAGCCTATATCGAACATTAAAAATGAATACAAAAATTCTTACAATATTGCACTTTTTGCTTAGAACCAACTTTTTTCTTCCATTGTAATAATAGGTTTATAAGACTTGTAGAGTTTTAAGTGAATTACTTCAGTAAACAATCAATAACAAATGAATAATGTAACACAGTCTAAAATTGATGTATTGATTAATATTGATTCTGATTGATTGATTGATTGATTGATAACGTTATACAGACATAAAAGTTACAATTACATGAATGAAAATGCATAGTAAATGACAGTAAAATATGAAATACAAAAGATCACAAATTAATAGCCTGATATGAACATGGTTAAATACAATGAAACAATAATAAAACTAATTACCCAATAAACTCTTTGTGCATTTACCTTTATAATACATTTGCATAAAGAATAACACAAATTTCTTAGATTAAAATTTTACCTCACAATTTGATTTCAAATTCATTTCAATTTTGTGAGAGTCCAATATTAAATTAGTTTTAATTCCAGTTTAGAACTGTAAAATTGTTCTTACATTTAAATTCATAACTTTTTAAATCAAGTTGTTAAAAAGAGAGGTAAATTTATATTATATATTTGATCAGAAAAGGTCATATCTAATTCTTCGATTGTCATTTGACTTTCAAATCAACCCAAATCATAAATTGATTATACTAACAAATGGTATTATCACAATTGATACTTAAAAGGTTCGACCCATGTAAAAAACATCTTCAATAGGAAATCCTGGATGAGCAATTTCCATAAATCCAAGTTTAGAAAAAAAGTCCACTATGTTCTTATCACCAACAGTGACTTCAACAAAAACACCATGAGAACCTTGAATAATAAAGATAGTTTAAGTTATGCATCCATCGAATAGATTGAAGTTAATAAATTAACAGGTAATAAACAGAAACTTTAACTAACAAATCATAAAATTATGTTGAAAAGACATGCATAATTGAAAAATAGTTCTCACTATCCCAAAACTTAGCTCATACAAGTTTCAAACTTACCATTGGCTTTTAAAGTAGAAAGAATGCAAGTGAGCATACGCTTTGGTACACTAGGATCACATACAGTTGGTAGAATATTCATTCTCAATATTGAAGGATGGTGAACAAATACAATATCGGGAGGTCCAGTTTTATGTCTATTGTAGAAACTCGCAATAATTTCCTGAATCAAATTAAATATATGTCAATGCATTTTTAACATAACAATCTAGCATTGAAGTGTGAATTCGTAAATAAGAAATTAGGTTATACCTTGACATCATTCTTTAGTATCACATGTAAAAAACAGAAATGTTCTAAATTTTTATTTTAAGAATCTCAATCAAACTAATACATGCTAAAGTATTAAAAAGAATCTTACCTCAGCAGGAGTCATTAACTCTCCATTCTCTTTTTTAACATTGGGGTACTTGGTCAACAACTCTGGAATCCAACATATTTCACATTTTGTACGTAACTGACGGGCATCTAATGCAGCTAAGGCATACCCACAAATACCTGTTTCATCCTCAACAACAAAACAGTATTCAGGAGAAAGACACAAAAAGTGACCTACAAGCCTAAATAATAAAATATACATTAAATAATATAGAACTGTTTAAAACAAGACATTTTTATAGTATTAGGGGCCATTCCTAAATTACGTAAGGGTCCCGAGGGGGAGGGGGGTTGGAAAAATCTCTACATACCCTTACTTGGGGGGTCAAACCCATTCTTACCGTAAGATTTTCCAAGTTAATTTAAACAAATTCCAATTATTCTAATCAAATTATTATTGAATTATCCCAGAAAAACTTAAAATACTGACAATCTCAGTACATTATTAAAGCTTCAATTTTTTAAAAAAAATGAAGGTATATCACAGATTTATCTTTTTTATTGGAGTAGCATTAAATTAAGATAAAAAATAAAACTGTTGAATCCATCTTCCAGCTGTCAAAAGTCGAAACAAAAAAAAAAAAAAGGAGAGAGAAATCTTTATTAATTTTGGTTACAACTTTTTTTGTTAATCATTTCGTGCGCTAATGGTTGCCTTGGCACCATAGGTTTTCCACTTTTTAAAACTTACTTTTAAATCTCTACTGATAAATGGTATTCCAAAGACTAGAGATAATAATATAATGGTAATATAGAGTTGACAAGAAGAATATTACTTATCTGTTGAAAAATAAAAATCTTTTATTTACGTCAAACTGAGAGCTTTAGTGTAACTGATCCTTTTCTAACATTTTATTATTTTGAAAAACAAAATGGAATCTTGCATAAGAATAGGGGAAGTGGTTTGAAAAATCTTACGTACCCTTACATGGGGGTTAAAAATTGCCAAAATCATCCTTACGTAATTAATGAATGGCCCCTTACTGACAAAAACTTACTTGTCACCAATCAAATTAGGATAATCAGGGAAAACTTCACTTCCATCCATACCATCATCACATGTCTTTTTACAAACATCATACACCTGGGCCTAAAATTTTATGCTTATTTCAAATTTTTCTGATAACTCATTGAAACAAACAAGTAAAGTAATATCAGTGCATAGCAAGAAAAAAATTTCGGGGGGGGGGGGGATATTGTGAGAGATATGGGGTGAATTCAGTCTTTTGTGATAGTCAAAAAGGAGACTTTCTGATTTTCAGGGAAGATATACCCACATATCCCCCCTAGGCTATGTCTCAGATTTACAAGATTAAGATATGTTAAGATTATGCAAGTATAATTATACTATTATTAATATAAACTTTTCATAGGCTTAAGAGCAAAAAGGTGTGATATGAGTAGAACCTTTTTACACAGAATTAAAAAACGTAAGTTGTTTTTCTCCATCACTCACAGGTATTTTTGCAAGCATTTTAAAGCTCACCCAAAATTTTGTTAATCTACATACAGACCTGATAGTGTATTCAACTCACTTAAAATATGAAAGGTGTGATTCCCTTCAGTGTTTGGCAGTCCCATTTAAGTGTTCAGAAGTAATTAGCAAGGATTCTTTCATTTCATTGTCCCTAGAATCCTTTTTCCTTGGAAACACAAAGCAATGAAAACATTCACTGTGTTTGCAAATACGGCCCAAATATTGGCAGGAAAGAAATTTAAGCGAGTTGTACTAAAATTGTGAGTGATAGAAAAGTTTGATTGCAGATTTATGTTCAGCGTAAAAAAATACTCTAGAAAGCCAATAATTTTTGTGGGCCATGTAAAACCTGTTTTTTATCAGTGTTTCAATATACAAAACACACAACCAGATGATTGAAACATAAACAAAAAAACGTACCAAACAAGATGTTCAGAAAAATAATGCAAAATAATCTCCTATGAATAAACAATTTCAGCTTTTATTAACTTACCTCATCAGTTGGCAAATATGGACGGATAGTGTAGATTTTGTTATTTGGCGTTTCGGGAGATTTGTAGAGAAACAAATCATTGACACTTTCTAATGGCAAAAGATGCTGAAAAAACAAGAATTTATTCAGAACGTAATAATAACTAATCATTTTTTAAGACATAATGATCCTTATTTCCAAGAATTGAAGGAATTTAGGCTAGTTAAGTGGTTGGCAAAGTGTGACTCAAGATCCAAATGTGGCTCTTTAACCCTGGACAACTTTAATACAAAAATAAGTTAAAATACAGTAAACTCCCGTTAGTACGCCGTTCAAGGGGATTTGTGAAAACGTCGTAATAAACGGTACAACGCTATATGCGGAATTCCATAAAACACCGTTTCAGCGGTATACCTAATACCCGTAATACCTAATCTTACCTAGAAACCTTTTTAAGCGGGATTTTATCACTAAAATACAAACGAAAGGACAATGTCTAAAAACAGAACAAACATTCTTACCTGTTCATCTTTTATTGGTATACTATTTAAATATAACACTTGAAAATCATGACGAAACAAATAAAATGGTGTCTCTCTTATTTCTTTTTTAGTAAACTACTTTGAGCCTAAAAAGTTATTCCCCCCAAAAACTCCATTTTTTTCCTGTAATCTATCCAGCCAACCCACAGATCCACTAAAGTCTGTAACATTCTAACTTTTAGCAATTTCATTTGCTTTTTCCGTCATAATTGGCAAGTTGGACGCTCGAGCTTGTTGAAACCACTGGTACAATATGTCTTCCCATTCTTTATTTTTACCTTTCGGAACTCTTCTCCTTTTACTAACTTACGCGTTTTCAACGGCTACTGTAGCTCGTACATTATTTGAAAGGGACTCGACGACGCAATAACCGGGATTTTTCTTCGGTGGACCGGAGAAAAGCGTCGAAATATGCGGGAAGTCGTATTAAGCGGGGACGCTATAAGCGGATAGTTTTTAATGATAAAAGGCCTATTGGTACCAGGGACCGGAGAAAATCGTCGTAATATGCGGGACGTCGCACTAAGCGGGGTCGTACTAACGAGAGTTTACTGTACTATCTTTGTGAAAGATTCTTTTGAGTGAAAATCTTTTATGGGTACTTACGTATTATCTGCATGCCATTTTTTTGCTTTAAAGCTTTTACAAAGACAAAATGAAAACTAGGAATACAAACACTCCAAGTGGCACTAAGTAAAAGGTTTGACAAGAACACAAACAAAAAAATATTGATTAACACAGTAAAATATTTGATGATTAATCACTGGCATGCAGATAATATGCAAGTCCCCTTTTATGTTTATTACAACAGCTTCTTGGTAAGTTCTTATTTAATAATTTTTTTTTGCTAAGCACAGAAATTTTGTGGTCTGTTATGTGTTTGAGGTAGACTAATTCAAAGGCAGTATTTTAAAAATCACTAACTACATAAATTATTTTCAAAAGTTCTTTTTTAACTTTGGAAAATAAATAAAGCACAATGGAAATCAAACAATTTAGAATACATATATTACCTGAAGTTCTGCAGTGAGACCACCTAAAAATGACCATGGCTCTTGTTCTCCATTCATAAAACCTTCCTTATAACCTAAAAAATAAAATAAGATTTTAGTATAACAGCATTTTTAAATTACCTAAAAGGTAGACGTTGTTATGGGCCCTGCCAACTCAGTACAAAAATAATTAGAAAGAAATCTTTACTTTCATGAATTTTATGCTGTTATCTAATGAAAATTTAATGAAATTCATTTTAAAGGGTATGGGGTTAATGGGGGGTATGGGGATTTCAAAATGTAGAAAAATTAATTACTTACATGTAAAAGGTGATGACATTAAAGTAGAAACAGGCAAAGGAACACGTCTAAGTGCTATGTAATAAAAAAGAAATGGATAAAATTAATAACTTTCAAATAAAACAACCACTTGTAGCTTTTATTGGAATATTTTTTAATTGTGTTAACCTTTGTATTTTTATCAACATAAAAGCTTTTATATTTAAAAAAAGGAACTGATTTTTAAGGAATGAATTGATAAAAATGTGTCTATTAAAAAATGAGAGAAATTTTTATTACTTTTTTTACAAAAAGCCCTAGATAGCTTGAAATTTTAGAAGATTGTTATCAAACTTTGTTTATTTTTTATCTGTTATCAGAGGTTCATCCAGGTTTATCTGACAGGGTTCTGTTTTAGGAATTTTGTGAAAATGAAGGGCCTACAGTACAACCACAGCATTCAAGACTTATGGAATGCGTCCAAAACTGGCAAATTCCATTCCAAAATGATAAAAACACTCCTGAAACCAATTTTCAAACCATTTTTGATATTTGGACTTCTGTGAAGAGTTCATTTTTGGGAATTGGAATTTTGTGGAGGGTCCTTTTTTGAAGATTAGAATTTTGTGAAGGGTCCTAAAATGGACCCATTTTTCTTCTAGATCAGTGGTTCCCAACTGAGAGAAGTACGCGGACCATTAAGTTTAAAATTGGAACCTTCACGGACCACCCTGTACTATAGCTTAAAATCCTTTACCCTCACAAAATTGGAAAAAGTTTATATTCCCTAATTAAGCGCATAAATTTATATGCGCTCTGAATTATAATTCTATTTTCAGAACATTTTCATTACCTATATCTCTTGTTATGATATAATTAAATCTTCAGGTCGAGTTTTTTTTTAGAGATCTTAATTTCAGTTTAAATGTTTATAGTATACAAAAGTGTTATTAATAATTAAGTGGTGACTTATTATACCTACAAATTATTCAGTTGAAAGTGATCTTCACTGATATAATTCCATCTTTTCTCGTTCAATTCACTCAAATTTGTATTTATTGGAATTTTTATGCAGAACCTTCACGGACCACTTCTAAGACTCTCATGTACCACCCACCTATGGTCCGCGAACCACCGGTTGGGAACCACTGTTCTAGATGAACCCCTGGTTATTCATAATTTGGTTTCCTTTATAGTAAAAATTTATTAATATAAAAGAAACACAAATTTTACCTCTATCTAACATAGCAAAATTCAGGAGTCTTTAAGGAGTTTTTCAGGGGTAAATTACAATAAAATCAGGAGGTAACGTGAATAATTATTAACCTTAATCTACTTTACATGTTACAAGCAAAATGAGTTCAGAATGAAGTATGGAACAAAGAAGTGCAAAAGAAGTAAGAATTTATCATTTCAACATAATTATATCAATTTAAAAAACTATTACTTTCACAAAATTGATGATAAAACTTCGTTTTGCTTTTCAATACATGTTTTTCAGGAGTTAGAGGGAAAATTCAGGAGGTAAAACACAATTTTCAGGAGTTTTAAGGGACCTTAGAGAAATAAAGCAAATTTCAGGAGTTTTTCAGGAATTTCAGGAGGCCTACGAACCCTGTTTACACAACAGAAAACAAACAGAAACAAAAATTTAAACAAACTAACAGAAACAGAACACAAACAGAAAACAAAAATTTAAAGCAAAATTCTTGCAATAATTCAAACCATGAATTCTGCTGAAGGACTTTTTTAGGCTTATTTGAAGCCAGTTATACACAAGGAAACTGTTATTTCCATTTGAATGGCCAACTTTCTGAAGAACAATACATACATGTGATTACTCTAAAAATAATTTGGCTGAAAATATTAAAAAAAAAATTTTTGAGGGTATCTCAATTTTCATTTAAGTAGAGGGGTCCATAGGCTTCTACTTCCTGAGATCTGCAATCCGATCAAAAAACAAAAGTTAATAGTCCAATTTTTTTTTTTTTAGTTTTAAATAGAATTAAAGGTAATTCAAGTAATCCAGGTAATTAAGGTGAGGTAATCAAATGTATGTACTTTAAGGTCCTTTTTGTTAGGAGTAGGGTTAGGGTTTAACGTGAAAGGTCCAAAAACGGACAAATTGTTAAAAGTAGGTAAAAATAAGGAGTTAGTATGGACTGTGGGCCTCAGCACATATCAATATGAAATCAAAAATATTAAGTTACTTACAATAAAATAAATTGAAAAATGTTTAGCTAAAACTCACCAATCCATTTTAAGTAGGAGTTCAACATTGAAATCACACCTTTTATGTCCCAAATATAGGGATACAAGTCATATAAAAGGGATCTATTAGGACAGAATGTAAGACGAGCTAGAAGTTTCCCCACAGCTTGAGTCATACTATCAAACTTAGCAACTCGATTTAGCCATTCCTGCACCTCAGGATTATCAGGCTCTCTTGGCTGCTTTCTTGGATTTTGGCACACAAGATAGCTATGAGATTTTAACCAGTGAAATTCTTGAAGAATTTTTAAGCCTTGTCTTCCGTGTTCAAATGGCAGGTAAAACAAATCTGTCAATAATGTTACATCGGCTTCTGATAGCTGCTTTCCCTCAGAGTCACTAGTTCCCACCACATCAATGGGCTCAGTCTGCATTTCTTCTGCTACTTCTTCTTTTGCTGCATCACTTGGATCCCCAACTTTAGTTTCCTTACCACAAATTTCAGATGCTATCTCCAAAGCAATATGTTTGGGAGATGGTGGCAAAGGGTTGCAGTCCATTGGCTCTAAGCTATTCACTTCCTTTGGAGTGATTAATGAATTTACTAATTCACTTGACAATGGTTGAAAAGATGAATCCAAAACAGGACTAGATCGGCCTGAAGCCCCAGGATTGGGAATAGGGGTAGTTGAAAAACATGAGGTAATGACTGGAATTGGGCAAGCCGGTATAGGTGTAGGAACTAGAGGTGCACTTATCATCCTTCCAAATGCATTTTTTGCTTTGTAAAACTCAGGCATCCAGTCTTTGACTGCAACTTTTAGAGCATTTTTTGGGTGATATGTATTAGGACTAATGTAAGATGGTATGTCTTCTACAGAACCATACTCATTTTCAGTTTCAAGCTTTATATCTGCACTTACTGAATCACCTGAAAAAGATAACAAATTTTACACCACTGAGGAACCCTACTGTTATCAAAGAAAATACATTCAGAAAGCAACTCACTCAAATTTAGTTCTCGTTTACCATCAACTGTACACTTGCTCCATTGAGATAATGTATGAATGGGAACGAAGTTAGTCTCATATTCACAATTAGGATTTGTAAGAACGCCACGGAGTCTAGGAATGAGTTCAGTGGATCTTCCACAATATGGACCCAAGAACAATCTTTTTTGGTCATAATCATTAGCATGCAGATTATCCCATATCAATGGAGGACGATGAAGAACTTCAGACAATTCTTGAATAGATTCAATAGTTATTTCTTTAGATATGACTTTAGGACCTAAAATCAATAAAAATAAAAGTATATCTTATACACTTTAACAGATAAGTATATTTCACTTAGGATTTTAAATCTGATATGATGAAAGTAACCAATCAGCCATTTAAAGAAACACAATCAGAATTTCTCAAATGGCTGAAATTTTTTCAAAATAAATATTTTAATCAAAATAAACTGTTAAAAAATATGTTGTATATATTCAAATAAAACTAACAATACTTACCAGTCCACATAATGTCAATATCTAAATGTAATTTTTGTCCAATTGTATTGAGGTATTCAGAATTTTGAACATTTGGTATAGCTCTAGCAGCACAATATTCTAAAAAGAAATTCAAACAGGGCAAAATATTATATAACTTGCAATTCTATAAACCAATAAACAAAATAATATCACTATAATATAAACATAAACTGCATACTTGCAAAGCAATCATTCTAAACAAGATTTTTATTTTCCATTTAAATGCTGTTAGAACCTTTAAAGGATGTTTTATTTTTTTAGTTTTGTTTAAAAAAAGTTCATAAAGTGCAAAAAAAGATTAAATTGATGATAGAACATATTGCTTGTCTTTTTAGAAATGTTCCTCAATAAAATTTTTTCATACATATCAACTAGAAAGCCTTTATAAGGAAATTGCTTTTGACATGGACAATAATTTTCCTTATGACAAAATAAAATAGATACATATAATACATAATTTTAGATACTTTTATTTTAAAATATGCCTCATAGCATTTAGATGAATTCTGAAGAGAAGAGGAATGCTATATCTATATAAATATTATAATGCCAAAGTGACAAGGGTTGAATTACAGTATATAGGAAAAAAAATTCCAAGGATCTTGAAAGAAACTTAATTATTTAGGTTTTAGTCTTTTTATCTTTATTATACCAACAAAAAAGGTTTACAAAAAGACAAAGCAGAAACATATCTATGTAATGAATCTTGCCTAGACAAAAGTAATATTGAATTGTATTACTTAATTTTATTTATTAAATAAATAAAAAAAAACAGGATGATTAAAAAATACTTTAATTAGGAATAATACATCCGGGGCATTTTATGGTAATTGTATAGTCCATAACATTTCTCTCTCTCTCATTTTTGTAATTTTAAGTTAAATAAATTTCAAATTTTTCTGTTCTCATACTAACATAGTCCCCTGTAAACATCAGATAAACACAGAAAAACTATTTGAAATTTATACAACTTTAAAAGACAAAATGAAATGTTACGGACTATACAATTACTGTGAAATGCCCCATCCATTAAAAAGAAGAAACAATCCAGCTTAGAAGAATTATGTATTTTGAATTACACACAAAGTAACAATGAAAATTCTTATTCAATGAATTAAACAAATAAAGGGCAGTATTTGTGCATTTTTATTACCTGTGGGACAAAAGATGAATTTAGGATGAGAAAGATATTCATAAATTTCATTTGCAACTGCTACTTGTGCATGAGCAAAAGATTGATAAACTTCTTTATCAGTTTCACTTATCTCAGGTTCAATATCATCAAACAAAAGAGCAAAAGCTTTGCATCCAAACTGGCACACCTAAAACCAAAAATGTTTAAATGAATGTTAACTTCAAAAATAAATTATATTATATTTGAAATTCCACTAGTTAAATAACAACTCACTTGCTCCAATTTGCGTTTTAAAGCTAAAATTTCCTTTGGATTTGAATATGTTATGTCCAGTCCTGGAGATAAAGCATAGAAGAAGATAACATCATTTTCAGCAGCAGCTTGCACAAGAGATGTAAGGTGCTCTGGAATAGAAATTAAAATAAGCCATAGGATGTCATTTTTCCTTAACAGAAAATTATATAAATTTTAAGAATAGCTTCCCCTCCCAAAAGTGCTTTTCCAGTATTGCTATCAATCGGAACACCATATAGCATTGAAGTCGAAAAGTTTCAAGAAATAAATAAGAGAAAATGTGATTATGATGGAAATAACAAGAATCTCTAACTTTTGAGAAACAGTACAATAGACCCTTGGTCGCAGTGTAGCCACCCTACCACAACTCATTCAACTTTCGAGAATAGTCAAGTTGTTTTGTGCATCTTAAATGAAATGAGAGAAGTCATATTAACAAAATCAGTCTTGGAAACTCGCATGTAAAGCCAATCAAATACTTAAACTTGCCATATAATGGCAAGTATGGAAGACAAATTGGTAAAAGCCAAATAATTGAGATGTTGGGCAATTCTCTTTAATTATCGGCTAAGTGGCATGATAAAGCACACATTACAAGCACAGAATATTATTAAGATTTTTTCCCATGAGTATTACTTTGGAACATGGAACCAAGATTAAGCATGGAAAAATTAGCATTTGCGGGTAGCCTCAGCCTAGCAAGCAAAATGGCAGGAGACTTCAACTATTACAGGGTGGCCACAAAATATTTGTTTCAAAATTTCTTGATAATTTCAAGTTTTCTCTGATAAATCTGTTATGATTTTCTAATATTTTATAAGTAAAGTAAATTCTAATTTTCTATAAAATGGCAGACTGTTGATAAAAATCTGGAAAGTGGGAAAAGAGGAAATATCTGAAGTCTCCTTACTTAATTGGAAAGATTTGAAGCTCAGGTAAAACAATAAAATTGAAAACAATGAACCTTGGAAGCCTTTTCTTGAACATTTTCAACCACACTCATGATTTTATTTTATAGGGAGAAGAAAGGAAATGCACTTTTATACACTTAAAATTTAGAAAAATGCTGAATTTTTTTTTCAAAACTTTCCCAATCATCAGATTTTCAAAAATTTCCTGATAATTCCAGGTTTTTTTTATTTATCCCTGATAATTCAAGGTTTTCCAGATCTGTGGCCACCTTGTATTAACATGTTATTTTTACATCCCATTCCAAATCCTTATGGCAATTAATTTACTACTGAATAGTATAAAATGCATAGATCAATTTAATATATTTTTTCAGAAAACTTACAATAAATTAGTTCAAACATGAATAGGTTCACCTTCAATGTTAATATATATTTCAATGTTATAAGTGATAAATACTCATTAAAAATGCCATTGAATTTATCACACTGCACGCACCACTTAAGCATTATTACTAATGCCCGGTTTATCACTTTAGCCGTACCACATACATGACACAATCAGTTTTAATGCATAGGTTTAACATAACAATGTCCTCTTAACAAATATATGTAAAAATCAAATTGTAAATTGATAGCAACATGTTTTTCAAACAAAAGGGGGCATTTTAAGTATAATCCGTATAGTTATTTAAGAGTTAATAGATAAATACCAGCTTCTTCAACAGAATATAACTCCCTCCAGTAAGCTCTATGCTTGAAGTCATCCTTCGGTGCATACATGTAGGTATTTAAATTAAGCTTTTTCATTCTGAAAGATAAGTCACACCAATTAAGCATACAACTCACATTTTTAATATCAATAAAAATGGGATGTTTAGGTGTTGACATCATCAAAAAAAATTTTTATACATTACAGTATGTTAGACGCTAAACCTAATTGTAAAATAAAAAAAATTGCATGCATTTGAGAGTTTTGAGTTAAATAAGTCTTGCAATCATGTAAAAAATACTATAATTTACATTCAACATCAATGGGCATAAATGCTGAACACTGTGCTTTTTATCCATCCTAATTACTTACTTGGCAAATAAGTCCCGTCTTTGTTCTGGTGTCCAAGGACGCCCATAAAAACCTATAAAAGATAAACAAGATTTATACAGTATTTCTTCTAGTAATTATTGTGAAATAATGGACTGAAATAAATTTGTATTTAAAAATAATCAGCAACAACACAGTTAATGTAAAGATTATTTTTAAAACGCATTAAAATTTGATTTTAACATATTCAAAAATTACACAGGGCAGGGGTTCTCAAACTTTTGAACATCGTGACCCACTCTTTATAAACAAAATCTCACATGACCCACCTCATCTTCTGTTAATTTTCCTACAAGACTAGCTTCTAGCCATGTGGGGTTTGGTCAACTGTTTTGTTACATTTTAATAAATTACATGCATGTATAAATGGTTAAATTAACTTTTTAGAAAGGGAGGACTTGAACCTGAGCATTAAATTTTTTAATTGTGGAAGCAACAATGAGCCACAATAAAAAGGGGGTTCTGAGAGGCCTAAGAAAGGGAGATTTTTGAAATTTTACTCCTAAAAACAGGGTTTCAACTCTGTTTTTAGCAGGGCTGGCAAATGGAACAAAATTTTTTTTGTTTGTTTAAGTTCCTCAAAGATATTCACTACTAAGCAGCAAGAACAATTAAGTTTCAGGAAAAAAATTATACAACAAAATAACAATTAATTTCCGTCCAGAACAAAATTCAACACTTTATAGGAGCATAGTTACACTCTGGCCCAAAAGTCTTGGGAAAACTGGAAAAAGAGTGTTTATTTTCCCTTTAGAACAAAAGTCAATGCTTTATTGGAGAATAATTTCACTCAGGCAAAAAAAAATCAAATCTGAAGAACGAGTTCAATTTCCTTAAAGAAAAAAAATTACACACTTTAGTGTAAGTAATTTCACTCCAATTATTTCAAGATGGTATCTAACAAGGAGAGGACCAGTACTTGCCCTCACTGATTTGGTTCATTTTTTGTGTAAGTAGTGCATGACTAGGACATCAACTTGTGTAATTATTAAGGAGCAACTTTCAGAAATTTTAGAGAGAATCATGATTGAACTTTATTTCAAGGCCCCCCCCTCACAAGTGAATTTTCAGTTAAGTGTAATTAATAAATAATTTGAAATATCTTGCACATATTATCAAAATTTCATAATGCAAACTCCAAGTTAAATGGAGGGTCTAAAGGGGGATTTTTGAAATTTACCCTTTTAAACTGGTGTTTTATCTCATTTTAAAACTCTAAAAAAGGAACCCCTTCTTCTCAACACTGTAAACAGACGTCAATATTTGGGAGAGGGGTGTTTTTGAGGGGGGGGGGGGCTGGAGGACTTTTATCGAAGTTGTGCCACCATACCTTCCAATATGCCCCCCAGCAAAAATCTGGTCTGGACCCACCCTAGAAAAATGTTTGTCAAAATACTCTTGAGCGATACAATAGTATTTTTTTAAAAATGAAAGGCAGAATATGCTAGATCTGCTATAAAAAAGGGCCTTGAAAACCTCAGAAGCTATCACCTCCAGACCCTTCCCTGCCACTGGCCATGAACATATGTGAAAACTGTTTAGGTACAGATCTGAAACAGTTCCTCCATGGTGAAATAGGTGGGCAAAAACGAGTGACCAGATAAGAAGAGAGAGAGGTAGATATGCCACTGCTATAGGGCAGTCACCAAGTTAGCGACTGCTCTAGTTGGCAGTTGCCATGGAGGACCTGTTTCAAATCTGTTCAAAGGATTATAATTAGCATACACACAAATCTATATGGCCTCATTGAAGATTTAGTACAGATGTGTTTACAGAATCATCACATTTAAGATTGACATTGACAACATTGAGAGATAACGAAATCACTAAGAAAAATGCATGTAAGTAAACCATGCAAACTAACTGATAGAAATGATTATTTACATAGGATTAGAAAGTGAACAATACATCTGTATTTCCATAACAGACATCAATATGCTAGCAGCTATTGCTCGGTAACAATCATAGCTTTATATAATATGAGCAACCGTTGATGAGCAACCAACACTTAGATTCAGAGCCGCATTAATGTTTTAAACAAAAAGAAACAAATATACCTTCCACAACACCACAGAGGAATTCTCGGTCATCATTTTTACAATCGCTTTCGGTTTCTGCCACATCGCACACCTCCGCCATTTCAAATTCTTTTTAATAACAAAACAGATAGAGGTTTTACTTTTCAAAATAAGAATCGACAAATTCAGTTTCTCCTAACAAACAAACAATAGGTAAAAGAGGGAATTAAATTCCAATTGGAACAATCGGCTCCTCAAATCCCGTTCTCTTTACAAAACAACAAATATTCCTGATCCTGAGCATTTAAGCTCTTAACTGCCATGTTCGCTGTTCATATTTTATTTAGTTGTTTTTATACCACTGAAGTCAAAAAAAAATTGTCACTTATGAAAGGATTTAAAGTAATCTATTATTGAATTATGAAATGAACTAAGTTCAACCCAACCCATCCGAGGTTGACTATTCATCTATTTACAAAGAAAAGGTGTCATGAACACTTGCTTTTTATTACCTCGATTATTTGGTTGTCACATTTATTTACAGACTTCTTCCAACCAAACAAACAACACATTTCCTATACGTCACTACCGATTAATAATATTATTGGTTGGAATTGTGTATTAAATTTTGTTTATTTTTACGGGCGATTGAATATTAACTTCGTTCTTTAATGTGTGCAATTTGTTTTCTTTTCATATTTTGGTCATAGAGGAAAAATCCTGGTACTGTCATGTCAACGTTTTTAAATGTACCAGAATTTAAAGGGAGTAAAACTTGGATGATTGTCGGAGGATGCGTTGCCGCCGGAATTTCTACTTACGTTTTATATTCATATTATAAAAATAAAAGCCGGATGGTTGATGAAGGTTTTGAAGATATTACCGTAAGTTTTTACACAAAACTTTCTTTATGATTCCAAAGTAATTTCATAGAATGAAGCACATTATATCAGTAAGTTTATTTCTGGAGATTTAGTTTCGATTTATCAACACATTATCAATTCAATGACATCTCATTTTATTCATATACACTTGGAACATTCTTATGATAGATAAATTCATCTGTCCATAAAACTTATTATACTTGATTTAAAAAACATTAAACTGAAGCTACTCAAGCTGTTGTAACTTTTAAACAATGAGCTGGGAAACACTTTTTAAAATTAAATTTTTCCTAACAGATTTTCATAAACAAAGAATATTGGTGAAAAAAATTTATTTGTTTAGTTGCCAGTTCTTCCCTAAATGCCAATTTCTTTCAGAGTTGGGAATTTATGTTCTGTATTGTAACCCTGATTCAGTGAAGCACAAACAAATCCCAGGTCTGAGGATACTTCTATGAGTGTAAACCAGTGGTTCCTAACAGGTGCTTCATTTGAGTCTTGGAGGTTGTCAGTGGAAGGGTTCATGCTAAAAATTACCAATAAGTAGAAATTTGAGCGTATTGTACAAGAAAAGATTGAATTATATCCATAATGATGACTTTCAGCTAAATCACCACTAAATTGTTTACAATACTTTCCTCTCTATGAATGTTTAAAGTGAAGAAAGAGCACTGGAAAAAACCTTGATCTTAGGAAAGGAATGGCTTTGAGCATTTGGGAAAGCATTGGGAGCTGAATGGAGAAAGGGAAATCAGTTTATATTTATTTTACTGAACATTATGTTAAATAAAGTGCAAGCTGTTTTCCCCCTTAAGTGCCTTAATTTTTTCTTAGGAGAATTAGAATGCTTTGTTCCATAAAAAGTTAAACTTTGTGCAATATTAAATATAACATTGTTATTTTGTTAATTAATGCATTTTGTTTTTGTCCCATTCATCCCCATGATGAGGATGAATGTGACAAAATACATGCATTTATAAAAACTCTTTTCATGCAGTTTAAATAATGGCTTTAGTTACTAATGGCTATTTAAATTTAACCCAAAATGTATTGCTTTATGGAATCACTATATTGTTTCATGTTATCAAAAATCAATGAAATCCCTAAAAAACCCCTTTTTTACTGTTGAAAAGCCTAATTTTAATTCATAAACATACAAAATGACAAGGATGTATAGAGGGCCCTGGCTCACCCCCACAATTCAAACTAGATGTAAAACAAGGTAAAACCCTGTTTATTAGGGTCAAATTTTGAAACATTTTCTGGAGGAGGACCCCCAACCCCCCTTTTGTACTTGGAAATATATTATTAGCAAATTTTTTATTTTAAGTTCATCAAAATACAAATCCTACCTAAAATGAAAATACAAAATTCAGATTAAGTGTACCAAAAACCAAGTTAAAACTCTGTTTTTAGGGTAAATTTTCTGGGGGAGGATCCCCAGATCTTTTTGTACTCATGGGCGGATTTAAGGGGGTGCATGGGGGTGCGTTGCACCCCCAACTTTTTGAGAAAATTCAATTTTTATAGGGAAAATCATGTTTTCAAAGCCATTAGGGACAGTTTGCACCCCCAAGTTTTCCACTACGCACCCCCAGGTTTCACCACCTAAATCCGCCCATGTTTGTACTTAGAAGTATTATTCACAATTTTCTTCATAGTTCATATAATCTACTCCTATATTTTTATTTCAGAAAATTTGAGTTGTAAATTACATACTAGAATGTCGTTTGAAATGCTTCAATTAAGACTACACAGTCGTGATTTTAATGCAAACACTAGAGTAACACTGTTTATAATAGAACCACTTATTATTATCAATCGGATATTGATTATCATTCTGATCTTGGACAAAGTGATCACATTAAGTTAAGTCGACTGTAGGTATAGTATAAATGTGAAATTTGTTCCATTCATCCCCACTCTACCCTATATTTGATTCTCAGTCTGTTTGTTGTAATATTTCAGGACTCTCCTATTTAAACCAGGGTTGTTGAAAACCTTGGTTTCAAAAAAAACATGTTAGAACTTTTTTTTCTAAGAAATTGGTATTTTCTTTTCTAAATTTGAATTTACAAAATTTAGCTAGTTTTTTATTATTTATTTCCAAAGCAGTGATGGACCCATAAGAAGTAAGTAATTAGATCATTCACCCCTCGCAACAAATGACAGGTAATAAAATGGTCACCAGTAATAAATTAAAGATGTACATCAAAGAAGGTTGAGAGTTCTTTTATAGGTCAAATGTGGAAATTGTTTCAGAAGCATTCAATTCAATTGGTACCCACATATTAGCCTGAGCATGCCCCTAAAGTAAAACGCCTGGGGTGAATGCTATAAATAAGTAATATTAAATGAAAAGTGCAGAGTGTGTAGTTGTCAAGAAAACTCTTCATATCATTTGCTGTGCAATAAAATTGTTAGTGATTTAAGTGAACTATTTACATAATTCATCATACAGATAATTTATTTTAATTATTTATTAATTATATTATAATTTATTATGGATAATATTGGTCTGTTTTAAGAACAAGGTCTTTTTTACTTCATTGTTCCATTTTGATATGTTGAAATGTTTTATTTTATTTTTTTCTTTCAGGTATCTGATGATTCCATTAAGAAAGTTATTGTGCTTGGATTAGATGGTGCTGGTAAAAGCACATTTTTAACTCAGCTGTCAAGAATAGAAGAAAATAGTAGTAAAGCTGAAAGCTCTAATGGTTCCAGTGTTGTATCAATTCTCTGTAAAAAAGGAAAGACTTTGAATTTTTCTGAGAGTAAGTTGAAAAAGTAATTTTTAGTTCCTACATAAGGACTCAGTTTTCATTGTTTTATTCTTTTTTATGTGTAATGCTGTTCTAGACTAAGTCAAACTGCACTTATTTCAGTAGACCAAATTGTAATAGTGATAAAAAACTTGCCAAACAATGATAAATATTAATCTAAAGTATTAAGATAATAACAAAATTTGGAGTGCCTCCCTCTCTCAGAAGTCAAACCTGGATTCCCATTTATGTATAAGTCTTGCTTCCTCACAATCCCTACCCATTTCCTTTATTTTGTCTTTTGGTCAATATCACTTCTCTATTGATACTTGGATTTCAATCATTGATCCATGAATAATCAAGATTAGTATTTAGAGTTACACAGCAGACACCTATGAACCAAAAGTAAAGTTACATATTCCATACACATTCGCTTCCCCAACTCCTTGTTAAAAGGTAGCCACTCCTTCATTTTCACCCAGGAGCATCTATGTCCAAATGGGGCCTTTGAACCTTAGACTCCAAAGTAATAACATCATAATCAAATACTCTAACCACTAGGCCAACAACCCATAAAGTCTGAACATTAAATCCTCACTACCCCTGGGCCAAAACCCTAATTTTTTTTAACCTTAAACCCTCGCTGTTACAACAAATTTAAGAAACTTCATTAATTTGTTTTGTTTTCAGTTGGTGGATCTGAGAACATTCGTGTGTATTGGTCAAATTTTGTTCAAGATACAGATCTCTTGGTTTATATTGTTGATTCTTGTGATGATCATAGACTTGCTGAATCAGTGAAAGAGCTTCGTATATTAACTGCCTGTGATAAACTTAAAAAAATTCCAATTGTGATCTTGGCAAGTAAACAGGCAAGTAGTTTTGATTTTTATTCAATGCATTTATAAGATAGTTTCTATTATGATGTATGTTATGTCAATAACATACATTGTTTTCTTCAATGTTGTCTAAGTACAGTACTTTTTTTTCTTTTTAACATTTTGCTGGGACTATGACTAAAATAATTCATTTACATTTATAATTCATTTACATTTATAATTCATTTACATACATAAGCAAAAATACTGGTTCATTGAAGATCTGGAAGGACAGACTACTCCTTAGTTTTTCACTATTAAAGTTTCTGTTATGCATATTTTTACAAACCAGACAAGCAATGTTGCTTGACTGGTTTCTGCCCTAAAGCTATAATTTAACAAGTTGACCATTAATTTTAAAAGCACAATTTTCGATATGTGTCTGCATTTAAATGTACTTTTATTTCTAAGGAATCACTTGACACCCAGTGGTGACTCGTCCATAGGAGTGAGCAGGTGAACCCCCTGTAAAAATTTAATAATTTAATCAATAAGAGTTGATGAAAAAGTAATGAAAATCTATTCCAACTTGTACCTTCTTCAGGATGAGCTTCCAGCTTCACTTTTATTCAAAATGTCATAAAGAAAAAAATATTTGAAAAGTTTTGATAACTTTCAATGCTTTACAACTTTTTCACCTTCAACTGTACAGTATACATGTATACGAGAAACAGGCAGAAAAGCGAATGACGAGCTAGCTCTGTGAAAACATTCTTTCCTATGGTGGCTACTCTCGGCTTCCTGTGCGCACACTTTGAGTGTGCCCCCAGCTTTAACTTCTTCATTTTAGATTCGCTTTGAGCATCAAACCAGAAATTTCAAAAGGATAAGTGAACTAGATTTTCAGCAAATGGGCATAGTTGTGTGTATGCAAATAAACTAAGAAGTTCTCATGAAATTATACTTTTTGTTCAATAAGTTACCTCTTACCTGTGAATTAATTCTGAGATTGGTACTTCAAATTGTATTTTTTCAATATAATAATTGTGAATCCTTATTTGAGCCACCACTCATGACACCAAAACTCATTTTTGAAAAATGTGGCAGTTGACTGGTAGTTAGGCCTATAATTCTCTGACCGTATGATAAACTTTAAAAAAAAAACCTTGAGAACAACATTTTTTGTTATTTCTATTTATTTTAATATAACCTTATGTCTTAAAATTATGTGATGTGGATTGGATACCCATTTGTAAACAATTTAAATTGTTCACTAAGTAATTTTATTATTTCAGGATTTAAAAAACGCTGCTTCTCCTGTAAGTATTGGTGGAGCATTTGGCATTCCTGAACTGTCTAGACAAAATAAAATTGCTGTATATCCCTTAGCTATGCCTCCAGATGGTGAAAAAGTTCATGACACTGTAATTTCTGCAAAAGAAGTTATTGTTAATTTATGCTTTGGAAAATAAACTAACTTTTGATGTTGTTATATGTAAATAAATGTATTAAGATTTTATCATCACCTACTATTTTTTAAACAAAGTATTTTTAACACCAAATATATTTGGTGTTAAATCATGTATTTTATATTAATGTTGCATTAAACTTTTAAAAAGAATAATTGGAAGAAATCTTTATTTTAAAATAAGTTACTCTTAATCATTATTAAACCCTATCATTTACTTGAGGAGTTTTGGGATGCTAAGTGTTCAAAATCTCAAATAAACAAGCAAGCATTTCGTGAGGTTGAATATCTAGACACCACTTTTATGACTATACCTACAGGCGTTCAAAAGTTAAAGAGGTATGAAGGAGGCAAACATGATTGGGATGGTCTTGATCTTCATAACCTTTGGGCTGTCTCATAAAAACCTTTTCTTTCAGATTAGCGTATAAATAAGCACAGGTTATATCAATCTGGGTATGGCTCCAATGATAAAAACTAACTAGTATTGTGAAAAACAGTCTAATTAATGAAAAATTAATAACTGGAGAGAAGACTTCGTCATAATTAATTCCCTTTAGTTGACTAAAACCTTGTGCAACCAAACGGGCTTTAAATTTGACTACATTACCAGTTTCGTCCTTCTTATTTGTGTAGACCCACCGGCAGCCGACGATTTTAACTTTTTCAGGTCTAGGGACTAGGCGCCAAACTTTTCTTTTTATCATAGTACAGATTTCCTCGTCCATGGCGTCCTTCCACGATTTAACTTCGGGAGAGTTCATGGCTTCCTGATAAAAACGAGGAATCTGGGACTGTGCTAGTCATGCTCGATTAGCTTCAGGTTGGGCTTCCCGTCCGGTCTTGACTATACCAAAGTATTTGCATTTGCTTGAGAAATTAAAAAGTTCTGGTTTAAACTCCAAATCACGCTTTTGGCAAAATGCTTCAATATCTTTCCGTGAGGGGGACGGGTTGGCCTGTTCGGTTTGCTCCTCTGCCTTTCACGCCAGCAGTCTGCGCACTGCTCCGTCGTGAGTTCGATTCTCACCTCGCCCCTGGGTGTATTTTCCTTCTTTGTGCCAGTAAAAGTTCTGTTGTGTCTGTCTTACTTGACGAAGGTGTATAAGCGGATCCTTGAGATCAAGCACACATACCGGAAAATATATGTAACCAAAAAAACCAAACCATCTTTCCGTGATCGGAAACTAGGTTTGTGGCCGGAGAAACTGTAATGAATGTCGATTCTTTTTCCATTTTTTCGTGGAATAGCTTTTCTTGTCCAGTTTAATTCTATGTTTCCATCTTCAGTTTCCTCTTTATTGTCATCATCAAGATCGTCATCTTTGTTGTCATCATCTGGATCGTCATCTTCAGTCTTGTCACCCTCATCGGACGTCTGAGAATTGTCAGTAGTTTCAAAATCTTGATGTGAATCTTCGGATTCTTTAACTTCCACGATGGGGTCTTGTCTTAAAAGTTCTGATTCTGACTCCGAACTTGATTCATCATAACAGAAACTCAAATACTTGTTTCTAATAGGGCTTGAACTCCGATCCGATTTCTTTGATTTTAAATCTTTCCTAGATTTTTGTGATCGTGTAGATCTTGCGGGTGGATCACTAAAAGATGGGTCCAGATCGTTTCCGCTGCTTTTGACATTTTCACCTCTGCTGCGATCGTAGAATATTTTATCCCCAAACGAAACATTAATAGTTTCTACGACCTTTTTCTCCGAAGGTAGATAGATTCTATATCCTTTGGTTTTCATAGCGTATCCAACCATGATACCTCTCTTTGCACGCATTTGAAGCTTTGATCGTTGTTGCTTTGGAACACCAACATAGGCAAGTGATCCAAACGGCTTCAAGTGAGATACGGATGGCTTGTATCCACCAAACATTTCAAAGGGCGTCTTCTTCAAGTTCTTGTGAATAACACGATTCCAACAGTAAGTAAAAGTCAGCAAAGCTTCTCCCCAGAATGAGTCAGATAAGTTGCTACTTTTTAACAAGGTTTTAATACCATCTGTTGCAGTGTAGTTGAACCTTTCGGCAACTCCGTTCATTTCAGGTGAATAGCTATTGGTAAATTCCATTTTTACACCAATATTTTCCAGTTTCTTAGCAAAGTCCAATCCACGAAATTCTCCCCCGTTGTCACATCTTACAGCAACGATCTTGTTTCCGGTAAATCTTTCGGCTCGTGTCTGGAATTTCTGGAATGCTTCAGCAGCTTCGTCCTTCCTCTTTAAAAGAAAGCAAACGACTTTTCTTGACATGTCATCAATGAAAGTAATAAAATACTTATATCCTTGTTGGGTTTGCGTCTGAAAGGGACCACAGATGTCAGTATGGATCAGCTGGAGAGGTTTAGTAGACTTGATTTTCCCAGTCGACTTGAACGGTCTTCTTTTGGTCTTCGCTAGACGACAGGGTTCGCAGTTCAACTTCTGTACCTTCAGTTTTGGGAATCCTCTTACTAGATCAACTGAATCTGTAATGTATTGGATATTTATATGTCCCATCTTCTCATGCCATTCTTTAGCATTTCCCTTCGTTGTAGAAGTCTTGAGAGTAGTTTCCTTTAAAGGCTTCTTACTTCTGATAGTCTTCGGATAACATCGGTAGAGTCCATGCTGTAACTTCACAGTTACTATCTTCACATCTTTATTGTCAAAGATATTGATGGCTTGATTTTCTCCGATGAATTTGCATCCATTCTTGTCCAACTTTGGTCCTGATATCAAGTTGTGTCTAATTTGGGAAGAGAAGATCACATCATCCAATAGTATTGTATAAGATCCAAATTTCAGTCGGATGGTTCCAATTCCTTCAATAGGGCATGTTGCTTTGCTTGCTAAGGAAATTTCTTTGTTCTTAGTAGATTTAAATGTTTCAAACAGATCCCGGTTTCCACAAAAGTGAGATGTAGCTGCACTGTCGAATACCCAGCAATTAGGATTCGGACCTTTTTCACTAATGCAGGCTTCAGCGATGTGTGTTGAATTAGCCCGTGATCGATTACTCCCTGAACCTTTCTTATTCAATTTGCAATCCAAGTGACCGATCTTTCCACAATTACGGCACTTGACAGGGTTTTCTTTTGAAAAACTTGCTTGCTTCTGAACTGAACTGCTCATTGTGACGAGATCGCTGTCACGATTGCATTGGAGTAGTCGCGACTCTTCAGCGATAAGTTCTTCTAAAACATGCTCAAAAGTAAATTCAGGGTCTTTCCAGCGGTAGATCGATTGTACGATCGACTGGAATTCACTTGGCAGATGCCTGATAAGTTGGAAAGCTTTGTACTTTTCGGCTACCTTCTCATCACAACCTTGGAGATCAAGAATAATCTTCCTTAATCTTGCAGCAAAAAGTCCAATCATCTCTCCTTCCTCAATTTTACAGGTAAAGAAAGAATCCAGTAGACCAATCAATCGGGCTCTACTATCTGGTTGGAAGTGCTTGCTCAAAATGTCCCAAGCTCCCTTTCCATCAGTTGTACTGGAAATCAAGGGCTTCAGGTCTTGAGAAACATTCAAGTAGATCGTCGAAAATGCTCGATTTTTACGAGTCTTGAAACTCCGTTTTTCTTTCTCACTGGCAGTATCTGCTGGAGGTGTTTCCAATCCTTGTATGATGTCCCAACCCAACAGTCTCTGTCCATTAATATAGCAGTCATATCTTGCTTCCAAGTCGGATAGTTGTCCATCCTCCAGAGCAGCAATTCTTTCGAACTGGGGTTCCATCATGCCCCCCTACTTGAAGATCCTTCTGAATCAAACTTCCTTCCTCCGTCCAAAGTTCCAATTTACTAATGAAGGCTAGAGGGCATATTGCGGCCCATAACCAAATGATGCGAAAATCTAATATAACGCAGTCTAATTTGCATCAAAATTCAGTGGATAAGCCACTAGCCTGTTTTAGCAATGAAACAAGGACAAAGTTCTAAAATAAAGTAGATTTATTTTACTACTGAAAGAATAAATTAAAATCATTGACCTAATAAATTTAAACATAAGAATCTCAGAATGCCTAATAGAGACTGATAGAGTGAGAGAGAGACTGAGAGGAACATCCCGGTGCCCACTTTTATAGTGGCTAAATTAGCCGCTGCCACAAAAGAAAAACTAAAACATCTTTAGAAGAAGCAAAGGCCTGGCACCGGGATGATCCGCCCAAACACCGCATATAAGCGACAGGCAGGGGTGGCAGACAATAAAGCACACATTTTTCTAACAATTTCTACAAAGTGAGAAAAAGGAAGCAAAATTTCAAATCCCGACAATTTTTGCGATTCTTTCGATTCCTTGTAATTGATAACTAGAGTAAAAATAAAATTTAATTAAGAAAAAAAATTATTCAGTTCCGTAAAAATGCAAAGAATAAAGAAGTTGTTTTTAATTTCACAAATTTTGTTTCAGTTCGGACCTTTCTTTTCGATTCCATACCGGTCCTATCTATTTGATTCCCTGGAGTAAATGAGAATGACATGACATGAGAAATTAAAATTTAAATAATTGAGACACATAATTTCTAGAAAATGAGAAAAAGGAAGTTAATTTCTAAACTGGACACAAATTTTGCGATTCTTTCGATCCCTTGGAATCGATAACGATAACCTAATTGAAATTAAAATATAATTAATAAGAAATTTTTTCGATTCCTTGGTATTTTACAATTACTGTTTAATCTTAGATAATTATTAGTTATTAATTAAAATTATTATAAGAAACATTATTTAACTCTGATATAAAACAATGCTTAATTAGTAAACACAATTATTAATAGCTATACGTTTTTATTTGGAAAAAAAAGGTTCGATTCCTTCCGTAAAAATTCCTTTTGATGCTTCTTGCAAGAACAAAAATGAGCTATTTGTAAACAAACTTGGAAACCATGGAAACAGGCAGATCACTTATTTCTTACCACGTGACCGAGAAAAAGCCGGGTTAGATCATGTCTCATGTAAACGCCTTCAAATTTCGTAACCCGGGTAGAGTTGGAAATTCCCTTGAACCCACCTTTAACCCGGGTAGCAACCCGGGTAATATTTTTCCCATGTAAACGGCACTATTAACAAAATACGATTGCTTTTTCTAGAAGATTATAGATAGGTAAAGAGGGAATGCAAACGCAGATCCTTGAAAGAGCACACGATGTTTAATAAGATGCTTACCTCAACTCGATTGTAAGTCGCCATTCCCTAAAACATCTGGTAGCTGGTTTAATTCAGGTATTAAACCATAGACAGAAATAGATTTACAAATATAAATGATCAACCAAAAAGCGCTTAGAATTGATGCCACAAAAGTGGTCACCAAAACCAAGCACCATTTAGTAAGGTTCATTCATTACATGTAAAATGTCCTGTGAGCTGGAACTTGGATAATGTGATTCAATTCTCTTATATAAATAAATAGAACCTAAAACAGAATGGGAAAAAACTTGTTAACTCTTATTTTGTCTATAATAAACAATTTTGAGCTAATTGATACTCATTGTTGCTAAAATGCTTCTATTTGTGCAATAATAACATAAATGGGTAGAAATGTAGATCAAACAAAAAAATTAAAAAAAGTTAAGGAAAATACAGTATAGTACTATTTTTACAAAGCCTCAAAATAATATAATACTAAAATGAAATAATAGAAGTGTAGCTAACGATGATAAATATCTAAAACAAAACTATTTACACACTCACTTAATAACATTAATGGAGATACTAATTTTTATTTAAATCTTTGAAAGTGGAGCCCAAGTAATAAATTTGCTTATTAATTAATGATTAACATACCTTTAACTATGCTCAAAAGGGGTGTTATACCACAAAGAACGTTGAATATTATATAAAAACATATATTTTCACACTCGCATGATAAACAAATGGAGATGAAATTTCTTGTTACAATCTTAAAAAATGAGACCGAAAATCTAAATTATACTTGTTACTAAATGATTAGCATACCTTGAAATATACTGTAAAGTGGTTTTATAAGTTAACAAACGAAGGACAATATTCTAAAACTAATATCTTTTCACACTATCGTGTTAGACTCCATTGGTACCAATGGACCTAAAATGTTATCGTTGAATTTTCAAACAGAAAAGCAAAATAAAAATACTCCGATTATTTATAAATGATTGCCATACCTTTAACTATGCGGGAAAGGTGTTCTATACCCTAAGAAATGACGATTAATATTTTTAAAAAATTATTCTTTAGCACTCCCATGTTAAACGCCATAGAGATTGGGTTTGTTTGTCCCCAGCGCCATGTTGATGACGTCAGACTTCACCGACGTATAGAGCATTTTCAATCACATGACTCGGACCTAACAACGGCCTTAGCAACGTTGTTATTCGTCCAAGTGACGTCATGTGCGAATGCTTCTATTTCCCGCCCCTAACAACAGCCCTAGCAACGTTGTTCATTCCTCCAAGTGACGTCATGTGCGAATGCTCTATACACCAGGGGCGGATTCAGACCAAATTTTCGGGGGGGGGGGCATTTGGCAAAATACGATACATCTTTATAAATTTCTGAATTTTACAAAAGCATAGTTTTGCCAATACAAATAGGCTACCAACTACAGACTTAAAGCCCAGGAAGGTTATGGTCCGATCAAATTAACTCAACACTCAACTACCGGATCTCCAGTACATCTCAATTTTTCTCTTGCACTCGTTTACCCTAAAGCCCTGGATGAAGACGTTACTTCGAAGTAACGTCTTCATCCAGGGCTTTAGTTTACCCCACTTGAGTTAATAATCATTTCATAGGTAACGCATTCCATATTTACATTTCGTACAAGAAAAAACAATTTCAAAAACTTTTTTGCCAATTAATGGAGGAAGGAAATGTTATTCGAAAGAATAGACTTAAGATTTATTAATTTTGAAGTCATTTACGACTCAATATTGCAAACAATAGTTATAATTTATGTAACTATTAATTACTAGTGTTCGGCACTAGTTAACTAGAACTAGTTGCAACTAGTAGTTAACTACCGATCAACTAGTAGTTAACTAGTAGTTTAACTACTTTTAGTTTAAAGTAGTTCAACTATTAGTTTAACTACTTTTTTAATCAACTACTAGTTAAAACTACTTTCAAATTTTCAACTTCTTCAAAAAATGTTTTTTTTAAAGATATTTAAAATTTTTATCTAAGGTAGAGTATTCTAATACCATAACCAGAAATAAAGACCATTTTTGAGCAAAGTATAAACGTTTTTTGTGACATAGATAAGAAAGATGAATTAGAATTTTGCCAAACAGTAGGTAAAGAAATTAAATAAACTAGTTAACTAGTAGTTAACTACTTTGGGAAATAGTTAACTACTAGTTGCAACTAGTCCCAGGAAAAAATAGTTAACTACTAGTTACAACTACAATTTTCCAGACTAGTTACTAGTTGGTAGTTAACTATTTTTTTACCACTAGTTGCCGAACACTATTAATTACTAAAACAACTTACCATTACTGAAGCCTGGGACTTAAAAAATAGTTTTTTTCTCCAATCCAGCAGCACTGAGATACCATTTTCTCGAGAACAAAATTACAAATAAAGAACTGACCCAAGTAGAAAATGTCACCCCCAGTCGTCCCCTGGCAAGTCACGTGACTCACGTGGGAAGCGAAAACAGGAAAGGGGCAATACAACAATTTGAAACTGGACCTGAACGAAATTGGACCTCCATTTTAGATATGGTGGCATAACAGAAGGGGCGTTTCAGCAACGATCGTTGAAGATAAAAGGGTCATAAATAATGTGACAGAAAGGATGTGATAAACAAAGGCGCGAGCCACACCAAGGAGATCGAGAGCAATAAAAAAAGCGTTATCTTGACAGGCGGACTCAGGTTCCCCATGCAGCCTTCCCAATAGAAGAGAGGGGGTTGAGAGTGTCTTGTTTACTCGACTGTCCAGGAGGTTAATTAACGTTATATTGTATTGCGAAGGCTGAGAGGGGAACCTCGAGTCCGTCTGTCAAGATTGATTGATTTTATTGCTCTTGCATGGCTTCCTTGGTGTGGCTCGGGCCAAAGGGCCACCGTAAACTTTTCCGCTGGATGTAATAAAACAATTTGCGGCCGGACCAAGAGCAGTTTATCTCATAGTTTATCTCCCCTATCTCCATCAATCTCTTTGTATCCGGCCTTTCCACCGGCAACCAGGGTTCGAGAGCAAGGATAGGCAGGAGAGCAGGCTTTTCGCGCGAAAAGCCTGTCTTAATCTCTGAGTGACCCACCGGCAACCAGGGTTCGAGAGCAAGGAGGCTCCGTGCTTAGCAGGCTTAACAGGCTCGGGGGGGGTTCGATTCCTTGGAATCGATTCCTCAGGGTGTTCGATTCCTTGGAATCGATTCCAAGGCATTCGATTCCGAGCAGGGTCGCGCTTTTCGCGCGAAAAGTTCGCAGAGATTTCCCCTCAGATTCAGAGATTTCGAATTTTCAGATTGGGATCACAAGGAGGTTCGCAGATTTCCCAGAGAGAGGGCTTTTCGCGCGAAATGGGTCACTTAGAGATCGGGGCTGGGGTTCTCGAGGAAGAGTTCCCGTCTGCTTCGAAGGCTGTAAAGTGTCTTTCGGAGTCTAGTATGGGGACTTGGTGATAGGCATTTTTCAAATCAATTGTCTGAGAGTAGTCTATGACCATTCTAGATTTTTTGTTATCTCCTTTAATAACAAATGCTTGAGCTCTCCAGGGTGAGTTGCTCTGTTCAATGATCCCTTCGTTGATGAGTCTGTCCACTTCTTTAGCAATGAATTCAATGAATTTTCGCGCGAAAAGCCCACTAAGCAGGGAGGAACGCTCGAGAACCCCAGCCCCGATCTCTAAGTGACCCACCGGCAACCAGGGTTCGAGAGCAAGGAGGCTCCCTGCTTAGTGGGCCTTTTCGCGCGAAAAGCCCACTAAGCAGGGAGGAACGCTCGAGAACCCCAGCCCCGATCTCTAAGTGACCCACCGGCAACCAGGGTTCGAGAGCAAGGAGGCTCCCTGCTTAGTGGGCCTTTTCGCGCGAAAAGCCCACTAAGCAGGGAGGAACGCTCGAGAACCCCAGCCCCGATCTCTAAGTGACCCACCGGCAACCAGGGTTCGAGAGCAAGGAGGCTCCCTGCTTAGTGGGCCTTTTCGCGCGAAAAGCCCACTAAGCAGGGAGGAACGCTCGAGAACCCCAGCCCCGATCTCTAAGTGACCCACCGGCAACCAGGGTTCGAGAGCAAGGAGGCTCCCTGCTTAGTGGGCCTTTTCGCGCGAAAAGCCCACTAAGCAGGGAGGAACGCTCGAGAACCCCAGCCCCGATCTCTAAGTGACCCACCGGCAACCAGGGTTCGAGAGCAAGGAGGCTCCCTGCTTAGTGGGCCTTTTCGCGCGAAAAGCCCACTAAGCAGGGAGGAACGCTCGAGAACCCCAGCCCCGATCTCTAAGTGACCCACCGGCAACCAGGGTTCGAGAGCAAGGAGGCTCCCTGCTTAGTGGGCCTTTTCGCGCGAAAAGCCCACTAAGCAGGGAGGAACGCTCGAGAACCCCAGCCCCGATCTCTAAGTGACCCACCGGCAACCAGGGTTCGAGAGCAAGGAGGCTCCCTGCTTAGTGGGCCTTTTCGCGCGAAAAGCCCACTAAGCAGGGAGGAACGCTCGAGAACCCCAGCCCCGATCTCTAAGTGACCCACCGGCAACCAGGGTTCGAGAGCAAGGAGGCTCCCTGCTTAGTGGGCCTTTTCGCGCGAAAAGCCCACTAAGCAGGGAGGAACGCTCGAGAACCCCAGCCCCGATCTCTAAGTGACCCACCGGCAACCAGGGTTCGAGAGCAAGGAGGCTCCCTGCTTAGTGGGCCTTTTCGCGCGAAAAGCCCACTAAGCAGGGAGGAACGCTCGAGAACCCCAGCCCCGATCTCTAAGTGACCCACCGGCAACCAGGGTTCGAGAGCAAGGAGGCTCCCTGCTTAGTGGGCCTTTTCGCGCGAAAAGCCCACTAAGCAGGGAGGAACGCTCGAGAACCCCAGCCCCGATCTCTAAGTGACCCACCGGCAACCAGGGTTCGAGAGCAAGGAGGCTCCCTGCTTAGTGGGCCTTTTCGCGCGAAAAGCCCACTAAGCAGGGAGGAACGCTCGAGAACCCCAGCCCCGATCTCTAAGTGACCCACCGGCAACCAGGGTTCGAGAGCAAGGAGGCTCCCTGCTTAGTGGGCCTTTTCGCGCGAAAAGCCCACTAAGCAGGGAGGAACGCTCGAGAACCCCAGCCCCGATCTCTAAGTGACCCACCGGCAACCAGGGTTCGAGAGCAAGGAGGCTCCCTGCTTAGTGGGCCTTTTCGCGCGAAAAGCCCACTAAGCAGGGAGGAACGCTCGAGAACCCCAGCCCCGATCTCTAAGTGACCCACCGGCAACCAGGGTTCGAGAGCAAGGAGGCTCCCTGCTTAGTGGGCCTTTTCGCGCGAAAAGCCCACTAAGCAGGGAGGAACGCTCGAGAACCCCAGCCCCGATCTCTAAGTGACCCACCGGCAACCAGGGTTCGAGAGCAAGGAGGCTCCCTGCTTAGTGGGCCTTTTCGCGCGAAAAGCCCACTAAGCAGGGAGGAACGCTCGAGAACCCCAGCCCCGATCTCTAAGTGACCCACCGGCAACCAGGGTTCGAGAGCAAGGAGGCTCCCTGCTTAGTGGGCCTTTTCGCGCGAAAAGCCCACTAAGCAGGGAGGAACGCTCGAGAACCCCAGCCCCGATCTCTAAGTGACCCACCGGCAACCAGGGTTCGAGAGCAAGGAGGCTCCCTGCTTAGTGGGCCTTTTCGCGCGAAAAGCCCACTAAGCAGGGAGGAACGCTCGAGAACCCCAGCCCCGATCTCTAAGTGACCCACCGGCAACCAGGGTTCGAGAGCAAGGAGGCTCCCTGCTTAGTGGGCCTTTTCGCGCGAAAAGCCCACTAAGCAGGGAGGAACGCTCGAGAACCCCAGCCCCGATCTCTAAGTGACCCACCGGCAACCAGGGTTCGAGAGCAAGGAGGCTCCCTGCTTAGTGGGCCTTTTCGCGCGAAAAGCCCACTAAGCAGGGAGGAACGCTCGAGAACCCCAGCCCCGATCTCTAAGTGACCCACCGGCAACCAGGGTTCGAGAGCAAGGAGGCTCCCTGCTTAGTGGGCCTTTTCGCGCGAAAAGCCCACTAAGCAGGGAGGAACGCTCGAGAACCCCAGCCCCGATCTCTAAGTGACCCACCGGCAACCAGGGTTCGAGAGCAAGGAGGCTCCCTGCTTAGTGGGCCTTTTCGCGCGAAAAGCCCACTAAGCAGGGAGGAACGCTCGAGAACCCCAGCCCCGATCTCTAAGTGACCCACCGGCAACCAGGGTTCGAGAGCAAGGAGGCTCCCTGCTTAGTGGGCCTTTTCGCGCGAAAAGCCCACTAAGCAGGGAGGAACGCTCGAGAACCCCAGCCCCGATCTCTAAGTGACCCACCGGCAACCAGGGTTCGAGAGCAAGGAGGCTCCCTGCTTAGTGGGCCTTTTCGCGCGAAAAGCCCACTAAGCAGGGAGGAACGCTCGAGAACCCCAGCCCCGATCTCTAAGTGACCCACCGGCAACCAGGGTTCGAGAGCAAGGAGGCTCCCTGCTTAGTGGGCCTTTTCGCGCGAAAAGCCCACTAAGCAGGGAGGAACGCTCGAGAACCCCAGCCCCGATCTCTAAGTGACCCACCGGCAACCAGGGTTCGAGAGCAAGGAGGCTCCCTGCTTAGTGGGCCTTTTCGCGCGAAAAGCCCACTAAGCAGGGAGGAACGCTCGAGAACCCCAGCCCCGATCTCTAAGTGACCCACCGGCAACCAGGGTTCGAGAGCAAGGAGGCTCCCTGCTTAGTGGGCCTTTTCGCGCGAAAAGCCCACTAAGCAGGGAGGAACGCTCGAGAACCCCAGCCCCGATCTCTAAGTGACCCACCGGCAACCAGGGTTCGAGAGCAAGGAGGCTCCCTGCTTAGTGGGCCTTTTCGCGCGAAAAGCCCACTAAGCAGGGAGGAACGCTCGAGAACCCCAGCCCCGATCTCTAAGTGACCCCACCGGCAACCAGGGTTCGAGAGCAAGGAGGCTCCCTGCTTAGTGGGCCTTTTCGCGCGAAAAGCCCACTAAGCAGGGAGGAACGCTCGAGAACCCCAGCCCCGATCTCTAAGTGACCCACCGGCAACCAGGGTTCGAGAGCAAGGAGGCTCCCTGCTTAGTGGGCCTTTTCGCGCGAAAAGCCCACTAAGCAGGGAGGAACGCTCGAGAACCCCAGCCCCGATCTCTAAGTGACCCACCGGCAACCAGGGTTCGAGAGCAAGGAGGCTCCCTGCTTAGTGGGCCTTTTCGCGCGAAAAGCCCACTAAGCAGGGAGGAACGCTCGAGAACCCCAGCCCCGATCTCTAAGTGACCCACCGGCAACCAGGGTTCGAGAGCAAGGAGGCTCCCTGCTTAGTGGGCCTTTTCGCGCGAAAAGCCCACTAAGCAGGGAGGAACGCTCGAGAACCCCAGCCCCGATCTCTAAGTGACCCACCGGCAACCAGGGTTCGAGAGCAAGGAGGCTCCCTGCTTAGTGGGCCTTTTCGCGCGAAAAGCCCACTAAGCAGGGAGGAACGCTCGAGAACCCCAGCCCCGATCTCTAAGTGACCCACCGGCAACCAGGGTTCGAGAGCAAGGAGGCTCCCTGCTTAGTGGGCCTTTTCGCGCGAAAAGCCCACTAAGCAGGGAGGAACGCTCGAGAACCCCAGCCCCGATCTCTAAGTGACCCACCGGCAACCAGGGTTCGAGAGCAAGGAGGCTCCCTGCTTAGTGGGCCTTTTCGCGCGAAAAGCCCACTAAGCAGGGAGGAACGCTCGAGAACCCCAGCCCCGATCTCTAAGTGACCCACCGGCAACCAGGGTTCGAGAGCAAGGAGGCTCCCTGCTTAGTGGGCCTTTTCGCGCGAAAAGCCCACTAAGCAGGGAGGAACGCTCGAGAACCCCAGCCCCGATCTCTAAGTGACCCACCGGCAACCAGGGTTCGAGAGCAAGGAGGCTCCCTGCTTAGTGGGCCTTTTCGCGCGAAAAGCCCACTAAGCAGGGAGGAACGCTCGAGAACCCCAGCCCCGATCTCTAAGTGACCCACCGGCAACCAGGGTTCGAGAGCAAGGAGGCTCCCTGCTTAGTGGGCCTTTTCGCGCGAAAAGCCCACTAAGCAGGGAGGAACGCTCGAGAACCCCAGCCCCGATCTCTAAGTGACCCACCGGCAACCAGGGTTCGAGAGCAAGGAGGCTCCCTGCTTAGTGGGCCTTTTCGCGCGAAAAGCCCACTAAGCAGGGAGGAACGCTCGAGAACCCCAGCCCCGATCTCTAAGTGACCCACCGGCAACCAGGGTTCGAGAGCAAGGAGGCTCCCTGCTTAGTGGGCCTTTTCGCGCGAAAAGCCCACTAAGCAGGGAGGAACGCTCGAGAACCCCAGCCCCGATCTCTAAGTGACCCACCGGCAACCAGGGTTCGAGAGCAAGGAGGCTCCCTGCTTAGTGGGCCTTTTCGCGCGAAAAGCCCACTAAGCAGGGAGGAACGCTCGAGAACCCCAGCCCCGATCTCTAAGTGACCCACCGGCAACCAGGGTTCGAGAGCAAGGAGGCTCCCTGCTTAGTGGGCCTTTTCGCGCGAAAAGCCCACTAAGCAGGGAGGAACGCTCGAGAACCCCAGCCCCGATCTCTAAGTGACCCACCGGCAACCAGGGTTCGAGAGCAAGGAGGCTCCCTGCTTAGTGGGCCTTTTCGCGCGAAAAGCCCACTAAGCAGGGAGGAACGCTCGAGAACCCCAGCCCCGATCTCTAAGTGACCCACCGGCAACCAGGGTTCGAGAGCAAGGAGGCTCCCTGCTTAGTGGGCCTTTTCGCGCGAAAAGCCCACTAAGCAGGGAGGAACGCTCGAGAACCCCAGCCCCGATCTCTAAGTGACCCACCGGCAACCAGGGTTCGAGAGCAAGGAGGCTCCCTGCTTAGTGGGCCTTTTCGCGCGAAAAGCCCACTAAGCAGGGAGGAACGCTCGAGAAACCCAGCCCCGATCTCTAAGTGACCCACCTGCAAACCAGGGTTCGAGAGCAAGGAGGCTCCCTGCTTAGTGGGCCTTGTTCGCGCGAAAAAGCCCACATACTCGCATATGGAAACGCTCGAGAACCCCACGCCCGATCTCTAAGGTGACCCACCGCACCAGGTGCCGAGAGCAGGTGCCGAGAGCATGAGGCGCGCTTACTCGAGGGTCGAAAGCGAAGGAGGCTCACTGCTGTAGTGAGGGCCCTGTTTCGAGCAGCGAAAAGCCCACCCAGGGTTCGAGAGCAAGGAGGCTCCCTGCTTAGTGGGCCTTTTCGCGCGAAAAGCCCACTAAGCAGGGAGGAACGCTCGAGAACCCCAGCCCCGATCTCTAAGTGACCCACCGGCAACCAGGGTTCGAGAGCAAGGAGGCTCCCTGCTTAGTGGGCCTTTTCGCGCGAAAAGCCCACTAAGCAGGGAGGAACGCTCGAGAACCCCAGCCCCGATCTCTAAGTGACCCACCGGCAACCAGGGTTCGAGAGCAAGGAGGCTCCCTGCTTAGTGGGCCTTTTCGCGCGAAAAGCCCACTAAGCAGGGAGGAACGCTCGAGAACCCCAGCCCCGATCTCTAAGTGACCCACCGGCAACCAGGGTTCGAGAGCAAGGAGGCTCCCTGCTTAGTGGGCCTTTTCGCGCGAAAAGCCCACTAAGCAGGGAGGAACGCTCGAGAACCCCAGCCCCGATCTCTAAGTGACCCACCGGCAACCAGGGTTCGAGAGCAAGGAGGCTCCCTGCTTAGTGGGCCTTTTCGCGCGAAAAGCCCACTAAGCAGGGAGGAACGCTCGAGAACCCCAGCCCCGATCTCTAAGTGACCCACCGGCAACCAGGGTTCGAGAGCAAGGAGGCTCCCTGCTTAGTGGGCCTTTTCGCGCGAAAAGCCCACTAAGCAGGGAGGAACGCTCGAGAACCCCAGCCCCGATCTCTAAGTGACCCACCGGCAACCAGGGTTCGAGAGCAAGGAGGCTCCCTGCTTAGTGGGCCTTTTCGCGCGAAAAGCCCACTAAGCAGGGAGGAACGCTCGAGAACCCCAGCCCCGATCTCTAAGTGACCCACCGGCAACCAGGGTTCGAGAGCAAGGAGGCTCCCTGCTTAGTGGGCCTTTTCGCGCGAAAAGCCCACTAAGCAGGGAGGAACGCTCGAGAACCCCAGCCCCGATCTCTAAGTGACCCACCGGCAACCAGGGTTCGAGAGCAAGGAGGCTCCCTGCTTAGTGGGGCCTTTTCGCGCGAAAAGCCCACTAAGCAGGGAGGAACGCTCGAGAACCCCAGCCCCGATCTCTAAGTGACCCACCGGCAACCAGGGTTCGAGAGCAAGGAGGCTCCCTGCTTAGTGGGCCTTTTCGCGCGAAAAGCCCACTAAGCAGGGAGGAACGCTCGAGAACCCCAGCCCCGATCTCTAAGTGACCCACCGGCAACCAGGGTTCGAGAGCAAGGAGGCTCCCTGCTTAGTGGGCCTTTTCGCGCGAAAAGCCCACTAAGCAGGGAGGAACGCTCGAGAACCCCAGCCCCGATCTCTAAGTGACCCACCGGCAACCAGGGTTCGAGAGCAAGGAGGCTCCCTGCTTAGTGGGCCTTTTCGCGCGAAAAGCCCACTAAGCAGGGAGGAACGCTCGAGAACCCCAGCCCCGATCTCTAAGTGACCCACCGGCAACCAGGGTTCGAGAGCAAGGAGGCTCCCTGCTTAGTGGGCCTTTTTCGCGCGAAAAGCCCACTAAGCAGGGAGGAACGCTCGAGAACCCCCAGCCCCGATCTCTAAGTGACCCACCGGCAACCAGGGTTCGAGAGCAAGGAGGCTCCCTGCTTAGTGGGCCTTTTCGCGCGAAAAGCCCACTAAGCAGGGAGGAACGCTCGAGAACCCCAGCCCCGATCTCTAAGTGACCCACCGGCAACCAGGGTTCGAGAGCAAGGAGGCTCCCTGCTTAGTGGGCCTTTTCGCGCGAAAAAGCCCACTAAGCAGGGAGGAACGCTCGAGAACCCCAGCCCCGATCTCTAAGTGACCCACCGGCAACCAGGGTTCGAGAGCAAGGAGGCTCCCTGCTTAGTGGGCCTTTTCGCGCGAAAAGCCCACTAAGCAGGGAGGAACGCTCGAGAACCCCAGCCCCGATCTCTAAGTGACCCACCGGCAACCAGGGTTCGAGAGCAAGGAGGCTCCCTGCTTAGTGGGCCTTTTCGCGCGAAAAGCCCACTAAGCAGGGAGGAACGCTCGAGAACCCAGCCCCGATCTCTAAGTGACCCACCGGCAACCAGGGTTCGAGAGCAAGGAGGCTCCCTGCTTAGTGGGCCTTTTCGCGCGAAAAGCCCACTAAGCAGGAGGAACGCTCGAGAACCCCCAGCCCCCGATCTCTAAGTGACCCACCGGCAACCAGGGTTCGAGAGCAAGGAGGCTCCCTGCTTAGTGGGCCTTTTCGCGCGAAAAGCCCACTAAGCAGGGAGGAACGCTCGAGAACCCCAGCCCCGATCTCTAAGTGACCCACCGGCAACCAGGGTTCGAGAGCAAGGAGGCTCCCTGCTTAGTGGGCCTTTTCGCGCGAAAAGCCCACTAAGCAGGGAGGAACGCTCGAGAACCCCAGCCCCGATCTCTAAGTGACCCACCGGCAACCAGGTTCGAGAGCAAGGAGGCTCCCTGCTTAGTGGGCCTTTTCGCGCGAAAAGCCCACTAAGCAGGGAGGAACGCTCGAGAACCCCAGCCCCGATCTCTAAGTGACCCACCGGCAACCAGGGTTCGAGAGCAAGGAGGCTCCCTGCTTAGTGGGCCTTTTCGCGCGAAAAGCCCACTAAGCAGGGAGGAACGCTCGAGAACCCCAGCCCCGATCTCTAAGTGACCCACCGGCAACCAGGGTCGAGAGCAAGGAGGCTCCCTGCTTAGTGGGCCTTTTCGCGCGAAAAGCCCACTAAGCAGGGAGGAACGCTCGAGAACCCCAGCCCCGATCTCTAAGTGACCCACCGGCAACCAGGGTTCGAGAGCAAGGAGGCTCCCTGCTTAGTGGGCCTTTTCGCGCGAAAAGCCCACTAAGCAGGGAGGAACGCTCGAGAACCCCAGCCCCGATCTCTAAGTGACCCACCGGCAACCAGGGTTCGAGAGCAAGGAGGCTCCCTGCTTAGTGGGCCTTTTCGCGCGAAAAGCCCACTAAGCAGGGAGGAACGCTCGAGAACCCCAGCCCCGATCTCTAAGTGACCCACCGGCAACCAGGGTTCGAGAGCAAGGAGGCTCCCTGCTTAGTAGGGCCTTTTCGCGCGAAAAGCCCACTAAGCAGGGAGGAACGCTCGAGAACCCCAGCCCCCGATCTCTAAGTGACCCACCGGCAACCAGGGTTCGAGGAGCAAGGAGGCTCCCTGCTTAGTGGGCCTTTTTCGCGCGAAAAGCCCACTAAGCAGGGAGGAACGGCTCGACGAACCCAGCCCCCGATCTCTAAGTGACCCACCGGCAACCAGGGTTCGAGAGCAAGGAGGCTCCCCTGCTTAGTGGGCCTTTTCGGGGGGTCCCTGCTGTGGCCTCGGAGAAAAGCCCACTAAGCAGGGAGGAACGCCCCACCGGCAACCAGGGTTCGAGAGCAAGGAGGCTCCCTGCTTAGTGGGCCTTTTCGCGCGAAAAGCCCACTAAGCAGGGAGGAACGCTCGAGAACCCCAGCCCCGATCTCTAAGTGACCCACCGGCAACCAGGGTTCGAGAGCAAGGAGGCTCCCTGCTTAGTGGGCCTTTTCGCGCGAAAAGCCCACTAAGCAGGGAGGAACGCTCGAGAACCCCAGCCCCGATCTCTAAGTGACCCACCGGCAACCAGGGTTCGAGAGCAAGGAGGCTCCCTGCTTAGTGGGCCTTTTCGCGCGAAAAGCCCACTAAGCAGGGAGGAACGCTCGAGAACCCCAGCCCCGATCTCTAAGTGACCCACCGGCAACCAGGGTTCGAGAGCAAGGAGGCTCCCTGCTTAGTGGGCCTTTTCGCGCGAAAAGCCCACTAAGCAGGGAGGAACGCTCGAGAACCCCAGCCCCGATCTCTAAGTGACCCACCGGCAACCAGGGTTCGAGAGCAAGGAGGCTCCCTGCTTAGTGGGCCTTTTCGCGCGAAAAGCCCACTAAGCAGGGAGGAACGCTCGAGAACCCCAGCCCCGATCTCTAAGTGACCCACCGGCAACCAGGGTTCGAGAGCAAGGAGGCTCCCTGCTTAGTGGGCCTTTTCGCGCGAAAAGCCCACTAAGCAGGGAGGAACGCTCGAGAACCCCAGCCCCGATCTCTAAGTGACCCACCGGCAACCAGGGTTCGAGAGCAAGGAGGCTCCCTGCTTAGTGGGCCTTTTCGCGCGAAAAGCCCACTAAGCAGGGAGGAACGCTCGAGAACCCCAGCCCCGATCTCTAAGTGACCCACCGGCAACCAGGGTTCGAGAGCAAGGAGGCTCCCTGCTTAGTGGGCCTTTTCGCGCGAAAAGCCCACTAAGCAGGGAGGAACGCTCGAGAACCCCAGCCCCGATCTCTAAGTGACCCACCGGCAACCAGGGTTCGAGAGCAAGGAGGCTCCCTGCTTAGTGGGCCTTTTCGCGCGAAAAGCCCACTAAGCAGGGAGGAACGCTCGAGAACCCCAGCCCCGATCTCTAAGTGACCCACCGGCAACCAGGGTTCGAGAGCAAGGAGGCTCCCTGCTTAGTGGGCCTTTTCGCGCGAAAAGCCCACTAAGCAGGGAGGAACGCTCGAGAACCCCAGCCCCGATCTCTAAGTGACCCACCGGCAACCAGGGTTCGAGAGCAAGGAGGCTCCCTGCTTAGTGGGCCTTTTCGCGCGAAAAGCCCACTAAGCAGGGAGGAACGCTCGAGAACCCCAGCCCCGATCTCTAAGTGACCCACCGGCAACCAGGGTTCGAGAGCAAGGAGGCTCCCTGCTTAGTGGGCCTTTTCGCGCGAAAAGCCCACTAAGCAGGGAGGAACGCTCGAGAACCCCAGCCCCGATCTCTAAGTGACCCACCGGCAACCAGGGTTCGAGAGCAAGGAGGCTCCCTGCTTAGTGGGCCTTTTCGCGCGAAAAGCCCACTAAGCAGGGAGGAACGCTCGAGAACCCCAGCCCCGATCTCTAAGTGACCCACCGGCAACCAGGGTTCGAGAGCAAGGAGGCTCCCTGCTTAGTGGGCCTTTTCGCGCGAAAAGCCCACTAAGCAGGGAGGAACGCTCGAGAACCCCAGCCCCGATCTCTAAGTGACCCACCGGCAACCAGGGTTCGAGAGCAAGGAGGCTCCCTGCTTAGTGGGCCTTTTCGCGCGAAAAGCCCACTAAGCAGGGAGGAACGCTCGAGAACCCCAGCCCCGATCTCTAAGTGACCCACCGGCAACCAGGGTTCGAGAGCAAGGAGGCTCCCTGCTTAGTGGGCCTTTTCGCGCGAAAAGCCCACTAAGCAGGGAGGAACGCTCGAGAACCCCAGCCCCGATCTCTAAGTGACCCACCGGCAACCAGGGTTCGAGAGCAAGGAGGCTCCCTGCTTAGTGGGCCTTTTCGCGCGAAAAGCCCACTAAGCAGGGAGGAACGCTCGAGAACCCCAGCCCCGATCTCTAAGTGACCCACCGGCAACCAGGGTTCGAGAGCAAGGAGGCTCCCTGCTTAGTGGGCCTTTTCGCGCGAAAAGCCCACTAAGCAGGGAGGAACGCTCGAGAACCCCAGCCCCGATCTCTAAGTGACCCACCGGCAACCAGGGTTCGAGAGCAAGGAGGCTCCCTGCTTAGTGGGCCTTTTCGCGCGAAAAGCCCACTAAGCAGGGAGGAACGCTCGAGAACCCCAGCCCCGATCTCTAAGTGACCCACCGGCAACCAGGGTTCGAGAGCAAGGAGGCTCCCTGCTTAGTGGGCCTTTTCGCGCGAAAAGCCCACTAAGCAGGGAGGAACGCTCGAGAACCCCAGCCCCGATCTCTAAGTGACCCACCGGCAACCAGGGTTCGAGAGCAAGGAGGCTCCCTGCTTAGTGGGCCTTTTCGCGCGAAAAGCCCACTAAGCAGGGAGGAACGCTCGAGAACCCCAGCCCCGATCTCTAAGTGACCCACCGGCAACCAGGGTTCGAGAGCAAGGAGGCTCCCTGCTTAGTGGGCCTTTTCGCGCGAAAAGCCCACTAAGCAGGGAGGAACGCTCGAGAACCCCAGCCCCGATCTCTAAGTGACCCACCGGCAACCAGGGTTCGAGAGCAAGGAGGCTCCCTGCTTAGTGGGCCTTTTCGCGCGAAAAGCCCACTAAGCAGGGAGGAACGCTCGAGAACCCCAGCCCCGATCTCTAAGTGACCCACCGGCAACCAGGGTTCGAGAGCAAGGAGGCTCCCTGCTTAGTGGGCCTTTTCGCGCGAAAAGCCCACTAAGCAGGGAGGAACGCTCGAGAACCCCAGCCCCGATCTCTAAGTCCAAGGGAGTTGAGGAGTTGAGGAGTTGAGGAGTTGAGGAGTTGAGGAGTTGAGGAGTTGAGGAGTTGAGGAGTTGAGGAGTTGAGGAGTTGAGGAGTTGAGGAGTTGAGGAGTTGAGGAGTTGAGGAGTTGAGGAGTTGAGGAGTTGAGGAGTTGAGGAGTTGAGGAGTTGAGGAGTTGAGGAGTTGAGGAGTTGAGGAGTTGAGGAGTTGAGGAGTTGAGGAGTTGAGGAGTTGAGGAGTTGAGGAGTTGAGGAGTTGAGGAGTTGAGGAGTTGAGGAGTTGAGGAGTTGAGGAGTTGAGGAGTTGAGGAGTTGAGGAGTTGAGGAGTTGAGGAGTTGAGGAGTTGAGGAGTTGAGGAGTTGAGGAGTTGAGGAGTTGAGGAGTTGAGGAGTTGAGGAGTTGAGGAGTTGAGGAGTTGAGGAGTTGAGGAGTTGAGGAGTTGAGGAGTTGAGGAGTTGAGGAGTTGAGGAGTTGAGGAGTTGAGGAGTTGAGGAGTTGAGGAGTTGAGGAGTTGAGGAGTTGAGGAGTTGAGGAGTTGAGGAGTTGAGGAGTTGAGGAGTTGAGGAGTTGAGGAGTTGAGGAGTTGAGGAGTTGAGGAGTTGAGGAGTTGAGGAGTTGAGGAGTTGAGGAGTTGAGGAGTTGAGGAGTTGAGGAGTTGAGGAGTTGAGGAGTTGAGGAGTTGAGGAGTTGAGGAGTTGAGGAGTTGAGGAGTTGAGGAGTTGAGGAGTTGAGGAGTTGAGGAGTTGAGGAGTTGAGGAGTTGAGGAGTTGAGGAGTTGAGGAGTTGAGGAGTTGAGGAGTTGAGGAGTTGAGGAGTTGAGGAGTTGAGGAGTTGAGGAGTTGAGGAGTTGAGGAGTTGAGGAGTTGAGGAGTTGAGGAGTTGAGGAGTTGAGGAGTTGAGGAGTTGAGGAGTTGAGGAGTTGAGGAGTTGAGGAGTTGAGGAGTTGAGGAGTTGAGGAGTTGAGGAGTTGAGGAGTTGAGGAGTTGAGGAGTTGAGGAGTTGAGGAGTTGAGGAGTTGAGGAGTTGAGGAGTTGAGGAGTTGAGGAGTTGAGGAGTTGAGGAGTTGAGGAGTTGAGGAGTTGAGGAGTTGAGGAGTTGAGGAGTTGAGGAGTTGAGGAGTTGAGGAGTTGAGGAGTTGAGGAGTTGAGGAGTTGAGGAGTTGAGGAGTTGAGGAGTTGAGGAGTTGAGGAGTTGAGGAGTTGAGGAGTTGAGGAGTAAAAAAAAAAAAATAAAAAGCAAAAAAAAATAAAAAGCAAAAAAAAGAAAAAGCAAAAAAAATATAAAAAAGAAAAAGAAAAAAAAATATAAAAAAGAAAAAGCAGAAAAAGAAAAAGCAGAAAAAGAAAAAGCAGAAAAAGAAAAAGCAGAAAAAGAAAAAACAGAAAAAGAAAAAACGGAAAAAGAAAAAACAAAGACGGAAAGAAAAAAACAAAGACGAAAAGAAGAAAAAACACAAAGAAGAAAAATATAAAAAAGAAAAAACAGAAAAAGAAAAAACAAAGACGGAAAGAAAAAAAACCAAGACCGAAAGAAAAACACAAAGACGAAAAGAAAAACACAAAGACGAAAAGAAAAACACAAAGACGAAAAGAAAAACACAAAGACAAAAAGAAGAAAAACACAGAGACGAAAAGAAGAAAAACACAAAGACGAAAAGAAGAAAAACACAAAGACGAAAAGAAGAAAAACACAGAGACGAAAAGAAGAAAAACACAAAGACGAAAAGAAGAAAAACACAAAGACGAAAAGAAGAAAAACACAAAGACGAAAAGAAGAAAAACACAAAGACGAAAAGAAGAAAAACACAAAGACGAAAAGAAGAAAAACACAAAGACGAAAAGAAAAAACCAAAGACCAAAAGAAAAAACACAAAGACGAAAAGACGGGTTGAAATGAAAAAAAAAAAGAATGTAACTCACCTTGTTATTTTCAGACTTGTTTCTTACTATTTCCTCTTACCACAAATCTCATTACAGGGGAAAATCATCAGATCATAGCTATGACGTCATTCATTGAGTTCACAAGCAAAATGAACACCGAAATCGTGGTCGAGCCACAAGGGGTAAAATATTCACTAAATTTAATAAATAGTTGCAGAAGAGTCTAAATTAGTCGCTTTCGATCACTTTTTAACAAAAATAGTAGGCATAGTCAGCAAGCCCTTTAAAATAATCACTTTTAGAAGCCAGTTGCAACTCTGAAACACGAAAAGAAAAAAAACAAAGACGAAAAGAAAAAAAAAACAAAGACGAAAAGAAAAAAAATCAAAGACGAAAAGAAAAAAAATCAAAGACGAAAAGAAAAAAAATCAAAGACGAAAAGAAAAAAAATCAAAGACGAAAAGAAAAAAAATCAAAGACGAAAAGAAAAAAAATCAAAGACGAAAAGAAAAAAAATCAAAGACGAAAAGAAAAAAAATCAAAGACGAAAAGAAAAAAAATCAAAGACGAAAAGAAAAAAAATCAAAGACGAAAAGAAAAAAAATCAAAGACGAAAAGAAAAAAAATCAAAGACGAAAAGAAAAAAAATCAAAGACGAAAAGAAAAAAAATCAAAGACGAAAAGAAAAAAAATCAAAGACGAAAAGAAAAATCAAAGACGAAAAGAAAAATCAAAGACGAAAAGAAAAATCAAAGACGAAAAGAAAAATCAAAGACGAAAAGAAAAATCAAAGACGAAAAGAAAAATCAAAGACGAAAAGAA